>CM057458.1:1098004166-1098748333 GCA_016271365.2 Neoceratodus forsteri | reverse complement strand
TGTTCGAATGGTGGAGAAAGCACCTCGATCAACTGCCAAACAGATTCAAGCTGACCTTCAGACACAAGGTACGACAGTTTCATCTCGCACCATCCGTCGCCAACTCAATGATAGGAGGCCCAGGAGGACCCCACTGCTGAGAGAGAGACATAAGAAAGCCCGACTAGGGTTTGCCAAAACACACCTGAACAAGCCAAAATCCTTCTGGGAGAATGTCCTGTGGACATATGAGACCAAATGAGAGCTTTTTGGTAAAGCACATCATCTCTGTGTTTACAGAAAACAAAATGAAGCCTTCAAAGAGAAGAACACCTTCCCTACAGTCAAACATGGAGGAGGTTCAGTGATGTTTTGGGGTTGCTGTGCTGCCTCTGGCACTGGGTGCCTTGAACGTGTGCATGGCATCGTGAAATCTGGAGATTACCAGGCCATTTTGGAGCGCAATGTTGAACCCAGTGTCAGAAAGCTGGGACTCCGTTGAAGGTCATGGGTCTTCCAGCAGGACAATGACCCCAAACACACTTCAAAAAGCACCCAGGAATGGTTCAAAACAAGACGCTGGACTGTTCTGAAGTGGCCAGCAATGAGTCCAGATCTAAATCCCATTGAAAACCTGTGGAGAGATCTGAAAACAGCAGTTAGGAGAAGGCACCCTTCAAATCTGGGAGAACTGGAGCAGTTTGCACAAGAAGAGTGGGCCAAACTGCCAGTAGAGAAGTGCAGGAAGCTCATCCATGGCTATAGGAAGCAGTTGATTGCAGTTATTTTGACCAAAGGCTGTGCTACCAAATATTAAGTCTAGGGTGTCAATAATTTTGTCAATGCCATTTCTTTTCATTTTCTGATTTAAAAGGATATATTAAATTCTGAATCAAAAACAAAGGTTCTGTAATATTAACAGAGAAATAAAGAATTGTGGAGACCAAATACTGTACTGTTGTTAATTTCAGCTTATGTTTAGAGGAATTGTGAGTTATTTGAAAAAGTGCAAGGGCGCCAATATTTTTGGCCACGACTGTATGCTTTCTGTCGTGGAAAGTGTTATTTTTAGTTACTATTACTTCTGCCCGAAGGATTTCCGAGCTTCAGGCTCTGATGTGAAAAGAGCCTTATTTAGTTTTCCACAAGGACAGGGTGTCCTTGAGGACCAGTCCTAAGTTTCTTCCTAAGGCGATGTCTGAGTTCACTCTGAATCATGACATCCACCTACTTGTGTATTACGTAGAGTATTTGGATCCAGGGGAGGCCCTGCTGCATACTTTGGATGTCCACCGGTTGCTTCATTGTTATTTGGACCGCACCCGAGCCATTAGAAAATCTGATCAGTTATTTGTTTCATTCACCTATAGAACAGAAGGGGCTCCGGTTTCTAAATAATGTTTGTCCAAATGGTTCGATCTTACTTCGAGTTAGAGCTCTTGCAGCAGGCTGTAATCATAAGGACTAAGCTGCCAGGTGCCAGGACCCCAAGGAAATCTTCTAGCTAGCAGTCTTCAGCATGGGACCGCCCCTTGACGTTGGCCCACTCTGTTGGCCAGTGGTATAAAAGGGGTGGTTCCCCAGTACCATCTCAGTTCTTTTCCCGACGTCGACCTGTTTGCATTGGCCCCATGGACACCTCCTGCTACAGTCGACCACCATTACGCGTTTGCCTGCTTTTTCTTTATTTTTCAGTAAAATTAGTCTTCCCCCGACTTCCTCCATCGAACGGTAAAAGTCCAAGCGCACATGCAGCAAACAGCTCCCATCGAACGACGGTCACGCGGCCTGTCTCCTTTGCCTGGGCCCAGACCACGATGTGGAGGCCTGCCAGCACTCCAAGAGCTTTAACCGAAGGACTAGGATTCCCCACAAAGAGGCCCACCTTCTGGAGCAGAAGCTAGCCGCCATGCAGAAGCAATCCTCGGGAAGAGCCCCTCTTCCTCCTCCTCGTCAGCGACGCACCAGGAGAAGAATAAATCTTCTGGGAAGCAGAAGGAGAAGACCCAGACTCACTTCCTCTCTCTGTCTCCTCACAAGAAGACCTCTTTGGGTTCCTCCTCCCACGGGAGGTTGGACCACTCTCCCCAGCATGCTCACACTCCCTCCGGGCAGTCAGTTGATCAATCTCATGCCCTGGTGTTGGCAACGGGTAAAGATTCATCAGGGTCTGGGGCTTCGGTCCCAGCACTGTAGCCCCTGAAGGTGAAGGCTATTCCAAAGTCTTTGGATTCCTCAGGTGGTGGGGCTGGTGTTAAGCTGGGCGGCGGACCCACGCTCGTCATCCGCCCGACTCCGAAGCCGAACTCGACCTCCAAGGACAAGGCCTGCTGTCTTCAGGAGCATGCGTCTGCCCTGGCGACAACAGCAATGACTCTACCCTGCTCCACGGTGACTTCACCGAAGGCACCTGCTAAGTCGACTCCAGACGGAAGCCTTGGACCATCGGAAGCAGATGCCCGTCCATTCAACACTGGGTACTCTTGCATCCAATCGGCCAACGCCTCAGTCATCGCCAGACCCTCCCGCGTCGCCAGTGGACATGACTCTCCTCTACACCGATGATGGAGGGTCTGACATCCGACACTCCTGATGCCACAGACCAGACTCCCAGATGCCTGACGCCTGCTGCTCCGTCGGGCCCCCAGAGTCCTCTGAGCGAGGGGAAGGATCTCTTCTGCTTCTGGTGGCATGAGATTAAAGATGACCCTTTCCCTCCCAAGCCAGTCAAAGTAGTACCTGAGCTGAAGCTAAAAGGTAGTACCTGAACCGAAGCTATGGAGTCCACCCCCCACCAAAAATCCCTTCTCCGTCTTCAGACTGTAGATGCAGGGGCAGGTCCAAACACTGGGGTCGGAAACATGGGCACTCTTCCTCCCGGTCGTCAGGCGGATGTCAGCACCGTTCGTCATGCAGACACTGGCATGATTCCTCTCCCTCCTCCTCTGGGTTGGAGGACTTGAGTCGTAGCTCATCTTTCTCCTCCTCGTCCATGGCCTCGGAGCCCAGGAGTCGTCCTTCCACACCAAACAATGGAGACACCCCCAGATCCCCTCCTGACGATCTATCATTTATGGATGTCATGAGGCATATCCAAGCCACTAATGGCTGGGAAACGGAGGACCTGGATCTGGAGAGGCGTAAGCTGGCTGAGTACCTTCGCCAGAAGGAGCCTAAACCTATGTTGGTGACCTCATTGGTGGATACCTTCCAGGACCTTACAAGAATTACCTGGAAGCACCCCTCTTCCTCTTCAACCATATCCAAAAAGTCGGATAGGCTCTGTAGGGCCCCAGGGATGAGCCCTTCCTGGTGGAACACCCGGTGGTTGACTCATTGGTCATTACCGCAGCCTGTGACTGGTCTAAGAGGCCTAAGCACTTGAGCAACCAGCCTCCCAACCAAGAGTCTAAGCTGCTGGACCAGCTGTGCAAAAATGTTTATGCTTCGGCCACAGGCTCTATAAGATCCTTGAACTTTCTCACCCACATGGTGCAGTATCAAAATGCCCTGTGGGAAAAGAGCCTTGAACTGGCCCAAGCTCTTCCAGATTCGTCACAGAAGTCAGAGCTCCTAGATTTGCTGACGCCAGGGTCAGACTTTGGCACACATATCTTTCATGCCTCGTATGACACTGCTGATACAGCTACCAGGGCAGCTGCCACCGGTATCTGTATCCATCGCCACTCATGGCTTCGGGTCTGTGGTTTCACCCAAGTCCTTCAGGCCGGACTCTTGGACCTCCCTTACAAGGGGCCAGTCCTTTTTGGGGATGAGGCCGAAAAGAAGGTTACTTATCCCCAGGACTCTTGGGGGGGTGGAGCTGGCTGGTCGGTCCAGAAGATCTACAAGGCCAACCAGAACCCCTTTCGGAAGAACTCCTTTTGTAAATCTTCTAGACAGCAGTCCCGAAACCAACAACAGCAGAGAGGTGGCTTTAAGCGCAAAGCCCCCTCCCAGACCCTGGAGGTTCCACATCCAAAGCCGCCAAGTCTTCCCAGGCCGCTCTGCCCACTCCCAGAGCTACTGCCTGACTGCTTTCCAAATCCCCCCTCCCAAGCAGAAACCCTGGGAAAGGTGGTGGGGGGTCGCTTCTCCCTCCGTGTGGAGGGCCGGCGCAAAATAACAGCCGACCAATAGGTCCTACAAATCATAGAGCGAGGACACATATTGGAGTTCCTGGAGAAGCCACCGGACAACCCACCAGTGCCCTCCCACTTCCCTTCATCTCACATCTCCCTAATCAAAGGGGAAATTCAGGCTCTTCTTCAGAAGCAGGCCATAGAGCCAGTCCCTCCAGATCAGAAAGGAAAGGGATTTTATTCACATTTCTTCCTTGTACCAAAAAAAGATTGGGGATCTTCACCCAATTCTGGACCTTAGTCATCTGAACCAGTACATCGAGTACAGATGGTTCAGAATGGTCACCTTACCACCCGTCACACCTCAGCCAGGTCTTTTCTGCGGATGTTAGGTCACATGGCGGCTGCCATTCTGATCGTCCCTCTGGCTTGTTTACAATGAGGGTCCCCTAGTGGTCACTCGGTGCAGTGGGACCAACGTTCGGATGACCTGGAACTGCCTGTCACAGTCTCCATCCCAATTTGTTGGACCCTGATTTGGTGGGTGGATCCTGTCAACCTTTCCAAGGGAGTTTCCTTCAGACAGGAGTCACCGAGGCAGGTCCTAACCATGGATGCCTTGAAACGGGCTGGGGTGCCCACTTAGGGGACCGACAGACTTGGGTCCTAGTCCCCTTGGAGCAGATCCTGCACATCAGTGTCCTAGAGATTTCTGAGCTACAGGCTCTGATGTGTAAAAAGCCTTATTTAGTTTTTCACAAGTTTTTGCCCAAGGTGGTGTCCGAATTTACTCTGAACCAGGATATCCACCTGCCTGTGTATTACCCAGAGTATTCCAACAGAGGGGAGGCATTACTACATACTTTGGATGTTCAAAGGAGGCTTCGTTACTACCTGACCCATACTTGACCTTCCAGAAAGGCCAACCAGTTGTTTGTTTCCTTTGCCCCCAGAACTTTGGGGGCATCAGTTATTAAACGGACATCGTCTAAGTGGTTAGTTAACTGCATTGTTTACTGTTATCATAAGTACAACAAGCCTTTACTGGACCCAGTAAAAGGCCACTCCACCAACAGCTTTTTGCAGTCATCTCAAATTATAATTATATACATTTCAACAGTAATGCTATATATTTTCTAAACAAAAGGGATCCCTATATCAGTTAAATTTCCATACAGTGGTTTGCACATGTTTTTTATATTAGCTGATATGCAAGGGAGGAAAAAACAGCAAGAAAGAACTGAGAGACAGTGAGAAGCAGAGAACTGCGAGACTGTTGAGTTGATCAAGTCCAAGGTGTCTCAGGAAAATCTGGTTGCACAACCAGACAGAGAAGAGACAGAAAAGGAAAGATCCTTGCATTTAAACACTTTCTCCCATAACAAATGGGACAGGGTCCTGTTCTACCCTGTCACATACAACCCCCGAGAGGGAACCTGTTTTATCAAACAGGTTTCCAAAACATTTTATTAATTCTCTACTAACAATTGCTGCTTTCAGAAATTAAGCACATGTCCATTATCATTTTTTTATAACAGTACAGCGAACAGTTCAAACCGATACATTTGTTTTTCAGCCTTCAGAACCGTCAATTCCTGATCCATACCTTGACAGAAAATCAGCATTGTTATTCTCTTTACCAGATTTGTGTATCACAGTGAATTTAAATGGCTGTAGTGCCAGGTACCACCTTGTGATTCTGGAATTTTTATCTTTCATTTGGTTAAACCAACAGAGAGGATTGTGATCAGTTACAAGAACAAAATCAGTTCCTAGTAAATAAAATTTAAGGGACTCCATGGCCCACTCTGCTGCTAAACATTCCTTTTCGATAGTGGCGTACCTTTTGTCTCTGACATGCAATTTCCTACTTATGTACAGAACAGGATGTTCTGTCCCATCTGTATTTTGACTCAGTACTGCACCTAGGCCTACCTCTGATGCATCTGTTTGTAGCAAAAATGGTTTATCAAAGTCTGGGCTTCTTAAAACAGAGGCTGAACATAATGCAGCCTTTATGGCTTGAAAATCTTCATCACACTCTGGGGTCCATTTCATATTATTTGGGTACCGTTTTTTCATGAATTCAGTGAGGGGAGCAGCTAATTCAGCAAAGTTGGGAACACATCTCCGATAATAACCAGCCAGCCCTAAAAATTACCTGACATGTTTCTTTGTTTTAGGGACAGGGCTGTTAGCTACAGCTTCTATTTTAGAAATCTCTGACTTAACTTCTCCATTTCCCAACACATAGCCCAAATATCTGGTTTCCTGCATGCCCAGTGCACATTTGGTAGGATTAATAGTCAGACCTGCATTTTTGATTGCTTGGATAACTGCTCATAGGTGTTCCAGTTGGCTTTTCCAGTCTGGACTGTGCACCACGACATCATTCAGGTACACATCACAATAACCAGTGTAAAAGGATAAAATGACATCCATGTACCGCTGGAATGTAGCTGGTGCACCATGTAAACCAAATGGCATGGTGGTGAACTGATAAAACTGCATTTGCCACCCCTATAGGATTCTATCTCTGGATTCTTTAGCTAAAGGTATTTGCCAGTAACCCTTGGTGAAATCGAGGGTACTGATACTGTATACTTTGCACTCCCCCGTCTGTCCACCAAATCATCTATTCTGGGCATAGGATAGCTGTCAAATTCTGACACTTGATTAAGTTTCCTAAAATCAAGGCAGATTCTAACACCCCCTTCTTTTTTGTTTACAATTACCATGAGAGATGACCAAGCACTCCTCAACTCCTCTATGATACCCAATTCTTTCATTTTTTGTATTTCCTTAACCACGTCCGCTCTTAACCGCTCTGGCAACATGTATGGTTTTTGCCCAGTAGGGTGAGTATTCCTTGTCACTATTACGTGCTCGACCCCTTTTGCTCGTCCTGGTACCGTGGTAAAAGTACTGTTAAATGTCTTTAGCACATTACGAATGTCTGCAGTTTGTTCTGAGGTTAAGGAAACATTCACCTTTATAGCATCAGCATTTACGGTGTGTTCCAGTCTATCATAAGTTACATCAATATCTTCTTTATCAGTTTCTGGTAAAACCAGCAAAGCAGCTTTTGGCATTTTTTCAACCCATTTCTTGAGGAGTTTAGCATGGTATATCTTAGTAGGATTTTTCCTGTCAGGGGTCTCAATCTCGTAGTTAACAGTGCCAGTACGTCTAAGAACTTGATAAGGCCCTTGCCACTTCAACAGTTTATTTTCTGTTGTGGGTGAGAGTAGCAAAACCTTTTCACCTGGCTCAAAAACTTTTTCTTTTACCCCATGGTCATAATACACCTTCTGCTAGTTTTGGGCCTCTTCCTGATTACTATGGGCAATTTCAACTTATTTTGCCAGCTTTTTTCTTAGGGCACACGTATAAGATGTTATAGATTGTTTCCGAGCGGGGTAATCTTCCCACGTTTCTTTTATCACATCCAGTGTCCCTCTTGGCTGCCTACCATACAGCATGTCAGATGGTGAAAACCCTGTTGATGCCTGTGTCACTTCTCTGTAGGCAAAGAGTAGGTAAGGCAAGTATAGGTACCAGTCTTTTCCTTCCCCTTTTACAAACCTTTTTAACATGTGTTTTAGGGTTTGGTTAAAATGCTTAACAAGACCGTCTGAGGGTGATAGGAGGAGGTTCTTATGGCAGTGATACCTAGCAGACTGTACAGCTCCTTAAGCAGTGCAGCACCAAAATTGCTACCCTAATCAGTAATAATTTCTTTAGGTATGCCCACTCTGCTGAAAATTTTGGCAAGCTCTGCTGCAACTTTTGGGGCTGTAACAGTATGCATTGGAATTGCTTCTGGGTATCGAGTAGCATGGTCGCATACTACCAGGATAAATCTATTACCCTTTTTACTTTTGTGTAATGGACCAACCATATCCATTGCAATTCTCTCAAAAAGCACGTCGATCAAGGCTAGAGGCACCAGGGACACCTTGTCTTTTCTAGTGACTGGGGCTACTTTCTGACACTCAGCACAGGAATTACAATAGGTAGCAACATCTTCATGAATTCCAGACCAGTAACATCTATACAGCAATCTGGCAAGGGTGCGATCCCTCCCTGAGTGACCAGCCATAGGACTGTCAAGTGCTATCTGTAACAATTCTGTTCTATATTTCTGTGGTATAACCAATTGTTCTGTCTGTTCTTGTGGCTGAGGTTTAACCCAAACTCTGTACCATAACCCATTACATTTTTTAAACACTGGTCCGACCTGTTTTGGTTTTACTCCAGCTGCTTAAAATAACCCTGGAGAGAAACATCGTTAGCTTGTTCTGAAAGAAAATCACAATCAGTTATCAATTTAGTTTCAACATTTTCATATTTTAACCATTCATGTCCATCAGTCATTTATTGCCACAGCTTCTTCAGGCTTCGTCTTTCTTTCGTGGATTTCCGGATCTTGGAGCTGTGCTCAAACAAGTCTGAGTCAAAATCACTGAAAGGAAAAGTGTCCCCACCGTCTGAAATTTTCTTTGCCTGAGCTCTTGTCACCACAGCTGCTGAAACATCAGGATTTACTCCTTCTTTTGATCAACTCCTGGAAAGTAATTTCCAATAATCACAGGTACAGGTAACTTTGGTACTACCCCCACTTTCATTTGGTGCGACACACCCTTAATGGTCAGAGTCACTTGGGTGGTGGAATAGTATCGAGTGTCCCCATGGATACAGATAACACCATTACCTGGTCCCTTTACACAGTGTTTTCCCAGCATTTTAACATGCACTAGGGTCTGTCTGCTTCCCAAATCAATGAGTCCATTCACAGTCTTATCCCCCACCTTTACAACTATTAAGTACTTGCCCCAATTTGCCAAGGACAAATCTGCTCCAGTGCCACTCTCCTTATTACGGCAGTTTCTTGCAAAATGGCATGGCTTGTTACAGTTACAGCAGATAACGTTTTTGGGCACAGATGTGTTACCCCCCACCAGAGTTCTCACCAGGCTTGGAGTTTAAATGGGAAAGAGTGTCTTACTGGTGCTTGACTGTTACTTTGCTGCTTTGACATCTGTCTGGCCATTTGGTAGTCCTCAGCCAAAGAAACAGCCTTTTCCCAACTCTCTGGTCAGTGTTCCTTTACTCACAGCTGCACATCTGTAGGCAAGATGTTGATGAATTGCTTCACGGCAAATGTGTTGATGAACTGAGGGACTGTTTTGCTCTCGGGTTGGATCCATTTTATCAGGAGTTCTCTGAGTTGGGTGAAGGCTTCTTGGGGATTGTCAACGAGCTGTACCTTAGAGATCGAAATCTCTGTAGGTCTCTCCGGAGATGTCATACCTTTTCAGGAT
The DNA here is from genome assembly GCA_016271365.2 of Neoceratodus forsteri. NCBI lineage: Eukaryota > Metazoa > Chordata > Ceratodontiformes > Ceratodontidae > Neoceratodus > Neoceratodus forsteri. The sequence continues at coordinate 1,098,738,948 of CM057458.1, read as the reverse complement.
TTCACTTTTCACCAGGTCATAGTTTTCTGGCTGCAGTGTCCATACTGCAGTAGGCAAGTTGGGCTTTCCCTGTCAGATAGGGTACCAGTCTGATTGTCCATTACTGCTTTGGCCATTGGCAGGGTGTGGCAACTCTTTAAGAAGTTGTCAGGTATGCCTCAATATCATCTGAGGGACACCACTTTGTAAGTTTAATGGCTTTTAAGTTGCTTGCATATTGTTGCTCATCTGGATCTGTGCCGGATACTCTGCCTTTGATAGCTTGCAAGGCATCCAGCCATCGCTGCTCCTGTCGCTGCATCTCTTCTCTCATCTGTTGCTCCTGTCGCTGCATCTCTTTTTCTCTCTGCTTATCAGTCTCCTTTTGTTGTATAGCCCACCATTTGAAAAAGTCCATCAGTCTTCTAGGTTCTGTCACTGCCTGTTCTTTTCCCATAACTTGTGCTGGCTGTACAATCTCAGACTGGACTTCTGTCTCTGCTAGTTTGGCTGCCATTCTCCTGGTAACCACTCTTGGACTTGCTGCTGCAGAATCCATACCTTCCTCTGTGCTTCACTGATACTAGGTCCAGTACCCACGCACAAAACTCCTGTCTTGGATTTACACCATGCGTACTCTCACTTAGGCTGACACCATCCGTCGTCGAGGCACAGGTCAGGAAGTATAGGGAAAACCAGGAGCAGTTGTAGAATTCACCAAAAATATTTTATTTCTAGGGACATGGATATGTTGTTCATCCACACTTATTGGCAGGTTCATTGCCGCTTTAAATCTTGCTGGAAGGTCTTCAAGCTGGCATCTCCCACCTACCCGAGTGGTAAAACTCTCGGCTCCGCCCCATGACGCCAGATCTTCCTTACCGCTTGGAAGCTCAGGTTCCCTCCTTAACTCTCTGCGATTAAGACTGGTTCCTAATTCTGCGAAAGTTCGAAATCAAAAGGTTTTTTGCTAAAAAGACTTCGGTCTTCTTCTCCTCGCGGCTGCGATGGACAAATCGACTCCCGGTTTCCGGAGGTGCCCTTGCGGGCAGAAGATGTCTAGGACGGATCCGCACTCCACGTGCGTCTACTGCCTGGGCCTTGAGCACGACCCGCAGGCCTGCGACTTGTGCTCTTCTTTTTCGGCCTACGTCCTTGAAGACCGTGCTGCCCGATTACAACTGGGGCGCCCCGAGAAGAATTCCACCGGTGAAATCTAAAGAGGCCCGGTTGGCGGTGTCAGCGGCGGCGGGCTCGGCGGATCAGCTCGAGCAGATGATCGCCCTCGAAGAGGAGGCGGCGCGGGCCGCTTCTACCTCGGCTGCGGCATTTGTCCCGCTCTCTCTCGGTGCCTCGTACTCTGCTTCTTTTAAGGAGCTTTGTCTGACCCTCTCGACGAAAGGTGAGGGTCCAACTTCTTCGGACCTTTTTCCAGGTCCAAAAGAGCAAAACTAAGTCTCTCCGTCCGACGCTCTTGGGAGCGGGAAAGATCCCTCCCCGGTGGTCGAGACGTCGACTCGCGTCGCCCCTCAGCTTCGGCCACTGGCTTCACAGTGTCCCCGTCAGGTCAGTTGACCGAGACTCCCGACGACGCGGTCGAGATTTTTCTCGACCCGTTAGACGGGTTGTCGGCTGGAGAAGCTGAGAATCCCCTCTCCCCGGTGAGAGTTTAGGATCCCGTTGGCTCGTCTGTGCCTCCGGTTCCGGAGCCTTCGGTGGGATCGTCCGAGCCGAGGGGAGTGCCGGTTTCCGACACTTCTCCTCGCCTTCCTCGGCCTAGTCGAGGCTCTTGGTCTCGGACATCCTTGCGGTCCGACCGATCCCGCCGTCATAGGCGGTCTCTGTCTCGGCACCGCGGTAAGCGGCGCCGCCGCTCTTCCTCGGACGAGGGGAGGCTTCGGCGCAAGTTGCGTCGGAGGTACGAGGAACTCGTGGCAACAGCTCCCTTTAACTGGGAATAAGCCGACCCAGTCGTCTTCCCCGGCCATTAAGTGGCTGTCACCGGAGCGGCAGAAACAACCCCTCGTTGTAGCCGAGGAGCCTGTTCCCAGGCCGGTTGTTCGGCCAATTCCAGCTGCCCCACCGATTCTGGTGGAACCTCTGCCTCCACAGCCATTAGTTGGGGCTCCGACCAAAAATTCTCGGTCGGCCTTGGGTTTGCCCCATAGGCTGTCTGTCACCCTCACTCTCGATAAACCTCGGCAGGTGGAGGGTGGCTCAGGCCCGAGGCAGCTCTTTGAGGACTCTTCCGAGTCCGATGATGGTTCCTCTCTCTTCTCCAAGCTCATGGACCTGGAGTCCTCGGGAGGGCAGTCATTGACCGATAGCCCTCCGTCCTTCTTAGGGTTGCTTCGACTCATCTCGAGTCCACGGGATGGCTTCGAACCCGTTTCTAAACGGGCCAGGTATCCCCTCACGGAGATTCTGGACCGAGGGGATTCTCTGACGGAGGCCTTTCCGGTGGCCGAAGCCATAGTGGGTCCGGCCTTGGAACTTTGGCAGCGTCCTGCTTCCTGCCCTGCGCCTTCGGCCAGGATGGCCAGGAAGTATGCGGTCCCTACCGGTTCCCTGTCCGGTTTTTCGGAACACCCCTCGGCCGAGGGGTTGGTTACCGACAGCGTTTTCCGGCATGCCGGGAACGCCAGGGATGTAGACAAACCTTCCGACAAGGAATCCAAGAAATTGGATTATGCCAGGCGAAGAGTCTACGCTGCGTCCTCTCTCGGCCTTCATCAGGCCAGTTCGGCCGTCCTCATGGCACATTTTTCTCACGCCCTGTTGGGCTTCCTGGATGAGATTGTCCCTCATCTTCCTGCGGATCTGCAGACTACGGTCAGGCAGGTGCAGGACCAGAGCAGGGCGGTGGCAAAACAGCAGCTCCAGACTGCGTTAGACATCAGGGACTCATGTGCCAGGTCTGTGGCGGCCGCAGTGGCCATGCATCGTCGGGCTTGGCTGAGGATATCCACCTTTACCTCGGATACCCAGCACAAGTTGGCGGATGTTCCCTTTTTGGGGACTGACCTCTTCGGCCCTGGGGTGGAAGGTCACCTGCAGAGGATCGAGAAGTCCAATGCTACCTTGGACTCGGTCTCTTCTGCTCAGAAGGACAAAGGCCGTAAGCCACAGCCTAAGCCCTTTCGTCCTTCTGCGCCCGCGGCGCGCCGGGCCCAGCAACATCAGGGCCAGCAGGCTCGAGCTTGGCATCCCAAACCCAAGCCGTCGGCTTCCTCCAACAGGAAGCAGGAGGGAAAAGGCCCAGGTGGTCCCTCGGCCGGTCCTTCCTCCAAGCCTGCCCAGTGACGGGCTGAGGGGTGTCGCCTCCATCCCTGTCACCTCACCCTAGTTCCCCATTGAGAGATGGCTCAGACACTTCCTTTCCGCCTGGTCCGCTGTTACCACGGACAGGTGGGTACTGGAGGTGGTGGGAAAAGGCCTGCCTCTGGAATTCGAGCAGGTCCCGCCCTTCAGAGCCGTCGCACCTCGGGGGGCCTCGGGGTCCGCAGCCTCACTGGCGGCTCGCCGAGCCGACATCGCTCTCCTCCTCCAAAAGGAGGTGATCACGGAGGTAGAGGACCCCCCTTCAGACCCGGGGTTCGTGTCCAGGTATTTCCTGGTTCCGAAACGGACGGGGGGCTGGCGCCCCATTCTCGACCTACACGACCTGAACAAGTTCCTAAGGTCTTGAACCTTCAGGATGGTCACTCTGGCGCAGATAATACCATCTCTGGAACACGGTGTGTGGTTCTGCTCTCTGGACCTACAGGACGCGTTCTTTCACGTCCCTATCCGTCCGTCACATCGGAGATTCCTCCGCTTTCGAGCGGAGGGATCCCTCTTCGAGTTCCGAGCCATGCCCTTCAGCTTATCTCCAGCTCCCAGGGTCTTCACCAAATGCAGGGCAGTGGTGACAGCATTCCTGCGGCGCCGAGGGGTCCGGGTGTACCCTTACCTGGACGATTGGCTGATAGCAGCCCCCTCCAGACGGGAGGCGGAGCGGTCCAGAGATCTGGCCCTCCAGGTTTACTCTCAAGTTGGCCTTCTCATCAATGAGGCCAAGTCGGAACTCGAGCCGAAGCAGGTGATCCTGTTCATCGGGGCAGAGCTCGACTCTCTTCGAGCCAGAGCACGACTCCCGGTGGACAGGGCGAGGTTCTTACCTCCTTTGCCCAATCATTTCTGGTTGGGCAATTGCTCTGCCGGGACTTCCTGTGCCTCCTGGGTCTCATGGCGGCCTGTACCAGCGTGGTCCGTTGGGCTCGCTGGCACATCCGCCCCTTCAGTGGGGACTGGCCAGCCAGTGGTCTGGCGCTGCGATCCTTTGGACCAGCTAGTGATAGTGACCCAGGAGATGTGGAAGCTATCCAGTGGTGGACCGTTCCATTCCATTTGCAGGAGGCATCCGTTTGTCCGCCCTGAGCCGACGGTCTCTCATCGACCGATGCCTCTCTGATGGGTTGGGGTGCCCATCTGGGGAACACGAGTGCACGGCCTCTGGTGTCCCGGGAGTCGATGCCACATCAACCTGCTGGAGCTCGGCGGTCCACCTAGCTCTCACCGCCTTTGCTCCGTTTCTCCGGGTCAAGTGGTCCGAGTCAGACGGACAATACCACGACCATGTACTACCTAAACCGCCAGGGCGGGACGCACTCCCTGCTTCTATGCAAGGAAGCTGTCCACATTTGGTCACTCGTGCGCAGCCTGGAGGCGGATCTCCTAGCCATTCATGTGGCAGGAGCCTCCAACACCCTGGCCAATGCCCTGAGCCGGATAGGGGCTGCGTCTCACAAGTGGTCTCTCCTGCCGGAGGTAGTACAAGATCTATTCTCCCTCTGGGGCACACCTCAGGTGGACCTGTTTGCCTCCAGGGAGAACGCGAAGCTGAGGCTGTTTCATGCCCGCCCCCCTCAGCAGGGCTCGCTGCAGGGGGATGCCTTCTCGAGGCTATGGACCCCGGGCCTCTTCTACGCCTTTCCCCCATTTCCCTTGATTCACAAGGTGCTTCTCAAGGCGAGGAGGGACAAGGCGCAGGTGATTCTGATAGCCCCAGACTGGCCCCGCCAGTTCTGGTACCCAGATCTCCTCAGCCTCAGCTCCAGGCTCCCGAGGCAGCTTCCAGCTCGCCGGACCTGCTCTCAGTCAATCAGGGGAAGGTGTTCCATCCGGACCTTCAATCCCTGCACCTGACTGCCTGGTTCCTGAGTGGCTAGAGTTCCAAGCCTTGGGTCTTTCCGACGAGGTCCTCAATGTTGTTGAGGCGTCCCGTAAAGAGTCGACAATGCTACGCCTTTAAATGGAAGAGATTCTCCATTTGGTGTCAGGGCAAGGGCTTGGACCCTTCCTCCTGTTCTGTGGCAAGCATTTTGGACTATTTATGGTCCCTTTCTAGTCCAAGGGCTTAGGTCGACGACCCTAAAGGTGCACCTGGCAGCCATCTCTGCTTACCGGGCGCGGGCCGGGGAGCAGTCGGTGGCGCAGGATAAGGTGGTCGGGCGCTTTTTCAAAGGCCTTGATCACATTTTCCCCTCCGGTGCGAGAACCTCCACCTCCGTGGGATTTACTGCTGGTACTGGCAAAGCTCATGGGCAAGCCATTCGAACCAATGCACAGGTGTGATCTCTCTCACCTGTCGTGGAAGACCGCCTTCTTGGTGGCTATCACGTCAGCCAGAAGGATGGGAGAGCTCCAGGCGCTTTGCATCGAGTCTCCTTACCTGGTCTTCCACAGGGACAAGGTTGTCCTGCGCCCCCACCCGAAATTCCTTCCGAAGGTGGTGTCGGAGTTTCACCTTAACCAGGTGTTGACTCTGCCGGTGTTCTACCCCAATCACACCTCGGAGGCCGAATACAGGCTCCATACTTTGGACCCTAGAAGGGCGCTCGCTTATTATAAGGAGCGCACGGCTGAAATTCGGGGAGAGGTTCGCCAGCTGTTTGTCACCTACGCTGAAGCCGCACCTGGCAGACCTGCAGCCAGGACGATAGGCAGGTGGGTCACCTCCTGCATAGATCTCTGCTATAAGTTGGCGGGCATGGAGCTTCCCAGAGGATAAGAGCTCATTCTACCCGCCATACTGCTGCATCGGTGGCTGCTTCCGGGACGTCCCTATCCAGGAAATCTGCAGGGCTGCTACCTGGAAGTCAGCACACACCTTTATTACCCATTACCACATCGACCTTGAGTCACGCCGGGATGCTGGTTTTGGGGCCTCGGTTCTCCAGTCTTTATTTCCTAAGTAGGGGGTGTGCGCCTTGCCTCCCTCCTCCCGGAGAACTGCTAGGAGTCTGCCAAAGTGTGGATGAACAACATATCCATGTCCCTAGAGTACAGGTTACTCACCTGTAACAGGAGTTCTAGGAATGGTATATATTGTTCATCCTACATTCCTGTTCTCCGGCTTGACGCACAACCTGAGCTTCAGCGGGCCAGATCTGGCGTCATGGGGCGGAGCCGAGAGTTTTACCACCTGGGTGGGTGGGAGGAGCCAGCTTGAAGAGCTTCCGGCAAGATTTAAAGCGGCAAGGAACCTGCCAATAAGTGTGGATGAACAACATATACCATTCCTAGAACTCCTGTTACAGGTGAGTAACCTGTATTTACAGTAGCAGTAACATAAAAAAAATAAACCTGTTCATAATAATTATGTACAGAGGAGAAATTAAATAGTTTTTTTCTTTCAGTTTCTGTATCCCTCTTTTTCTTCTTTCGCAGTTGCAGCTTAGCTCCTTTATAAGTCCTTTCAACCCCATCATTAGCAAACATCCTGTTTTTGTAAATATCAGGCAGGAGCTGCTAGAACACATTGTGCTTCTTGAGTTAAGGCCCCTTTTTGCACAGCTTTTGCAAAAGGCTTAAATTGAACTCTGGTAACCTCCAGCTTCCAACAGCTTTTTGCAGTCATCTCAAATTATAATTATATACATTTCAACAGTAATGCTATATATTTTCTAAACAAAAAGGATCCCAATATCAGTTACATTTCCATACAGTGATTTGCACATATTTTTTATATTAGCTGATATGCAAGGGAGGAAAAAAAACAGACAGCAAGAAAGAACTGAGAGACAGTGAGAAGCAAAGAACTGCGAGACTGTTAGTTTGATCAAGTCCGAGGTCTCACAGGAAAATTTGGTTGTGCAACCAGGCAGAGAAAAGACAGAAAAGGAAAGATCCTTGCATTTAAACACTTTCTCCATAAGAAATGGGACAGGGTCCTATTCTAATCTGTCACACCCCCCCCCCCCGCCTTTCTCCGATCTGACGGGCACCTTTAGACCCCCGATGCCAGGCCAATCCGTGGTTCACATTCCCACAGATTTGGACATGGACCAGGGACTATTCATTTTAACTCCGGAGCACCCTTCAAGGGTTCCCTTATGACCCCAGACCTGCCATCGTACCCTGCTACCCCCAGTGGTCCCTCAGCACCACTGCTGCCTGGGCCTTCTGCCCCTCCTCTGTCGGGCCCCACGGGCAACTATCCCGGCTACCCGCTGCCTCAGTTCCCTTGCTACCCGACACTGGTAGGGCTGTCGCCGGGTTACCGCAGTGAGATACCGGCCAGGGTACCCAATGCCAGGCCAGAGCCACATGTACCAAGTCTACCACTCTGCACTGTTACTGGTACCAGACACCTGGCTACCCCCTTATCTTTCGGGGCACCCAAGCTACCAGCCTCCACCTCCCCTGCTGGAACCCCAAGGGACCATACCGGCTTGGTGGAAGGACGCGAAGTCCCAACTTCTGCAAGAGCTGAGACAACCTCAACTGGTCATGGCTGCCACCCCGACCCACAGGACACTAATAAGGAGCCCATCCCCTATGGATCGGATGTCTGATAGGGATTCAGGTATGTGTCCAACAGGGGGTTCCCTCGGGAGCTAGGGTCACAGAGGCAGCCCCAGATGTAACTACTTTGCCCAGCTAACTGGAGTCTTCTGACTCGGATTCGGACTCTGACTCTGTGGACCAGTCAGAGCCTCATTCACTGATGGAACCTCAGCCCAAGGAGTCTCCAAAGTCTCCTCCAGAGGATCCATTCTTTGCGGAACTCCTCCGGTCCATTCAACAGGCCTGCTGCTGGGCATCCCAGGAAATGGACCCCAAGAGATAGAGGTTTGTAGAACATCTGGATCTCACTAACGCGAACCCCCTACTCATCCCTCCACAGACGGACTGCATGAGGACTTAACTTCTACCATATGGCAACAACCATCCTCTATTCTGGCGGTTTCCAAAAAAGCTGACAGGACCCATCACCCCCGGAAGGGGCTTGCCATTTGACAGCCCAGCCTAAGGCCAACTCTGTTGTCATTACAGCAGCCTACGATAGCTTGGCTCGGCCTAAACACCTGAGTGCCTCTCCACCGGACAAGGAGTCCAGACAGATGGACCAATATGGCCGCAAGGTCTACACCTCGTCTATCTGCACCATTCGCTCTTTAAATTATGTGGCCCATATGGTGTCCTTTCAGAAGTCGGCTTTATCCGACTTGGAGAAGGAACTCCAGGCCATTCCAGACGAGGACCTCACGAATAGGCTTTTAGACAAGGTAAGACTTAATAAGTCTTCATGCTGCTACGCCTTATGGGCCACTTATGACTCCGTTGATTTTGTGGCCTGTTGCACCACTACAGGAGGTTGCTTGAGAAGCCTGGCTTGGCTCCGTCTTGCAGGACTGGTGCAAGATGTTCAAAGCACCCTGCTAGATGCCCCCTTCAGAGGTTCCATCCTTTTTGGGGGTGATGCTAAAGATATAATAACAGAGCTACAGGAGAGCGGGAGATCCCTTAAAGATGTCCGCTCCATGTACTGCTCAGGCCAAAAACCCAAGCAGACTTTTCTTCTCCCCCAGAAGAGGTGGAATAGGCAGAACCAGAACAGATGACAGAGCAAGCTTCGTGCCACCGGTTCTGGTACCTGGACTGCTCAGGCGGTGGCATAGCGGCCATGCCCTCTGCGTCCTGACTCGATGGGATCCCCCTCCACCTTCTCCCGTTTTTGTAGTGGAACCAGTGGGGGGGAAGTACAGCCTGACATTGATAGCAGTCTATATTCCAGGAGTTCACAACATCCTGGCAGATAGTCTCAGTCGCACGATCTCACGAGTGGGAGCGAAAGCAGGAAGTAATGGAAGATCACTTCCTTCAGTGGGATCGGCCAGAAATAAAGCTATTCGCCTCCACATCCAGTTGAAGCTAATAGAAGGTTTAATGTCGATCCACCTTGAATATTAAACATAGAAACATAGAATTTGATGGCCCACCCAGTCTGCCCATTTCCCTACCTGATGGATAAGCTGCAGATTCTAGTTAATCAACAGCTTACTTCCTCCTGCCCCCCCACTAGAATTGCCTTATGCCTGTCCCATGCATTCTTGAATTCTCCCACTGTTCCTGACTCCACAACCTCCTTAGGAAGGCTGTTCCACGCATCCACATCTCTCTCTCAAAAATACTTTGTAACATTACCTCTGAGCCATCCCCCCCCCATCTTCAAATTGTGCCCCCTTGTTCTTGCACATCTCTTCTTCAGAAAGATACTACCCTCTTGTACCTTGTTAATTCCCTTGAGATACTTGAACGTTTCTATCATGTCCCCCCTCTCCCTCCTTTCCTCAAGGGTATACATATGAGGCTGCTTTAGTCTCTCCTCGTATGTCTTCTGGTTGCCCTCCTCTGAACAGCCTCCACTCTGTCTAGGTAAGCCATATCCACAGCCCTTCCCTTGTCTACTACTTTGGTCACCCAGTCAGAGAAATCTATTAGGTTCGTCTGACATGACCTTCCTGCTGTGAAACCATGCTGCCTTGGGTCCTGTGCCCCACTGGCCTCTAGGTACTCAACAGTTCTTTCCTTCAGAAGTGATTCCATCATTTTCCCTACCGCTGAAGTCAAACTAACTGGTCTGTAGTTTCCTGCCTCTGCCCTGCTCCCACTTTTGTGAAGTGGAATCACATTTGCCCTCCTCCAGTCCTCAGGTACCACTCCATCCTCCCATGATTTGTTAAAGAGAGTAGTCAGTGGTGTTACTAGTTCTACCCTTAGTTCTTTTAATATTCTTGGGTGAATCCCATCAGGCCCCATTGCTTTGTCCATCCTCAGTTTCAAGAGTTCTTTCATAACCCTTTCTTCTGTGAATGGACTGGTATCGACCCCCCTATTCAGAGTTTCTCCCTTGTTTGGTTTAGGCACCTCCCCCTCCTCATCTGTTGTGAATACTGAGCAGAAATATTTGTTCAGTATCCCTGCTTTTTCACTGCCACCCTCTGCCTACATTCCCTCCCCTTTATTAAGTCTCTGTATCCCTCCCTTGGTCTTTCTTCACTCCCTAATGTACCTATAAAAGGATTTATCCGCCTTCTTAACAGAGTTGGCTATCCTTTCCTCAGTTTGTGCCTTTGCTATTCTGACTGCCTTCCCTGCCTCCTTCTGCTTTAACTGATAAACTTCTCTGTCCTGCTCCTTCTGTGTTTCCTTATATTTCCTGAATGCTATCCTTTTCTCCTTAGCTGTCCCTGCCACCTCTTTTGAGAACCATATTGTTTTTTTCCTTCGTTTTGTTTTATTGATTTGCTTCACACAGAGGCTTGTTGCCTCTGCGATTGCTGTTTCGATTATTCCCCATTGTTCCTCCACCCCTTCTTCTTGCCCATTTGCTAGTGCTTTTCTAAGGCACTCTCTCATTTTCCCAAAGTCAGCCTTCCTAAAGTCCAATACTCTTGTTTTTGTATGACTTGACTCTATGGCTGTGTTAATTGTGAACCACACTGTTTGGAGGTCACTTGTTCCCAGATGGCTACCCACTTCCGAATCTGAGATCCTGTCTCCTTCCCCATTTGAGAGTACCACGTCTAAGATTGCTCCCTCCCGAGTGGGTTCCAACACTAGGTGTCTGAGGCATGCCACCTGTAGGGCATCAAGAAAGACCCTGCTCTTGGATGTGCCTGCAGCAAAGGTACTCCAGTTAACATCTGGCATATTCAGGTCCCCCATCAACAATATCTCCCCTTTTTCTGCCATTTTAAGGATGCCTTCTGTCATTTCCTTGTCCATTTCTTCCCCCTGTGATGGGGGTCTGTACACAACCCCCATGCGGATTGTGGTACCATTTCCTGTCTCCAGAGTGACCCATAGTGACTCATCAACTTCCTGTTTACTCTTTAGTTCTGTTGCTTTAATCCCTTCCCTTATATAGAGAGCTACTTCTCCTCCTTTTACCCACCCTGTCCCTCCTGTAGACTGTGTATCCTGGTATGTTGACTTCCCACTCATGATTCTTTGTGTACCGTGTTTCAGTGACTGCCACAATATCCAGGCATCCCTCTTCCATCAAGACCACTTGTTCAGGGAGCTTGTTGCACAGATTACGGGCATTGGTACTCATTACCTTCCATTTATTTTTTATGACCTTACCCCTTTTAGCCCCATCCCTGTCCTTAACACCTTTTTCTGCATTTATCCATGTCCTGCTCCCTACTGACTTCTCTGCCTTGGTGTTCACCTCTCTAACTACTGCGCTTTGTGGGGGAAGGCTGGGATTTCCCTGCTCCTTTTCAGTGCCTCCCCCTTGGCTAGTTTAAATGCTTGTCAATGAAGCATTTAAACCTGTCACCTAGGATCCTGGATCCCCCTCCGGACAGATGCAGACCATCGTGCCAGTATAAGCCTGCATCCTTCCAGGTGGCTCCCCAGTCCCCAATGAAGCCAAAACCCTGAGCTCCACACCAGTTTTTCAACCATTCATTGAATCCCATGGTGCGGAATACCCTAGCATCATCCTTGCCATAGACAGGCAGCACCTCCGAGAAGGTTACCGTACATGCTACTTGTCTAAGGCCCCTCCCCAACTCCACAAACTCTTCTTGCACCGCTTTGACCCCATTTACAACCAGGTCATTTGTCCGTAGGTGGACAATGACATCCAGCTCCCTCCCTCGTGCAGCTGCTCCTGCGATCCTGAGGATTCGCTTCCTGTCCCTCCAAGCTGTGGCGCCAGGCAGGCACCTTACCTCCCTATCCCCTTCCTCCCCCATGTCTACCCCCCTAATGATTGAATCCCCCACCAGTAGTTGTTTCCTTCCCCTGTGGGGTCTCGTGCCATCCTCCTTGGTCTCCACTGCAGGTGCCTCCATAGAGGAACCACTCTTTGCCAGAACAGCATATGAATTGTGGAGAGCTACAACTGGAGGGATGCACCTCTGTTCCACTACCCTCTCCCTCCCTGAGCCCACCTTGGTCCAACCACTCCTCTTTCTTGGCAACCCCTGAGGTAACAGTGGTGGCCCTGGTGGTCCCTGGATGGGGAAGAGGTTTCACGAATCCTAGCCAGGTCAGCCTGGAGACGGGCAACCTCCTCCCTCAGACCAGAGAGGTGCCTGCAAACAGGGCAGCATTGCAGCCTCCAGAATGTCTCCCGGAACACTGCTGCTCCACAGCCATTGCACTGCACCACTCCCATCTTGACTTATTTTGTGTCCCCTCTCCTGTTGCTTTGTATGCTTATTGTTTCCTCCCTCTGTGTATTTTTATACTTACTTTCCTACTGCCTATGTGCCCTTACAACTCTCACCCTTCCTGTTCTGGACAGGAACTTCCTGTAGTCTTCAGTAGTCTCCTTCCTCCGTGCTTGGATTCAGACCTCTAGCAGCCAGGGGGGGATAAAGAGTTTTTTTTTTTTTTCTTTAAGGTTCCTTCAAGGTTGTTGAAACTAATGTGTCTCAGTGATCCTTCACTTCCTACTGCCAAACAGGAAGTTCCTGTTGTCAGTCAAATTCAGTGGCTATAAAACTAGAACTGGCTTTGGGTGGAAAGGAGGGAAATTAGTAAAAAAAAAATCTGTAGTTCTGGACTTCTGTTTCTTGCTCTGCAACCAGTTCTCTTCTGCCAGAAACAGCCGGAAGCTGTAATTGGAGACAGCTGCTTTTGTACTGCTAAGCTACACCCCCAATTATATTCACCCTCTGTTCTGACTCAGCAAATTAAGCTGATGCAGCCCCCTTCCTCAGAGAAACACACAGTGAATTTCTTCTTCTTTTTTTTTTTTTTACCTAAATGAGACCCCCTTCTTCTAATAAAGTATCTGTTTGCTTAATCCAAACAGGTACTACTCCTGCTGAGACAGAAGTGATTAATTAGTAAAAAATCTGTAGTTCTGGACTTCTGTTTCTTGCTCTGCAACCAGTTCTCTTCTGCCAGAAACAGCATTCAATATGATGAAGGTTTGCACATGTATGTGAGTGAATGTGTCCTGTGTTGTCTATGTAGATCTATTACATAGATCCTAAGTAGTCAATTGTAATTTAGTAACTGTTGTGATGTTAGTTTATACTGTATGTATATTTATACATGTAATCTTTTTTATAATTATGTTGAAATTAGGAATGATTGTATTAAGGACCTCGCTGGAAATGAGCTTGCCTCAGTCGAGTCTCCTATTCTTTTGTTTGTCAATTGAATAAAAATTTTTACTACTACTGCTACTACATCCAACGCACAACTACCCAGCTTTTGCTCGCTCGTTCTCCGGCATGGTGTTTTTTGATGAGACGTGCTGTTTCTATCCTGGACAAGGAGATTTCTGTATGCTTTTCCTTCCTTTCCAGTTCTTCAGAAGGTTCTGCTGAAGCTTTAGGCAGAGGGTGCTCACATGATTCTGATAGCTCCTCTAAAGCCTCAGCAGATTTGGTTCCCTCTGCTGCAGCAGCTGGCATTGGAATCCCCGCTACCACTTCCTCTCTCCCACTACCTTCTATCTCAGGAGCAGGGCAGCCTGGTGCATCCGAACCTCAAGTCTCTCCACCTGCATGCGTGGCACCTTTGGATATAGCTGTCTCACGCTTTGGCGTCTCTTCCAGAGTCGCTCAGGTCATAGTGGAGGCCAGAAAACCATCCACCAGATACACGTATGCTATGAAGTGGAAGAGATTTTCTATTTGGGCCACGGCCAAAGGCTTGGACCCTTTTTCTTGTTTGGCTCCCCAGGTTTTCAAGTACTACTTGCACCTGTCTGATTCGGGTCTCAGCTATTCCTCTCTGAAGGTTTCTGCCTACCACCTTCCAGTGGAGGGCAAAACCCTCTCTGAGTTGGAGGTTTCCAAAACCTTCCTTAAGGGGATCCTCCTCCTTAAGCTTCCGGTCCGTAATCCGGTTCCCCTTGGGATTTGAATTTTATTTTATAGAAACTTGCTTTGCCCCCTTTTGAACCGGGAGCAAGTTGAGACATGCATCATTCATCCTGAAAAATGCTCTTTTTAGTCGCTGTTACTTCAGCTCGAAGGATTTCAGAGCTTCCTGCCCTCATTTGTAAGGAGCCGTATTTGATTTTCCACAGAGACCTGGTGACTCTGTGGACTTTCTTTGTTCAAGTAGTCTCAAAATTTACTTTGAACCAGAATGTTGAACTGCCGGTATATTGCCAGAGTATTCAGCGAGGAATACCTCTTACACACTTTAGATTCCCACAGATTCTGAGATATTACATCTCTAGGACCAGAGAGGCACGTAGTTCTGACCAGTTGTTTGTGGCCTGCACCCAAATGTCAAGGCAAGGCCATTTTCAAACAGGGATTGTCTGAATAGTTTGCTAACTGCATCTTGTATATTTACCAAAGTCGAAGCCCTTCCAGGGGCCGTGAAAGACTACTCTCCCCAAGGCATGGCTCCTTCGATGGCCTTCCGAGGAACGTGGTCCACAGTGGACATTTAATACGCCACTTGGTCTTCCATCCATACCTTCACCAAGCACAGTCTGACATCACTTAGACCCAGAGTTGGTTTCGCCCTTGCAGTTCTGCAAGGTCTTCTGTCCTAAGCAAACCTCTAGTTGGCAGACAACTTCCTCCTCTGGAACTTGGTCTCCAACTTTCTTTTTTCTTCGACTGCTTGGTATTCAGTCCAGTTCTGTGAAGACCTACTGCCAGAACCCTCTCGAAGTAAGAAACAGCAGTTACATAAGAACTTACCATAACAGTAGATTTTCGACAGAGTTTCCTGCAGTAGGTCTCAGTTTCCCTCCCACCTTCCCCCAGCTCCTGTATTTTCCTCTTTTCCTTTCCCATGGCTTTGTTTTAGCAGCTCAGGGCATCAGGAGATCTTACTTCGAGAGGGCTCTTGCAGTAGGTAATTACATATAGGACTGACGTTGGCAGGCGGCAGGACCCCATGGAAAAATTTCTAGCTAGCAGTCCCTGGCGAGGGACCACCCCCACGTTAGGTGACCGGCGTCAGGAGACGTCGGTATAAAGGGGCGGTCCCTGACGCCCGCCTTCCAGTTCTTTCCCTCCGTTAGCTTCGCAGTCATGGAAAAGTTTGTTGCTTCGCTAGCCTACCTTTCACGTTTTTTACCGAAGTGATTTTCGATTTAACGTCAGGTCATTTCTTCTCCCGGAGTATGTCGCCCCCACACCCTCCGAGCACAAAATAAGTGTGACTCGTGGCAGCGCCCAACTCCCGTACAAGGACGGCCATTCCCTGTGCCTATTCTACCTAGGCCCTGATGACCCGGTCGAGAAGTGCCAGCACTGCCTCAGCTTCAACGCGGCTACCCGGAAAATGTGGCAGCAGTCCTTGGAAGCCCATATTTTGAAGAAAAAGATGAGTTCAATGGAGAAGGAGCTCAAAATACTGAGGCAGGCGTCCACTTCCCCCAAAGGCCATCTTGAAGAAGAAGGATAAGGAGAAGCACCGGGACAAGGGCTCCTCTACCACGTCTCCCTCGAGCCACGGGTCACAGGTGACGCCCTCCGGGGACCGCCTCGACGCCCTCGGAGGTTTCCGAGGGCCGGCCGCCCATCATACTCACACTCGGGCCTTTTGGGCGCCTCAGGCAATTGAGGCCTCCTCCGGTTCGCCGCAAGAGGCTCGCTGCTCACTGGCGTGCAACCCGTAAGCCGGCATTGGCTCCTCCGGCGTCCGCACGGAGAAGGCCGGTAAGACGCACGACCTTGGCGGGCGCGGTCTCTCTCCCATCGGACCAGGCCGATCCTTCTCCTTGTTCTGCCTCCGGTGAAGGCTCTCGTAAGCTGTATGCCGGCTCCTCCGGCGCCCGCCGGGAGCTCGCGTAAAGCCGCACGTCGGTTCGCCCGACGCCTGGTTGGCGACTGAACAGTCGACGGACTTCCCTACGTCTGTCGTTCCCGGTTCTCCGCAGCCTTCGCTGCCATCCGGGGACCCAGAGTCCCCCCAGACTGACCCCGGGGATTTTTCCCATCCATCCCCGGGCGACGCTGTGGACCTTCCTCCGTCGGACCGTCCTCCTGTGAGTGCGCTGGATCTGACATCGGCTCTCCGACGCCGGTTCTACTGACTCTGGCCGACATCCCGCTTCCAGATGTCGCCCCACCACCGGGACCTCCAACTTGGATCCGCCCGTGGGGCCGCTGGCCGGGCCGTCTGCTCTGGCAGCTCCTCTGGCTCCCGGGTACCCTCCGTCCTATCCGACCCGACGTACTCGGGACCACATGTCCGGCGGCGGTCTTCCCGACGCTGCAGTACCTGATACCACAATACCCGACGCCGGGCTATCCGCAGCCGGGTTTTGGATACTCTCTATCTGGGTACAGCCCGTATCCTTATCCCCCACCTCCTCCTCCTCCACCGCCCCCACAACCACTGGTGGACTTGCAGGAGACTCAGGTCTCCTGGTGGGCCGAGGTCAAGGCTCAGCTCACCAGAGAGGTCAAGAGCCGCCTGCCGATGACGGTGCCGTCTCAGGTCCCCGTACATCCAAGGCGGCACACTCCCTCACCACCTCCGGACTCCAGGGCTCTCCCGTCTGGGTCCAGAGAGGGGCAGGACACACTTCCTCGGGGGCTTCCCAAGGGATCTGTTCCTCCCCTGGTTGGGTAAGGAGTCTTTTTCCTCTTCCTCCTCCTCTTCACCCTCGGACTCCTCGGATTCCTCCGATGGTTGCTCCGAAAGGGATGACAAGTCACGCTCTCCGTCGAAGCCCAGGCCAAGGACTCCTCCGAAGTCTCCTCCGGAAGATCCTTCTTTTACGGAGTTGCTAAGGAAAATCCAGGAGGTTCATCAGTGGCACTCTTTGGAACCAGATCCTCAGTGTCTGAAACTTGCTGAGCATCTGGATCTGCCCGTGACAGCTCCTACTCTGGTGCCACCCTGGATAGAGCCTCATGCCGACCTCGTCACCACCATATGGAAACAGCCATCGGCTCTAGCCCCACTTCCGCGGAAGTCAGATAGGCTATACCAGGCTCCCGAGGGTGTTGATTTTCTAGATTCTCACCCTCATGCCGACTCGGTCGTGATTAGCGCCGCTCACGGCTGGTCGGCCAACCCAAAACATCTTAGCTCGTCGCCACCTGATGAAGAATCCCGCCTTCTGGACCAGTATGAAAAGAAGATCTTTGCTTCCTGCACGCTGGGGATTAGGGCCCTGAATTATGTTGGCCATATGGGGGACTACCAGAAGGCCATTCTGACTCAGGTGGAAGCCAAACTGGACTCCTTGCCAAACTCCCAAGTCAAGCAGGAGTTGGCTGATCTTGTCCGCTCTGCACGTTTGGCCAGTCGACATGCTTTGGCGACCTACGATGCAGTGGGCACTGCTGGACGGAGCTCAGCTTCGCCTGTGAGGCTTCACGCCGTCATGCTTGGCCCGCGTGTCAGGGTTGGTCCCGGAAGTGCAATCTGCTATCCAGGAAGCGCCCTTCCGGGGGTCAGTGCTTTTCGGCGGTGATGTTAAAGACATCATCACGGATTTGCAGGAGAAGGGGATGGCACTGAAGTCTGTCGACTCCATTTACCATCCCCACCAGCAGCAGCGCCATCCCTTTCACAGACGGAATCGGCCCAAGCCGAAATCTCAGGGAAGGCGGGCCACAAAACGCCAGGGCCCCACAGCTGCTATGCCCCCTCCGCCCAAAAAAGCATCGGGTGCTTCAGCTGTGGTGCTGCCCCACACCACGTGACTCCTTCCCTCTCCCACAGTCTCCGGACTCCGCAGAGGACTGGGAGAGGATAACTTCAGATTCTTGGGTGCTCCAGCTCATCGCAGAAGGACACTCGATAAGAGTTTCTTCAGAAACCACCTCGACACCCCCCTCTAAAGTCGTCATATTCAAGGGAGCACCTTCTCTTGGTCCAGGAGGAAATTTCAGCTCTGCTTCTGAAACAAGCTATAGAACCCGTCCCCCTTCATCTGCAAGGGACAGGCTACTATTCCCATTTCTTCTTGGTCCCAAAGAAGACAGGAGATCTCAGACCAATTCTGGATCTCAGTTCCCTGAATCTCTTTGTGGAATACAAAAGGTTCAGGATGCTCGCGTTGCAGAGCATTCTGCCCCTCCTCCGGCCTGGTCAGTGGCTGTGTGCCCTGGATATGCAGGATGCTTACCTGCACATTCCCATTCACCCGTCTCACCACAAATACCTTCGTTTTGCGTTCCAGGGGGACCACTACCAATTCAAGGCACTTCCGTTTGGCCTATCCTCGGCGCCCCAAGTGTTTACCAAATGCCTGGCAGTGGTGGCGGCCTACCTGGGTACCAAGGGGGTGCAGGTTTTCCCATACCTGGACGATTGGCTCCTGGCGGCCTCATCCATGGAGGAACTCCTGCGCTGCCTCACCCTTACCCAGCAGGTTTTTGCCTGCCTGGGTATTACCATCAACCATTCCAAGTCTCACCTGATCCCATCCCAGAGACTATAGTTTATTGGGGCGATTCTAGACACGACCATGGCCAGGGCCTTCCTGCCACCGGACAGGGCTTCCACCCTCCAGACTCAGATAAGTCTGTTGTCCGGACGCAGGCAGGTCTGTGCAAGGTCAGTCCTTCGCCTTCTCGGGCTCATGGCGGCTGTTATCCCGACAGTTCCTCGTGCTCGACTCCACATGAGAGTATCTCAGTGGACTCTACGCTCCCAATGCGATCAGTTAGTGAACGACTTAGATCACCCAGTTCTAGTCTCCTCACCGATACTTCGAGACTTGCAATGGTGGATGGTTCGAGAGAACCTGTTTCGGGGAGTTCCTTTCTTTCGTCCTCCTCCCTCCCAGACTCTAACCACAGATGCCTCAGGTGAAGGTTGGGGAGCCCATCTAGGTCCCCATCGGACCCAGGGCTCCTGGTCCAAGCTCGAACAGACTCTCCACATCAATGTGCTCGAGCTTCGGGCAGTGTTGTACGCTCTCCAAGCCCTTCACCAATACATTCTTCCCGGCCACCTGGCTGTCCAGACGGACAACATGTGCTTGGTTTGGTACATCAACAAACAAGGGGGGACTCGGTCCTACCCTCTTTGCAGGGAAGTAATGAGGGTTTGGGATTGGGCAACACAACACGACCTTCACCTCACGGCAATTCATGTTCCGGGAGTCGACAGCACCCTGGCAGACAAGCTAAGTCGCTCTTCTGCTCTGACTCACGAGTGGGAACTGGACCGAGGGGTCCTAGAGAATGTCTTCCAACTTTGGGGAACACCACTGGTTGACCTGTTCACATCCCCTCTAAACGCAAAGCTTCCCGTCTTCTGCTCGCTCGTTCCAGAGCGAGGCGTTTTCTGGAGAGACGCTCTGTCTCTAGACTGGAAGGACAGATTTGTCTATGCCTTTCCCCCAATTCCACTTATCCCAAGAGTCTTGCAGAAACTAGCTTCAGAAGGAGCACGAATGATTCTGATTGCTCCTTTCTGGCCCAGGCAAGTTTGGTTCTCTCTTCTACAACAATACTCAGAGGATCATCCTCTTCCTCTTCCTCTATTTCGAGGTTTATTGACCCAGGATCAGGGGACCCTGGTCCATCCAGGCCTCAAATTTCTTCAGCTGCACGCATGGCTCCTGCAGACTTTGCTCAATCCCGTTTTGGGGTGTCTCCCCAAGTGGCAGAGATTTTGGTGGAGGCTAGAAAACCCTCCACTAGATCCACCTATGCCATGAAATGGAAAAGATTCACTATCTGGGCTGCTTCCAAAAACATGGAATCCTTCTTCTGTTCAGCGGGGCTTCTGCTGGAGTATCTACGTCATCTGTTTGACCTGGGTCTCAGTCATTCTTCTCTGAAGGTACACATGGTGGCCATCTCGGCCTGTCATGTCCCCTTTGCAGACAAGACGTTTGCTCAATTGGAGGTCTCTAAGACCTTTCTCAGAGGGGTTCTCCATTTGAGACCCCCCTATACGTACTCCTGCTCCCCCTTGGGACTTGAACTTTGTTCTCGGGAAACTTACTCTGCCTCCCTTTGAACCGGCAGCTTCTGCGGAATTGAAGTTCCTTTAATGGAAGACTCTCTTCCTGGTGGCCATCACTTCCGCTCTGAGAATTTCCGAGCTCCAGGCCCTGATATGTAAAATTCCATACTTGATTTATCATAAGGAACTTGTTGCTCTACGCAGGAACCCTAAGTTTCTCCCTAAGGTAGTAGCGGAGTCTACTCTAAATCAGTCCATAGAGTTACCCGCCTTTTTCACGCAGTACTCTAATCAAGGGGAGTATTTACTCCATACTATGGATGTTCACTGGATTCTGAGATACTACACCAACAGGACGAAGGATCTCAGAAAGACTGATCAGTTGTTCATCTCTTTTGCTCATAAACGGGAAGGCAATGCTGTTTCTAAGCAATGCCTGTCTAAGTGGTTGGCTCATTGCTTCACTTTCTGTTATGACAAATACAACAAGACCCTGCCGGGTCGAGTAAGAGGCCACTCCACCAGAGGAGTAGCTGCCTCAGCGGCTTGTTTCAAGAATGTGTCAGCGGCAGATATCTGTGCTGCCGCCACCTGGACTTCCGTTCATACCTTTACTAAACACTACAGTTTGAATATTGCCTCTTGCCGTAGAGCAGGCTTCGGGCTAGCTGTGCTGCAAGGCCTCTTATCTTGAAGCTTGCGTAGCTAGAACTGCTTCTTGGAGTAGTTTTCCTCCTCCCGGTGCCTCTCTTTGTTCCAGACTGCTTGGGATTCAGTCCTATATGTAATTACCTACTGCAAGAGCTCTCTCGAAGTAAGATAGTACAGTTACGTAAGAACTTACCGTAACAGTAGATCTTCGAGAGAGGCTCTTGCAGTAGGTAATACCTTCCCACCCTCCATCCCCATAGGCTTTTTCAGCTCCTTTTCCAGTGATGGAAATATCTGCTCCTCTCTCGTCCGGCCTTTTCTGGCCTGTGACGGGAAAGAACTGGAAGGCAGGTGTCAGGGACAACCCCTTTATACCGACATCTCCTGACACCGGTCACCTGACGTGGGGGCAGTCCCTTGCCAGGGACTGCTAGCTAGAAATGTTTCCGTGGGGTCCTGCCGCCTGCCGACGTCAGTCCTATATGTAATTACCTACGGCAAGAGCCTCTCACGAAGATCTGCTGTTACGGTAAATTCTTACGTAACTGTACTTTTCTACTCCTTTCTCCTGTTTCCTCTTCCGAGGACTCTGGCGGGAGAACTGGAGGCCGGGCATGGGGACCGCCCCCAATATACAGTCATGCCGACGTCTTGTCATGTGATGTCAGGTGCAGTCCCCCACTCTAGATTGCTAGCTAGAAGTTTGCTGTGCAGTACTGACTCCAGGGAGCGCAGTCCTATTCTGTGAAGACCTACTTCAGGAACCTCTCTCGAAGATCTACTGATCTTACTTCGAGAGGGCTCTTGCAGTAGGTAATTACATATGGGACTGAAGCCGGCAGGCGTCAGGACCCCATGGAGGCTCACATATTTAAGATGATGATGTCCTCCATGGAAAAAGAGCTGAAAAAGCTCCAACAGCCTTCCACCTCTCCCGAAGGCCTTAAGAGGAAGAAGAAAGAGAAGCACCGGGACCGGGACTCCTCATGCGCGGCTGCGACGACTTCGGCTGGAGTTGCCGCCCTTCAGGTAAGGTCCCCTCTGGGGGACCGTTCCTCAACGGCTGTCTGGTGGTGTCTGAGACGACGCACCCCCCGGCTGGTTCGCATTCGGCCAGTCGGGAGCCTCCAGGGGCAAAGGAGGCATCCGCTCCCGGTAAGGCCGTCCCTGTGCGGCCTTCTGGTTTGAGCATCTCCGGTAAGTCGGGCGTCTGTTCCTCAGACGTCCACCTGGAGCCGACCGCCAAGTCGCTTGACCCTTCGGGGGAGTGCACAGTTGTCAAGCCACCCATCAAGGTCGTCTCCCCTGCATGGCCTTCTTTGGGCGCTGGGTCCGATCAGTTGGACGTCAGCTCCTCCAACGCCGCCAGACACCCGCCGGCCTGTCCAGCGGTCGCTCGGTGAAGGAGCCTACACCGGATCCTCTGATTTCATCCAGCGCCTCCGGCTCCCCGCAGCCTTCACTGCTGCTGTCCGAGGCCCCTGCATCTCCCAAGCTGGACCTGGAGGATCCTCCGGCCCTCCCCCGGTCGCCGCTAGGGACTATTAGGCGATTCTGTCAGGCCTCTCTCCCGAGGTCCGGATGGCCTGACGTTAGACCTCGGACACCGCCCGCCGCCGCTGACGCCCCTTGCCGGACGCCACCCCCACGCCAGACCTGACACCAACGGCCCCTGTTCCGGGCCTGCCTGCGGGGCCTCCTCCAGGACCTTCTACTCCAGTAGAGTCCCTGGTGCCAGATCTTATGCCGTCTTATCCGATGCTGTCTTATCTGGCTCTGCAGTATCCGGCACCGCAGTACCTGATGCCGCAGTATCCGACACTGCAGTACCCGGTGCCTCAGTACCTGACGCCAGGACTCCCGCCGTCAGGCTACGGATACTCGCCCTACGGATACCCCCAGTATCTGTATCCCCCTCCTCTTCCTCAGCCGCCGGTGGATCTGAGGGAGACTCTGGCTTCTTGGTGGGCTGAGGCCAAGGCTCGTCTCACCAGGGAGGTGGAGAGCTGCCTCCCGACGACGGACCCGGTCCCGGATCCTCGTTGCCAGGGGCGTGAGACCCCCAACCCCCAGAGACATTGCTATGAAGTTCAAAACTGGGGTGGCACCTTACCCCTAGAGGTCAGTGGTTCCTCCCCCCTGAGTGGGAGGGGGCCCCGTTCTCCTTCTTCGTCTGACTCATCGGATGACTCCAATAGCTCTGATTTGGACGAGCCTCACACTCCTGACAAGCCCAGGCCCAGGACTCCTCCGAAGTCCCCTCCAGAGGATCCCTCATTTACGGAGTTGCTGAGAAAAATCCAGGCCCTTCATCAGTGGAAATCGCTGGAGCCGGATCCACAGAGGCAGAAGCTAGCTGCCCATTTGGATCTGCCTGAGGTCACTCCCACGTTAGTTCCATCCTGGATCGAGCCTCACGCTGACCTCGTCTCCACTATCTGGAAACAACCATCGGCTTTAGCCCCCCTTCCTTGGAAGGCGGATAGGCTGTATCAGGCTTCCGAGGGGATTGACTTTCTTTCGTCACACCCCAAGGCTGATTCGGTTGTGATCAGCGCAGCCCACGGCCGTTCGGCTAACCTGAAACACCTCAGCTCGTCCCAGCCCAATAAGGAATCCCACCTTCTGGACCAGTACGGCAAGAAGGTCATTTCTTCTTCCACTCTGGGTATCAGAGCCTTGAACTATGTGGCTCACATGGAGGATTACCAGAAGGCTATCCTTATAGAGGTGGAAGCTAAGTTGGACACCCTTCCTCAGTCCCAGACTAAACAGGAAGTGACAGACCTAGTCCGCTCTGCTCGTTCGACCAATAGGCACATGCTGCACACTACTTACGATGCGATGGATGCTGCTGGACGAAGTTCGGCATTCGCCGTGAGTCTGCGGCGACGTGCCTGGCTTCGGGTGTCAGGTTTGGCCTCGGAAGTACAATCCACCATTCAGGATGCCCCCTTCCGAGGTTCGGTGTTGTTCGGCGGTGATGTCAAGGACATCATTACCAGGCTGAGAGAGAAGGGCACTGCTCTCAAGGAGGTCGACTCCATGTACAGAGCCCTTCAAGCGCAACGTCGTTCCTTTCGCCGTCACGCATGGCCCAAGGCGAAACCACAAGGAAAGCGGGCCAACAAACGCCGGGCCCCTCCGGCTGCGAGACCCCGGCACACCTCCTGACTCCCTCCCTCTCCCACAGCTTCTGGTCCATCCAGAGGAACCAGTAGGCGGGTGAGTCTCCCTTCGTCTGCCGGATTGGGAGAGGATCACTACCGATGCTTGGGTCCTCCAGCTTATAGCAGAAGGCCACACCATAGAGTTTCTTCAGAACCCCCCTCCCCCCCCACCGCCGCAGGTCTTCTTACTGCCCCAAACATCTTCTCAAGGTTCAGGAAGAAATCTCCTCCCTTCTGTTGAAGGAGGCAATAGAACCCGTCCTTCCCTCTCTTCGGGGGATGGGTTTCTACTCCCATTTCTTCCTGGTCCCCAAGAAGACAGGAGACGTGAGCCCCATTCTGGACCTCAGCTCTCTAAATCTGTTCGTCTAGTACAAAAGGTTCAGGATGCTCTCCCTACAGAGTCTCCTGCCCCTCCTTCAGCCGGCTGTGTGTTCTGGACATGCAAGATGCGTACCTGCATATCCTAATCCGCCCTTCCCACCGCAAATACCTTTGGTTTGCTTTCCAGGGGCACCACTACCAGTTCAGGGCCCTCCCATTTGGTTTTTCCTCGCCCCCCCGAGTATTCACCAAATGTCTGTCGGTGGTGGCGGCCCACCTACGTACCCAGGGAGTGCAGGTTTTCTCGTACCTGGACAATTGGCTCCTGGTGGCCCCGTCCATGGAGGAGATCCTGCGGTCCCTTTGCCTTACCAGGCAGGTCTTTATCAGCCTGGGTATTACCATCAACCAAGCCATATCCCATTTGATCCCATCTCAACGCCTCCAGTTCATCGGGGCAATTCTGGACACGACCACCAGTATGGCCTTTCTATCCCCAGACATGGTGGCCACACTCCAGGCTCAGGCAAACTTCTTGTCCTCTCACAGGCAGATCCCCGCCAGGTCGGTCCTTCACCTCCTCTTGGGGCTCATGGCGGCTGCAATTCCGACAGTTCCACGTGCTCGGCTCCACATGAGAATCTCTCAGTGGACTGTTCGGTCTCAGTGGGATCAATTGGTGGATGACTTGGACCAAGAGGTGCTAGTCTCGACCCTGATGATTCGGGATTTGCACTGGTGGTTGGTTCAGAAGAAACTTTGTCAGGGAATTTGCTTCTCCCTTCCTCCCCACTTCCAAACTCTGACAACAGATGCCTCGGGCGAAGGTTGGGGAGCTCATCTAGGATCTCATCGCACCCAGGGCTCATGGTCCATTCTCGAGCAGACACCTCACATCAACGTGCTCGAGCTCAGAGCGGTGCTGTATGCTGTTCAAGCGTTACACCCCTTTCTGCTTCTCGGTCACCTGGCTATCCAGACCGACAATATGAGTGTAGTCTGGTACCTCAACAAACGGGGCAATGCGGGTCTGGGAATGGGAAACCCTTCACAACCTTTATCTCACGGTTATCCATGTCCCGGGGGTAGAGAATTCATTGGCAGATCACTTGAGCCGATCCTCGGCACTGCCTCACGAGTGGGAATTGGACCAGGAAATAGCAGACAGCATCTTCCTATGTTGGGGAACCCTTCAGGTCGACCTGTTCACATTCCCACTGAACGC
The DNA here is from genome assembly GCA_016271365.2 of Neoceratodus forsteri. Lineage (NCBI taxonomy): Eukaryota > Metazoa > Chordata > Ceratodontiformes > Ceratodontidae > Neoceratodus > Neoceratodus forsteri. Next base: position 1,098,713,451 of record CM057458.1, on the reverse strand, counting down.
AAAACTGCCCACCTTTTGCTCGCTCGCTCCAGGGCGCAGGCGGCTCTGGAGAGATGCTCTATCTATCGATTGGAAGGGCAGATTCGTTTATGCTTTTCCCCCAATTCCGTTGATCCCGAGGATCCTGCACAAGCTCAGCACAGAAGGGGCCTGTATGATTCTCATCGCTCCCTTCAGGCCCAGGCAAGTTTGGTTCTCTCTTCTGCAACAGTACTCGGAGGAACCTCCGATTCCTCTTCCTTTTTCGAGGCTTCTGTTGACCCTGGATCGGGGATCCCTGGTCCATCCGGGCCTCGGGTCCCTTCAGCTGCATGCTTGGCTCCTACAGACGTAGCACAAGCCCATTTTGGGGTTTCCCCTCAAGTGGCAGAGATCTTGGTGGAGGCCAGGAAGCCATCCACTCGCTCCACCTATGCCATGAAATGGAAAAGGTTTTCCATTTGGGCTTCGTCCAAAGATTTGGAGCCTTTCTTCTGCCCCGTCGGGCGGCTACAGGACTACATATGGTATCTCTTCGACCTGGGTCTCAGTCATTCCTCTTTGAAAGTTCACATGGCGGCTCTGGCTGCGTATCATGTTCCCTTTGGGGATAGAACTTTCGCTCAGCTGGAGGTCGCGAAGACCTTTCTACGAGGGGTTCTTCATTTGAGAGCCCCCATTTGGGTTCCTGCCCCTCCTTGGGATTTGAATTTAACATAGAATTTGACGGCAGATAAGGACTGCTTGGCCCACCCAATCTGCCCATTTCCCTACCTAATGGATAAGCTGCAGATCCTAGTTAACCAGCAGCCTACTTCTTTCTACCCCAACCCCCTAGAATTGCCTTATGGCTGTCCCATACATGCTTGAATTCAACCACTGTTTTTGACTCCACAACCTCCTCCGGAAGGCCGTTCCATGCATCCACAACCCTCTCTGTGAAAAAATACTTCCTTACATTACCTCTGAGCCGCCTCACCTCTATCTTCAGATTGTGCCCCCTTGTTCTTGTACACCTTTTTTTTTGAAAGATGCTACCCTCTTGGACTTTGTTGATTCCCTTGAGGTACTTGAAAGTTTCTATCATGTCCCCCCTCTCCCTTCTTTCCTCAAGGTGTACATATTAAGCTCCTTTAGTCTGTCTTCATGGGTCTCCGGTGCAGACCCTGCACCATTTTAATTGCCCTTCTCTGGACAGCCTCCATCTTGTCTATGTCCATGCAGACTGGGTCTCCAGAACTGCACACAGTACTCCAGATGGGGTCTCATCAGCTGTCTGTACAGAGGGATAACAACTTCCTGTTTTCTACTGGTGATGCCTCTCCCTATGCATCCCAGTATCCCCCCAATCCTCCTTACTGCCCTCTCACATTGCTTGCCCACCTTTAAGTCATCTGATATGACTACCCCCAGGTCCCTTTCCATTTTTGTTGTTATTAGTATCTCACTCCCCATTGTGTACTCTTTTCCTGGGTTTTTGTTTCCCAGGTGCATTACCTTGTACTTCTTAGCATTAAATCTAAGCTGCCATACATTTGACCATTCCTCTAACCTTGCCAAGTCCCTTCTCATCCTTTCTACCCCACCTTGTGCATCAACTCTGTTGCAGATCTTTGTATCATCTGCAAAGAGACATACTTTTCCTTCCAGTCCCTCTGCAATGTTGCTTACAAAGACATTGAAGCGGGACAGTCCTAATACTGAACCCTGTGGCACCCCACTAGTAACCCCCCTTTTTTCAGAGTGGACTCCATTTACTATTACTCTCTGTGTCCTATTCTCCAGCCAATTCTTTACCCAGGCTATCATCTTGGGACCCACCCCAGGCTGGCTAACTTGTATATTAATCTTTGTGTGGGACTGAGTCAAATGCCTTGCTAAAGTCTAGGTAGGCCATGTCCACAGCCCCTCCCTAATCTACTACTTTGGTCACCCAGTCAAAGACATCTATTAGATTTGTCTGGCATGACCTTCCCGCTGTGAATCCATGCTGCCTTGGGTCCAGTGCCCCTCTGGCCTCTAGGTACTGGACAGTTCTTTCCTTCAGAAGTGATTCCATCATTTTCCCTATCACTGAGGTTAAACTAACAGGTCTGTAGTTTCCTGTTTCTGGCCTGCTCCCACTTTTGTGAAGGGGAATCACATCTGCCCTCCTCCAGTCCTCAGGTACCACCCCATCCTCCCATGATTTATTAAAGAGGGTAGTCAGTGGTGTCACTAGTTCTACCCTTAGTTTTTTAAGAATTTCATTCTTGAGAAGCTTACATTGCCTCCCTTTGAGCCGGCAGCCTTAGCAGAACTTAAGTTCCTTTCGTGGAAGGCTCTCTTCCTAGTGGCCATTACTTCCGCTCGAAGAATTCCCGAGCTTCAGGCCTTGATGTGCAAAATTCCGTATCTGATTTTCCATAAGGAACGTGTGGCTCTGCGCACCAACCCTAAGTTTCTTCCTAAGGTGGTAGCGGAATCTACGTTGAACCAGTCCATTGATCTGCCTGCCTTTTTCACACAGCATTCCAATCACGGGGAGTATCCTTTACATACCCTGGACATTCACCGGATTCTGAGATACTGTACTAACTAGACGAAGGATCTCAGAAAAACTGACCAACTGTTTGTTTCTTTTGCCAGCAAAAGAGAAGGCAGCGCCGTTTCCAAACAATGTTTGTCCAAATGGTTGGCTTACTGTATCACTTTCTGCTACGACAAGTATCACAAGACCTTGCCAGGCCAGGTCAGGGGTCACTCCACCAGGAGTGTCGTGCCTCTGCTGCCTGTTTCAAGAATGTGTCAGCGGCTGATATTTGCGCCGCCGCAGAACTTGGACTTCTGTCCATACCTTTACGAAACACTACAGTTTGGAGATTGCCTCTCGACAGAGAGCCGGCTTTGGGTTGGCTGTTCTGCAAGGACTTTTTTCTTAAGTCTTTCTCAGCCAGAGGATCCCCTATGGGTGGTTTCCTCCTCCCGTGTGCTTCTCTTTGTTTCAGACTGCTTGGGACTCAGTCCTGTATGTGATTACCTACTGCAAGAGCCCTCTCGAAGTAAGATAATACAGATCTTACTTCGAGACACAGCTCTTGCAGCAGGTTACACCATTAGGACTGAAGCCGGCAGGCGTCAGGACCCCACGGAAAAATTCTAGCTAGCTATCTTCAGCGGGGACCGCCCGGCGTCAGTCCTGCCTCCGGCGTCAGGCGTGGTACATAAGGGGCAGTCCACCAGATTCCCAGTTCTTTCGCCGTCAACTTTGCATGTCTCCGACCCTTGATTCGGTTTCTAGTGCTGTGAGCGTGGTAAAGTGTTTTCCTACGAAATTTGTTCTCGAGTTCAGTTTTTCTCTTATGTTCTCCTGACCTCCGGTCACTCCTCGAAATGCGCCTGTGGAAGCAGATGCCATTCAGGATCCGCTCTCGGCCTGTGTCAGTGCCTAGGCCCGAACCACGACACGGTCCTGCTCCTTTGCCAGGGTTTCAGCAGCAGAACCGGATCCGTCGCCAGAAGGCCCTACAGGCATTCCTGCTAGAGGAGCAACTCAAGACCATAGCTTCCAAGGGATTCTTCGCAGAAGCCCATAAAGCATGTTGAAAGCACAGGAGAAGGCCCTTCAGGTCCCGTCTAGGGCCTCCGACTCGCGCAGCTCTGGCTCCAGGTCCGACCACTCTCCTTCCCGGGCCAGCTCTCAGCCTCCCCCCGCTGCGGTGAGAAAATCTTCTTCCTCTTCTCAGGCCAAGACTCCCAGGCCTTCCTCGTCCTCCAAGGCCCTGGCTAAGTCGGGGGATCGCCACCATCACCACAAGTCGGGTTCCCGCCATTCTGAACCCGATGTTAGGTCTGCTTCCTTGCCTCCTCCTCTTCACCGGAAAGCAAGGGCTCACCTCACTTAGAGCCCCGCAGGACCCGACTGGCTCGTCGATGTCGGCCTCTCGCCACAGGTCCCCAGAGCCGTCGTCTGTCAGAAGACCGTTGCCGGCCAGGCCAACTCATCACCGGACGCCGGTAGGGAGACCGGTGCCCGCTCCAATTGAGAAGAGGACCCCGACGCCTCCGACCGACATCGGTCAGGAGACCATCACTGAGGAGGAGTTAACTCAGCCCGAGGACCAGACGTGCGACCCCAGTCCTGTTGAGACTCCAAGGGAACCCTCGCCACAACCCGAGCCCCCTGTGGAGCCGACGCTGGGACCCAACGACCGTCCACCGGCGCCCGTGCCGTCGTCGGGCCTTTCTTTTTCAGAGGTGAAGGAGCTTTTCACTTACTGGTGGGATACCATCAAAAGGACATGGTCCCACTCCACCTCCCTTCCTCCTCCCCTCCTCCTACCGGTTGCTCCTCCGGTTCCTGCGCTCCATCTCCGTCTGGGTCTGCAGGCCGGTTACCTCCTCCCCAGGAGCCCAGGACCCCTCCAAGGGGGAGACTAGATAAAAGGAGACCTCCATCCAGATCCTCTTCTAGGTCACCCAGTCCCAAGAGACCCAGAAAACGCCACCGTTTGCCTTCGACGGAGGACACGGGATCGGAGTTTTCTACATCCAGATCCCCATCTCCCCTCTCCATCCCTTCTCCGGACCCACGTGAGCTGCCAAAGTCTCCTCCGGATGACCCTTCGTTCTCGAATATCATGAGACACATCCAGGAGAACATGGGATGGGATGCGGAAGAGTTAGACACCGAAGGCTCGCCTGCGAGTATCTTGGCAGAAGGACTCCAAGCCTGTGGTGGTGCCACCTTAGTAGACACTTTCGTGGGCGTCACCAAGGCAGCGTGGAAGCGTCCACATTCGCTCGGCGATGCGAAGAAAGCTGACGCTTGTACAGGCTCAAGAAGACCAGTACTTGACCCAGCATCCTCAGGCCGACTCTCTGGTCATAACAGCCTCTCATGACCAGTCCCAGAGACCGCAACATCTGAGCACCCTGCCACGGACCCAGAGTCCAAGCAGCTGGACTCCATGGGTAGGCGCCGCGTATGCTTCGCTACCTGCGCCATCAGATCCTGAATTATTTGACCCACATGGTGCAATTCCAAAATGCCCTGTGGGAGCAGGGTCTGGATGCGGCTGAGAAATTGCTGGAAGCTGAGCAGAAGGAGGAGATGTTGCAGCTCCTCCGTACGGGTTCAGACGTGGGAACCCAGGTGCTAAGAGCCGCGTACGACTCCGCGGACTCCTCGGCCCGAGCAGCAGCTTCAGGCGTATGCCTCCGGAGGCACTCTTGGCTCCGTGTCTCCGGTTTTACCCCGGACGTCCAGAAAAACATCATGGATGCCCCATTCACGGGAGAAGTTTTGTTTGGTAAACCCTCAGAGAAGATAATTACAAACTCAAAGAGGCCGGAAGGCGGTGAGATGGTTCGGTATATGCCGACCCAAGCTTAGTTCCTTTACCGTAGGAACCAAAGCGATTTAGTGGCCGGACGCAGAGACAACAGTCCGCCCGTTCCACAACAGAGGGCTCCGGTTTCATAGAGCCAGGAAAACAACCTGCAGGGCGAACCAGCGCACTCCTAACCGGTCCAGCCAGCGGGACCCTCTGCTGCCACAGCCTGACTCCTTCCGGCCCCGCCCCTCAGGATCAGCGGGACGTCATGGTGAAGTCGCATTGTAATTTCCTGCGGGATGGCAGACTATAACCACCGACAGATGGGTTCTACAGTTGGTGGGAAGAGGTCACTTATAGAATTAGCAGAAAAGCCACCTCGAGGCCTCCAGTTCGCTCTCCGGTACCGGGTCAGCACAAGTCATTGATCAGACAAGAAATGCTCTCCTCCTACAAAGGGAGGCGATAGAGTAAATCCCAGAGAACCAGCGAGAACACGGATACTATTCCACTTCTTCCTGGTTCCAAAGAGACAGGGGACCGCCGTCAGATTCTGGACCTCAGCGACCTCAATTTGTCGATTAAGCCTACAAAAGATTCTGCATGGTAACTCTTCGGGTCTTATTCCCATGCTGAAGCAGGCGCTTTTAGCGTCTCTAGATATGCGGGCAACACCTGCACATCCCTATAGCTCAAGCGCACAAGAGGTTCCTGCGCTTGAGTTTCCGACCATCATCTTCAGTTCGAGCCCTTCCATTCGGGCTGTCGTCGGCACCCAGGGTCTTTACCAAATGCATGGCAGTCGTGGCAGCGTCTCTAGGAGACAGGGCCATTATGTGTTCCTGTACCTGGACGATTGGCTTCTCATGGCCGCCTCCAGAGAGGCGTTGTTACGGGCGATCCAGAGCACCCAGGACCTGTTTCGAACTCTGGGTATCCTAATCAACCACGAGAAGTCCCTCCTGGTACCGTCGCAGAAACTGCAGTTCATAGGCGCAGTACTGGACACCGTTCAGGGAAGAGCATTTCTTCCAGACGACAGAGCGGAGCACATCAGATCCCTCATCAGGGAGCTTTCTTCGAACAAGACCGCCCCAGCCAGGTCGGTCCTTCGCTTGCTCAGACACATGGCTGCGGCCATTCCTACTTTCCATTTCGCACGGCTCCACATGCGGGTAACTCAGTGGATACTCAAGGTGCAATGGGACCAAAGGCAAGACCACATGCAGCATCCGGTCAGAATCACGAACACCGCGATTCGAGACTGCCAGTGGTGGCTAGACCCAGGGACACTCTCTATGAGCGTCCCGTTCATAGTGCTGTCCCCGGAGGTAATCCTCACCACAGACGCCTCAGGTCTAGGGTGGGGAGCACACCTGAATGGGGTGAAGTCCCAGGGTACGTGGACCCCGCTGGAGGCCCACCTCCATATCAACGTCCTAGAGATGAGGGCAGTCCTTTATGCCCTGCAGGCATTTCAGTCACAGATCCCGCCGAGTACTCTCCTGCTTCAGACAGACAACACGGCGGTGATGTATTACCTCAACAAACAAGGAGGCGCACACTCTTATCCCCTTTGCAGGGAGGCCATGAGGGTGTGGGATTGGGTAATCCGACACGGCGCGAACCTGGTCACAGTACATGTTCCCGGGTGGACAACACAATTGCAGACGGCCTGAGTCGCTCCCAGGCCAGAGTCCACGAGTGGGAACTTCTTCAGGAGGTAGCAGAGGATCTGTTTCTTCAATGGGGAACTCCAGAATTGGACTTGTTCGCTTCCCCATCCAACGCAAAACTGCCCAATTTTGCTCGCTAGATCCAGGGCCGGTGTTTTCTGGCGAGATCGTTGTCCCTCTCCTGGTGGACAGATTCCTCTCTTTCCCTCCTTCCCGTTGCTCCAGAGAGTTCTTCTCAAACTGCGCAGGGAGCATGCAACAATGATCCTGGTGGTCCCTTTCTGGCCCAGGCAGATCTGGTTCCCTTTGCTAATTCAGCTATCCCGGGAACCTCCGCTCCCGTTGCCATTCAGCTCCCTCCTCTTGTCTCAGGAGAAGGGTTCACTGGTCCACCTGGACTTACGCTCACTGAACCTGCATGCATGGCTCCTAGAGACATAGCCATCTTGTGTCACGGGGTCTCGCAAGAGGTTGCGGAAGTTCTTTCTGCAGCCAGAAAGCCGACAACGCATGCGATGTACGCCATGAAATGGCACCGTTTTTGTCTATGGTCGCAAGCCTTTCCCCTTTAGGTTGTCCGGTGAAAGCGGTGTTAGAGTACCTGCTCTCCCTTTTCCGTTCGGGTCTCGCCTACTCCTCTATTAAAGTGCACCTCTGTGCCATTTCAGCTTATCACCTCCCGGTGGGACAGCACACAGTGGCACAATTAGATGCCTGTCGAGAATTCTTGAGAGGGTGTTACACCTTAGGCCGCCCATTAAGGACCCAGTGCCTCCATGGGACTTGCTCTTTGTCCTGGAGCAACTCACGCTCCCCCTTTGAACCTGCCCGATTGGAGCTGTGTTTTCTGTCGTGAGCGTTATTTTGGTTGCTGTTCGTCCAGCGAGAAGAGTTTCTGAGCTTCAGGCTCTCATGTGCAAAGAGCCTTATTTAATTTTCCACGGGACAGAGTATCCCTGAGGACGAATCCTAAATTCTTGCGAAGGTGGTTTCCACACTCTCTCAATCAGGATATTGACCTGCGGTCTATTTCCTAGTTACTCTAACAGAGGAAGGCATTGCTTCACACCCTGGATGTTCACACAGCTTAAGGTACTACCTGAGCAGAACTAAGCAACCGTGCCGGAGCAACTTTTCGTCTCCTTTACCGAAAGGATGAGGGCCAACCAGTATCCCAACAGTCCCTGTCTAGCTGGCTTGTCCAGTGCATCTCTTACTGTTATGATATCAAGCAAGCCCTCCTAGGAGCAGTCAGGGGCCATTCCACTAGGGGTGGGGCCACATCCTTTGCAACACTAAGCGTCTCCACCTCTGCCATTTGTGCTGCAGCCACTTGGAGCTCTGTTCATACCTTTATCAGGCATTATAGCCTGGACATCTCTTCAGGCGAAGAGCAGGCTTGACCTGGCAGTGCTACAGGGTCTCCTGTCCTAGATTCAGGACCTGGAGCGTTCTTTCTTATTTCCTCCTCCCAGAGTGTTTGCAAGCACTATTGCTGGAGAATCAGTCCTAATGGTGTAACCTGCTGCAAGAGCTGTGTCTCGGTAAGATAGTACAGTTACGTAGAACTTACGTAACAGTAGATCTTCGAGAACAGCTCTTGCAGCAGGTACCTCCCACCCACCTTCCCCCTTGGAGGAGGCATGGCTTAAGCCTTTGTTAACAGGGATTTTTCCTGTTTGTCTTCTGATGATGGATCCTCGGTCTCCCATTTCAATGTCAGCCTGCGGCGGAAGTCTCGGTAGGAGAACTGGGGAATCTGGGCGGGACCGCCCCATTATATACTAAGCCTGGCGTCGGAGGTGGGACCCGGCGTCGAGTGATCCCGCTGAAGATAGCTAGCTAGAATTTTCCGTGGGGTCCTGGCGCCTGCGGCTTCAGTCCTAATGGTGTAACCTGCTGCAAGAGCTGATCTTGCCGAGACACAGCTCTTGCGGCAGGTTACCAGTAGAACCCAGCCGCCAGCCAGGACCTGGCATCTAACTGCTCTTTCTAGCGAGGACACACTTCCCTGACGTCGATCCGCCTCGGCGATCAGCGCTCGACTAAAGCGGTCCCGCAAATCAATTCTTCACTGTCGACAACTACAACCCTTAGGTTGCAGTCTAGCGGCGCAGCGTGAATAGTTCTTTTCGATAAAATTTGAAAATCTTCAGAATCCTCTTCAAAGCAAGATCTTGATGTCATCACCAACTTCTGGCCATCCTTGAAGTGCGCTTGTGGAAAGCAGATCCGTTCAGGACCCCCACACGGCCTGCGTCCGGTGCCTAGGCCCAGACCCACGATACCGGGCCTGTCCTTCTTGCCAAGGGTTCAGTAGCCGTACCGGATCCGGCGTCAGAGGGCTGCAGGCGTTTCTTCTGGAGGAACAACTGAAGACCATGTCCTCCAAGGGAAGCTCCAGGGTCCACAAGCAGCGAGAGAGAGAGAAGGCCCTTCCAGGTCCCCTTCTAGGGGTTGAGTCCCGTAGCTCGGTTGAAATCTCCCGGCTGCAATCAAAAACCTTCATCTCAGGAGAAATCCATGGCCTTCCCCCTTCCAGGGCCTTGGCGAAGTCCGAGGAGCGACACCATCACCACCGCCAGTCGGGTTCCCGCTCCTCGGTACCCGGCGTCAGGTCTTCCGTCGGTGCCTCCACGCCGAAGACGTTGAGCTCACGCCTTTAAAAGGCCTGTAGCCCAGGCGCCGGCTCGACAGCCGTCCAGCCGTCGCCCTTTTCCCTGGAGCCGCCGTCGGCCCGGCCGACCGGCGCCCGCATTACATCCCTGCGGACGCCCGGTAGGGACGCGCCCGCCCTCCTGAAAAGAAGAAGCCCTGTTGCCTCCGACCGACATCGGTCAGGAGCCTCTATTGGGAGGACCTAGAACAGCCCGAGGACCAGGCAGGCCCGGTCGGAGGTACTCCCAGGATCCTCGCCATTACAGAGCCCCTGTGGAGCCGGCGACCGCCCACGGCACCGGGCGTCGTGTCGGGCCTCTCTCTAGTGGAGGTGAAAGATCTGTTCACCTACTGGTGGGATACCATTAAAAGACATGGTTCCCCTCCTACTCCTCCTCCTCCTCCTCCTCCTCCTACTCGGTTCCTGCCCCCCCCAGTCGGGGTGGCGGGCCGTGTTCCTCCTCCCGGGAGCCTAGAACCCCTCCCGAGGGAGACCTGATAAGCGGAGACCTCCGTCAAAATCCTCTTCTGGATCACCCAGCCCAAGAGATCCAGGAGGCGCCCGATCGCCTTCAGCGGAGGACACGGGATCAGACTACTCCACCTCTAGATCCCCATCTCCACTCTCCATCCCTTCTCCGGACCCACGTGAGATGCCTAGATCTCCTCCGATGATCCCTCGTTCCTTGATATTATGAGACATATACAAGAGAACATGGGATGGGATGCTGAAGACTTAGACCCGAAGAGTACGACTCGCCAAATATCTTCGGCAAAAGGACCCCAAGCCTGTGGTGGTACCACCCTTGGTTGACACTTTCGTGGACGTCACCAAGGCTGTGTGGAAGCGTCCACACTCGCTCCTGGCGAGACCGAAGAAAGCTGATCGCTTGTACAAGGCTCCTAAGGACGACCAGTACTTGACGCAGCATCCTCAGGCCGATTCTCTGGTCATCACAGCCTCACATGACCGGTCACAGAGGCCACAACATTTGAGCACCCTGCCACCGGACCCAGAGTCCAAACAACTGGACGCATTGGGTAGGCGCACGTATGCTTCCGCTACCTGCGCCATCAGATCCCTGAACTATTTAACCCACATGGTTCAGTTCCAGAACGCTTTGTGGGAACAGGGTCTGGAAGCGGCTGAAAAGATGCCCGAAGGTGAGCAGAAGGAGGAGATGCTTCAGCTCCTCCGTACGGGTTCAGACGTGGGGACCCAAGTGCTAAGAGCCGCGTATGACTCCGCGGACTCATCGGCCCGAGCAGCAGCTTCTGGCGTTTGCCTCCGGAGACACTCTTGGTTGCGCGTCTCCGGTTTTACCCCGGACGTCCAAAAGAACATCTTGGACGCCCCTTTTGAGGGAGAAGTATTGTTTGGTAATCCTACAGAAAAGATCCTTACCAAACTCCAAGAGGCCGGGAAGGCGGTAAGGTCGGTTCAGGCCATGTACCGACCTAAGCTTGGTTCCTTTCGTAGGAACCAAAGCCGTTTTCGTGCGCGGACGCAGAGGCAACAGACCCACTCCGCTGCACCTCAGAGGGCTCTGGTTTCGTAGAGCCCAGGGCAATACCCGCCAGCCGAGGTGAGCGTTCTCCTAGGCAGGCCCAGCCAGCGGGTCCATCTGCCGCCACAGCCTGACTCCTTGCCGCCCCGCCCCTCAGGATCAGCGGGAGTTTATAGTCGGAAGTCGCATTGCGAACTTCCTGCCGGGATGGCAGGCCATTACCACCGACAGGTGGGTTCTTCAGTTGGTCAGTCTAGGCCACTTTAGAATTCGCAGGAAAGCCACCCTCGAGGCCTCTTTGCTCTCCCGGTATCAGGGTCAGCACAAAGCCTTGATCTGGCAAGAAGTACTCACGGCTACTATGAAAGGGAGCGATGAGAATCGTCCCAGAGAACCAGATAGGACTAGGATACTATTCCCACTTCTTCCTGGTTCCCAAGAAAACAGGGACCTCCGTCCAATCTTGGACCTCAGCGACCTCAATGTGTCGGGTCACTTACAAGAGATTCCGCATGGTGACCCTTCCAGGTCTTATCCCCATGCTCAAACAGGACGCCTTTTAGCGTCTCTAGACATGCAGGATGCCTACCTGCACATCCCTATAGCTCAGGCACTGGAGGTTCCTGCGCTTGAGTTCGCGACCACCACCTTCAGTTCCGAGCCCTTCCTTCGGACTGTCTTCGCACCGAGGTCTTTACCAAGTGCATGGCAGTCGTGGCAGCGTCTCTGAGGAGACAGGGCCCTCGTGTTCCCGTACCTGGACGACTGGCTTCTCATGGCCGCCTCAGAGAACATTGCTTCTTGCAATCAAGAGCACCCAGGATCTGTTCCGATCCCTGGGCATCCTCATAAATTACGAGAAGTCTCTCCTGGTACCGTCGCAGAAACTGCAGTTCATAGGAGCAGTTCTGGACACTGTTCGGGGAAGAGCCTTTCTTCCGGCCGACAGAGCGGAGCGCATCAGATCCCTCATAAGGGACCTATCACTGAGCAAGGTTGTACCTGCCAGGTCGGTCCTTTGCTTGCTCGGACACATGGCTGCGGCCATTCCTACTGTCCCTTTGCAAGACTCCACATGCGCATTACTCAGTGGATGCTCAAAGTGCAATGGGACCAAAGGCAAGACCACTTGCAGCATCCGGTCAGACTCACGAATTCAGTGATTCAAGACTGGCAGTGGTGGCTAACCCCGAGTCGCTCTCATCAGGCGTCCCATTCATTCGCCGTCCCGAGTCACCTCACCACAGGCGCTTCGGTCTTGGGTGGGGGCACACCTGGACGAGGTAAAGTCCCAGAGTACGTGGACCCAGATGGAAGCTCACCTTCACATCAGCGTGCTGGAAATGAGAAGCGGTCCTCTATGCCCTGCAGGCCTTTCAGTCAGTTATCCCACGTGTACTCTTCTACTGACAGACAACACAGGCGGTGATGTAATACCTCAACAAACAAGAGGCACACTCTTACCCCTTTGCAGGAGGCCATGAGAGTGTGGGATTGGAAGTAATCAGACACGCGAATCTGATCACTGTGCATGTTCCCGGAGTGGACAACACGGTTGCAGACGGCCTGAGTCGTTCTCAGGCCAGAGTCCACGAATGGGAACTCCTTCAGGAGGTAGCAGAGGATCTGTTTCTTCGATGGGGAACTCCAGATCTAGACTTGTTAGCCTCCCCATCCAGCATAAAACTGCCCAATTTTTGCTCGCTAGATCCAGGGCCTGGTGTTTTCTGGCGAGGCGCGTTATCCCTCTCCTGGGCCAACAGATTCCTCTTTCCCTCCTTTCCGTTGATCCAGAGTTCTTCTCAAACTGCACAGGAGCGCGCAATAATGATCCTAGTGGCCCCATTTTGGCCCAGACAGATTTGGTTCCCTTTGTTGATTCAACTATCTAGGAACCCCGCTCGTTGCCGCTCAGCTCCCACTTACTGTCTCAGGAGAAGGGTTCACTTGTCCACCGGACCTCAGTTCCTTGAACCTGCATGCTTGGCTCCTAGAGACATAGCCATTTGCGTCACGGGGTCTCGCAAGAGGTTGCAGAAGTCCTTTCTGCAGCCAGAAAGCCGGCAACGCATGCGACGTACACCATGAAATGGCGCCGTTTTTGTGTATGGTCGCGAGCACGCGACCTTTCTCCTTTAGGTTGTCCTGTGGGAGTAATATTAGAATATTTGCTCTCCCTCTTTCATTCGGGTCTAGCCTACTCCTCTATTAAAGTGCACCTCTGTGCCATTTCGACTTACCACCTCCCGGTGGGAAATCGTTACAGTGGCTCAGGTGGGCGCCTCTCGAGAATTTCATAGGGGGTGTTGCACCTAGGCCTCCTATTAGAGACCCTGTGCCTCCATGGGATTTGCTTTTGTCCTTGAACAGCTCACGCTTCCCCTTTGAACCTGCCGCGGATTGCGAGCTACGTTTTCTGTCGTGGAAAACGTTGTTTTTAGTTGCTGTTACCTCGGCAAGAAGAATTTCTGAACTTCACGCTCTCATGTGCAAAGAGCCTTATTTAGTTTTCCACCGGGACAGAGTATCCCTGAGGACGAACCCTAAATTCTTGCCTAAGGTGGTTTCTTCACTCACTCTGAACCAGGATATCGACCTTCCGGTCTACTTCCCGAACTACTCTAATAGAGGAGAGGCTCTGCTCCATACCCTGGATGTTCACCGCAGCCTGAGTTTTACCTCAACAGAACTCAGTCCTTTCGTAGTTCTGAGCAGCTTTTCATTTCCTTCTCTGAGAGAATGATGGGCCAATCAGTATCCAAACAGTCCCTTTCTCGCTGGCTTGTCCAGTGTATTTCTCACTGTTATGGTATCAAACAAAGCCCCTCCGGGTACAGTCCGGGTCATTCCACTAGAGGGTGGCTACTTCCTTTGCAGCGCTCAAAAATGTTTCCACTTCTGCTATATGCGCTGCAATGCTTGGAGTTCTGTGCATACCTTTATCAGGCATTATAGCCTGGACATACGCCTCTCGGCGAAGGGCTGTTTTGGTTTGGCCGTACTTCAGGGTCTCCTGTCCTAGGTTCAGGACCTGGTTTTATCCTAATTTCCTCCTCCCGGATTTTCTGACAGCGTTACTGCTTGGGAATCAGTCCTAATGGTGTAACCTGCTGCAAGAGCTGTGTCGTACAGTAAGATAGTACAGTTACGTAAGAACTTACAGTAACAGTAGATCTTAGAACAGCTCTTGCAGCAAGACTATCCCGCCCACCTTCCCCTTGGAGGAAGCATGGCTCAGTCTTTCTGAGCAGGAATTGTTATCTTTCTGTCTTCTGGCCGAGATCCTAGGTCTCCCATTTTGATGTCAGCCTGCGGCAAGAAGTCTCGGCAGGAGAGCACAGGGAATCTGGCGGGACCGCCCCTTTTGTACCACGCCTGACGTCTGAGGCGGGACCGACGTCGGGGGCGGTCCCCGCTGTAGTTAGCTAGCTTGAATTTTTCCGTGGGGTCCTGGCGCCTGGCGGCTTCGGTCCTAATGGTGTAACCTGCTGCAAGAGCTGTTCTCGAAGATCTACTGTTACGGTAAGTTCTTACGTAACTGTACTTTACATAAGAACTTACCGTAACAGTAGGTCTTCGAGAGAGGCTCTTGCAGTGGGTAATACCTTACCGCTCTCCATCCCCCTAAGCTTTTTCAGCTCCTTTTCCAGTGAGGAAATATCCACTTCTCTCTCGTCTAGCCTTTTTGGTCTTTGGCGGGAATGAACTGGAAGGCGGGCGTGAGTTACCGCCCCTTTATATCGATGTCACCTGACACCGGTCACCTGACGAGGGGGTGGTCCCTTGCCAGAGAGTGCTAGCTAGAAATTTTTCTGTGGGGTCCTGACGCTTGCTGGCTTCAGTCCTATATATAATTACCTACTGCAAGAGCCTCTCTCGAAGATCTACTGTTACGGTAAGTTCTTACGTAACTGCTATTTCTTACAAGACTGTTCTTTTTCTTCTCCCCCCAAGAGTAACTGCAAGGGTTAACAAAGCAATGAGGTTCTCAGAATACCCTCAATCGCCTTATGCACCCCTTTCCAGAACCCCAGTATCTTGCAGCATTCTGACACCATGTGTTTATATGTGGCTTTGCTCCCTTGCATTTATGGCATAATTTACTCACTGTTGGTTTTAGCTTTGCAGTTTCTTCTGGGAGAAATAAGTTCTGTATAGGACATTAAATTGGATTTGGTGAAACCTGTTGGACCTAGCACAGGAGCTGGCATGTGAAGTCACCCTTTTTCATATCGCAAGGGAGATAGTGGCCCACCCCCAGGCGGCCCTGTAGTCCTCATCCGGGGTGGGGGGGGGATTCTCCCTCTAATTAATTTATAATAGGCTGATAGAAGTTTGAGCTCTGGTTGAGTGGAACGAGCCACACTTTTTACTGAGGACCTCTCATGGCATATGTCCCTTCCCTATTCATCCCATAGAAGGCCCCATATACACAAGTATACAGAGTAGGAATCTGGTGGGACGTTCAACTGTCTTTTAATTCTGTAAACGAGGCCATTACTTCTCCCTCTCTGTACAGATCTCCCACTTTGCGGATCCCCTTTTTCCTCCATTGCACTAGACGCCGGTGCACGACACACAGAATGGAAGTAGAAGATAATTTTGGATGATTTCATAAAAAATAAAATATGAATAGTTTGTTGGCCACAAAAATAAAGTGGTAGAAGAAAATGTGGGGTAGTGATAAATAATTTAGGGTAATGCACACCACTCTAAAGTAATGAATGGGGAGGACTACATATTCACTCTGTATAGAAGCGAGCAAACCAAGTGATACGAACCACTTAAGTAGGAAAGCACAAAACTAATGCGATACTTCTACAGTACATCAAAACACAGACCACGCATTACCAATTCATCTACAAACAAATGTGGCTCCTATTAAAGTGTGTTGTGTCTTCGGTAATGAACAGAATGCCTGAGAATTTCTGTTCATTTTTAACAGTTGGATTCTTTTGCAAAATATTATTTCATGTAATTATCATGTTTGACCAGGAAGGCATGCTGATTACTATTTTAGATTGAGGTCATTATCCACATTCAGCAGTTTTCTACTAAGCATGTTCAGGCACCGGAAATGTCTTCCAGCTTTGCTCCTCCTACCACCCAATAGTGTTCTCTGTCTCTGCCCGTATTGCTTCTAGATCTTCTACTGGAAAGAACAGGTCTCCTCTTTCGGAGTTACTGCTTATAAGATGGAATTTTTTGAGAAGTCTGCAGGCTTTTTCAGGCTTTCAGATGAGTTGGGATTTTCCTGTCAAAACATAATATGAACCATGGCTCGGTCTCATTGCTCTGCTAATTGCCATGCAAGGCAGTTTTATTTCTGTAGCACTGTACCCAGGATCTCAGGGAGCTTTACAAGGAAACAGTACATAAAGGAGAAACATATAATTGTGATTGGTTGGCATCCATGGCACTCCAGACATTACCTCATGGGTTTTAGCCCACCTGATAGGCTACTGATGCACATGACCCAGATCAAATTTCCAGTACATCCAGGTCCCAGAAACCCCTGCTCTCCAGTTTCGAATCGTGCATCTGATCAGGCAAGAAGCACACCAGGAATCCCTGTTGCTCCTAGAAGGTAAGACCTTAAAAAAAACAAAAAAACAGTATATATATATATATCAAGTGTTGTTTTCTTATGTTAAAAAACAAGAGCCTGGGGCTGTTTTGTGCTTGTTACCATCAACAAGGCATTCTGCTTGGATGCACTGCATGCCCCTTTTCCACTAGTTGACTGTGGACAAGGGTTCTCTTGCATGCTTTGCCTCGGTTTCCTCTGCTTCACAAGATGATTTTCAAGGCTCTGAGGGACCAGGCTTCTCTAATCTTGATAGCTCTAGACTGACCCTGCCACGTCTGGTACCAGGATTTCCTTGGCCTCCACAGCAAGCCCACTTAAGTGAAAAAGTTGCTCATGCTGATGCAAAGAGCTTGGGCCGTCTTAGCATTCCTGCTCAATAAAACAAGGAATACAGAAACAAGCACTCCAGAAGCATGGTGCATAAAACTTTATTTAGCAATGTTGCTCCATAGGGAAAATGGCTTGCCGCAAAGGTTGTCAAGCGCTGGTGCTTTGCGCTAAGCCAACCTCTTCCTTAGGTGGCATGGCCTAAGTCTGTACTAAGCCCACTTTAAATGTCCAGCACAGATGATGAAATTATGACGTCAAAATGGCATACTTTCCAGTCCATAGGTTTATCAGAAAGTAAGTAAATTTACAAGTCCTTCTAGCAGCCATGCTAAAAAATTTCAAAACTGATGCCCCATCCATTAATGTGTCATGGAGTTAAAAAGATCTAAGGTCTTTTGTTTTTCAGAAAAACGTTCACCCAGCAGAGTAGCAGAGTGGTACATAAATACATGCTGCAGAGCAGAGGAGAGGGATATTGCCCGATCTACGGGAAATGGTAAAAATGGTACTTTAAGCCTCTGGGTAATATAAAAAATGTATATGCAAGGCATAACAACATGACTTCTGTGAGTGGGTGCTCAGATTGTTGCGGATCTAGAAAAATTATTTTCATTGGCATGATTGATATAGACCGGTTGCCACAACTGTAACTGGAATATTTCACTTCAAGTGGGCTCTTGCAGCAGGCAGCACCATTAGGAATGAAGCCGTCAGTCACCAGGACCCCACAGAAAACTTCTAGTTAGTAGTCTTTAGTGGGGGACTGCCCCTGACATCCAGCTATAAAAGGGGCAGTCCCCCAACCAGACCTCAAGTTATTTTCCCGTCATCGACCCGTGCAAGTCGGACCTTCTCAGATGCCTTTTGCTATAGTTGACTGCCATTTTCTTCATGTTACCCATGTTTTATTATTTAGATTTCTTCACATTTCAGTAATTCTTGCATGTCTTCTTCTCCATCCTCTTCTGTGGAGTGGCGGCGAATGAAGTGTGCTTGTGGAAAGCAGCTTCCCCACAGTGACAGCCACTCATCGTGTCTGCTTTGCCTAGGCCTGGACCACGACACTGAGGCCTGCCAGCACTGCAAGGATTTTAACCAGTGCACCTGGCTTCGTCCACCAGAAGACCCTGGAAGTCTTCCTGCTACAGCAGAGAACATCAGCGATGGAGAAGAAGCTCCACAAAAGTACCTCTTCTTCCCCAGCCTCCAGGGCTTCTACTTCTTCCTCATCCAAAGAGAAGAAGTCTTCAGGAAAGCACAAATACTAGGAGAAACACAGGGACAAACCCCAATCAGCTTCCTGTTCCAGATCCCCAGGCAAGTCGGCGACTGAGCCTGGGTCTTCCTCCTGTGGGAGGTCGGCCACTGCCACCCCGGCAGCCCTCAACTCTTCTGGGCTGCCAGTGGTCAAACCACCTGCCCTTATCATCATCACAGGCGGTGGTTCTTCGGGGCTCGGGACTTCACCCCCAGCCTCTCTGTCCCCGAAGCTTAGGCCTTTACATCAGACGGGTCCTCATCAAGGTGGCTCAATCCGGGTCGTCTTGCAGCGGGTCTTTACCCATCGCTCTTCCGTCAGCCAAGTCAGCTCAAACTTCAGGGACCAATGCAACTAGCGGCGCCAGGCATCTTTCCCACCCCATGAGAGTGACGCCTATGCCCCACTGGGGAACGAGCTCCCCGGGACTGGCTTCTCCTTCTCATCCAACGCTGGTCATGTCACCAGACCAATGTCAGCCCACGCCTGTCCAGTCGACACCGGCCACCCCGACATTAACTCTGGTGACACCTCGGCAGTCACCTCCTAATTCACCATCGTTGGCCGACTCTGTTGTCATTCGACCAACGCCTGGGGGTCCGACACCCAGTTCTTCTACCACTGTTAGACCGACGCCGGATGCCTCTGAGCCTCAGGGACCGACGTTCTTTAACCCAGCGCCTGGGTTACCACAGCCTAAGGAACTGATGCCGGGGCCCTCCAATCCTTTCCCGCCAACGCCGGCTCCCCCACTCACACCTCAGAATCCACCCACAGACCTTAATGCCTTTTTGCTGCCTGGTGGGCGTACTTTAGGGACAAGAAGTTCCTGAAAGGGCCTCCTCACATAGACCCAGACTGTGCTATGAATCGGACAAGGATCAGGCCAGCGCCACCTCGTAAGGCACGGACCCCACAGCCTGAAGGACCTGGCACCAGCCGTCTTGAGGACTCACCACCGAAGGCATCGTCACTCGCATTCTCCTTCTCCAGACTCAGGCGAGTCGAGGGGATATTCCTCCTCCTCTTCTGAGGGTGCTGACTTACTGTCAGAACCAGAGAAGCCCAGAGATACCCCACAATCTCCTCCACATGACCCTACTTTTATGGAGTTGATGAGGCACATCCAGTCCATTTTGTGTTTGGACATGGAGGAAGTGGACCCCAAGAGATGTCGTCTGGCCGCCTTCCTTCATAAGAGGGGGGTCATTGCCCTTGGTTGTTCCTCCCCTTATTAATTCCTTCAAGGACGTCAGTAGGGCTGCTTGGAAGTGTCCTTCCTCTGCTTCGGCAACGTCCAAGAAGGCAGATTGCCTATATAATGCCCCAAGGGACGAGTCTTTTTATGGGAAGCACCCAGTGGCTGACTCAGTAGTCAATAACACTGCCCATGACCTCTCTCAGCGGCCCAGGCACCTGAACACTCGGCCTCCCGACAAAGACTCCAGACAAATAGACCAATTTGGCATGAATGTCTGTGCATCTACCTCCTGAACTTCCTGGCCCACATGGTCCAATACCAGAACGCCCCGTGGGAGAAAGTCTTAAAGGTAGCTCAAACTCAGCCGGATGCTTTTGGCAAGACCGAGCTGTTACACCTTTTGAAATCGGGCTCAAATTTTGGTACCCATGTTTTCTGAGCCTCCTATGACTCGGCAGACTCCGCAAGTAGAGCTGCGGCTATGGGAGTTTGCCTCCGTCGCTACTCTTGGCTCAGAGTCTCCGGGTTTGCCCCGGATGTGCAACCCAGGATCTTAGATGCCCCTTTCAGGGATCCTGTTCTTTTTGGTGAGGATTCTCAGAATATAATTACTCGCGTTCAAGAGTCGGGCAAGGCTCTGCACTTGGTAAAAACCTTATACCAGTCTCAGCCTAAATAATCCCAGTGGCGGCACTTTCGTCGCCCCACCATGCAGCAACCAAGGGACTAACAACCCAGGGGTGCCTTTAAGGGAAGAACCACTACTCAGGGCACTGGAGATTCAGCCCCCAGAGCTCCCAGAACCTCCAAGGTCGCTTTGCCTGTCCCCGAGTCTTCAACCTGACTCCTTATCCAACCCCCACCCCGACCCCAGCCGAAACCCTGGGGGAGGTGGTGGGAGATCGTTTCTCGCTCTAATGAGAGGGCTGGCACAGAATTACCACAGACCAATGGGTGCTTCAACTAGTGGAAAAGGTCACACTCTATAGAG
The DNA here is from genome assembly GCA_016271365.2 of Neoceratodus forsteri. NCBI lineage: Eukaryota > Metazoa > Chordata > Ceratodontiformes > Ceratodontidae > Neoceratodus > Neoceratodus forsteri. The sequence goes on along the minus strand of CM057458.1, from coordinate 1,098,692,945 downwards.
TTCTTGGAGATGCCCCCAGACAATCCCTCATTGTTCTCCCACTACCCTCGGGCCCACCTCGCCCTCATCCAAGAGAAGATCCAAGTGCTCATGCAAAAAACAGGCCATAGAACCTGTCCCGCTGATGCAATGGGGTAAAGGATTCTATTCTCATTTCTTCCTTGTCCCGAAGAGAACAGGAGACCTGCATCCCATCCTAGACCTCAGCTGCCTGAACCAGTATATAGAATACAAGCAATTCAGGATGGTCACGCTCCCCGGCCTTCTCCCCCTGCTTCATCAGGGGGACTGGATTAGTTCTCATCTTGATCTTCCCACCCCACAGGAAGTTGCTTCACTTCCACTTCCAAGGAGACCATTGCCAGTTTCGGGCCCTGCCGTTTGGCCTGTCCTCGGCCCCATGAGTCTGTACAAAGTGCCTCGCAGTGGTAGCTGTGGCCTTACAGAGGAATGGCCATTGCATCTTCCCTTACCAGGACGATTGGCTTCTGACAGCTCCCACCAGAGAGCAGTTGCTCAGAACCATAGAGGCCACCTTCTCCTTGTTTTGGGATATGGGTATCACCCCCAGTCTCCCCAAATCCTCCCGTTGGCCAAGCCATAGGCTTCAGTACATCGGGGCAAGCTTGGACACTGCCCAAGGCAAAGCTTTTCTGTCCCCAGACAGGGCAAAGTGCCTCCAGGCACAGGCTCAACTGATCTCATTGTCTCGCCAGGTCCTGGCCAGATCATTTTTTGGGCTGCTGGGACACATGTCTGCTGCCATTGCAACAGTTCCCCTGGCTTGCCTGCACATGAGGGTGGCCCCTTGGAACCTTCAGGTCCAGTGGGATCAGCGTACAGATGATTTGGTGTAGGTCTCCAACTCCGTGCGGCAGACTCTGGAGTTGTGGTTGAACCCCTCCAACCTTTCTAAGAGGGTCCACTTTTGAACAGAATGGCCTCATCAGATCCTGACTGTGGATGCGTCAGGCCAGGGCTGGGGTGCCCATCTGGCAGACCATCAGACTCAAGGGACCTGGTCCTCACAGGAGCAGCGTCTCCATATCAATGTTTTGGAGATGCGGGCGATCCTTTATGCCCTGCAGGCCTTCCAGACGAACCTGCTCTCGGGCTCTCTTTTGCTCCAACTTAGGGGGTTAGAGCACTAGCATGGTATGCCAGAGGTCTGAGTTCAAGTCCCAGTGGGAGTTGCACTTTTCCTTTCACATTTCCTCCTTGATTTAAAATTGCCTCGCAGTGGTTTTACTGCATTGAGAAAAGTTGTTTGGTGTTTCTGACATATCCCTAAGTTGCTGGTTTTGCAACACTTAGAAAGGAATGTGTGTGCCTCAAGGGAAGCCCAGAAGCCTGCTAATCACTGAGCCTCCCATAGCTTAGGGGGTTAGAGCACTGGCATGGTATGACAGAGGCCTGATTCAAGTCTCAGTAGGAGTCACACTTTTCCTTTCACATTTTCTGAAGTGGGTAACAGTAGCAAGACCTTTTAACCTGGCTCAAAAGGTTTTTCTTTTACTCCATGGTCATAATATGCCTTCTGCTGGCTGTGAGCCTCTCCCTGATTACTGTAGGCAATTTCAACATATTTTGCCAGTTTCTTTCTCAGGGCAGACATATAAAGTGTAATATTTTTTTTCTGAGTGGGATTATCTTCACAAGTTTCTTTTATTACATCTAGTGGCCCTCTTGGTTGTCTTCCATACAGCATTTCAAATCGTGAAAAACCTGTTGAGGCTTGTGGCACTTTTCTGTAAGCAAAAAGCAGGTAAGGTAAGTATTGGTCCCAATCTTTCCTTTCCCCTTTTACAAACCATTTTAATATGTGTTTTAGGCTTTGATTAAAATGCTGAACAAGACCGTCTGTCTGAGAGTGGAAAGGGGACGTTCTTATGGTAGTGATAACTAGTAGTCGGTACAGCTCCTTCAGTAAAGCAGCACTAACATTACTACCCCAATCAGTAATAACCTCTTTAGGTATGCCCACCCTGCTGAAAATTTTGGCAAGCTCTGCTGACACTTTTGTGGCTGTGACAGTATGCATTGGAACTGCCTCTGGGTATTGAGTAGCATAGTCACATGCTACCAAAATGAGTCAATTACCCTTTTTACTTTTGTCTAAGGGGCCAACCACATCCATTGCAATTCTCTCAAAAAGCACATCTATCAAGGGTAGGGGCACCTTGTCCTTTTTAGTCACTAAGGCTACTTTCTGACATTCAGCACAAGGACTGCAATAGGTAACAGCATCTTCACGAATCCCAGGCCAATAAAATCTGTACAGGAATCTGGCAAGGGTGCGACCCCTCCCCTTGTGACCAACCATAGGACTGTCACATGGTGTCTGTAACAACTCGGTTCAATAGTTTTTTGTGATATAACCAATTGTTCTGTCTGTTCCGGTGTCTAAGGATTAACACAAGCTCTTTACAGTAACCCATTACATTTTTAAACATTGGTTCACCCTATTTTTGTTTCACCCCCAGCTGCTTAAAATAACCTTGGAGCGAAACATCATTAGTTTGCTCTGAAACAAAATCACAATCCGTTAGTTTAGTTTCAGCATTTTCATATAGTAACCCCTTATGTCCATCAGTCTTCTGTTGCCACTGTTTCTTCAGGCGTCTTCTTTCTTTCCTCCACTTCCAGATCTTGGAGCTCTGCTCAAGTCCAAATCAAAATCAGCGAAGGGAAAAAGAGTCCCCACCATCTGAGATTTTCTTTGCTTGTGCTCTTGTCATCACAGCTGCTGAAACATCAGGATTTACTGTCTGTGTTTAACTCAGTAAATCTTGGAAAGTTAATCAGTAATAATTTCCAATAATCACAGATGCAGGGAACGTGGGTACTACCCCCACTGTCATTTGGTGTGACACCCCATTAATATTCAGTCTCACTTGAGTGTAGGGATAGTATCGAGTGTCCCCATGGATGCAGATGACACCAGTTACCGGGTCCTTTTGCACAGTGTTTTCCCAGCACTTCAGCATGCACCAGGGTCTGTCTACTTCCCAGATCTATAAGTCTTTTCACAGTCTTATCTCCTACCTTGACATCTGTTAAGTACTTGCCCCAATTTGCTAAGGACAAATCTGCTCCAGTGTTACTCTCCTTATTTTGGCAGTTTCTTGCAATATGGCCTAGCTTATTACAGTTATGGCAAACAAAGTCTTTGGGTGCAGATTTAATACCCCCACTAGAGTTCTTGTCAAACTTGGAGTTAAATCAGGGAAAAAGAGGGTGTTACCTCGCTGCTGTGGCATCTGTCTGGCCATCTGGTAGTCTTCGGCCAAAGAAATGTCCTTTTCCCCACTTTCTGGTCAGTGTTCTTTTTCCCAAAGCTGCACATCTGTAGGCAGGTGTTGATGAACTGCTCCATTGCAAGTGTGTCAGAGGTCTGTGGGACTTTTTGCCCTCTGGTTGGAGCCATTTAATAAGTAGTTCTCTGAGTCTGGTGAAGGCTTCTCTGGATTGTCAACTGAGTGGTACTTCAGGGACCGGAATCTTTGCCTGTAGGTCTCTCCTGCTATGTCATATCTTTTCAGGATTTCTCTTTTCATCAGATCATAGTTTTCTGACTGTGCAGTGTCCATATTGCTGTAGGCAAGTTGAGCTTTACCTGTTAGTTAAGGTACCAGCCGGATCACCCATTGCTGCTTTGGCCGTTGGCAGGCTGTGGCAACCTTTTCAAAAGTTGTCATGTATGCGTCAGTATCATCTGAGGGACACAACTTTGTAAGTTTAATGTATTTTAAGTTGTTTGTGTCTTGTTGCTCTGCTGGAACTGTGCCAGATCCTCCAGCTTTGATAACGTGCAAGGCATCCAGCCATTTCTGTCTCTTCTCTTCTATGCTGCTCATGTCACTGTATCTCATCTTTTCTCTGCTTCTTGAGTTGCTGCATTTCTTCGTTTCTCTGTTCCTCAAAACATTGATTCTCTTTTTTTTCTCTGCAACATCTCCACTCTTCTCGGTTTCTCCGTCTCCTTTTGTTGTATAGCCCACCATTTGAAAAGGGCAGTCAGGCTTTCAGGTTCTGTCACTGCCTGTTTTTCTTTTTCCATCACTGGTGCTAGCTGTATAGTCTCAACTTGGACTTCTGTCACTGCTAGTCTGGCTGCCATTCTTCTGGTAATCACTCCTGGGCTTGCTGCTACAGAATCCGTACATTTCTTCTGTGCTTTCTTGGTACCAGGTCTAGCACCCATGCACAAAACTCTTGACTTAGGGTATGCACAGCGTAAGTTCCACTTAGTCTGACACCATCTGTCGAGGTATAGGTCAGGAAGCATAGGAAAACTAGGAGCAGTTTTAAAATGTGCAAGTAGCGTTATGTTATCAATAACAATAGAATAAACATTTTTAAAAATTGTTCAGGATAACGAAATACAAAGGCAGTATAAACAGAGAAAACAAAAGTAATTCATCAGAGGGTTTCTTTCCAGTTTCCAAGAAGTCTCTCTCGCAAAAATATTGCTGCTTTTTTTATAACGAGTCTTTGGTAATTAACTTCTTCATCCTGAGCCTGTTAAAGAGACATCCTGTTTCTCTCAAAATGTATCTGAGTTCTTGTCGGTTTCTTTGCAGACCAGACTTGTAAACAGAAGTGTCCCAAGCTGGCCTCCTGCTGATAGCTCTGCAAAAGACTTTGCAAACAAGCCTGAGAGGAGCTCAAACTGCATCTCAGGTTAACCCCCTGAATTCCAAATAGCTTTTTGTAATCATTTCAACAGTATAATTGTATACATTTCAAACCAAGAGATCCCAGTTTTACATAAAGATTCACATATATTTTATAACCGCAGATATGCAAGGGGGAAGAAAAGCCAGAAACAGCACGTTAAGGCAGAGAGATAGTGAGAGGCGGTGAATCACGAGACCGTGGGAGTGATCGGTTTCTAGGTCCCACAAGAACATTTGATTCCGCAACCAGACAGAGACAGAAAAGGAGAGGAGGGAACAGATCCTTGCATTTAACCCTTTCTGCATAACAAGTGGGACAGGGTCTTTTTCAACCCTGTCACACATCCCTCCTTGGGACCTGAATTTTGTGTTAGAGAAATTTACTTTGGCGCCTTTCGAGCCTGCCGCAACTTGTGAGCTATGCTTTCTGTCGTGGAAAGTGTTGTTTTTGGTTGCCATTATTTCTGCTTGAAAAATTTCTGCGCTACGAGAGCTCATGTGTAAGCAACCTTATTTGGTTTTCCACAAAGACAGTGTGTCTTTGCGTACTAACCCTAAGTTTTTTCCGAGGGTAGTGTCTGAATTTACCCTGAATCAGTCTATCCACCTGCCTGTTTATCCAGAGCATGCCAATCCGGGGAAGAATTGCTCCACACTTTCGATGTGCATAGCATTTTGCGTTACTGTACACCCCATATCAAGGACTGTAGGAAGTCCAAACAGTTGTTTGTTTCATTTACCTCTAGGAAAGAGGGCACCCCTGTTTCTAAGCAGTGTTTGTCCAAATGGTTGGCCAACTGCAATACATTCTTTTACAGAAAGTATGGCAGAGAATTCCCTGGAGATATTAAGGGCCATTCCACAAGGAGTATGGCAGTTTCAGCTGCCTGTTTCAGAAACGTCTCAGCTGCAGAAATGTGTGCAGTGGCTACTTGGAGTTCTGTCCACACCTTTACCAAGCACTACAGTCTGGACAGTTTTGGCCTAGCTGTTCTACAGAGCCTGCTTTCTTAGGCTCTTGGTTTCCTACCACCCAGACTACATTTCCTGATGGCAGACCTGCTTGGGACTTGTTCCATAGGTGTGGCCTGCTGCAAGAGATTCCCCTGATGTCAGACAGTACAGCTACATAAGAACTTACTGAAACAGTAGATCTGCAAGGGGATCTCTTGCAGCAGGCCCTGTTGTCACTCCCTCCTTCCACCTTGCTCTGGTGGAGCTGTTGTCTGCAGATTCCTTTTTTGCTTCCATGTTGACGGGAACCTTGAGTACCTCCTCGCTTCCTCAGCAGGAGTCACCTGGCTCTGGTCTCTGATGGGAAAACTGAGGAGGGAGTGTGGGCTGCCCCTTCTTATAGGGTTGAGTGACGTTGGAGTGGGCAGACCCCAGATAGACTGTTAGCTAGCAAAGATTCCAGGGAATCCTAGTGCCTGATGGCAGTACTGAAGTTCCATAGGTGTGGCCTGCTGCCAGAGATCCCCTCACAGATCTACTGTTATGGTAAGTTCTTACATAACTGTGCTTTCCAGTTCCGGGGTGGGGACACTACCAGTTCAGGGCTTTACCCTTTGGCCTGTCCTTTGAGCCTTGGGTCTTTACTAAGTGCTTTGCAGTGGTGACTTCAGCCCTCAGGAGGGATGGGGATGTACGTCTTCCCTTACCGGGACGACTGGCTGCTCAAAGCGCAATCCAGGGAGCAGCTGCTCTGGACCCTAGCGCATACCAGGGAATTGTTCCGTGCCCTGGGGATTACGGTCAACCTACCCAAGTCAGTCTTGACACTTTGTCACTGCCTACAGTATGTAGGGGTGGTTCTGGACACGGCCCAGGGCTCTGCGTTCCTGCCGCAGGACAGAGCAGATCACCTAATGGGTCAGGCCTGAATGCTCTGCAACAGCCGATATGTCATGGTTAGAACCTTCTTGAGGCTCTTGGGCCTGCTGGCCACAGCCATTATTACGGTACCCCTAGCCAGGCTGCACATGCAGATCCTGCAGTGGACTATAAGGGTTCACTGAGACTAATGCACCGATGACCTGAAACAACAAGTTCTAGTTTCTTCCCAGTCAAAAAGGTGCTCTAATGGTGGGTGGAACCCACCAACCTGTTGAAAGAGGTTCCCTTCCTCATTCCCTCCCCTCAACAGGTCCTCACCACTGACTCCTCAGGGTTGGGCTGGGGGCCTCATCTGGAGCCTCACAAGACTCCAGGAATGTGGACCAGAGTGGAGGCTGCTCTCCACGTCTGCGTCCTGGAGATGAGGACGGTTCTATATGCCTTGCAAGCCTTCCAGACCCATCTGTCCCCCGGCCGTCTGCTGGTGCAGACAGGCAACATCAGTGTTGTACACTACATCAACAATCTGGAGGGGGGGACCCACTTGTGCCCTCTGTGTTGGGAAGCGATGGGAGTCTGGTACTGTGCTCTAGAACACGGTCTACAACTGTTGGCCATCCACGTTCCATGTATCCAAAAGTCAGCCTGAGCTGGTCACAGTCCAGAATGCACATGTGGGAACTGCTGACCTTAGTGGCAGAAGACCTGTTCAACAGGTGGGGGTCGTCCAGAGTTGGAGCTTTTTCTGTCCCCACTCAATGCAGAACTGCTGTGTTTCTGCTCATTTGCTCCAGAACCTGGAGTTTTCTGGTGAGACATATTGACCCTTTCTTGGAAAGGGAGGCTCCTTTATGCCTTTCCTCACATCCAGAGGGTGCTGATCAAACTCCAGATGGAAGGGGGCCACTCTGACCCTCATTGCCCCCATCTGGCCTTTTCAGATCTGGTTTTGTTTACTGCAGTAGTTGGCAGTGGAACCTCCAGTGCCTCTATTACCATGCACAGGCTTGCTCTCACAGGAACATGGCACCCCGGTCTATCCAGACCTCAAGTCCCTACATCTTCATGTCTGGCTCCCGAAGACATAGCCATGGCTAGAGTTGGGGTGTCCCCAAAAGTAGTTGATGTCTTGCTTGCTGCTAAGAAGCCCTTCACCGGGGCCACTTATTCCATGAAGTGGGAGTGCTTGCTCTGTGGGTGGCTGCCCATTAGTTGGATCCTTTCACTTGCTGTGTGGATCAGAATCTGCAGTATTTGCTGTCCCTCTCAGATTCTGGCCTGCAGTACTCCTCTATGTCCATTTTGATGGCCATACGGTGGCACAACTAGAGGTGTCTTGTACATTCTTGCAAGGCATTCTTCATTTGAAACCTCCCATCTGCAATCCAGTCCCGACTTGGGACTTGAATTTTGTGTTAGAGAAACTTTCTTTGGCTCCTTTTGAGCTGGATGCGAGTTGCGAGCTACGCTTTCTGTCGTGGAAAGCATTATTTTTAGTTGCCATTACTTCGCTCAGAGGATTTCTGAGCTCCAGGCCCTGATGTTTGATCCTCCTTATTTGGTTTTCCACAAAGACAGAGTGTCTTTGTGTACGAATCTGAATTTCCTTCCAAAGGTAGTGTCTGGGTTTACCTTACATCAGATCATCCACCTACCTGTTTATTATCCGAAGCATGCCAATCCAGGGGAAGCACTGCTCCATACGTAGATGATCTGCACACCCCTGTGAGCACCTGCTAGCTTGAAGGTCCATCCTGGCGTGTTGTGGATGTACACTTGTTTCTACATTAAATACTGCAGTATTTTGACCGAATGGTCTAATGAGAATCTCTTTTGTGGTGGGTGCTGAACTGTGTGCTGCTCATTCCTCAATCTTACTTCGAGACACAGCTCTTGCAGCAGGTTACACCATTAGGACTGAAGCCGGCAGGTGCCAGGACCCCACGGAAAAATTCTAGCTAGCTATCTTCAGTGGGGACTGCCCCGGCGTCGGTCCGCCTCCGATGTCAGATGTAGTACATAAAGAGGCGGTCCGCCCGATTCCCCAGTTCTTTCCGCCGTCAACTTGCATGTCTCGACCGTTCGGTTCCAGTCTACAGCGACCGCACGTGGTTAAGTTCTTTCCTATAGAATCGATTTTCTTCAATCAAGTTTTCTCTGATGTCCTCTCCGACCTCCGGTCCTCCTCGAAGTGTGGTTGTGGAACAGATCCTTCAAGGACCCTCACGCGGCCTGCGTCCGGTGCCTAGGCCCAGACCACGACCCCCGGGCCTGCTCCTTTTGCCAGGGGTTTAATAGCAGAACCCGGATCCGTCGCCAGAAGGTCTTTCAGGCTTTTTTGTTGGAAGAAAAGCTTAAGACCATGTCTTCCAAGGGGGACTCCTCGAAAAAGGCTCACAAGCACGCTGAAAAACATAGGGAGAAGGCCACTTCCAGGTCCCCGTCTAGGGCCTCAGACTCGCGCAGCTCTGGTTCCAGGTCCGACCGCTCCCCTTCCCGGGCCAGCTCTCAGCCTCCCCCTGCTGCGGTCAAGAAGTCTTCATCCTCTTCTCAGGCCAAGACTGCCAGATCTTCTTCGTCCTCCAGGGCCCTGGTCAAGTCGGGGGATCGCCACCATCACCATAAGTCGGGTTCCCGCCTTTCTGAACCCGACGTCAGGTCGGCTTCCTTGCCTCCTCGCAAGACCTTGGAGCTTACCTCTCTGAAGAGACCGCAGGACCCGACGCCGGTGCGCCCGTCGTCATCATCCTCTGGCCACAGATCCCTGGAGCCACCGTCTGCCAGACGACCGTCGCCGACCAGGCCAGCGCATCATCGGACACCGTTAGGGGAACCGGCGCCCGCTCCTATTGAGAAGAGAACCCCGACGCCTCCGACCGACGTCGGTCAGGAGACCATCACCGAGGAGGAATTGACTCAGCCCGAGGACCAGATGGGTGACCCCGGTCCTGTCGAGACGCCCAGGGAACCCTCGCCATTACCCGAGCCCGCTGTGGAGCCGACGCCGGGACCCGACGACCGTCCACCGGTGTCCGGACCGTCGTGAGGCGTTTCCATGGTAGAAGTGAAGGAGCTGTTCACTTACTGGTGGGACATCATAAAGAAGGACATGGTTCCCACTCCACCTCCTCTTCCTCCTCCTCTTCCTCCTACACTGATTACTCCTCCGGTTCCTGCACCCCTCTCCCCATTGGGGTCGGCAGGCCGACTGCCTCCTCCCCGGGAGCACAGAACACCTCAAGGGGAGACCAGACAAACGGAGACCTCCGTCCACCTCTTCCAGGTCACTCAGCCCTAAGAGACCCAGAAGACGCCGACGATCGCCTTGACCGGAGGACACGGGATCAGGGTTCTCAACATCCAGATCCCCATCTCCCCTCTCCATCCCTTCTCCGGATCCACGCGAGATGCCAAAGTCTCCTCCGGATGACCCTTCGTTCTCGGATATTATGAGACACATCCAAGAGAACATGGGATGGGATGCGGAAGAGCTAGATCCGGAAAGGCTACGCCTTGCAAAGTATCTTCGGCAGAAGGACCCCAAGCCTGTGGTGGTGCCACCCTTGGTAGACACTTTCGTGGACGTCACCAAGGCAGCGTGGAAGCGTCCACATTCGCTCCCGGCGATGCCGAAGAAAGCTGATCGCTTGTACAAGGCTCCCAGGGAAGACCAGTACTTGACTCAGCATCCTCAGGCCGACTCTCTGGTCATAACAGCCTCACATGACCGGTCCCAGAGACCGCAACATCTGATACCCTGCCACCGGACCCAGAGTCCAAACAGCTGGACGCTATGGGTAGGCGCACGTATGCTTCTGCTACCTGCGCCATCAGATCCCTGAATTACTTGACCCACATGGTACAGTTCCAAAACGACTTGTGGGAACAGGGTCTGGAAGCGGCTGAAAAACTGCCGGAAGGTGAGCATAAGGAGGAGATGCTTCAGCTCCTTCGTACGGGTTCAGACGTGGGAACCCAAGTGCTACGAGCCGCGTGTGACTCCGTGGACTCCTCGGGCCGAGCAGCAGCTTCAGGCGTATGCATCCGGAGACACTGTTGGTTGTGCGTCTCCGGCTTTACCCCGGACGTCCAGAAGAATATCATGGACGCCCCATTCGAGGGAGAAGTCTTGTTTGGTAAGCCCTCAGAGAAGATTATTACCAAACTCCCAAGAGGCCGGGAAGGCAGTGAGGTCAGTTTAGGCCATGTACCGACCCAAGCTTAGTTCCTTTCGCAGGAACCAAAGCCGATTTCGTGGACGGACGCAGAGGCAACAGTCCCCCCTCCCACAACAGAGGGGCTCCGGCTTGCATGAGCCAGAAACAACCCGCAGGCCGAAGCCAGCGTACTTCAAGCCAGTCCAGCCAGCGGGACCCTCAGCTGCCACAGCCTGACTCCTTTCCGGCCCCGCCCCTCAGGATCAGCGGAAATCATGGTGGAGTCGCATTGCGAGCTTCCTGCTGGGATGGCAGGCTATAACCACCGACAGGTGGGTTCTTCAGTTGATCGGAAGAGGCCACTTTATAAATTCATAGAAAAGCCACCCTCGAGGCCTCCTTGCCTCTCGGTACCGGGTCAGCACAAGTCACTGATCTGGCAAAAGTACTCGCTCTTGCAAAGGAGCAATAGAGTCGTCCCGGAGAACCAGAGGACAAGGATACTATTCCACTTCTTCCTGGTTCCAAAGAAAACAGGGACCTCCGTCCAATTCTGGACCTCAGCGACCTCAATGTGTCGATGCATACAAGAGATCCGCATGGTGACTCTTCCGGGTCTCATTCCCATGCTGAAGCAAGACGCCTTCTTAGCGTCTCTAGACATGCAGGACGCATACCTGCACTTCCCTATAGCTCAGGCGCACATGAGGTTCCTGCGCTTCGAGTTTCTCGACCACCACCTTCAGTTCCGAGCCCTTCCATTCGGACTGTCATCCGCACCCAGGGTCTTTACCAAATGCATGGCAGTCGTGGCAGAGTCTCTAAGGAGACAGGGCCATTATGTGTTCCCGTACCTGGACGATTGGCTTCTCATGGCCGCCTCCAGAGAGGCGTTGTTACGAGTGATCCAGAGCACCCAGGACCTGTTCCGATCTCTGGGCATCCTAATCAACCATGAGAAGTCTCTCCTGGTACCGTCGCAGAAGCTGCAATTTATAGGCGCAGTACTGGACACCGTTCAGGGAAGAGCATTTCTTCCAGACGACAGAGCGGAGTGCATCAGATCCCTCATCAGGGAGTTGTCATCGATCAAGACCGTCCCTGCCAGGTCGGTCCTTCGCTTGCTCGGACACATGGCTGCGGCCATTCCTACCGTCCCTTTCGCAAGGCTCCACATGCGGGTAACTCAGTGGATGCTCAAGGTGCAATGGAATCAAAGGCAAGACCACATGCAGTATCCGGTCAGAATCACGAACACCGTGATTCGAGACTGGCAGTGGTGGTTAGACCCAGGGTCTCTCTCCACGGGCGTCCCGTTTATAGCGCCGTCCCCGGAGGTAATCCTCACCACAGACGCCTCAGGTCTAGGGTGGGGAGCACACCTGGACGGGGTGAAGTTCCAGGGTACGTGGACCCCTCTGGAGGCTCATCTCCAAATCAATGTCCTAGAGATGAGGGCAGTCCTTTATGCCCTGCAGGCCTTTCAGTCAGAAATCCCGCCGAGTACTCTCCCACTTCAGACAGACAACACGTCGGTGATGTATTACCTCAACAAACAAGGAGGCGCACACTCTTACCCCCTTTGCAGGGAGGCCATGAGGGTGTGGGATTGGGTAATCCAACACGGCGCGAATCCGATCACTGTACATGTTCCGGGGTGGACAACACGATTGCAGGCGCCTGGAGTCGCTCCCAGGCCAGAGTCCACGAGTGGGAACTTCTTCAAGAGGTAGCAGAGGATCTGTTTCTTGATGGGGAACTCCAAGTTGGACTTATTCGCATCCCCATCCAACACAAAACTGCCCAATTTTTGCTCGCTAGATCCAGGGCCTGGTGTTTTCTGGCGAGACGCGTTGTCCCTCTCCTGGGCGGACAGATTCCTCTACGCTTTCCCTCCCTTCCCGTTGATCCAGAGAGTTCTTCTCAAACTGCGCAGGGAGCAAGTAACCATGATCCTTGTGGCCCTCTTTTGGCCTAGACAGATATGGTTCCCTTTACTGATTCAACTATCCCGGGAACCTCCGCTCCCATCGCCGTTCAGCTCCCATCTCTTGTCTCAGGAGGAAGGTTCACTGGTCCACCCGGACTTGCGCTTACTGAACCTGCATGCATGGCTCCTAGAGACATGCCATCTTGCGTCACGGGGTCTCGCAAGAGGTTGCAGAAGTTCTTTCTGCAGCCAGAAAGCCGGCAATGCATGCGACGTACGCCATGAAATGGCGCCGTTTTTGTTTATGGTTACGAGAATGCGATTTTTCCCCTTTAGGTTGCCCGGTGAGAGTGGTGTTGGACTACCTGCTCTCCCTTTTCTGTTCGGGCCTCGCCTACTCCTCTATCAAGATGCACCTCTGTGCCATCTCTGCCTACCACCTTCCGGTGGGACATCGCACAGTGGCACAATTAGCCGCCTCTCGGGAATTTTTGAGAGGGGTGTTACATCTTAGGCCACCCATTAAGGACCCAGTCCCTCCATGGGATTTGCTCTTTGTCCTGGAACAACTCATGCTTCCCCCCTTCGAACCTGCCGCGGATTGCAAGCTGCGTTTTCTGTCATGGAAAACGCTGTTTTTGGTTGCTGTTACTTCAGCGAGAAGAGTTTCTGAGCTTCACGCTCTCATGTGCAAAGAGCCTTATTTAGTTTTCCACCGGGACAGAGTATCCCTGAGGACGAATCCTAAATTTTTGCTAAGGTGGTCTCTACACTCACTCTCAATCAGGATATTGACCTGCGGTCTACTTCGAATTACTCTAATAGAGGAGACACTGCTCCACACCCTGGATGTTCACCGCAGCTTTGAGGTATTACCTCAACAGAACTAAACAACTTCGTAGTTCAGTGCAACTTTTCGTTTCCTTTTCTGAAAGGATGATGGGCCAACCAGTATCCAAACAGTCCCTGTCTCGCTGGCTTGTCCAGTGTATTTCATACTGTTATGATATCAAACAAAAGCCCTTCCCGGGTACAGTCCGGGGTCATTCTTCTAGGGGTGTGGCCACCTCCTTTGCAGCACTCCGAAACGTCTCCACCTCTGCCATATGTGCTGCAGCCACTTGGAGCTCTGTGCATACATTTATCAGGCATTATAGCCTGGACATCGCCTCTCGGTGAAGAGCCGGCTTCGGCCTGGCGGTGCTACAGGGTCTCCTGTCCTAGATTCAGGACCTGGAATGTATTTCCTAGTTCTAGGGACATGGATATGTTGTTCATCCACACTCATTGGCAGTATCCTTGCCGCTTTAAATCTTGCCGGAAGGTCTTCAAGCTTGCTCCTCCCACCCACCCGGGTGGTATAACTCTCGGCTCCGCCCCATGACGCCAAGATCTTCCTTACCGCTTGGAAGCTCAGGTTCCCTCCTTAACGCTCTGCGTTTGTGACTGGTTCCTATTTCTCCGTTTGCGGATTTAAAAATAATATTTGCAAAAGACTTCAGTCTTCGATCCCTCGCGGCTGCGATGGATAAATCGACTCCCGGATTTCGGAGATGCCCATGCGGGCAGAAGATGTCTCGGACGGATCCACACTCCACGTGTGTCTACTGCTGAGGCCTTGAGCACGACCCGCAGGCTTGCGACCTGTGCTCATCTTTCTCGGCCTACGTCCTCGAAGACCGTGCTGCCCGATTGCAACTGGGCCGTCCGGAGAAGCGTTTCCCTCCGGTGAAGTCCAAGGAGGCCCGGTTGGCGGTGTCGCGGCGCGGAGTTTCGGCGGATCAGCTCGGCGGATGGTGGCCCCTCGAAGAGGAGGCGCGGCAGCGTATCTTCCTCGGCGCGGCATTTATCCGCTCTCTCTGGGTTCTTCCTACGGCTTCCTTTAAGGAGCTTGTCTGTCCTCTCCACTAAAGGAGAGGGCCTGCGTCTGCTGGACCTTTTCTCGGTCAAAAGAGGGACAAGGTAAGTCCCTCCGTCGGCGCTCTTGGGGAGGGAAAGGTCCCTCTCCCGGGCCGTCGACCGTCGGCTCGATCGACGCTCAAGCCGACCACTGGCCTCACGGTGTCCCGTCAGGTCAGTTGACCGAGACTCCCACTGATGAAGTCGAGATTTTCTCGACCCATTGAGACGGGCTGTCGCCTTTAGCAGCGAGATTCCCTCTCCCGGTTCCCGGGAGGAGTTGAGGATCCGTGGGCTCGCCTGTGCCTCCGGTTCGAGGCCCTCGGATGGACCTTCGAGCGGAAGGAGTGTCGGTTCCGGCCGACACCTCCCTGCACCGACCCGGAAATTCGGGACTCTGGTCTCGATCTCGGACCTCTTGGCGGTCAGCCGTTCCCACCGTCATAAGGCGGTCTCGGTCCGGCACCGCGGTGGCGGCGTCGCCGCTCGTCCTCGTCCTCCTCCTCGGATGAGGAGGCTTGGCGTGGGAGTCGTCGTGATGCGAGACCTTATGTTGCAACAGCTCCTCCTGGCGGGAATAAGCGACTCGGCGCCTTCCGGCCATTAAGTGGCTGTCACGGGCGGCCGACACAACCCCTCGACTTGCCGAGGCCTATACCAGGCGGTTGTTGGCCAAAACCAACTGCTCCACCGATTGCGGTGGAACCTCCGCCTCCACAGCCACCAATTGGGGCTCCGACCAAGATTCTCGGTCGGCTAAGGGTTTACCCATCGGCTGTCAGTTACCCTCACTCCGACCGACCTCGGCAGGTGAAGGGTGGTTCAGGCCAGAGGCAGCTCTTCGAGGACTCTTCCGAGTCGAAGATGATTCCTCCTTCTTCTCCAAGCGACTGGACTTGGAGTCTTCAGGAGGTCAGCCAATGGACGATAGCCCGTCGTCCTTCCTAGGACTGCTTCGGCTCATCTCGAGTCTACGGGATGGAGCTGAACCCGTTCCAAAGCGGGCCAGGTATCCCTCACGGAGATTCTGGACCGAGGATTCTCCGGCGGAGGCCTTTCGGTGGCGAGGCCATAGTGGGTCGGCACTGGAACTTTGGCAGCGCCCTGCTTCCTGCCCTGCGCCTTGCCCAGGATGGCCAGGAAGTATCGGTCCCCTACGGTTCCTTGTCCGGTTTTTGAACACCCTCTGCTGAGGGTTGGTTACCGACAGCGTTTTCAGTGCGCCCGCTAGCGCCAGGGATGTGGACAAACCTCCTGACAAGGAGTCCAAGAAATTGGACTATGTCGGGCGAAAAGTCTCGCTGCGTCCTCTCGCCTTCGTCAGGCCAGTTCGCCGTCCTCATGGCACATTTTTCTCATGCCCTGTTGGGCTCCTGGATGAGGTCATCCCTCATCTTCCGCCCGATCTGCAGACTACGGTTAAGCAGGTGCGGGACCAGAGGCGAGGACGTGGCCAAACAGCAGCTCAGACTGCTTTGGATATAGGGGACTCATGTGCCAGATCGGTGGCGGCGCGAGTGGCTATGCGTCGGCGGGCTTGGCTGAGGATATCCACCTTTACGTCGGATACCCAGCACAAGTTGGCGGATGTTCCCTTTTTGGGGACTGACCTCTTGACCCTGGGGTGGAAGGTCACCTGCAGAGGATCGAGAAGTCCAATGCCACCTTGGACTCGGTCTCTTCAGCTCAGAAGGACAAGGCACTTAAACCACAGCCTAAGCCCTTTCGTCCTTCTGTGCCCAGCCGGCCCAGCAACGTCAGGGCCAGCAGGCTCGGCCTTGGCATCCCAAACCCAAGCCGCCGGCTTCCTCTAACAGGAGGCAGGGAGGAAAGGGCCCAGGAGGTCCCTCGGCCGGTCCCTCCTCCAAGCCTGCCCAGTGACGGGCTGAGGGGTGTCGCCCCCATCCCCGTCACCTTACCCCTGGGTCCCCCCGTGGGGGGACGGCTCCGGCACTTCCGTTCCACCTGGTCCGCTGTTACCACGGACAGGTGGGTCTTGGAGGTGGTGGGAAGAGGCCTGCCTCTGGAATTCGAGCAGGCACCACCCTTCAGAGCCGTCGCCCCTCGGGGGGCTTCGGGATCCCCAGCCTCACTGGCGGCTCGTCGAGCCGACATCGCTCTCCTCCTCCAGAAGGAGGTGGTAAGAGGTGGTGGACCCTCCTTCAGACCCAGGGTTTGTGTCCAGGTACTTCCTGGTTCCGAAGCAGACGGGGGCTGGCGCCCCATTCTCAACCTACGACCTAAACAAGTTCCTAAGGTCTCGAACCTTCAGGATGGTCACTCTGGCTCAGATAATACCATCCTTGGAGCAGCGTGTGGTTCTGCTCTCTGGACTTGCAGGGCAGCGTTTTTCACGTCCCTATCCGTCCGTCTCACCAGAATTCCTTCGCTTCGGCGGAAGGATCTCTCTTGATTCAAGCCATGCCCTTCGGCTTGTCTCCAGCTCCAGGGTCTTCACCAAATGCATGGCAGTGGTGACAGCATTCCCTCGGCGCCGGGGTCGGGTGTACCCTTACCTGGACGACTGGCTGATAGCAGCTCCCTCCAGGAAGGAGGCGGAGTGGTCCAGAGATCTGGCCCTCCAGGTCTGCTCTCAACTGGGCCTCCTTATCAGCGAGGCCAAGTGGAACTCGAGCGAAGCAGGTGATTCTATTCATCGGGCGCAGCTCGACTCTCTTGAGCCAGGCGCGGCTCCGGCGGACAGGGCCGAGGTTCTTTCCTCCTTGCCCGATCATTTCTGGTTGGGCAATGCGCCCTGCCGGGACTTCCGCGCCTCCTGGGTCTCATGGCGGCCTGTACCAGCGTGGTCCGTTGGGCCGCTGGAACATCGTCCCCTTCAGTGGGGACTGGCCAGCCAGTGGTCACAACGCTGCGATCCCTTGGACCAGCTTGTGTCGGTGACACAGGGGATGTGGAACGCTCTCCAGTGGTGGACCGTTCCAGATCATTTGCAGGAGGGCATCCCGTTCGTCCGCCCCGAGCCGACGGTCTCTCTGTCGACCGATGCCTCTCTGATGGGTTGGGGTGCCCATCTGGGGGAACACCGGGCTCATGGCCTCTGGTCCCCGCGGGAGTCCCGATGCCACATCAACCTGCTGGAGCTCGGGCGGTCCGCCTAGCTCTCACCGCCTTTGCTCCGTTCCTCCGGGGTCAAGTGGTCCGAGTCAGGCGGACAATACCACGACCATGTACTATCTAAACCGCCAGGGGCGGGCCGCGCTCCATGCTTCTATGCAAGAGCTCTCCGCATTTGGTCACTCGTGCGCAGCCTGGAGGCGGATCTCCTAGCCATTCACGTGGCAGGGCCTCCAACACCCTGGCCGATGCCCTGGGCGGATAGGGGCTGCATCCCACAGTGGTCTCTCCTGCGGAGTAGTACAGCATCTGTTCTCCCTTTGGGGCACACCTCCAGGTGGACCTGTTTGCCTCCATGGAGCGAGGCTGAGTCTGTTCCATGCCCCCCCTCAGCAGGGCTCGCTGCAGGGGGATGCCTTCTCGAGGCAATGGACCCCGGGCCTCTTTTACGCCTTTCCCCCATTTCCCTTGATCCACAAGGTGCTTCTCAAGGCGAGGAGGGACAAGGCGCAGGTGATTCTGATAGCCCCAGACTGGCCTCGCCAGTTCTGGTACCCAGATCTCCTCAGTCTCAGCTCCAGGACTCGCGGCAGCTTCCAGCTCGCCGGACCTGCTCTCAGTCAATCAGGGAAGGTGTTCCATCCGGACCTTCAATCCCTGCACCTGACGGCCTGGTTCCTGAGCTAGAGTTCCAGGCCTTGGGTCTTTCCGACGAGGTCCTCAATGTAGTTAGGCGTCCCGTGGAGTCGACCAGAAAATGCTATGCCTTCAAATGGAAAGGTTTTCCATTTGGTGTCAAACAGGGCTTGGACCCTTCCTCCTGTTCCTTGGCAAGCATCTTGGACTATTTATGGTCCCTTTCTAGTCAAGGGCTTAGGTCGGCGACCCTAAGGGTGCACCTGGCAGCCATCTCTGCTTACGGGCGCGGGCCGGGAAGCAGTCGGTGCGCAGGAGAAAGGTGGTCTGGCGCTTTTTCAAAGGCCTTGATCATTTCCTCCAGTTGGAACCCCCACCTCCGTGGGATCTACTGCTGGTACTGGCAAAGCTCATGGGCAAGCCATTCGAACCTATGCACAGGTGTGCTCTCTCTCACCTGTCGTGGAAGACCGCCTTCTTGGTGGCTATCACGTCCAGCCAGAAGGATGGGAGAGCTCCAGGCGCTTTCCATCAGTCTCCTTACCTGGTCTTCCACAGGGACAAGGTTGTCCTGCCCCCACCGAAATTCCTTCCGAAGGTGGTGTCGGAGTTTCACCTTAACCAGGTGTTGACTCTGCGGTGTTCTACCCCAATCACACCTCGGAGGCCGAATGGGCTCCATACTCTGGACCCTAGAAGGCGTACCGCTTATTATAAGGCGCCGGCTGAAATTCGAGGAGAGGTTGCCAGCTGTTTGTCACCCTACGCTGAAGCGCATCTGGCAGACCTGCAGCCAAGCGGACGATAAGCAGGTGGGTAACCTCCTGCATAGATCTCTGCTATAAGTTGGCGGGCATGGAGCCTCCCAGAGGATAAGAGCTCATTCTACCCGCCATACTGCCTGCACGTGCTGCTTCCAGGGACGTCCCTATCCAGGAAATCTGCAGGGCTGCTACCTGGAAGTCAGCAAACACCTTCATTACCCATTACCACATCGACCTTGAGTCACGCCGGGATGCTGGTTTTGGGGCCTCGTTCTCAGTCTCTCTTTCCCAAGTAAGTATATGGGGTGTCGTCTTGCCTCCCTCCTCCCGGAGAACTGCTAGGAGTCTGCCAATGAGTGTGGATGAACAACATATCCATGTCCCTAGAAATACAGGTTACTCACCTGTAACAGGAGTTCTAGGAATGGTATATGTTGTTCATCCCTACGACTCACCCATCTCCCGGCTTCGACGCACAACCTGAGCTTCCAGCGGGCCAGATCTGGCGTCATGGGGCGGAGCCGAGAGTTATACCACCCGGGTGGGTGGGAGGAGCAAGCTTGAAGACCTTCCGGCAAGATTTAAAGCGGCAAGGATACTGCCAATGAGTGCGGATGAACAACATATACCATTCCTAGAACTCCTGTTACAGGTGAGTAACCTGTATTTTCCTCCTCCCAGAATGTTTGCAGCGTTACTGCTTGGAATCAGTCTAATGGTGTAACCTGCTGCAGAGCTATGTCTCGGTAAGATAGTACAGTTACGTAAGAACTTACCGTAACAGTAGATCTTAGAACAGCTCTTGCAGCAAACTGCTCCACTTCCACCTTCCCCTTGAGGAGGCATGGCTTACGCCTTTACTATCAGGGTTTTCCCTTTGACTTCTGGCGGTGGATCCTCGGTCTCCCATTTCGATGTCAGCCTGCGGCGGAAGTCTCCGTCGGAGAACTGGGGGAATCGGGCGGGACCACCCCTTATTGTACTACGTCTGGCGTCGGGGCGGGACCCGACGTCGGGCGGTCCCGCTGAAGATAGCTAGCTAGAATTTTTCCGTGGGGTCCTGGCGCCTGCCGGCTTCAGTCCTAATGGTGTAACCTGCTGCAAGAGCTGTTCTCGAAGATCTACTGTTACGGTAAGTTCTTACGTAACTGTACTTTTTGTTTGGTGGCACTGTCACTTTTACCTGGTGCTGTTTAATAATTTCAGTGCTCCACACTTAGACGTGCATAGAATTTGCGTTACTATACACATTGTACGAAGGACTGCAAGAAGTCCTTGCAGCTGTTTGTTTCGTTCGCCCCGGGAAAGAGGGCGTACCAGTTTCTAAACAGTGTTTGTACAAGTGGTTAGTTAACTGTGTAACTGTTTTTTTTTTGTTGTTTTTTTTAATAAATGTATGACAAGGAACTTTCTGGTGGTGTTCGAGGCCATTCCACCCAAAGTATGACTTCTTCTGTTGCCTGTTCCAGCTACAGAAATTTGTGCTGCTGCAACCTATCATAGTCTCCACACTTTCACTAAATACTGCAGTCTGGACATTGCCTCTAGAAGAAGGCCTGGCTTTGGCCTGCCTGTGCTTCAAGGCCTCCTGTCTTAAGCCTATAGCCTCCAGCCACCCAGACTGTCTGTCTGTAACTGCTTGGGACTCATTCCATAGGTGTGGCCTGATGCAAGAGATACCATCGATGAAGATAGTACAGTTATGCGACAACTTAACATAACAGTAGATCTTCGAGAGGATCTCTTGCATCAGGCCAATATTCTTCCACCCCACCCCCTTGGCCCTTAGGGCTTCTCTGTCTGTCTCTCTTTCTACAGGACGTTTTACCTTCTGTTTCATTTTTACATAGCAGGAACCTCTGGCTCCCCTCAGTTCCCTAGCAGGAGATCCTCTGTATATGGTCTCCAGCAGGAGAACCGAGGAGAGCGCTGGGTCGCTCACGTTTATATGGGAGCAGCAACATCGCCTGACAGCGTTATGGGCGGCCCCTTATAGACTGCTAGCTGGAAAAGTTTGTGCATGGTCCTAGTGCCTGGGGACTATAGATCTTACTTCGAGACACAGCTCTTGCAGCAGGTTACACCATTAAGACTGAAGCCGGCAGGCATCAGGACCCCACGGAAAAATTCTAGCTAGCTATCTTCAGCGGGGACCGCCCCTGACGTCGGTTCCGCCTCCGGCGTCGGACATAGTACATAAGGGGCGGTCCACTTCTGATTCCTGATTCTTTCGCCGTCGACTTGCATGTCTCGACCCTTCGGTTCAGTCTCTAGCGAGCGACGCGTGGTAAAGTTTTTTCCTACGGGAAATTCGATTCTCTACAATCAAGTTTTTCGCTGATGTCCTCTCCGACCTCCGGTCACTCCTCGAAGTGTGCTTGTGGGAAGCAGATCCCCTTCAAGGACCCGCACTCTGCCTGCGTCCGGTGCCTAGGCCCAGACCACGACACCCGGTCCTGCTCCTTTTGCCAGGGGTTTAATAGCAGAACCTGGATCCGTCGCCAGAAGGCCCTTCAGGCATTCCTGCTAGAAGAAAAACTCAAGACCATGTCTTCCAAGGGGGACTCTTCGCAGAAGGCCCACAAGCATGCTGAGAAGCATAGGGAGAAGGCCCTTTCCAGGTCCCCGTCTAGGGCCTCAGACTCGCGCAGCTCTGGTTCCAGGTCCGACCGCTCCCCTTCCCAGGCCAGCTCTCAGCCTCCCCCTGATGCGGTTAAAAAGTCTTCATCCTCTTCCCAGGCCAAGACTCCCAGGCCTTCCTCATCCTCAAGGCCCTGGTCAAGTCGGGGATCGCCACCATCACCATAGTCGGGTTCCGCCTTTCTGAACCAGCGTCAGGTCTGCTTCCTTGCCTCCTCGCAAGACCTTGGAGCTTACCTCTCTGAAGAGGCCGCAGGACCCGGCGCCTTGTCGTCGTCGTGAATCCTCTCCCACAGGTTTCAGACTGCCATCGGCCAGATGACCGTCGCCCGGCCAGGCCAGGCGCATCTGCGGACGCGGTAGGGGACGGCGCCCGCTTCTATTGAGAAGAAGACTAGCGTCGGTCAGGAGACCATCACCAGGAGTTTACTCAGCCCGAGACCAGGCAGGCGACCCGGTCCTGTCGAGACGCCCAGGGAACCCTCGCCATTATCCGAGCCCCCTGTGGAGCCGACGCCGGGACCCGACGACCGTCCACCGGCGCCCGGACCGTCGTCGGGCCTTTCCCTGTTAGAAGTGAAGGAGCTGTTTACTTACTGGTGGGACACCATAAAGAAGGACATGGTTCCCACTCTTCCTCCTCCTACACCGGTTACTCCTCCGGTTCCTACGCCCCCCTCTCCATCGGGGTCGGCAGGCCGGCTACCTCCTCCCCGGGAGCACAGAACACCTCCAAGGGGGAGACCAGACAGACTGAGACCTCCGTTCAAATCCTTTTCCAGGTCACCCAGCCCTAAGAGACCCAGAAGACGCAGACGATCGCCCTCGACGGAGGACACGGGATCAGAGTTCTCAACATCCAGATCCCCATCTCCCCTCTCCATCCCTTCTCCGGATCCACGCGAGATGCCAAAGTCTCCTCCGGATAACCCTTCGTTCTTGGATATTATGAGACACATCCAAGAGAACATGGGATGGGATGCGGAAGAGCTAGACCCCGAAAGACTACGCCTTGCAAAGTATCTTCGGCAGAAGGACCCCAAGCCTGTGTGGTGGTGCCACCCTTGGTGAGACACTTTCGTGGGCGTCACCAAGGCAGCGTGGAAGCATCACATTGCTCCGGCGATGCCAGAAGAAAGCGATCGCACAAGGCTCCCAGGGAAGACCAGTACTTGACTCAGCATCCTCAGGCCGACTCTCTGGTCATAACAGCCTCGCATGACCGGTCCCAGAGACCGCAACATCTGAGCACCCTGCCACCGGACCCAGAGTCCAAACAGCTGGACGCCATGGGTAGGCGCACGTTTGCTTCCGCTACCTGCGCCATCAGATCCCTGAATTATTTGACCCAGATGGTGCAGTTCCAAAATGCCTTGTGGGAACAGGGTCTGGATGCGGCTGAGAAACTGCCGGAAGGTGAGCAGAAGGAGGAGATGCTTCAGCTCCTTCATACAGGTTCGGACGTGGGAACCCAAGTGCTACGAGCCGCGTACGACTCCACGGACTCCTCGGCCCGAGCAGCAGCTTCAGGCATATGCATCCAGTGACACTCTTGGTTACAACGTCTCCGGTTTCACCCCAGACGTCCAGAAGAATATCATGGACGCCCTATTCGAGGGAGAAGTTTTGTTTGGTAAACCCTCAGAGAAGATTATTACCAGACTCCAAGAGGCCGGGAAGGCGGTGAGGTCGGTCCAGGCCATGTACCGACCCAAGCTTAGTTCCTTTCGTAGGAACCAAAGCCGATTTCGTGGACGGACGCAGAGACAACAGTCCTGCCCTGCTCCACAACAAAGGGGCTCCAGCTTTCGCAGAGCCCAGGGGAAACAACCCGCAGGCCGAAGCCAGCGTACTTCTAAGCCGGTCCAGCCAGCGGGACCCTCAGCCGCCACAGCCTGACTCCTTTCCGGCCCCCGCCCCTCAGGATCAACGGGAAATCATGGTCGGGGGTCGCATTGCGAACTTCCTGCCGGGATGGCAGGCTATAACCACCGACAGGTGGGTTCTTCAGTTGGTCGAAAGAGGCCACTTTATAGAATTTGCAGAAAAGCCACCCTTGAGGCCTCCTTTGCTCTCCCGGTACCCCGGGTCAGCAGAAGTCACTGATCTGGCAAGAAATACTTGCGCTCTTGCAAAAGGGAGCGATAGAGTACGTCCCGGAGAACCAGAGAGGTCAAGGATACTATTCCCACTTCTTCCTGGTTCCAAAGAAAACGGGGGACCTCCTTCCGATTCTGGACCTCAGCAACCTCAACGTGTCGGTCGCTTACAAGAGATTCCGCATGGTGACTCTTCCGGGTCTCATTCCCATGTTGAAGCAAGACGCCTTCTTAGCTTCTCTAAACATGCAGGACGCATACCTGCACATCCCTATAGCTCAGGCGCACAAGAGGTTCCTGCGCTTCGAGTTTCTCGACCACCACCTTCAGTTCCGAGCCCTTCCATTCGGACTGTCATCCGCACCCAGGGTCTTTACCAAATGCATGGCAGTCGTGGCAGCGTCTCTAAGGAGACAGGGCCATTATGTGTCCCGTACCTGGACGATTGGCTTCTCATGGCCGCCTCCAGAGAGGTGTTGTTACGGGCGATCCAGAGCTCCCAGGACCTGTTTCGATCTCTGGGCATCCTAATCAACCACGAGAAGTCTCTCCTGGTACCGTCACAGAAGCTGCAATTTATAGGCGCAGTACTGGACACCGTTCAGGGAAGAGCATTTCTTCCAGATGACAGAGCGGAGCGCATCAGATCCCTCATCAGGGAGCTTTCTTCGAACAAGACCGCCCCAGCCAGGTCGGTCATTCGCTTGCTCGGACACATGGCTGCGGCCATTCCTACCATCCCTTTCGCAAGGCTCCACATGTGGGTAACTCAGTGGATGCTCAAGATGCAATGGGATCAAAGGCAAGAGCACATGCAGCATCCGGTCAGAATCTCGAACACTGTGATTCGAGACTGGCAGTGGTGGCTAGACCCAGGGACACTCTCCACGGGCGTCCCATTTATAGCGCCGTCCCCGGAGGTAATCCTCACCACAGACGCCTCAGGTCTAGGATGGGGAGCACACCTGGATGGGGTGAAGTCCCAGGAGTACGTGGACCCCTCTGGAGGCCCACCTCCATATCAACGTCCTACAGATGAGGCGGTCCTTTATGCCCTGCAGGCCTTTCAGTCAGAAATTCGCGAGTACTCTCCTGCTTCAGACAGACATTATTACCTCTACTATTACAGTATTACCTCAACAAACAAGGAGCACATCTACCCTTTTACATGGAGGTCATGAGGGTATGGGATTGGGTAATCCGACACGCGCGAATCTGATCACAGTACATGTTCCCGGGGCGGACAACACTATTGCAGACGGCCAGAGTCCACGAGTGGGAACTTCTTCAAGAGGTAGCAGAGGATCTGTTTCTTCGATGGGGAACTCCAGAGTTGGACTTGTTCGCTTCCCCATCCAACGCAAAACTGCCCGATTTTTTTTGCTCGCTAGATCCAGGGCCTGGTGTTTTCTGGCGAGGCGCGTTGTCCCTCTCCTGGGCGGACAGATTCCTCTATGCTTTCCCTCCCTTCCCGTTGATCCAGAGAGGAGTTCTCAAACTGCGCAGGGAGCAAGCAACCATGATCCTTGTGGCCTCCTTTTGGCCCAGACAGATCTGGTTCCCTTTACTGATTCAGCTATCCCGGGAACCTCCGCTCCCGTTGCCGTTCAGCTCCCATCTCTTGTCTCAGGAGGAAAGTTCACTGGTCAACCCGGACTTACGCCCACTGAACCTTCACGCATGGCTCCTAGAGACATAGCCATCTTGCGTCACGAGGTCTCGCAGAGGTTGCGGAAGTTTTTCTGCAGCCAGAGCGGCAACACATGCGACGTCGCCATGAAATGGCGCCCGTTTTTTATGGTCGCAAGACGCGCGAACTTTCCCTTTAGGTTGCCCGGTGAGAGCGGTGTTGGACTACCTGCTCTTCCTTTTCCGTTCGGGCCTCGCCTACTCCTCTATCAAGGTGCACCTCTGTGCCATTTCAGCTTACCACCTTCCAGTGGGACAGTGCACAGTGGCACAATTAGATGCCTCTCGGGAATTTTTGCGAGGGGTGTTACATCTTAGGCCACCCATTAAGGACCCAGTGCCTCCATGGGATTTGCTCTTTGTCCTGGAACAACTCACGCTTCACCCCTTTGAACCTGTCGCGGATTGCGAGCTGCGTTTTCTGTCATGGAAAACGCTGTTTTTGGTTGCTATTACTTCAGCTAGAAGAGTTTCTGAGCTTCACGCTCTCATGTGAAAGAGCCTTATTTAGTTTTCCACCGGGACAGAGTATCCCTGAGGACGAATCCTAAATTTTTGCCTAAGGTGGTGTCTACACTCACTCTCAATCAGGATATTGACCTGCCGGTCTACTTCCCAAATTACTCCAATAGAGGAGAGGCACTGCTCCACATCCTGGATGTTCACCGCAGCTTGAGGTATTACCTCAACAGCACTAAACAACTTCGTAGTTCAGAGCAACTTTTCATTTCCTTTTCTGAAAAGATGATGGGCCAACCAGTATCCAAACAGTCCCTGTCTCGCTGGCTTGTCCAGTGCATCTCATACTGTTATGATATCAAACAAAAGCCCCTCCCGGGATCAGTCCGGGGTCATTCCACTAGGGGTGTGGCCACCTCCTTTGCAGCACTCTGAAACGTCTCCACCTCTGCCATATGTGCTGCAGCCACTTGGAGCTCTGTGCATACATTTATCAGGCATTATAGCCTGGACATCGCCTCTTGGCGAAGAGCCGTCTGCGGCCTGGCGGTGCTACAGGGTCTCCTGACCTAGATTCAGGACCTGGAAGGTAATTCCTAGTTTCCTCCTCCCAGAATGTTTGCAGCGTTACTGCTTGGGAATCAGTCCTAATGGTGTAACCTGCTGCAAGAGCTGTGTCTCGAAGTAAGATAGTACAGTTACGTAAGAACTTACCGTAACAGTAGATCTTCGAGAACAGCTCTTGCAGCAGGTATCTTCCCGCCCACCTTCCCCCTTGGAGGAGGCATGGCTTAAGCCTTTGTTAACAAGAATTTTTCCCGTTTGTCTTCTGACGGTGGATCCTCGGTCTCCCATTTCGATGTCAGCCTGCGGCCGGAAGTCTCCAGTGAGCTGGGGAATCGGTAGGGACCCGCCCCTTATGTACTACGTCCGGCGGCCGGTGGTCCCGGCAAGATAGCTAACTAGAATTTTTCTGTGTGGTCCTGATGCCTGCCGGCCTCGGTCTTAATGGTGTAACCTGCTGCAAGAGCTGTTCTCGAAGATCTACTGTTACGGTAAGTTCTTACGTAACTGTACTTTCCATAGGTGTGGCCTGATGCAAGAGATCCTCTCAGATCTACTGTTGTGGTAAGTTCTTACATAACTGTACTTTACCTGAGAATATCTAGAGGTACCAAACACACTCCACCCAGATAGGGTGTAAGTAGGATTCTGTTAAAAGCAAAATCTGAGTTACGGAAGGGGGTTAAAAAAAACGCACTCACCCAGTTAGGGTGTTGCTGATATTCAATAAAAAAGAAATTTCTTCATACTTACCATAACTTCCATTTCTAGGGATGTGGATATGATGTTCTATCCACACTTTCTGGCAGTTGCCTTTCCCCTTTAAGACTGGCCAGAACATCTTTAAGCTGGCTTCTCCCACCCACTCAGGTGGTTACTCCTTTGGCTCCGCACCATGACACCAGATCTTTGTTTCCGCTGGAAGAAGCAGGTTTCAGTCCTTATCACTCTCGTGCTGAGTAGGCCCTTTGCTACCAAATCTTCGGATCTCCTTCCAAAAAGTGATAAAAAATGTCGTTTTCTGGCTTTTTCCTTCTGACCGCAATGAATAACGACAAGTCTGCTGAAGGTTCCATCGGTGTCTCTGCAGGCAAAGATGTCCTAAATGGATTGCACTCCACGTGCATCTAATGCCTGAGCCACGAGCACAAACCCCAGGCTTGTGACATCTGTTGCACACTTCATCCCTCTGTTCTCAAGGACCATCACGCCCACCTTACGTTAGGCAGTCCAAGCGAAATGGAACCCGCCTGTTGGGTGGTCTCCATGGCTGCGGGTTCCGCTGAGCAGTTAGTGGCTTCTTTTTTTTTTTTTTTATGTATGTAATTTTATGGGTTTTTTTTCCCTGTTTGCGCCCCAGACCCGGGACCCCAGCAGACATGTACATGTGCGTGCATGGGGCGCCGCCGTTACAGGCTCAGCCACTTCCGCCCTACTCCTGGCATTCCCGCTGTCACCTCCCTCGCCTCACACTTCCCATCAGACCTCCACCCAGTGGGAGTGGAACGGGGGCGGGCAACCACCCTCAAGAGGGACTCCGATCCCTCCTCCCCCGCCGGGTGACCCGAGGTGATTCCCGAACCCAGGTCGTTGGCATAGCGCAAGGTAAGGCATCCAGCGCCACTGGGCCAGCTTCAGTTAGCGGCTTTTGAGGAGGCAGCAGCTCACACCTCCTCGGCTTCAGCCTTTGTGCTGCTTTCTCTTGGCACCTCCTTCACGGAGGCGTTCAAGGATTTGTGCCAGGCTTTACAGACTCATGGTCCAGGTCCCTCGCTGGCACAGCACATAAATCAAAATCTAAAAAATTGATCAAATAAACGGTCTCGCTGTCGAGCGTAGGATCAGGAACACTCTCGGTCCAGGGCTTCTAATTCCCGTGCGTCTATAGATCTGACTTCAGTCGAATCTTGGGCCCAGGCCACCGGCTTCACAGTAACCCCATCGGGCCAGTTGGCCAAGACGCTGGTCGATCTTCCAGATGAGATTTTTCTTGAGCCCGTCGAGCCAGTTGTCAACTGAGGAGGCTGACACTTCCTTATCTAGGACTCCGGTCCTGACCCAGACCTTATGAGGGAAGGATCTGTCCGCTGACCCACCGCATCTTATCATTGACCAGGAACTGGAGCTGCCTTGGCTTTCCTGCTTTAGATGCCCAGGGAAGCGTCGCCATCGCTATTCTTTATCCTTGTCCTGCTCCGGTGAGGAGAGGCTTCAGTGCAAGCTGCATCAACGCTACGAGGATCTCGTGGCAACAGCTGGTGTATTCCGGTATGAAGCCTGTTCCAGCTCCTGCCCTGCCATCACCTGGCTTTTGCTTCAAAAGCTGACACCTTCTCCGCTTCGTGAGCTGACCAAACTGGTCCCGGCTCGGCCTACTGTGGTGTCTCCACTGATTCCGGTGGAGCCACCGCCTAAACAGCCGAAATCCGGTGCTACAACCAAGGAGTCTCAGCCGGCTTTGGGTCTTCCCCATCGACTGTATGTCACCGTCACCCCTGACCATCCGCAGAGGGTCAGCAGGGATTCTGGCGGTAGTACACTCTTTAATGACTACTTGGAGTTGGAGGGTTCCTCCTTAAACTCCCATCAGGTGGACGTGGAGTCAGTTGGGAGGGGGGTCTCTCGATGGACAAAGGCTCTACCTCCTTCATGGGCCTCCTCTGACTGATCTTGGAATCCACGGGTCTCAAGATGGAGCCTGCCCAGAAACGGACTCTGCACCCTCTGACTGAGATCTTAGACCAGGGAGACTCCCCTGGGGAAGCCTTCCTGGTGGCAGAGGCCATCCTTGGCCCTGCCTCGGAGCTTTGGAAGCTCCCCCTTCCTGCCCAACACCGTCAGCCCGGATGGCCCCAAGTACACAGTTCCTACCAGCTCCCTTTCGGGATTCACAGAACTCCCCTCTACTGAGGGGTTGCTGGCTGATTCTGTGTTCCAGCGCTGTGGCAACATGAGGGACGCTGATAAGCCGCCTGATAAAGAGTCCAAGAAGTTGGACCACATGGCCAAGAAAGTCTACGCTGCCTCTTTGCTTGATCTTTGCCAGGCGAGCTCTGCCCTTCTGATGGCCCACTTCTCCCATGCCTTGTTGGGCACTTTGGAAGAGGTGCTCCCTCATTTTCCAAGGGACCAGGATTGGGCTGTGGCAAAGCAACAGCTCCAGACAGCCTTGGACATTGGGGACTCCTGTGCCTGCTCGGCAGTGGCCATGTGCCACAGGGCTTGGTTGCGGATCTGAAACTTCACGGCAGATACCCAACACAAGCTGGCAGATGTCACTTTCCTGGGCTCCGACCTGTTCATGCCTGGGGTCGAGGGCCACCTCTCTCGCATTGAGAAGTCCAGTACCACCTTGGACTGAGTTCATGAGCTCTGGACCCCTAAGGAGTCCTGATGCCACATCAACCTGCTGAAGCTCCGAGCAGTTCGGCTGGCGCTTGACTGCCTTTGCTCCTCATATTCGGGGTCATGTGGTCCAGGTCCAGACGGACAGCACCATGACCATGTACTACCTCAACATGCAGGGCAGGACGCACTGCCTGCCTCTGTGCGAGGAAGCTCTTCATGTGTGGACCCTTGTGCACTGCCTGGAGGTTGATTTCCTGCCCATCCATGTGGCCGGTGTCTCCAACCAGCTGGCAGACGCCCTCAGCCGGGTGGGTGAGGCATCTCACGAGTGGCCTGTCCACCCAGAGGTAGCACACAGTCTGTTCTCCCAGTGGGGCACCCCTCAGGTGGACCTGTTCACCTCCAGGAAGAACACAAAACTGAGGCTGTATTGTGCCCAGCCCCTCAGCAGGGAATGCAGCAGAGGGATGCCTTCTTGAGGCCCTGTACCCCAGGCCTCTTCTGTGCCTTTCCTCCTCTTCCCTTGATCCCCAAAGTGTTACTCAAGGCCAAGAGGGAGGAAGCACAGGTGATCCTGGTGGCCCTGGACTGGTTCTGCCAGTTTTGGTATCCTGAGCTCCTCAGCCTCATCCGCAGGCTCTCAAGGCATCTTCCTCTATGCACGGACCTGCTTTCCATCAATCTGGGGAAGGTACTCCATCCGGACCTTCAGTCCCTGCACCTGACAGCCTGGTTCCTGAGCAGTTAGAGCTCCAGGCTTTGGGTCTCTTCAAAGATGTTCTCTCTGTCATTGAGGCATCTTGGAAGGAGTCGACCAGGAAATGCTCGACCGTCGAATGGAAAAGGTTCTCCATTTGATGTCAGGGCAAGGGGCTGAACCATCTGTCCTGTCCAGTGGCTTTGATGAAGCCTAACTGAATAGGCGAAGCGCTGGGATGGACCCCCACTGAGGTGAATGGTGAAGAACTGATGAATTAAAATTATTTGTATTGCATTTGTGAGTTTGTACTGCGTTATTTTCTAAAGAGGTGCCTAATCTTGGTATTTGTATGTCAATTGGGGACTGGCGGTCCTATACAGCACCTTGTGCAGCAAGTGTAGTGTGCTGTCACCCTTTTGGAACTGCCTGTCCAGTGGCTAGCATCCTTGACTACCTGTGGTCATTCTCTCAGTCGGGCCTTCGGTTGATGACCCTCAAAGTGCACCTGGCAGCCATCTCTGCTTACCGGGCACAGACCTATCAGCAGTCAGTGGCACAGGAAAAGGTGGTCTGGTGTTTCTTTAAAGGCCTCCACCACATTTCCCCTCCGGTGCGTGAACCACTACCACCTTGGGACTTGTTGCTGGTGTTGGCAAGGCTCATAGGCAAGCCACTCAAACCAGTGCACAGATGTGAGATGTCTCACCTGTCGTGGAAGACCGCTTTCCTGATAGCTATCATGTCCATCCAGAAGATGGTGAACTCCAGGTGCTTTCGTGGAGTCTCCTTATGTGGTCTTCCACAGGGACAAGGTTGTCCTTCTTCCCAACCAAGTTTCTCCTGAAGGTTGTGTCTGATTTTCACCTTAACTGGGTGATTTATCTCCTGGTGTGTTCACCAACCACACTTGGAGGCCGAGCACAGGCTCTGTACTTTGGGCCTGTGGCAAGCATTCGCCTAGTACAAGGAGCACACTGCTGGAGTTAGGGGAGAGGTTCACCAGCTGTTTGTCACCTACGCGGAAGCTGCACCTGCAGACCTGAAGCTGAGCAGACGATTGGCAGGTGGATTGTTTCCTGCATTGACCTCTGCTGTAGGTTGCAGGTAGGGAGCCTCCTGCAGGGCTAAGGACTCATTCCACTTGTCATACCGCTGCCTCGGTGGCTGCTTCCAGGGACATCTCTGTCCAGGAAATTTGCAGGGCATCTACCTGGAGGTCAGCACATATCATAATTTCCCACTACCATGTCGACCTTGAGTCACGCTGGGATGCTGTTTTGGGGGCCTCAGTTCTCCAATCTCTGTTTCCCAAGTAGGGGGTGTGCGCCTTGCCCACTCCTTCCAGAGAACTGCAAAGAGTCTGCCAGAAAGTGTGGCTAGAGCATCATATCCACACCCTTAGAAAAATAGGTTACTCACCTGTAACAGTGGTTCTAGGAGTGATATATGATGTTCATCCACACGGATCCACCCAACTTCCCCTGGCTGTGGCATACAATACTGCTTCCAGCGGGCAAGATCTGGCGCCACATAACCCACTTCTTAGCAAAAACTCCCAGACGTCAGAGCTATACAGCATCCCCTAGCTTTGACTTTACTCGTACAGGTAATGGAGGAAGCCCAACCGAGACACTTAGTCTTCCAGTTTTATAAATCCCTCAGAGACTCCCCATATCCGAGCTGGGTAGGGTTTACGAGACCTGGGAGGCAGACATAGTGACGGTAATACCACAGGACTACGGGGGGGGGGGTGGATCTGGCACCAGCAGCACCGCATTCAGTTCTTATATGTGAAGGGAGTTCAGCTGGAACACCGTGGTCAGGTTTTTCAGAACCCCTCAAATTATAGCTAAGTTTTACTCAACACGGGACTCCACATGTTAGATGGGATGTGGAACTGAGGTTGCAACACATGCTCACATTTTCTGGTTTTGTCCTGTGTTGGCCCACATTTTGGAAGGAGTTACAAAAATTATCCAAGACTTATTCCCAAACTTGGGACCCTTACCCCTGAATTGGCTCTACTATTATAGTACCTGAAACAGTTTGTATCTCAACAGCATCTTCCTAACGGCAGCCAAAAAGCTATAACCAGGAAATGACTTAAGCCTGAGTCCCCAACTATTGGCCAATGGGAAGATATACTATATGACATTTACAAAATGGAAAACATGACAGCAAAACTTAAAGATAAAACCCACTCCCTCTTGAACAGATGGATGACCTGGCTACTCTGCATAGCAGAACACAGACCAGAATTTGTACCATAAGCAAACCAGTTGGGAGAAAATAAAGAATTAAAAGGGCATCCTGGTCCAGGACACCTTAGGCTAGTTTAAAGTACCCAGCTGAAGCTTGGTATTGTTGTGAATTAATGGGTCTGCCGTGAGCCACTGCCCTTCTCTCCCCCATTTGAATTTGGTTTCTGCTGGATTTACCTACCTAAGAATGGCCTTGAGTAGATATTCTCTTGTGATCAAACCTTACCAGCCCCTTCAAGGACACTCTGCAGAAAGGATACAGGACTTTATTTTAGCTATTAAATGTATAATGAGTTAATGTTTGACAGATGAATGACCTGAACATTAATGCATTTGACTGTGTGTGATAATGCTGTCTTTTTCTTTTATTGTACATGTACTTTGTGCAAAAAAATCTTGTTTTAATAAAAACCTAAGTTTTAAAAAAAGATCTAGCGTAACGGCGCAGAGCTGAGGGAGTTACCACCTGGATGGGTGGGAGGAGCCCGCTTGAAGACGTTTCGGTGGAGTCTTAAAGGGAAAGGCAACTGCTAGGAAGTGTGGCTGAACATCATATACCCACTCCTAGAACTACTGTTACAGGTAAGTAACCTGTTTTTCTTTTTCGTAAGGGGCCAATCCTTTTTCATGAGGAAAATTCATTTTTTATGAGCCGCCATCTTGTTCCTCGTTTAAAAAAAAAAAAAAAAAAAGCTCCTTTAAAACACAAAAATTAACTCCTCCAGAGACACCAACACATGTATCTTGGTCATCGGGACTCCATTAGGTGGATTGTGCAGATCTTCCTTGTCAATCTTCACCATTCATTACTGCTTGGGAAGTGCCGGCGCGCATCCACTACGGAGGTTTTTTTTTTTTTTTGAGTTGGCTCAACGGCACACGCCCTCGAGGCGGCAGCTGCATCATGCTCGGGTGGCGTTAGTGCCACACTCCTCCTCCATCTCAGTTCTGTTTTCCCGCCCGTCGAGGCTGCACCTGCTACGAGGTTAGTGACAGTTAGGCCGGATTCAATCCAGACTCCTTGTCGAACTTCTCTCATCTTCTCTCGACGCCGTCAAAACCCGGTAAGACCGTTCTTTTTATAATTTCTTCGACAGCGGCGAGAGCTTTTGCTGTTTTATTCTAATTTTTTTTGCATCATGTCAGGTTCGGGGGCAAAACGTAAGTCGAAGGCGGGCCGCCCCTTCGCTCGGTGCTCCTGTGGCGGCATTTTTAATCCACGGATCGACATGATGTTTGTCTTCGTTGCCTGGGACCTTTCGATATGGATCTGTGCAACACCTGTTTCTCCATGGACCGTCGCGTCCTAGAAGTCCAGCGTGTTCAAGTTCGGCAAGGCCCGCCCGACTTTCAGGGATGGTGCCGCTCCAGGGATTCCCAGGTAAGGTCTCTAGGCCCTTCCTCCAGGTCCCCTCTGGGCCTACTACGGTCTGTAGAGAGGAGGAGGCTTCCTCATCTTCTCTTGCCGAAGAGGAAGCTTCTTTTGCGGTGTTGGAGAAACGCTGAGGCCCCCCCGGGGGCCACGGCGGGGACACCGCCTCGGCAGTCACCTCCTTGGAGGTGCAGGCTCCTCCAGTGTCAAGGCCCACGCTTGCTGGGCCTGGCATCGGTGGACCCTCGACGCCGCTTTCCGGCACCGTTTCGGATCCCGGTGATCGAGATGGCGCCGTTGGTGCCGCGGGCCCGGTTCGCTCTTCTGGCGGTGCCGATTGGGGTCCTGGTGCTGATGGCGGTGTTGTGGGTCTGGCCGGCACTGTTGGGGAGCGGGGCCGGACCTAGGTGTGTGGGGGGTCCGGGGTCATCCGGCGCCATTTCACCGGAGACCCCTGGGGTTGCCAGTATTGTGGTCCAGCTGGTCTCTTCCTCCTCGGAGGCGGATGATTCAGACATGGACCCGTCCTGGCACCCTGACTCTTCGGAGTCAGGGTCTCCGGTGGCACGAGGTGCTAGGCGGCCCAACGCGCCTATTCCTCTGTCCCCGCTGCCGTCCTCCCCTGAGGCCCCCCAGGCTGGGGGTGGTCTGGGGTCCCGGCGGGGCGATGGAACGGGGGTGGAGGAGGCTCTCTCCCTCTGAGGGTCGTGGCAGCTACCGACCCTGGTGCTGCTGCACCCCCTCGGGGTGGGAGAGATCGCAAGGTCGAGGGAGGGTGTTCTGGAGTCCGAGGGGCAGGGTTCAGGCATCTCGGTCTCTACCTGCCACCCCTCAGGGTGTGGCTCGGAGCCGTAGCGCTGGGCCCCGTCTTTCCCTTTTGGACCCCAGGGACCCTTCTGGTGGCGTTGCTGTGGGCTGCCCTTCTGGATCCATGCAGTCCCAGGTTCGTCACAGGGGAGGATCCCCTTCTGGGCTCTTCCAGGCTACGCATCCCCAGGGTTCCGTTTTGCGACCTGGTCTGTTGTCCGGGATCCCGCCAGCTAGGGCTCCATTCCCCGGATTCCAGAGCCCTAGCAGAGGACAGTTGCCTCTCCGTAGGTGCCCTCCTCCCATTCCTCTGCAGCCACCCCCCGCTCTCCCAGGCCATGTCGGTCCCGAGGCCCGTTATCCTGGGAGACATTCAGGTTCTGCGGCCTTCCACTCATATACTAGGTACATGAATGAGCGGGTTTTCGCCTATCCCCACCACAGGAGTCCTCTGGACACTCAAGCTCTCCATCATCCTCATCTCCCTCATCTGAGGAGAGGAACCCACTGCTTATCTCTCCTCCGATGCTGATTTCACTGAATATCAGCGATTCCTTTCGAGGATGGTGAGGGATCTTCGAATTTCCTATGTTAGGCGAGACAATACTGAACGGTAGACGCGTGAATTCATTGGCGAATTCAGTGCCCAGCACTTGGTGGTACTATCCTGGCCTATTCTCTTCCAGGAGGCGTCTGTCCGTTCCTGGCAGTCGCCAGCCACCCTTTCTCCAGCCCCGGCAGACTGCCACCGTAGGTATTGTGCCCCTTCGGATTCCCTAGGTACTCTCCCCAACCCACCCTCGGGATTGGCATACCTAGAGACTCCCTCCGGGTGCCGCCGCCCTGGCACACGACCCGTCCACCAGACTCTGATTCTCTACAGTTCGACCGGTGGGGAGAAGGTGTTCTCTTCCTCTCGATGCGATGTCTTGCATTGCATCTCATCAGGCCCATCATGCTGCCTACAGTAGGCATTTGTGGTGATGCTTTCCCCAAATCTTAGCATCAATGCTTGATACAGAGCAAACCAGACAAGCTATTGCCCTCTCTGCTATAGGCCTGGAGCTGGCAAGACACCAAGCAAGGGCATCTTATGACGCCAGTGAGGTGGCTTCCAGGCTTGCAGGGACAGCGATCTGTATTAGACAGACGGCATGGCTTCATCTATCAAGGTTGTCACCCCTGGCCCGGTGTAGGGTGATTCGCTCCGCTTTCCGGGGGACTCGTCTCTTTTCCTCCAGAGCTAGGAGACTTCTGCAGGGGCTTCCTCCATCTCCCCATCTTCGGGGGGCACCTCCTAGCTCTTCTCCCCCATAGGCTTCTCTCTTGATTAGCCCAGGGTCTTCCCCTTCTGTTTCTCACCAACAGGAGGCTGAGGGTCTTGCTCCCTCAGGGTTTCTACCCCTTTTTTGGGGGCTTCATACTCACCCAAGCAGTAATGAATGGTGAAGATTGACAAGGAAGATATGAAAGTGCATTACCTACCGTAATTCTTGATCTTCTCTTGTATCTTCACCATTAATTACTGATACCCATCCACCTTCCCTCAGTGGCGTCTCCCCTCCCGTCTCGTTCCTCTCCTCTCTTTGGCCTTTTGCCAAAAAAAAAAAAAACTTTCTGTTTTCTGTTCTTATTGAATGGATCTTTTTCCTCAAAGTGTAAGAGAGCGAGCAGGGTATGTGTTTCACCTATTCAGAGGAACTCTTTCTGACTGCCCCTAGGGTGCGACCTCTGGGCACCTTGATCACGTTAACAGTTCACAGCTTAAGAGACCGTTGCACATGGCGGCCTCAAAAATTTAGATCCCTTTGGCAGGTGTTATTATTCAGCTCATTCTGGCTGGTGCATTTGGCACTTCTTAGCCTTGGCGGTTGCTCTTGCCTTGCCTTAGGGAGTCTAATTGAGTTCCACTCTATCCTTTCATACAAGCTGCCTTCCGTGGGCATAATCCTTCCCATACACTTCTGTATTAGCACTTGACAGGGTGCTAGGGGCATAGTCCTTCCTAGGTGGGCGCTCTCTTTCCGGAACAGATTTTCTGCCTGGGCAGTCTGTGAGCTCTCAGCTAGGATGTAGGGACTTGGCATGTTGAGAGATTAGAGAATCTGCCCTTTATGTCCGATCTGTGCAGGTGGTTCAGTTGAACCTTCTCTCAGTCCTGTCAGCAGGGATTCTTGCTCCCTTGTTTTAGTCTCGAGCTTATAAGCCTCTCAACCAATGTGTCTATGGGCACTGTTCTCCCCTCTCAGCATGCCTTCCTTTCTACTCTTTATTCTTCTTCTTCTTTTCTCTTTCTCTCTATCTGTTCCTCCCCTAGAGCCACCCCGGAAAGGAGGCCCTGCGGTCCCTTAAGGTAGGAATTCTCTCTCCTCTGTCTGTTCTCTACCGGATTATTCCTTTTTCAGTTTATATCTTTTCCTGCTCCCGTGCCTCGCTCTTCTTTTTCCTTACCCTTTGTTTTCACCTCTTTGGCTACCAGAACTGAGATGGAGGAGGTCTGCGGCATCATCAGCACCCTCACAGCATGGACGAGCGCATCGCTCCCGAGGGCGGCGCTGATGAGTCGACTCAAAAAAACTCCCAGGAAGGGTCTCGCCTTCAGCACTACCCAAGCAGTAATGAATGGTGAAGATACAAGAGAAGATCAAGAATTACAGTAGGTCGTAATTTTCATTTACCTGGTGGAAAAATAGCCCTGTAAGACATTTTGTTTTGTTTTGATTTATTTTTTTCTTTTTTGTTGCATTTTAAATCCTTTTTCGTGACTCGCTAATTCTTTTTGCATCCGTTTTGGTTCTCACGAAAAAGATTTCTACTTGTAAAAAGGATTTGGGATTTTGTTTTTTCCGATTCTTCTTTGCAAGAACAGATCCTTTTTCATGAGCTTTTGTCGTTCTCATGACAAAAGATTTCTACTCTCGAAAAAGGATTTGGGACTTAGTTTTTTACAGGTTTCATTTGGAGTAAGTGAGTTTCTTTTTTTTTTTTTGCTGCCCACGTCCATCCTGGCTGGCCACTCCTTCAGGCCACCTAAGCCCCACGCCACCCTCCAACACCAGCTGCTGCTGCGCCCATGGATCCCGGGTGACCAGGCGTGACTCTTAATCAGATGGGTCCCTCCTTCTGGGAGGAAGTACCCATAGGCACAACCAGTTAGCCCTGGGATCGGTGGTGGGGTGGACAGCTCGGTGATATCCCAGCTTTGTGGCGTGCCGAGAACTGGTGGCCATCATCGGTTGGCCAGGAGGCATTTTCTCCCTGTGGGAGCGTGGCGTGCCACTGACATCAGGGCATACTCAACATCGTCACACTCTCCCTAAGCAGCAGGGACCAATGCGGTGCTGTACTCCTGGCCTCTGCCAGGAGTCAGCAAGCGCTGGGTCATAGACGAACCTTTTCTCCGGGAGAAGGCGAGCAGTTGTCAGACGCTCAAGCCTTCTCCCCCCAGCTAGCCCTCTGACGCCTGTGTCCGTTCCCGAACACAACACAGGTCGCTGGCGTCACAGCTGCACTGGCGGGCTGGCAGGGAGTGAGTTTCAGTGTATTTCAATGGGGTTTTC
Source organism: Neoceratodus forsteri (assembly GCA_016271365.2). Lineage (NCBI taxonomy): Eukaryota > Metazoa > Chordata > Ceratodontiformes > Ceratodontidae > Neoceratodus > Neoceratodus forsteri. The sequence goes on along the minus strand of CM057458.1, from coordinate 1,098,654,470 downwards.
AGCTTTGATGAATAGCTTTACCATTTTTGAATATTTTATACCAAATTTTCAAGATGGCCTTTTTGAGACCCCACCTCATGAACAGTGTCGGTGGAATTATGCAAATGTAGCTTGAAAGGTGATTTTTGTGGTCGGTTGGCGAAATGACCTTTCAGTTGGGATTTGATTTTCACCACCCTTGTTTATGAGGTACGGTCATAAGAAGGGTATGTTGAAAATTTTGTGTCAAAATATGTAAAAATGACACAATTATGCGTATCCGACATACATATATGCACCTAAGGATGGATGGGAGTGCAGGGCCTGAAAATTATGGATGGAGGGCCCTGCGCATTGACACTCGAATAAGGAAACCATTACAGAGGGATGGGAGCACAGGACCCACAAAATAAGGGTACGATTATATCTCAAAAAGTCAGGAAATCATTGGAAAAAAACTTTGTTAATGCACTAGTTAGGGTTAAAGTGACAAAAACAGGGTAATGCGGCATTAGAGTTTCCAACTCTTAACACCCCACTCCCACCTTGCATGCAGCAACAGGCCTGGTGTATGCCTTGCGATTGTTAACCCTAACGCTCACCCCATTCTCATATACTGTACCTCTCATACACCGCTCCCAGGTGTTCCAGGGTCTTACTTTGCGTATGACCTTGGGAGGAAACGGCAGAGGAGGGAAGCATACACTCTGCTGAAATTCCATGCCTGTGACAGCATTCACTGCCTCTGCCTGTGGACACTGGTAGCAGCTGAAGAACTGTTGCACTTGTGCATTCTGGCTGGAGGCGAACAGGTTGATCTGTGGAAGACCGAATCTTTTGCATGGAAGGGGAACACCTCTAGGTTCAGCATCCACTCCCAGGGTGGACATTCTGCAGCTTAGCTAGTCCGCCTGAATGTTCAACTCCCCACCAGGTGAACTGCTAACAGAGAGAAGGTTCTCCTCTGCCCATAGCAGATGATTGGTTACTTCTTTTGGCATCTCTCTGCCCTTTGTGCCTCCGTGTTTGTTTATGTACGTCTCCATGACAGCATTGTGTGACCTTATTTTCACTGCTTTGGATTGTACCAGATGGCGAAAATGAAGGAGAGTGAGGTGTACAGTCCTCATTTCCAGCCCAACAAGCTGGTATCGGTTGTCAGGATCAAGTCTGCAGGGACTTCCAAGGGAGACCCTTTGCTTAGATTCTCTGCTCACCCACCAACTCGAGGGATTGTCGCAGGAGTGGGAAAATTGGAATTCTGGCCTGATAGTCCTCTGAAGCAGTCAAGCAAGTCTGTGTGGAGGGGTCACGTGTAAGCGAGCCCACAGGATTAGTTCTGTTGTTGCCATCATTTGACCCAGAATCCACAGTAGACCTTGAGCTGAAGCCAATGATTGGCTCCTCAGATACTGAGCCTCTCACATCAAGGTCTCTTTCCTGGCTGCCGAGAGAAGATCTTCCCCTCTCATCCTGAACTACCACTCCCAGGTGTTCCAGGGTCTGAGACGAGTCGAGAGCTTTTTCCCAATTGACTGCTCAGCCATGAGACTTCAAAACCTCCATGGTCTTGGTCACTGATTTCTTCACTAGAGTGGCAGAAGGCACTTGAATAAGCAAGTCATCCAGGTAAAGGTTGAGATGTTGTCCCTGCTGTCGAAGCTGTGCTTCCATCTTGACAGGCATGGCCTTGTTCATAGAGAGGCACCAGGACATTCGGCCCGATTTGTTGATGTGATCTAATATTTGAGACACTGCTTGTGTCTTCATGGGGTCCTTTAGTGCAAGAAATGGTAGAAAGCATCCCTTTGAGGGAATGGTTGTAAACTCTGTTGCGTGGCCTAATGCCAGAATCTCCAGGACCCAAGCATCAGATGTTATCTGGGCCCATCTTGAGTAAAAATTCTGCTGTCTTCCATCAGGGGAAGGGCGGCAGGGATGGACCCACATACCCCCATTGTGACGTGTGACCTCTTTACCCTGGCCTCCATTACGTTTTCGGGCAACGGCTCCTCTGTCAGTATTGCCCTTCAACCCAGAGTAAGATCCTTTACTCCTCTGGATTCCAAAGTTCCGAAAGGGACAAAAAAAACCTCAATGCTGCCTCTGTTGACCACTTCCTCGACTTTTAAAAGTTGAGCTGGCCTTTTGCTATTGCTTTGACATGAGAAGGTGCCCCTTTTTGTCCTGGTTATCTTTCAAAATGTGATCCAGGCATAACCAAATAATAAGCCTCCCTGAAAGGCTAAGTTAAACAACTGGGTCTTCGATACCTGGTCCATGACCCAGTGCTGTAGCCATACCCCTCGCATGGTGGACACAATGTGATAAGCGGAGGGAGATGACATCCGTTAGTTCTCCACCATGGCATCCCCTAGAAAGGTGGAGGCCATGGATTTCGGCAGTAAAATACTTGAGCCCTCATCATCTGGGGGAATGAAACTACCTAGTATCATAACCTACAAGTTTAGTGCTGTGATGACAATAAAGGATGCATAGGTGATGCAGAGGTTTACTCCATTGGAGACAAAGACTCTTCTGCACAAACATCCATTTGCTGATTATGCGTATCCTCTAGGACCAGAGATTCCTCAATTGGGATAGTCGAGTGCTTTACAGAGTTACGTACATCCTTATCAGCCAGGGGTGGAGTCTCCAACTTGCAGGTATTTTTTCCATAAAAGGAAAACTGTGTACCCTAGGTTTTGGCAATATTTTGTCTGGTCCCTCCTGCCCATTCATGTACAGTAATCTGGTCACAGTGAATAAAGTTTGGAAAACACTTTGGAGTGTAGGAGGATGCAGACATGATAAGGTTCACATCGAAAGCCTCCATAGATTGCACCTCCTTCAGCTGCAATTTCCTACAAGCCTCAGTTATGAGATAGAACAGAGGCTTGGTATCGAACAGGTGTGGTATTGGAATAATTCTCCTCAGCTCTGTGCACTCCCTACCTCCTCATCAGAGGGTCATCCTCTTCATCAGATATCACTTTCTGGTCAGGATTTTCCCAAGATCCCTAGTATCCTCCTCCTAACACTCTGGATGGTCGAGGTCGGGTCTGGCTACAGATAAGGATTAGCAGCCTTGTGTTGCGCTGACGTACCTGGGCGTGCCTATGTGGCCTCCTCCCGACCTGAAGGCCCCGACTTGGAGTCAGATGTGTCAAGCGGGATGTCCTGCAGAACATCAGGGCTCAAACACTCACCTAAGAGCAACAAGGATCTCGCAATTCTGCTTTGCCATTGCCAGCTGGTAGACCAGGTGCACCACCCCCAACTTGGGTTTCTGGCGGTGGGGGATGGACAGTGAGTGATATTTTAGCTTGAGTAACACAGTGGGGTAGTAGGAACCCAGTGGAGAGGGCTGCATTGTCCTTCTGCAGGTCTTGCATCATTTAAAAACTAGAGGTCTCAATAAGCCGTGATGCAAATGTCACTATAAAAGGGGTTATAGCCCAGAAGATGCCAAGGAACTGCTTGGTTTCTTTTAATCAATCAATCAAACTTTATTTAACCAGGCAAGTTACATCATTGAGCAAGCTCATTTTCAAGATGGTCCTGGACACATAGAACAAAATTCAATCACAGTAACATATCGGTTCATGATACACTAGTAGTACAGGAAATAATAACAATACAAGATCAGTAGGCATGAGCGCAAGGCTTGGTTTGTAACAAATAAATAGACAAGCAGTTCAAAGTATGCTAGCTGAGTTCGATTATAGTATTGAGGAGGTAAGGTGTGAGACATAGTGGAGGGAGAGGAAAAGGTAGTAAACAGGACAAATAGACACAGTTCAGTGTATGCTAGTTGATCTCATTAGAGTATTGAGGGAGGAGGTGGTTGGAGATGCAGTGGAGGGGTGAGGAAAGGTAGTAAACAGGACACAATAAGGAGAGGGAGAGGGGCAGCCTAAGTGTACCTTAGCGGGATGCTGGCCGATGGGGGAATAAGACCAGTGAGTCCAGAGCTAGGGTTTTGTTCAGAATGAGTAAGTACTGCTTACCTGAAGCAATCATGTGCCTTTTTCCGGAATCTATAGACCAGCTGTCTAAATAAGTGGGGGCTAGGCAGCAGAGAGATTTTAAGTGCTTTTTGCGTGTTATTCCATAGCGTCAGTAGAAAGGAGCTAATGGCAGTTGAGCCAAGACAAGTCCTGTTCCATGGAGGTTTGAATAAGATAGATAGATATACTGTATATATATATACATACATATATATATATTAAAAGAATGTTGCCCTGATCAAAAGGCAAAAACGTTAAATCTGAGAAAGAGAAAGCGTTGTTACGGCCTACAGGACCACAGGCTATAGTAAAAACGATCACTGCCAGGGAAAAGAAAATGTGAAAACAGAGTCATTGCATCTAGTGCTTCAGAAAGTATTGGCGTGCATCGCCCTCAGTGCATGTGCATCTGACATCAAGATGTTATGCATGATGTCACCATGTTGGGGCACATGCCATAGCCAAGAGGTGCTAAAGTGAAGGCACTGAAGGCTTGGGATGGCCACCTGTAAGAAAACAGAGTGCAGGCCTAACTGACAGGCTTTGAGCAATGGTGGAAAGCTGCACGGCTCAGAAAAGCCATTAGAAGAAAAACATTCAGCGCCTTGAAGGTCTGCCCCCCAGGTAAAAGCCTGACAGGTGACAGCAGTTTCTCTCTTTCTTTTTTGTTTCATCTCTGTCCCCAGCCAAGAAACACAATCCCCAGGGCAAGAGGCAAAATCAATGCCTCACCAGACAGAGTTAAGCACCCAGACACCTCTGCTAAAACAAAAACAATCACTTCAAAATGAGAGGATAAAACAAAGACAGTAACAGCCCTGTTTTTTTTTTTTGCAGGGGGGCCAGTAGGGAAAAGGCTAAGTAGTAGACCCTAACTGTACTTACCCAAGGTACCACAGAAGGAGGGAAAGGCCTGATAAGAATGAACACCTGTAGAACAGTGTGGCAGGACATTGCCCCCAGTCCAAGCACATACAGGCAGTGGAAATGGGGTGGGGGAAAATGCAGGTTAGCCAGTTTGAAAGCTGCAGATTAACGGGCACGATTGTAAATTTAGGGGTGCTCTCTGTCAACAAGGTAGCCCCACCTTGCTGAGCAGAATCACAGCCCTAAGAATCAAAACACTGAAAATAAATTATTTCTTCAGAGAAACCACCTGTGCTGCTTCCTTTCAATGGCACAGCAAAGACTGAGAATTGCTGCTGTCCAGAATGTTCATGTGCCCAAGATTCTGTGCTGATTACATTTCTAGGATCGTTGATTTGTTGTTCACCCACACTGCTTGGCATGTCCTTTCCCTTTAAATCTTGCGGAGTCTTCAAGCTGGCACCTCCCCCACCGGGTGGTATATACATAGCTTCACCCGATAATGCCAGATCTTCCTTTCCGCTGGAAGATACAGGTTGCCTCCCTCATGCTTATGCATTTGTAGGCCCTGGCTTTCAAAACTCGATTAATGAGACTAAAACTCGTCGAGTTAGCAATCGCGCTTTTGCGTCCTTGATCATAGAAGAGAAATCTTTTCCAGGATTTCGCTGGTGTCCTTGCGGCCAGAAGATGTCACGCACTGATCCCCATCTCACGTGCATCTACTGCCTAGGTGTCGGCCATGACACTTCATCCTGCAGTTTTTGCTTGGCCTTCCATCCCAGCATCCTGGACGACCGCCTGGTACGTTTGAAGTTGGGGAGACCAGAAAAGAGATTCCTCGGTGAAGTCTAAGGAGGCTAGGTGGGTGGTTTCTGCGCCGCGTGTTCCACCAAGCAGCTGGAATGCATGAAGGCGTTAGAAGAAACCGCCCGGCCTTGGGCAAATCGAAGCTTTTTTGTTCCACTCAGCCTGGGCTCCACCTTTACAGATTCTTTTAAGGAGTTGTGCCAGTCTCTTCACCACCTGGGGTGAGGCGCGCGTGGGCTCGCACTCCTCTCCTTCACGAAAGAGGGATAAAGAACCCAGCTTGTCTTTGTCTCGACAAAGGCACTCTTGGGACCGAGAGCGGTCTCAGTCCCAGGAGCATGCGGTCTCGACCTCGGTCGAGTTTGCTTCCTCGTCCGCAAGCTTCATGGACCTTCCATCTGCCAGACCGATGACTGCTTGGAGAGGACTCCGGTCTTCATGTTCCATGATGAGGAGATCCAGCTCGCTGGAGTCCCCATCGAGGTCCTGGTTCCGGACCCCCGGGTTTCACCAATCCCTCCGGTGTCTCGCGAGCGACCGAGTCTGCCTGCCCGATCTCGGTTGAGGTCTAGAACCCCCTCGGCCGAAAGGCCAAGGAGGAGCCATAAGCGCTCCAAAAAGAGGCGACGCCACAGGTTGTCCTCGTCCTCCTTGGATGAGGAGAGGCTCTGATGGAAACTCCGTCGGCACTACGAGGACCTTATATGGCAACAGCAGATTTTGACCAGGCAGAAGCCGGCTCTGCCACCTACCCCAGCCATTACTTGGCTTCGCCTCTTAGGCTGGGCTCGACCCCAAACCAAAGCCCTTGGTTCCCCTGCCCATGGGGCCGGCCCGTCCTTCCCGGTTCGGCCTTTGCTGGTCTGTCCACTGATAGTGGTGGAGTTGCCGCCTAAGCAGCCTGTGGGAGGGGCTCCTTCAAAACAGGACCGACCAGATACCAGGCTTACCCGATGTCTGTCAGTCAGATCACCCCGGACCATCCTCGATGGGTCGAGGGTGATTTGGGCAGCAGGCCACTGTATCCCAACTCCTCGGACTCGGATGTCACCGGGCTCCACTCTCATCCGGGAATGATGAGTTGTCCATTGGCACAGGGATGGAGGAAGGTCCTTCTTCTTTCCAAGGGATCCTCCATCTCATCTCTGATTCTGCTGGGATGCTCCTGGAACCCATCCAGAAAAAAGGCGGAGTACCCTCTCATGGATATCCCGAAGAGAAGGGATACCCTGACGGAGGCCTTTCCTGCAGCCGAGGCTATTGTTGGTCCAGCACTCGAGCTATGGCAGCGCCCTGCCTCATGTCCAGCAACGTCTGTCCGCATGACCTGCAGGTACGCAGTGCCCATGGGGTCCCTTGTGGGGTTCACAGAGCGCCCTTCGGCTGAGAGCCTGGTGACCACATCTGTGTTCAGGCGTACTGGCAGTTCTGCCGACACTGACCGTCCCCCCAATAAAGAGTCCAAGCTTTTGGACCATTCAGCGCGGAAAGTGTCTGTGGCTTACTCCTTGGGCTTTCGTCAGGCTAGTTCGGCTGTCATCATGGCACACTTCTCTCATGCCCTTCTCGGCTCATTAGATGAGGTCCTCCCACATTTCCCCGTGGACGTGCAAACCACAGTTAAGCAGGTCCGGGACCAGGAGCCTGCTGTTGCCAAACAGCAGCTCCAGAACAGCCCTGGACATTGGGATTCTTGTGCTCGCTCGATGGCCGCCGCAGTGGCCTCTCACCGCAGGGCTTGGCTGAGGCTCTCCTCCTTCCCAGCAGATACTCAGCATAAGTTAGCTAATGTGCCTTTCCTTGGGACTGACTTGTTCGGCCCAGGAGTGGCTGGTCACCTACAGCGCATTGAGCAGTCCAGTCCCACCTTGGATGACACTTCTGCCAGGAGTTCTTCGGGTAAGAACCAGCAGAAGAAAAAGAAGAAGCCTTTTTGGCACTCTTCCCCTGCGGTTCAGCAGTCCTCCTACCAAGAAAGACAGCAGCATCAGCATCAGCAGCAGGCTCAAGCTTGGCACCCTCTGCCCAAGCTTGGACCCCAGAAGGCCCGAGAGGAGGCCGAGGCTCAGGTCCTGGAGCCTCCTCCTCCTCTAAGCCTGCCCAGTGATGGGATGGGGTTCGCCACCCCTATCTCCACCACGTCAACTCTGGGTCCTCCCATGGGGGGGCCGGCTCCGCCACTTCCTTTCCGCCTGGTCCGCTATCACTACGGACAGGTGGGTTCTCGAAGTGGTCGGTCAGGGACTGCCTCTAGAATTCTAGCAGTACCCTCCTAGCCGAGCTCGCGCCCCTTGGGAAGAATGGATTTCTGCATGCACCCAGTCGGCTCTTCGAGACAACATTGCTCAGCTCCTCCTCAAGGAGGCAGTAGCTATCATGGGGGATCCGTATGCAGACCCAGGCTTTGTCTCCAGGTACTTCGTGGTGCACAAGCGGATGGGGGGCTGGCGCCCTATTCTAGATCTCCACGACCTGAATCAGTTTCTCAGGTCACGCACCTTTCGGATGGTCACTCTGTCCCAGATCATACCATCCTTGGAGCGAAACATGTGGTTCTGTTCACTGGATCTGCAGGATGCATTCTTTCACATCCCAATCCGTCTGTCCCATCAGTGGTTCCTCCGCTTCAGGGTCGGAGGGATCCTGTCGAGTTCTGAGCCATGCCGATCGGCCTGTCATCGGACTCGTGGGTCTTCACCAAATGCATTGCAGTGGTGGCGGCCCATCTCGGTGTCAGGAGTCGGGATTTACCCTACCTCGACAATTGGCTCCTGGCAGGTTCCACCCAACAGGAGGTGGGAGATCCAGGATCTGGCCTTCCAGACCTGCTCTCAACTCGGCCTCCTGATCAACAAGGCCAAGTCGGAACTCGTGCCTTCCCAAGTGATGGGCTTCATCAGGGCAGAGCTCGACTCTTGTCAAGCCAGAGCCCAGCTCTCGGTGGACAGGGTGGAGGTTCTCCTCCTTTGCCCAGTCATTTCTGGTTGGGCACTTGCGCCTGCCGGGACTTTTGTCGCCTTCTGGGTTACATGGCGGCATGCACCTCAGTGGTCTGTTGGTCCTGGTTGCATGCCCCTCCAATGGGAGCAGGCTGCCCAGTGGACTCAGCGCCACGGTCAATTTGACCAGCTGATCACTGTAACCCAGAAGATGTGGGACGCTCTCCAATGGTGGCCCGCTCCAGACCGGTTGAAGGAAGGGATCCCGTTTGCCCCAAGCCGACAGTCGTCCTCACGACTGAAGTGCCTCTCATTGGCTGGGGAGCCCACATGGGGGACAACAGGACCCACGGGTTCTGGACCCCCGAGGAGACCTGTTGCCCCCCTCAACCTATTGGAGCTCAGAGCAGTCAAACTGGCACTATCAGCTTTCGCTCCTCAGCTCCAGGGTCAAGTGGTTCAAGTCCAGACGGACAAAACCACAACCATGTACTACCTCAAAAAACAGGGTGGCACGCACTCCCGTCTGCTGTGCAAGGAGGCGCTCTGCATCTGGACCCTTGTAAGCCAGTTGGAGGCGGATCTCCAAGCAATCCACGTGACAGGAGCCTCAAACCAGCTGGCGGATGCTCTCAGCCATAAAGGCCAGACATCCCACGAGTGGTCTCTCCATCCAGAGGTAGCTTACAGCCTGTTCTCCCATTGGGGCAAACCGATGGTGGACCTGTTTGCCTCCAGAGAAAACACCAAGCTGAGGCTGTTTCATGCCGGCCCCCCTCAGCAGGGCTCGTTGCAGGGGATGCCTTCTCGAGGTCATGGACCCCAGGCCTCCTCTACACCTTCCCTCCATTTCCCTTGATCCACAAGGTGTTACTCAAGGTGAGGAGGGGCAAGGCGAAGGTGATTCTGGTAGCCCCAGACTGGCCGCGCCAGTTCTGGTATCCAGATCTCCTCAGTCTCAGCTGCAGACCCCCGGAGTGGCTTTGCACATGCCCAGACCTGATATGTTTGAACCAGGGGAAGGTCTTCCATCCGGACCTTCAATCCCTGCACCTCACAGCCTGGTACCTGAGTGGCTAGAGTTCCAGGCTTTGAGTCTTTCCGAAGATGTCTACACTGTGGTGGAGGCATCTCGAAAGGAATCGAGCAGGAAATGTTATGCCTTCAAATGGAAAAGGTTTTCCATTTGGTGTCAGGGTAAGGGTCTGGACCTCTTATCCTGTTCTGTGGCTAACATTCTCGACTACCTTTGGTCTCTCTCCAAAGGGGCTCTATGGTCATTGACCCTTAGGGTGCACCTCGCAGCCATTTCTGCTTACCGGGCGTGGGACGGTCAGCCGACATTGGCGCAGGAGACAGTGGTCGGGTGCTTTTTCAAAGGCCTGGATCACATATTCCCTCTGGTGCATTGTGGCAAAGCTCATGGGCAAGCCATTCGAACCAATATACAAGTGCAAGCTGTCACACTTGTGGAAGACAACCTTCCTGGTGGCTATCACGTCTGCCAGAAGGACAAGGGAGCTCCAGGTGCTTTTGGTGGACTTCCCTTATCTGGTCTTCACAGGGACAAAGTTGTCCCTCGCCCCACCTGAAATTCCTTCCAAAGGTGGTGTCAGAGTTTCACCCTAACCAGGTGTTGACTCTGCGGTATACTCACTAAATTACACCTCGGAGGCCAAGTACAGGCTCCATACTTTGGACCTGAGACGTGCTCTCTCCTATTATAAGGAGAGGACGGCGGAAATTCATGGAGAGGTTTGCCAGCTGTTTTTCACCTACGCTGAAGCCGCTTCTGGCAGACCTGCAGCCAAATGGACCATAGCAAGATGGATTACATCATGCATAGGTCTGTGCTATGAGTAAGCATGCAAGGAGCCTCCCAGAGGGATAAGAGCTCATTCTATCCGTCATGCTGCTGCATCGGTGGCTGCTTCCAGGGACATCCCTATCCAGGAAATCTGTCGGCTGCTACCTGAAGTCAGCAAACACCTTCATTACCCACCACACATCGACCTTGAGTCACACCGGGATGCTGGTTTTGGGTTCTCTGTTCTCCAGTCTCTGTTTCCTAAGTAGGGGGTGTGCACCTTGCCTCCCTCCTCCCAGAGAACTGCTAGGAGTCTGCCAAACAGTGTGGATGAACAACATATCCACGATCCTAAAAAAACAGGTTGCTCACCTGTAACTGTAGTTCTAGGAGTGGTATATGTTCATCCACATGGACCCACCCGACCTCCCCGGCTATGGACGCACACAACCTGGCTTCCAGCGGGCTGAGATCTGGTATCATGGTGCGGTCGCGTGTATATACCACCCGGGTAGGTGGGAGGAGCCAGCTTGAAGACTTCCAGCAAGATTTAAATGGGAACGGGACATGTCAAACAATGTGGATGAACAACATATACCACTCCTAGAACTATTGTTACAGGTGAGTAGTTAGGGGTGCACATTGCCATATGTACTGATTCTCCATTGACACTGTGGAGCACTACAGAAAAAACAGGACTAGATACCTGAGGACGTCAACATCTAGTTAGGGTGCATTTAGTATTCACTATAATTCATGCCAAATTATATACTAGTACTAAGCAGTTGTAACACCAGGATTGAAAAAATGGGCAGATTGACACTAGTAAGCACAACCTTGGAGATATGCAGCGTACTAGTGCTTAGAGCAAGTAAGACAGAAACAGGTAGCGAATCATACACATCTAAGAAATATCATAGGTGCAGAAGCGTTTCTATGGCAAACAGTCTTAGGGCAATTTACATTTAGAGAACAGTACCTGGCCGAATAGCCAGGCTGGACTTCTGAATTGCCAGTGGGTAGCACTGACCAGGGCCCTTAGTTCTGGCCTATAATAAGGCAGTTGTGAGGGCCCTGGATGCCATTGCTCCATTCCGTGTTCAGTACCTGTACTATACACCCAGGGCTCCATGGTTTACCATGGAGATCTGTGAGTTGAAGAGCGGGGCCGAAGATTGGAGAGATGCTGGCGGAAAACTCACCTGGAGGAGGACAGGCTTAGACTGTTAGATCCCATAAGAAGGCAGAGTTTCTGTCCAGGGAAATTGCTACAGCCGAAAAATAGACCCAGCCCAGCTCTTCGGACTGTGGACAGACTGTGCAATGCAGTCTGTCTTCAAGCCGGTCGAGCTTTGTCACAGTTACAGTGTGAGGAGTTTGCGATGTTCTTTGCTGATAAGGTGTCTGCTATCAGGGATGAGAACAGCCAGCGCCTCCCCATTGGGTCTTGCAGTGATCAACCGAGGGGCACAAATGCCCAACTGACTTAGTTTACCTTTAGTCAATCGGCAATCGTGAGATATAGTGAGGATCATCCAGACTTTGCGTCCAACCTACTGTAGTTTGGATCCGGGCCCTACTCACCTACTTGTGGGGTGTAGAGGTTGTTGCCCGATCCTTACTGGGATAGTGGTAGGATCATTGGAGAGGGATCTTTCCAGATCCCTTGAAGAGGAGGCAGTAAACGCCCTTCAGAAAAAGCCCTCCTTGACCCCGACTGCCCAGAAAACTACAGACCAGTTTCAGACCTTCCCTTTTTAGGGAAGGTTGTTGAGAAGGTGGTCGCTTTGCAACTGGAAGATCATTTAACCAGCCATAGTATCTATGTCCCTCTTCAGTCTGGCTTCAGGAAATGACATAGCACTGAGACGGCTCTTGTACGGGTACTAAATGATCTCCTGATGGCAAGAGATCAGAGAACCCATTCTATCTTGGTTCTCCTTGATCTCTCAGCAGCATTTGACACCATAGATCATGGGGTGCTGCTCGAGCGCCTGTAGTTTCTTTGTGGACTAAGGGGGGTGGTCCACAGTTGGTTTCAATCCTTCCTGCAGGGTAGGACTCAGAGAGTAGTGTCGGGGACTTACTCCTCGACCTCTCACTGCCTGCATTGTGGGGCGCCACAGGGTTCGGTGTTGTCCTCCATGTTATTTGCGGTGTATATGCTTCCATTAGGGAACATTATAAGATGGTATGGGTTGAATTTTCATTGCTATGCCGATGATTCTCAACTCTACATGTCTTTTGTGCCCGGACAGGAGTCTGAGTCAAAAGCATTGTTTAACAGCTGCCTCCTGGAGATACAGAACTGGATGAGTGCCAGTTGGCTGAAGTTGAACCCGGGAAAAACAGAGGTATTGGTGGTGGAACCGGGGGTGAGGATGTCGAGCTCATGGGCGGGAGAACCCTCAGGTTTATTTCTGGGGGGGACCTCGCTTATGGCTTCTGGTCAGGTGCGTAACCTTGGTGTTATATTTGACGAGGGCTTGACCCTGAGGGCGCAGGTGTCGGCCGTAGTCAAATCATCCTTTTTCCATCTAAGGAATATAGCATGGGTGAAACACTTGGTTCCATCAGAGGATCTTCCTACCCTGGTCCACGCCTTAGTTGCCAGTCGTCTTGATTACTGCAGTGCCCTCTATCTAGGGCTGCCGGGAGTCAATATTAGCCATTTGCAGCTGGTGCAAAATGCGGCTAGGTTGTTGCCTGGAAGCTCAAGGTCCAACCATATAACACCTGTGCTGCGTGAGTTGCACTGGCTGCCTGTACAGTGGGGATCACTTCAGGGTCATTTTAATGACCTATAAAGCCCTACACGGTTTGGGAATTCACTACCTGAAAGAACTCCTGACTTCTTGCTGTCCCTCCCACTCCCCTCTGATCCTCTGGCAGGATTGCTAGTGATTCCCAGGGTAACCTTAAAACATCTGGTGGAAGAACATTTGCTTTCATGGCTCCTACCCTGTGGAATTCTTTACCTTGCCAGATACGAAATAGCCTGACTGTGGAGGGGGTTTAAAACAGCTCTTAAGACTTTCCTATTTAATCAAGCTTTTTCAGAGATGTAACTTCTGTTATGAATAAGACGTTATTTATTACTGTGGTTTTAATGTTGTATGTAGAATTTTGTGAAGGCGCCCTGAGCTTGGGAAGGGCACCTTATAGAAATAACATTTTTACTTACCTACTTACTTACTTACCTGAGATCCGCACACAGCATGCAGCAACACTGAAGTTCTTCTCAGGGTCTTTTAGTGCAGCATTTCCAGCTGCAGGCTGACTTCCTCAGGTAGACTCCCTTGTGTTCCCCTTTGCAGTGCAGACCCTGTTGTGGAGGACTGATTGCTGTGGACTGCCTTAAAAGAGGGGATTCTGCCTCCTCATTAAGGTGGATGGAGCAGGCCCGACTTGGCATTTGGAGCTACCTAGGGTAGCGCTAGTGCTCCAGGGTGATTGTGGAGGAGAGGCATGGGCCTCTTGGTGTGATTATAGCTTTCTGGACCTCTATTCAATTCCCAAAGGTATGTGACAAGTGGAGCCGAGTTCAGGGTCACCAGAGTCTTGGTTTTACAAGGCAAATTTCCTGGGCTTGCAGAGGGACTGTCCCTCTCATCAGTTCTGTCTCCTGATTGGAGGAGGTGACTGGAGAAGGTGCGGCTTGGTTGTTGGGATTCCCAAGGTTAGCGCTGGTGCTCTGAGGCAATCGTGGGAGGGGATGATTTTCTTGGTGTAATTTCACCACTCTTGACCCCTAGTAGTTCAGCTCTCTATGGAATGTTCATAGGTTGTTTACAAGTTCGAGGGCAAGCCATTATAGAACTTCGCCACTGTATGTCCCAATGGTGGTAGAAAAATTTCCTGTCGCCCATATGTTTGTCTAATCTGTGTTTGAATTGTGTAATATTGTCACTTGAAACTACATGGTATGGGAGGGAGTTCCATACAGGTGGCAGTCTCTGTGTAATATACTTATTTCTTTTAACAGTTTTATTACAGTTAACAGCTAGTTTAAGTTTATGTAACGGTATTGTTGACAGATTTCTTGTTTCACCAAGCAGATAGTTTCAAGCAAGATGGGGTCATGTATGGCTCTATAGGCTAAACATAATTCTCCTGAGAGATCTATAGTTCAAGAAATACAAACCTAAGATTTTAACATTATCAGTGTACTTTGAGTTTGACAAGTTACTTATTTTCTTAGTAAGTTTCCTTTGAATTTTTTCAGCTAAAGTTTTGTCACCAATAGTTGTAGGGGAGCAGAAGGGTACAGTATTCTATCTGGGATCTAATTAAGCTAGTATATAGTGGGACAATTACTTATGATTTCCTACTGTTGATATTTTTAAATATGCATGCAGTTGTACCATAAACATTTTTAACTGTGATATTAGTTTGGGTAGTAAACTTTAGGTCACTTGAAATAGTGACCCTAAATCTCTTTCAGTTGTGATTGTTTGAAGCTGTGTACCATTTAGAGTGTAGTCAGATAAGCAATTATTTTTTCCCAGATGCATGACTTTGCATTTACTGGCATTAAATGTCATTTTATATTCATCAGCTCATATTGCAAGATTAAGATTACTCTGTAATAGTTTAGCAGAGAAATCATTGTTTACAATACAGCCCAGTTTGCTGTCATCAGCATATTTCCTAATCCATACCTGCTGGGAGGTCTGCATAGTTGCAGTAAAGATGTTAAATAATATGGGACCCAAAACAGAGCCCTGTGGCACTCTGCTGGTGACTGAAAACTATATAGATTTTGACCTCTAATGACAGCTTGCTGCTGTCTGTTTTGTAGCCAGGATTCAATCCATTTTATAATGTTACTATGTATTCTCATTTGTGCAAGTGAGTTAATTAGGATTTTATGGGATATGGAATCAAAGGCTTTGGCATAGTCTAAGACTATTATATCTACAGCAAAGCCTAGATCCGGAGCATAGCTTACTGGTTCAAAGAAACTTATAAGGTTGCTCTGACAAGATCTTCCCTGTGTAAATACCCTGTTGTTATCTAAACACTCTTGGTGTGTAGGGTAAACAATAAAAATAATAATAATACATATTCTTTTGTCTCGGAGTCTGCCAAGAAACATTCGTAAACAAGCAAGGAATACTAATAAAGTTTAGTATGCTACTTCCGTCAAGCATGTGACAAAGAAAATCACAAGGGAGATGGGTTTCTCACCACTCCTGAAGAATGTACATAATCTCCAGAATTGTAGATCTTAGGTTCTCTAAGATCTTGTTCTATCTCTCCCCAGCTCTCTGCCCTTCTAGAGAAGCTACAGCAGTGTCTCGAGAGCGCTACAATGGGTTGCAAACAGCTAAATACTACAGATAACAGCATAGCAACAGAGATTACAACATAGTTACAGATATGAGAAACAATATGTATTGGTCTTAAGTCATTCTCCATTGGATAATGACTTAGGAAACAGAATTACTACTGAGTATCATATGAGACAGAATATGCTTCCATTAGCATTATAGCTTAGACAAAAGACATGCTAACAGTTCAAAACTACATGCGGCATTTCTTACTTATGCCAGTATAAAACATAGACATAACAAACGCGTTCTCTCTGTGTCAGCTTGCTTAGACAAAGAGAACTGCGGACAGGCCTATCTGCCTGAGTGTAAAATACACACTGCATATAATTATATGAGAACATAAGTATACAATAATCACTGATGATCCCTTTGAGTCATCTTATCAGTGATTAGGTAGATTATATATGGAGTATCTATAAAAGACAAACATAATCTAGATAAATGTATTATAGTGAGGTATAATGAATCATGCATGACAATATTAGTATATCTTAGCAGCAAAGCACATTCCTAGCACCCATGCTTATATGATGTGTGCTCATATCGATATATAAGTGCAAAATAGCAGTATTACAGTACAATAGACCAGGAATACAGTGTGAGGTGTATGTGGGACAATAGGGGGCATTACCCAAGCGTAACACTGTAGGTCCTCATCTTTTAAATGCATATTGATTTTATGCTGGAGTAGTCTTTCCATTACCTTCCCAACACATGATGTGAGACGTATCTGTCAATAGTTAACAGCATTTTGTTTGCTTCCACCTTTATGTATTGATATGACTGTTGCAATTTTCCTTTCTGGTATTGCCACACCCTCGGCAATTAAGATACTAAATAATAAAGTAAGAGTGCCCGACAATTCATCTGAAAGATTTTTAATAAAACAAGGGGGTATGTTGTCAGGCCTGAGTGATGCATCTGATTTTGTTCTTTTGATGATATCCAAAATTTCTTTCTGAGTGAAGATTATAAGTATATCAGATTTATTGCTTATGAGAGATCACGTGATGCGCTTGGCGGGCTAGCCACAGCTCCTCTAAGCTCCCATTCCACCTCCGTAAATTCAGTTAATTCAACTATTTTTAAGCCAAACTGCACTGATCTTACCTGGTTAATAATAACCTTAACTGGTCCGGAAACTCCCCCGCAGGCCGAAGCCAGCGTACTTCTAAGCCGGTCCAGCCAGCGGGACCCTCAGCCGCCACAGCCTGACTCCTTTCCGGCCCCCGCCCCTCAGGATCAACGGGAAATCATGGTCGGGGGTCGCATTGCGAACTTCCTGCCGGGATGGCAGGCTATAACCACCGACAGGTGGGTTCTTCAGTTGGTCGAAAGAGGCCACTTTATAGAATTCGCAGAAAAGCCACCCTCGAGGCCTCCTTTGCTCTCCCGGTACCCGGGTCAGCACAAGTCACTGATCTGGCAAGAAATACTTGCGCTCTTGCAAAGGAGGCGATAGAGTACGCCCCGGAGAACCAGAGAGGTCAAGGATACTATTCCCTCTTCTTCCTGGTTCCAAAGAAACCGGGGGACCTCCTTCCGATTCTGGACCTCAGCAACCTCAACGTGTCGGTCGCTTACAAGAGATTCCGCATGGTGACTCTTCGGGGTCTCATTCCCATGTTGAAGCAAGACGCCTTCTTAGCTTCTCTAAACATGCAGGACGCATACCTGCACATCCCTATAGCTCAGGCGCACAAGAGGTTCCTGGCGCTTGAGTTTCTAGACCACCACCTTCAGTTCCGAGCCCTTCCATTCGGACTGTCATCCGCACCCAGGGTCTTTACCAAATGCATGGCAGTCGTGGCAGCGTCTCTAAGGAGACAGGGCCATTATGTGTTCCCGTACCTGGACGATTGGCTTCTCATGGCCGCCTCCAGAGAGGTGTTGTTACGGGCGATCCAGAGCTCCCAGGACCTGTTTCGATCTCTGGGCATCCTAATCAACCACGAGAAGTCTCTCCTGGTACCGTCTCAGAAGCTGCAATTTATAGGCGCAGTACTGGACACCGTTCAGGGAAGAGCATTTCTTCCAGATGACAGAGCGGAGCGCATCAGATCCCTCATCAGGGAGCTTTCTTGAACAAGACCGCCCCAGCCAGGTCGGTCATTGCTTGCTGGACACATGGCTGCGGCCATTCCTACCATCCCTTCGCAAGGCTCACATGTGGGTAACTCAGTGGATGCTCAAGATGCAATGGGATCAAAGGCAAGAGCACATGCAGCATCCGGTCAGAATCTCGAACACTGTGATTCGAGACTGGCAGTGGTGGCTAGACCCAGGGACACTCTCCACGGGCGTCCCATTTATAGCGCCGTCCCCGGAGGTAATCCTCACCACAGACGCCTCAGGTCTAGGATGGGGAGCACACCTGGATGGGGTGAAGTCCCAGGGTACGTGGACCCCTCTGGAGGCCCACCTCCATATCAACGTCCTACAGATGAGGGCGGTCCTTTATGCCCTGCAGGCCTTTCAGTCAGAAATTCCGCCGAGTACTCTCCTGCTTCAGACAGACATTATTACCTCTACTATTACAGTATTACCTCAACAAACAAGGAGGCGCACACTCTTACCCCTTTTACATGGAGGTCATGAGGGTATGGGATTGGGTAATCCGACACGGCGCGAATCTGATCACAGTACATGTTCCCGGGGCGGACAACACTATTGCAGACGGCCAGAGTCCACGAGTGGGAACTTCTTCAAGAGGTAGCAGAGGATCTGTTTCTTGATGGGGAACTCCAGAGTTGGACTTGTTCGCTTCCCATCCAAGCAAAACTGCCGATTTTTTTGCTCGCTAGATCCAGGGCCTGGTGTTTTCTGGCGAGACGCTGTGTCCCTCTCCCATGGACAGATTCTCTATGCTTTCCTCCCTTCCCGTTGATCCAGAGAGGAGTTCTCAAACTGCGCGGGAGCAAGCAACCATGATCCTTGTGGCCTCCTTTTGGCCCAGACAGATCTGGTTCCTTTACTGATTCAGCTATCCCGGGAACCTCCGCTCCCGTTGCCGTTCAGCTCCCATCTCTTGTCTCAGGAGGAAAGTTCACTGGTCCACCCGGACTTACGCCCACTGAACCTTCACGCATGGCTCCTAGAGACATAGCCATCTTGCGTCACGGGGTCTCGCAAGAGGTTGCGGAAGTTTTTTCTGCAGCCAGAGAGCCGGCAACACATGCGACGTACGCCATGAAATGGCGCCGTTTTTGTTTATGGTCGCAAGCACGCGAACTTTCCCCTTTAGGTTGCCCGGTGAGAGCGGTGTTGGACTACCTGCTCTTCCTTTTCCGTTCGGGCCTCGCCTACTCCTCTATCAAGGTGCACCTCTGTGCCATTTCAGCTTACCACCTTCCAGTGGGACAGTGCACAGTGGCACAATTAGATGCCTCTCGGGAATTTTTGCGAGGGGTGTTACATCTTAGGCCACCCATTAAGGACCCAGTGCCTCCATGGGATTTGCTCTTTGTCCTGGAACAACTCACGCTTCACCCCTTTGAACCTGTCGCGGATTGCGAGCTGCTTGTCATGGAAAACGCTGTTTTTGTCACTATTACTTCAGCTAGAAGAGTTTCTGAGCTTCACGCCTCATGTGCAAGAGCCTTATTTAGTTTTCCACGGGACAGAGTATCCCTGAGGACGAATCCTAAATTTTTGCCTAAGGTGGTGTCTACACTCACTCTCAATCAGGATATTGACCTGCCGGTCTACTTCCCAAATTACTCCAATAGAGGAGAGGCACTGCTCCACATCCTGGATGTTCACCGCAGCTTGAGGTATTACCTCAACAGCACTAAACAACTTCGTAGTTCAGAGCAACTTTTCATTTCCTTTTCTGAAAAGATGATGGGCCAACCAGTATCCAAACAGTCCCTGTCTCGCTGGCTTGTCCAGTGCATCTCATACTGTTATGATATCAAACAAAAGCCCCTCCCGGGATCAGTCCGGGGTCATTCCACTAGGGGTGTGGCCACCTCCTTTGCAGCACTCTGAAACGTCTCCACCTCTGCCATATGTGCTGCAGCCACTTGGAGCTCTGTGCATACATTTATCAGGCATTATAGCCTGGACGCCGCCTCTTGGCGAAGAGCCGTCTCTTGACCTGGGCGGTGCTACAGGGTCTCTGACCTAGATTCAGGACCTGGAAGGTAATTCCTAGTTTCCTCCTCCCAGAATGTTTGCAGCGTTACTGCTTGGGAATCAGTCTAATGGTGTAACCTGCTGCAAAGCTGTGTCTCAGTAAGATAGTACAGTTACGTAAGAACTTACCGTAACAGTAGATCTTCGAGAACAGCTCTTGCAGCAGGTATCTTCCCGCCCACCTTCCCCCTTGGAGGAGGATGGCTTAAGCCTTTGTTAACAAGAATTTTCCCGTTTGTCTTCTGACGGTGGATCCTCGGTCTCCCATTTCGATGTCGGCCCTGCGGCGAGGAGTCTCCAGTGAGCTGGGGAATCGGTAGGGACCCGCCCCTTATGTACTACGTCCGGCGGCGGGGGCGGTCCCCGCTTAAGATAGCTAACTAGAATTTTTCTGTGTGGTCCTGATGCCTGCCGGCCTCGGTCTTAATGGTGTAACCTGCTGCAAGAGCTGTTCTCGAAGATCTACTGTTACGGTAAGTTCTTACGTAACTGTACTTTCCATAGGTGTGGCCTGATGCAAGAGATCCTCTCGAAGATCTACTGTTGTGGTAAGTTCTTACATAACTGTACTTTACCTGAGAATATCTAGAGGTACCAAACACACTCCACCCAGATAGGGTGTAAGTAGGATTCTGTTAAAAGCAAAATCTGAGTTACGGAAGGGGGTTAAAAACGCACTCACCCAGTTAGGGTGTTGCTGATATTCAATAAAAAGAAATTTCTTCATACTTACCATAACTTCCATTTCTAGGGATGTGGATATGATGTTCTATCCACACTTTCTGGCAGTTCCTTTCCCCTTTAAGACTGGCCAGAACATCTTTAAGCTGGCTTCTCCCACCCACTCAGGTGGTTACTCCTTTGGCTCCGCACCATGACACCAGATCTTTGTTTCCGCTGGAAGAAGCAGGTTTCAGTCCTTATCACTCTCGTGCTGAGTAGGCCCTTTGCTACCAAATCTTCGGATCTCCTTCCAAAAAGTGATAAAAAATGTCGTTTTCTGGCTTTTTCCTTCTGACCGCAATGAATAACGACAAGTCTGCTGAAGGGTTCCATCGGTGTCTCTGCAGGCAAAAGATGTCCTAAATGGATTTGCACTCCACGTGCATCTAATGCCTGAGCCACGAGCACAAACCCCAGGCTTGTGACATCTGTTGCACACTTCATCCCTCTGTTCTCAAGGACCATCACGCCCACCTTACGTTAGGCAGTCCAAGCGAAATGGAACCCGCCTGTTGGGTGGTCTCCATGGCTGCGGGTTCCGCTGAGCAGTTAGTGGCTTCTTTTTTTTTTTTTTTTATGTATGTAATTTTATGGGTTTTTTTTCCCTGTTTGCGCCCCAGACCCGGGACCCCAGCAGACATGTACATGTGCGTGCATGGAGGCGCACGCCGGTTACAGGCTCAGCCACTTCCGCCCCACTCCTGGCATTCGCTGTCACCTCCCCTCGCCTACACTTCCCATCAGACCTCCACCCAGTGGGAGTGGAACGGGGGCGGGCAACCACCTCAAGAGGGACTCCGATCCCTCCTCCCCCGCCGGTGACCCGAGGTGATTCCCGAACCCAGGTCGTTGGCATAGCGCAAGGTAAGGCATCCAGCGCCACTGGGCCAGCTTCAGTTAGCGGCTTTTGAGGAGGCAGCAGCTCACACCTCCTCGGCTTCAGCCTTTGTGCTGCTTTCTCTTGGCACCTCCTTCACGGGCGTTCAAGGATTTGTGCCAGGCTTTACAGACTCATGGTCCAGGTCCCCCTGGCACAGCACATAAATCAAAATCTAAAAATTGATCAAATAAGCGGTCTCGCTGTGCGTGAGGATCAGGGAACACTCTCGGTCCAGGGCTTCTAATTCCCGTGCGTCTATAGATCTGACTTCAGTCGAATCTTGGGCCCAGGCCACCGGCTTCACAGTAACCCCATCGGGCCAGTTGGCCAAGACGCTGGTCGATCTTCCAGATGAGATTTTTCTTGAGCCCGTCGACCAGTTGTCAACTGAGGAGGCTGACACTTCCTTATCTAGGACTCCGGTCCTGACCCAGACCTTATGAGGGAAGGATCTGTCCGCTGACCCACCGCATCTTATCATTGACCAGGAACTGGAGCTGCCTTGGCTTTCCTGCTTTAGATGCCCAGGGAAGCGTCGCCATCGCTATTCTTTATCCTTGTCCTGCTCCGGTGAGGAGAGGCTTCAGTGCAAGCTGCATCAACGCTACGAGGATCTCGTGGCAACAGCTGGTGTATTCCGGTATGAAGCCTGTTCCAGCTCCTGCCCTGCCATCACCTGGCTTTTGCTTCAAAAGCTGACACCTTCTCCGGCCGTGAGCTGACCAAACTGGTCCGGCTCGGCCTACTGTGGTGTCTCCACTGATTCGGTGGAGCCACCGCCTAAACAACCAAATCCGTGCTACAACCAAGGAGTCTCAACCGGCTTTGGGTCTTCCCCATCGACTGTATGTCACCGTCACCCTGACCATCCGCAGAGGGTCAGCAGGGATTCTGGCGTAGTACACTCTTTAATGACTACTTGGAGTTGGAGGGTTCCTCCTTAAACTCCCATCAGGTGGACGTGGAGTCAGTTGGGAGGGGGGTCTCTCGATGGACAAAGGCTCTACCTCCTTCATGGGCCTCCTCTGACTGATCTTGGAATCCACGGGTCTCAAGATGGAGCCTGCCCAGAAACGGACTCTGCACCCTCTGACTGAGATCTTAGACCAGGGAGACTCCCCTGGGGAAGCCTTCCTGGTGGCAGAGGCCATCCTTGGCCCTGCCTCGGAGCTTTGGAAGCTCCCCCTTCCTGCCCAACACCGTCAGCCCGGATGGCCCCAAGTACACAGTTCCTACCAGCTCCCTTTCGGGATTCACAGAACTCCCCTCTACTGAGGGGTTGCTGGCTGATTCTGTGTTCCAGCGCTGTGGCAACATGAGGGACGCTGATAAGCCGCCTGATAAAGAGTCCAAGAAGTTGGACCACATGGCCAAGAAAGTCTACGCTGCCTCTTTGCTTGATCTTTGCCAGGCGAGCTCTGCCCTTCTGATGGCCCACTTCTCCCATGCCTTGTTGGGCACTTTGAAGAGGTGCTCCCTCATTTTCAAGGGACCAGGATTGGGCTGTGGCAAGCAACAGCTCAGACAGCCTTGGACATTGGGGACTCCTGTGCCTGCGGCAGTGGCCATGTGCCACAGGGCTTGGTTGGGATCTGAAACTTCACGGCAGATACCCAACACAAGCTGGCAGATGTCACTTTCTGGGCTCCGACCTGTTCATGCCTGGGGTCGAGGGCCACCTCTCGCATTGAGAAGTCCAGTACCACCTTGGACTGAGTTCATGAGCTCTGGACCCCTAAGGGTCCTGATGCCACATCAACCTGCTGAAGCTCCGAGCAGTTCGCTGGCGCTTGACTGCCTTGTTCCTCATATTCGGGGTCATGTGGTCCAGGTCCAGACGGACAGCACCATGACCATGTACTACCTCAACATGCAGGGCAGGACGCACTGCCTGCCTCTGTGCGAGGAAGCTCTTCATGTGTGGACCCTTGTGCACTGCCTGGAGGTTGATTTCCTGCCCATCCATGTGGCCGGTGTCTCCAACCAGCTGGCAGACGCCCTCAGCCGGGTGGGTGAGGCATCTCACGAGTGGCCTGTCCACCCAGAGGTAGCACACAGTCTGTTCTCCCAGTGGGGCACCCTCAGGTGGACCTGTTCACCTCAGGAAGAACACAAAACTGAGGCTGTATTGTGCCCAGCCCTCAGCAGGGAATGCAGCAGAGGGATGCCTTCTTGAGGCCTGTACCCCAGGCCTCTTCTGTGCCTTTCCTCCTCTTCCCTTGATCCCCAAAGTGTTACTCAAGGCCAAGAGGGAGGAAGCACAGGTGATCCTGGTGGCCCTGGACTGGTTCTGCCAGTTTTGGTATCCTGAGCTCCTCAGCCTCATCCGCAGGCTCTCAAGGCATCTTCCTCTATGCACGGACCTGCTTTCCATCAATCTGGGGAAGGTACTCCATCCGGACCTTCAGTCCCTGCACCTGACAGCCTGGTTCCTGAGCAGTTAGAGCTCCAGGCTTTGGGTCTCTTCAAAGATGTTCTCTCTGTCATTGAGGCATCTTGGAAGGAGTCGACCAGGAAATGCTCGACCGTCGAATGGAAAAGGTTCTCCATTTGATGTCAGGGCAAGGGGCTGAACCATCTGTCCTGTCCAGTGGCTTTGATGAAGCCTAACTGAATAGGCGAAGCGCTGGGATGGACCCCACTGAGGTGAATGGTGAAGAACTGATGAATTAAAATTATTTGTATTGCATTTGTGAGTTTGTACCTGTTATTTTCTAAAGAGGTGCCTAATCTTGGTATTTGTATGTCAATTGGGGACTGGCGGTCCTATACAGCACCTTGTGCAGCAAGTGTAGTGTGCTGTCACCCTTTGGAACTGCCTGTCCAGTGGCTAGCATCCTTGACTACCTGTGGTCATTCTCTCAGTCGGGCCTTGGTTGATGACCCTCAAAGTGCACCTGGCAGCCATCTCTGCTTACGGGCACAGACCTATCAGCAGTCAGTGGCACAGGAAAAGGTGGTCTGGTGTTTCTTTAAAGGCCTCCACCACATTTCCCCTCCGGTGCGTGAACCACTACCACCTTGGGACTTGTTGCTGGTGTTGGCAAGGCTCATAGGCAAGCCACTCAAACCAGTGCACAGATGTGAGATGTCTCACCTGTCGTGGAAGACCGCTTTCCTGATAGCTATCATGTCCGCCAGAAAGATGGTGAACTCCAGGTGCTTTCGGTGGAGTCTCCTTATGTGGTCTTCCACAGGGACAAGGTTGTCCTTCTTCCCAACCCAAGGTTTCTCCTGAAGGTTGTGTCTGATTTTCACCTTAACTGGGTGATTTATCTCCTGGTGTATTTCACCAACCACACTTCGGAGGCCGAGCACAGGCTCTGTACTTTGGGCCTGTGGCAAGCATTCGCCTAGTACAAGGAGCACACTGCTGGAGTTAGGGGAGAGGTTCACCAGCTGTTTGTCACCTACGCGGAAGCTGCACCTGCAGACCTGAAGCTGAGCAGACGATTGGCAGGTGGATTGTTTCCTGCATTGACCTCTGCTGTAGGTTGCAGATAGGGAGCCTCCTGCAGGGCTAAGGACTCATTCCACTTGTCATACCGCTGCCTCGGTGGCTGCTTCCAGGGACATCTCTGTCCAGGAAATTTGCAGGAGCATCTACCTGGAGGTCAGCACATATCATAATTCCACTACCATGTCGAGCCTTGAGTCACGCTGGGATGCTGTTTTGGGAGCTCAGTTCTCCAATCTCTGTTTCCCAAGTAGGGGTGTGCGCCTTGCCCACTCCTTCCAGAGAACTGCAAAGAGTCTGCCAGAAGTGTGGCTAGAGCATCATATCCACACCCTTAGAAAAATAGGTTACTCACCTGTAACAGTGGTTCTAGGAGTGATATATGATGTTCATCCCACGGATCCACCAACTTCCCTGGCTGTGGCATACAATACTGCTTCCAGCGGGCAAGATCTGGCGCCACATAACCCACTTCTCTAGCAAAACTCCCAGACGCCAGAGCTATACAGCATCCCCTAGCTTTGACTTTACTCGACAGGTAATGGAGGAAGCCCAACCGAGACACTTAGTCTTCCAGTTTTATAAATCCTCAGAGACTCCCATATCCGAGCTGGGTAGGGTTTTACGAGACCTGGGAGGCAGACATAGTGACGGTAATACCACAGGACTACGGGGTGGATCTGGCACCAGCAGCACCGCATTCAGTTCTTATATGTGAAGGGAGTTCAGCTGGAACACCGTGGTCAGGTTTTTCAGAACCCCTCAAATTATAGCTAAGTTTTACTCAACACGGGACTCCACATGTTAGATGGGATGTGGAACTGAGGTTGCAACACATGCTCACATTTTCTGGTTTTGTCCTGTGTTGGCCCACATTTTGGAAGGAGTTACAAAAATTATCCAAGACTTATTCCCAAACTTGGGACCCTTACCCCTGAATTGGCTCTACTATTATAGTACCTGAAACAGTTTGTATCTCAACAGCATCTTCCTAACGGCAGCCAAAAGCTATAACCAGGAAATGACTTAAGCCTGAGTCCCCAACTATTGGCCAATGGAAGATATACTATATGACATTTACAAAATGGAAAACATGACAGCAAAACTTAAAGATAAAACCCACTCCCTCTTGAACAGATGGATGACCTGGCTACTCTGCATAGCAGAACACAGACCAGAATTTGTACCATAAGCAAACCAGTTGGGAGAAAATAAAGAATTAAAAGGGCATCCTGGTCCAGGACACCTTAGGCTAGTTTAAAGTACCCAGCTGAAGCTTGGTATTGTTGTGAATTAATGGGTCTGCCGTGAGCCACTGCCCTTCTCTTCCCCCCCATTTGAATTTGGTTTCTGCTGGATTTACCTACCTAAGAATGGCCTTGAGTAGATATTCTCTTGTGATCAAACCTTACCAGCCCCTTCAAGGACACTCTGCAGAAAGGATACAGGACTTTATTTTAGCTATTAAATGTATAATGAGTTAATGTTTGACAGATGAATGACCTGAACATTAATGCATTTGACTGTGTGTGATAATGCTGTCTTTTTCTTTTATTGTACATGTACTTTGTGCAAAAAAATCTTGTTTTAATAAAAACCTAAGTTTTAAAAAAAGATCTAGCGTAACGGCGCAGAGCTGAGGGAGTTACCACCTGGATGGGTGGGAGGAGCCCGCTTGAAGACGTTTCGTTGGAGTCTTAAAGGGAAAGGCAACTGCTAGGAAGTGTGGCTGAACATCATATACCCACTCCTAGAACTACTGTTACAGGTAAGTAACCTGTTTTCTTTTCGTAAGGGCCAATCCTTTTCATGAGGAAAATTCATTTTTGATGAGCCATCTTGTTCCTCGTTTAAAAAAAAAAAAAAAAAAAACTCCTTTAAAACACAAAAATTAACTCCTCCAGAGACACCAACACATGTATCTTGGTCATCGGGACTCCATTAGGTGGATTGTGCAGATCTTCCCTTGTCAATCTTCACCATTCATTACTGCTTGGGAAGTGCCGGGGCGCGCATCCACTACGGAGGTTTTTTTTTTTTTTTTTTTGAGTTGGCTCCAACGGCACCGCCCTCGAGAGCGACGCGCTGCATCATGCTCGAGGGGTGGCCGTTAGGTGCCACATACTCCTCCTCCATCTCAGTTCTGTTTTTCCCCGCCGTCGAGGCTGCACCTGCTACCCGGTTAGTGACAGTTAGGCCGGATTCAATCCAGACTCCTTGTCGAACTTCTCTCATCTTCTCTCGATGCCGTCAAAACCCGGTAAGACCGTTCTTTTTATAATTTCTTCGACAGCGGCGAGAGCTTTTGCTGTTTTATTCTAATTTTTTTTGCATCATGTCAGGTTCGGGGCCAAAACGTAAGTCGAAGGCGGGCCACGCCTCTATGCGTCGGTGCTCCTGTGGCCGGCATTTTTTCGTCACGGATCGACATGATGTTTGTCTTCGTTGCCTGGGACCCAACTCGATATGGATGCGTGCAACACCTGTTTCTCCATGGACCGTCGCGTCCTAGAAGTCCGCGTGTTCAAGTTCGGCAAGGCCCCGCCGACTTTCAGGGGATGGTGCCGCTCCAGGGATTCCCAGGTAAGGTCTCTAGGCCCTTCCTCCAGGTCCCCTCTCGGGCCTATACGGTCTGTAGAGGAGGAGGAGGCTTCCTCATCTTCTCTTGCCGAAGAGGAAGCTTCTTTTGCGGTGTTGGAGGAACGCTGAGGCCCCACCGGGGGCCACGGCGGGGACACCGCCTCGGCAGTCACCTCCTTGGAGGTGCAGGCTCCTCCAGTGTCAAGGCCCACGCTTGCTGGGCCTGGCATCGGTGGACCCTCGACGCCGCTTTCCGGCACCGTTTCGGATCCCGGTGATCGAGATGGCGCCGTTGGTGCCGCGGGCCCGGTTCGCTCTTCTGGCGGTGCCGATTGGGGTCCTGGTGCTGATGGCGGTGTTGTGGGTCTGGCCGGCACTGTTGGGGAGCCGGGGCCGGGCCTAGGTGTCGTGGGGGGTCCGGGGTCATCCGGCGCCATTTCACCGGAGACCCCTGGGGTTGCCAGTATTGTGGTCCAGCTGGTCTCTTCCTCCTCGGAGGCGGATGATTCAGACATGGACCCGTCCTGGCACCCTGACTCTTCGGAGTCAGGGTCTCCGGTGGCACGAGGTGCTAGGCGGCCCAAGCGCCTATTCCTCTGTCCCGCTGCCGTCCTCCCTGAGGCCCCCAGGCTGGGGTGGTCTGGGGTCCCGGCGGGCGATGGAGCAGGGGTGGAGGAGGTCTCTCTCCCTCTGAGAGTCGTGGCCCGACCGACCCTGGTGCTGCTGCACCCCCTCGGGGTGAGAGATAGCAAGGTCGGGAGGGTGTTCTCGGAGTCCGAGGGGCAGGGTTCAGGCATCTCGGTCTCTACCTGCCACCCCTCAGGGTGTGGCTCGGAGCCGTAGCGCTGGGCCCCGTCTTTCCCTTTTGGACCCCAGGGACCCTTCTGGTGGCGTTGCTGTGGGCTGCCCTTCTGGATCCATGCAGTCCCAGGTTCGTCACAGGGGAGGATCCCCTTCTGGGCTCTTCCAGGCTACGCATCCCCAGGGTTCCGTTTTGCGACCTGGTCTGTTGTCCGGGATCCCGCCAGCTAGGGCTCCATTCCCCGGATTCCAGAGCCCTAGCAGAGGACAGTTGCCTCTCCGTAGGTGCCCTCCTCCCATTCCTCTGCAGCCACCCCCCGCTCTCCCAGGCCATGTCGGTCCCACGGGCCCGTTATCCTGGGAGACATTCAGAGGTTCTGCGGCGGCCTTCCACTCATATGCTAGGTACATGAATGAGCGGGTTTTTCGCCTATCCCCACCGCCACAGGAGTCCTCTGGACACTCAAGCTCTCCATCATCCTCATCTCCCTCATCTGAGGGAGAGGAACCCACTGCTTATCTCTCCTCGATGCTGATTTCACTGAATATCAGCGATTCCTTTCGAGGATGGTGAGGGATCTTCGAATTTCCTATGTTAGGCGAGACAATACTGAACGGTAGACGCGTGAATTCATTGGCGAATTCAGTGCCCAGCACTTGGTGGTACTATCCTGGCCTATTCTCTTCCAGGAGGCGTCTGTCCGTTCCTGGCAGTCGCCAGCCACCCTTTCTCCAGCCCCGGCAGACTGCCACCGTAGGTATTGTGCCCCTTCGGAATCCCTAGGTACTCTCCCCAACCCACCCTCGGGATTGGCATACCTAGAGACTCCCTCCGGGTGCCGCCGCCTGGCACACGACCGTCCACCAGACTCTGATTCTCTACAGTTCGACCGGTGGGGGCGAAGAGTGTTCTCTTCCTCTCGTGCGATGTCTTGCATTGCATCTCATCAGGCCCATCATGCTGCCTACAGTAGGCATTTGTGGTCGATGCTTTCCCAAATCTTAGCATCAATGCTTGATACGGAGCAAACCAGACAAGCTATTGCCCTCTCTGCTATAGGCCTGGAGCTGGCAAGACACCAAGCAAGGGCATCTTATGACGCCAGTGAGGTGGCTTCCAGGCTTGCAGGGACAGCGATCTGTATTAGACAGACGGCATGGCTTCATCTATCAAGGTTGTCACCCCTGGCCCGGTGTAGGGTGATTCGCTCCGCTTTCCGGGGGACTCGTCTCTTTTCCTCCAGAGCTAGGAGACTTCTGCAGGGGCTTCCTCCATCTCCCCATCTTCGGGGGGCACCTCCTAGCTCTTCTCCCCATAGGCTTCTCTCTTGATTAGCCCAGGGTCTTCCCCTTCTGTTTCTCACCAACAGGAGGCTGAGGGTCTTGCTCCCTCAGGGTTTCTACCCCTTTTTTGGGGGGCTTGGTACTCACCCAAGCAGTAATGAATGGTGAAGATTGACAAGGGAAGATATGAAAATTACGTACCTACCGTAATTCTTGATCTTCTCTTGTATCTTCACCATTAATTACTGATACCCGCCCACCTTCCCCTCAGTGGCGTCTCCCCCTCCCGTCTCGTTCCTCTCCCTCTCTTTG
Source organism: Neoceratodus forsteri (assembly GCA_016271365.2). Classification (NCBI taxonomy): domain Eukaryota; kingdom Metazoa; phylum Chordata; order Ceratodontiformes; family Ceratodontidae; genus Neoceratodus; species Neoceratodus forsteri. The sequence continues at coordinate 1,098,624,548 of CM057458.1, read as the reverse complement.
GCCTTTATGCCAAAAAAAAAAAAAAAACTTTCTGTTTTCTGTTCTTATTGAATGGATCTTTTTTCCTCAAGGTAAAGAGGAACGAGCAGGGTATGTGTTTCACCTATTCAGAGGGAACTCTTTCTGACTGCCCCTAGGGTGCGACCTCTGGGCACCTTGATCACGTTACGCAGTTCACAGCTTAAGAGACCGTGCCCTGGCGCGGCCTCAAAAAAATTTAGATCCCTTTGGCAGGTGTTATTATTCAGCTCATTCTGGCTGGTGCATTTGGCACTTCTTAGCCTTGAGCGGTTGCTCTTGCCTTGCCTTAGGGAGTCTAATTGAGTTCCCACTCTATCCTTTCATACAAAGCTGCCTTCCGTAGGGCATAATCCTTCCCCATACACTTCTGTATTAGCACTTGACAGGGTGCTAAGGGGCATAGTCCCCTTCCTAGGTGGGCGCTCTCTTTCCGGAACAGATTTTCTGCCTGGGCAGTCTGTGAGCTCTCAGCTAGGATGTAGGGACTTGGCATGTTGAGAGATTAGAGAATCTGCCCTTTATGTCCGATCTGTGCAGGTGGTTCAGTTGAACCTTCTCTCAGTCCTGTCAGCAGGGATTCTTGCTCCCTTGTTTTAGTCTCGAGCTTATAAGCCTCTCAACCAATGCGTCTATGGGCACTGTTCTCCCCTCTCAGCATGCCTTCCTTTCTACTCTTTATTCTTCTTCTTCTTTCTCTTTCTCTCTATCTGTTCCTCCCCTAGAGCCACCCCGGAAAGGAGGCCCTGCGGTCCCTTAAGGTAGGAATTCTCTCTCCTCTGTCTGTTCTCTACCGGATTATTCCTTTTTCAGTTTATATCTTTTCCTGCTCCCGTGCCTCGCTCTTCTTTTTCCTTACCCTTTGTTTTCACCTCTTTGGCTACCAGAACTGAGATGGAGGAGGAGTCTGCGGCATCTAACAGCCACCCCTCGCGCATGACGCAGCGCATCGCTCTCGAGGGCGGCGCCGTTGGAGTCGACTCCAAAAAAAAAAACTCCCGTAGCGGGTGCGCGCCTTCAGCACTACCCAAGCAGTAATGAATGGTGAAGATACAAGAGAAGATCAAGAATTACAGTAGGTACGTAATTTTCATTTACCTGGTGGAAAAATAGCCCTGTAAGACATTTTGTTTTTGTTTTTTGATTTATTTTTTTTCTTTTTTGTTGCATTTTAAATCCTTTTTCGTGACTCGCTAATTCTTTTTTCGTGCATCCGTTTTGGTTCTCACGAAAAAAAGATTTCTACTTGTAAAAAAGGATTTGGGATTTTGTTTTTTTCCGATTCTTCTTTCGCAAGAACAGATCCTTTTTCATGAGCTTTTGTCGTTCTCATGACAAAAGATTTCTACTCTCGAAAAAGGATTTGGGACTTAGTTTTTTTTTTACAGGTTTCATTTGGAGTAAGTGAGTTTCTTTTTTTTTTTTTTTGCTGCCCCACGTCCATCCTGGCTGGCCACTCCTTCAGGCCACCTAAGCCCCACGGCCACCCTCCAACACCAGCTGCTGCTGCCGCCCATGGATCCCCCGGGTGACCAGACGTGACTCTTAATCAGATGGGTCCCTCCTTCTGGGAGAGAAGTACCCATAGGCACAACCAGTTAGCCCTGGGATCGGTGGTGGGGTGGACAGCTCGGTGATATCCCAGCTTTGTGGCGTGCCGAGAACTGGTGGCCATCATCCGGTTGGCCAGGAGGCATTTTCTCCCTGTGGGAACGTGACGTGCCACTGACATCAGGGCATACTCCAACATACGTCACACTCTCCCTAAGCAACGGGGACCAATGCGGTGCTGTACTCCTGGCCTCTGCCAGGAGTCAGCAAGCGCTGGGTCATAGACGAACCTTTTCTCCGGGAGAAGGCGAGCAGTTGTCAGACGCTCAAGCCTTCTCCCCAGCAACCTCTGGCGCCTGTGTCCGTTTCCCGAACACAACACAGGTCGCTGGCGTCCACAGCTGCACTGGCGGGTTGGCAGGAGTGAGTTTCAGTGTATTTCAATGGGGTTTTCAGCTTTGATGAATAGCTTTACCATTTTTGAATATTTTATACCAAATTTTCAAGATGGCCTTTTTGAGACCCCACCTCATGAACAGTGTCGGTGGAATTATGCAAATGTAGCTTGAAAGGTGATTTTTGTGGTCGGTTGGCGAAATGACCTTTCAGTTGGGATTTGATTTTCACCACCCTTGTTTATGAGGTACGGTCATAAGAAGGGTATGTTGAAAATTTTGTGTCAAAATATGTAAAATGACACAATTATGCGATCCATACATACATATATGCACCTAAGGATGGATGGGAGTGCAGGGCCTGAAATTATGGATGGAGGGCCCTACATTGACACTGAATAAGGAAACCATTACAGAGGGTTGGGAGCACAGGACCCACAAAATAAGGGTACGATTATATCTCAAAAAGTCAGGAAATCATTGGAAAAAAACTTTGTTAATGCACTAGTTAGGGTTAAAGTGACAAAAACAGGGTAATCCGGCATTAGAGTTTCCAACTCTTAACACCCCACTCCCACCTTGCATGCAGCAACAGGCCTGGTGTATGCCTTGCGATTGTTAACCCTAACGCTCACCCCATTCTCATATACTGTACCTCTCATACACCGCTCCCAGGTGTTCCAGGGTCTTACTTTTCGTATGACCTTGGGAGGAAACGGCAGAGGAGGGAAGCATACACTCTGCTGAAATTCCATGCCTGTGACAGCATTCACTGCCTCTGCCTGTGGACACTGGTAGCAGCTGAAGAACTGTTGCACTTGTGCATTCTGGCTGGAGGCGAACAGGTTGATCTGTGGAAGACCGAATCTTTTGCATGGAAGGGGAACACCTCTAGGTTCAGCATCCACTCCCCAGGGTGGACATTCTCGCAGCTTAGCTAGTCCGCCTGAATGTTCAACTCCCCCACCAGGTGAACTGCTAACAGAGAGAGAAGGTTCTCCTCTGCCCATAGCAGATGATTGGTTACTTCTTTTGGCATCTCTCTGCCCTTTGTGCCTCCGTGTTTGTTTATGTACGTCTCCATGACAGCATTGTGTGACCTTATTTTCACTGCTTTGGATTGTACCAGATGGCGAAAATGAAGGAGAGTGAGGTGTACAGTCCTCATTTCCAGCCCAACAAGCTGGTATCGGTTGTCAGGATCAAGTCTGCAGGGACTTCCAAGGGAGACCCTTTGCTTAGATTCTCTGCTCACCCACCAACTCGAGGGATTGTCGCAGGAGTGGGAAAATTGGAATTCTGGCCTGATAGTCCTCTGAAGCAGTCAAGCAAGTCTGTGTGGAGGGGTCACGGTAAGCGAGCCCACAGGATTAGTTCTGTTGTTGCCATCATTTGACCCAGAATCCACAGTAGACCTTGAGCTGAAGCCAATGATTGGCTCCTCAGATACTGAGCCTCTCACATCAAGGTCTCTTTCCTGGCTGCCGAGAGGAAGATCTTCCCCTCTCTCATCCTGAACTACCACTCCCAGGTGTTCCAGGGTCTGAGACGGGTCGAGAGAGCTTTTTTCCCAATTGACTGCTCAGCCATGAGACTTCAAAACCTCCATGGTCTTGGTCACTGATTTCTTCACTAGAGTGGCAGAAGGCACTTGAATAAGCAAGTCATCCAGGTAAAGGTTGAGATGTTGTCCCTGCTGTCGAAGCTGTGCTTCCATCTTGACGGGCATGGCCTTGTTCATAGAGAGGCACCAGGACATTCGGCCCGATTTGCTTGATGTGATCTAATATTTGAGACACTGCTTGTGTCTTCATGGGGTCCTTTAGTGCAAGAAATGGTAGAAAGCATCCCTTTGAGGGAATGGTTGTAAACTCTGTTGCGTGGCCTAATGCCAGAATCTCCAGGACCCAAGCATCAGATGTTATCTGGGCCCATCTTGAGTAAAAATTCTGCTGTCTTCCATCAGGGGAAGGGCGGCAGGGATGGACCCACATACCCCATTGTGACGTAGACCTCTTTACCCTGGCCTCCATTACGCTGGGCAACGGCCCTCTGTCAGTATTGCCCTTCAACCCAGAGTAAGATCCTTTACCCTCTGGATTCCAAAGTTCTAAGGGACAAAACCTCAATGCTGCCTCTGTTGACCACTTCTCGACTTTTTAAAAGTTGAGCTGGCCTTTTGCTATTGCTTTGACATGAGAAGGTGCCCCTTTTTGTCCTGGTTATCTTTCAAAATGTGATCCAGGCATAACCAAATAATAAGCCTCCCTGAAAGGCTAAGTTAAACAACTGGGTCTTCGATACCTGGTCCATGACCCAGTGCTGTAGCCATACCCCTCGCATGGTGGACACAATGTGATAAGCGGAGGGAGATGACATCCGTTAGTTCTCCACCATGGCATCCCCTAGAAAGGTGGAGGCCATGGATTTCGGCAGTAAAATACTTGAGCCCTCATCATCTGGGGGAATGAAACTACCTAGTATCATAACCTACAAGTTTAGTGCTGTGATGACAATAAAGGATGCATAGGTGATGCAGAGGTTTACTCCATTGGAGACAAAGACTCTTCTGCACAAACATCCATTTGCTGATTATGCGTATCCTCTAGGACCAGAGATTCCTCAATTGGGATAGTCGAGTGCTTTACAGAGTTACGTACATCCTTATCAGCCAGGGGTGGAGTCTCCAACTTGCAGGTATTTTTTTCCATAAAAGGAAAACTGTGTACCCTGGGTTTTGGCAATATTTTGTCTGGTCCACTCCTGCCCATTCATGTACAGTAATCTGGTCACAGTGAATAAAGTTTGGAAAACACTTTGGAGTGTAGGAGGATGCAGACATGATAAGGTTCACATCGAAAGCCTCCATAGATTGCACCTCCTTCAGCTGCAATTTCCTACAAGCCTCAGTTATGAGATAGAACAGAGGCTTGGTATCGAACAGGTGTGGTATTGGAATAATTCTCCTCAGCTCTGTGCACTCCCCTACCACCTCCTCATCAGAGGGGTCATCCTCTTCATCAGATATCACTTTCTGGTCAGGATTTTCCCCAAGATCCCTAGTATCCTCCTCCTAACACTCTGGATGGTCGAGGTCGGGGTCTGGCTACAGATAAGGATTAGCAGCCTTGTGTTGCGCTGACGTACCTGGACGTGCCTATGTGGCCTCCTCCCCGACCTGAAGGCCCCGACTTGGAGTCAGATGTGTCAAACGGGATGTCCTGCAGAACATCAGGGCTCAAACACTCACCTAAGAGCAACAAGGATCTACGCAATTCTGCTTTGCCATTGCCAGCTGGTAGACCAGGTGCACCACCCCCCAGCTTGGGTTTCTGACGGTGGGGGGGGGGATGGACAGTGAGTGATATTTTAGCTTGAGTAACACAGTGGGGGTAGTAGGAACCCAGTGGAGAGGGCTGCATTGTCCTTCTGCAGGTCTTGCATCATTTAAAAACTAGAGGTCTCCAATAAGCCGTGATGCAAATGTCACTATAAAAAGGGGTTATAGCCCAGAAGATGCCAAGGGAACTGCTTGGTTTCTTTTTAATCAATCAATCAAACTTTATTTAACCAGGCAAGTTACATCATTGAGCAAGCTCATTTTCAAGATGGTCCTGGACACATAGAACAAAATTCAATCACAGTAACATATCGGTTCATGATACACTAGTAGTACAGGAAATAATAACAATACAAGATCAGTAGGCATGAGCGCAAGGCTTGGTTTGTAACAAATAAATAGACAAGCAGTTCAAAGTATGCTAGCTGAGTTCGTTATAGTATTGAGGGAGGTAAGGGTGTGAGACATAGTGGAGGGGAGAGGAAAAGGTAGTAAACAGGACAAATAGACACAGTTCAGTGTATGCTAGTTGATCTCATTAGAGTATTGAGGGAGGAGGTGGTTGGAGATGCAGTGGAGGGGTGAGGAAAGGTAGTAAACAGGACACAATAAGGAGAGGAGAGGGCAGCCTAAGTGTACCTTAGCGGGATGCTGGCCGATGGGGAATAAGACCAGTGAGTCCAGAGCTAGGGTTTTGTTCAGAATAGAGGCACTGCTTACCTGAAGCAATCATGTGCCTTTTCCGAATCTATAGACCAGCTGTCTAAATAAGTGGGGCTAGGCAGCGAGAGATTTTAAGTGCTTTTTACGTGTTATTCCATAGCGTCAGTAGAAAGGAGCTAATGGCAGTTGAGCCAAGACAAGTCCTGTTCCATGGAGGTTTGAATAAGATAGATAGATATACTGTATATATATATACATACATATATATATATTAAAAGAATGTTGCCCTGATCAAAAGGCAAAAAAACGTTAAATCTGAGAAAGAGAAACGTTGTTACCGGCCTACAGGACCACAGGCTATAGTAGAAACGATCACTGCCAGGGAAAAAGAAAATGTGAAAACAGAGTCATTGCATCTAGTGCTTCAGAAAGTATTGACGTGTGCGCGCTCTTGCGAGTGCATGTGTACGTGACATCAAGATGTTATGCATGATGTCACCATGTTGGGGCACATGCCATAGCCAAGAGGTGCTAAAGTGAAGGCACTGAAGGCTTGGGATGGCCACCTGTAAGAAAACAGAGTGCAGGCCTAACTGACAGGCTTTGAGCAATGGTGGAAAGCTGCACGGCTCAGAAAAGCCATTAGAAGAAAAACATTCAGCGCCTTGAAGGTCTGCCCCCCAGGTAAAAGCCTGACAGGTGACAGCAGTTTCTCTCTTTCTTTTTTGTTTCATCTCTGTCCCCAGCCAAGAAACACAATCCCCAGGGCAAGAGGCAAAATCAATGCCTCACCAGACAGAGTTAAGCACCCAGACACCTCTGCTAAAACAAAAAACAATCACTTCAAAATGAGAGGATAAAACAAAGACAGTAACAGCCCTGTTTTTTTTTTTTGCAGAGGGGCCAGTAGGGAAAAGGCTAAGTATTGAACCTAACTGTACTTACCAAGGTACCACAGAAGGAGGGAAAGGCCTGATAAGAATGAACACCTGTAGAACAGTGTGAGGGACATTGCCCCAGTCCAAGCACATACAGGCAGTGGAAATGGGGTGGGGAAAATGCAGGTTAGCCAGTTTGAAAGCTGCAGATTAACGGGCACGATTGTAAATTTAGGGGTGCTCTCTGTCAACAAGGTAGCCCCACCTTGCTGAGCAGAATCACAGCCCTAAGAATCAAAACACTGAAAATAAATTATTTCTTCAGAGAAACCACCTGTGCTGCTTCCCTTTCAATGGCACAGCAAAGACTGGAGAATTGCTGCTGTCCAGAATGTTCATGTGCCCAAGATTCTGTGCTGATTACATTTCTAGGATCGTTGATTTGTTGTTCACCCACACTGCTTGGCATGTCCCTTTCCCCTTTAAATCTTGCCGGAAGTCTTCAAGCTGGCACCTCCCACCCACCCGGGTGGTATATACCTTGGCTCCACCCGATAATGCCAGATCTTCCTTTCCGCTGGAAGATACAGGTTGCCTCCCTCATGCTTATGCATTTCGTAGGCCCTGGCTTTCAAAACTTCGATTTAACTGAGACTAAAACTCGTTCGAGTTAGCAATCGCGCTTTTGGGTCCTTGATCATAGAAGAGAAATCTTTTCCAGGATTTCGCTGGTGTCCTTGCGGCCAGAAGATGTCACGCACTGATCCCCATCTCACGTGCATCTACTGCCTAGGTGTCGGCCATGACACTTCATCCTGCAGTTTTTGCTTGGCCTTCCATCCCAGCATCCTGGACGACCGCCTGGTACGTTTGAAGTTGGGGAGACCAGAGAAAAGGATTCCTCCGGTGAAGTCTAAGGAGGCTAGGTGGGTGGTTTCTGCGGCCGCGTGTTCCACCAAGCAGCTGGAATGCATGAAGGCGTTAGAAGAAGCCGCCCGCGCTTCGGCAAATCGAAGCTTTTTTGTTCCACTCAGCCTGGGCTCCACCTTTACAGATTCTTTTAAGGAGTTGTGCCAGTCTCTTCACCACCTGGGGTGAGGCGCGCGTGGGCTCGCACTCCTCTCCTTCACGAAAGAGGGATAAAGAACCCAGCTTGTCTTTGTCTCGACAAAGGCACTCTTGGGACCGAGAGCGGTCTCAGTCCCAGGAGCATGCGGTCTCGACCTCGGGTCGAGTTTGCTTCCTCGGTCCGCAAGCTTCATGGACCTTCCATCTGCCAGACCGATGACTGCTTGAGAGGACTCCGGTCTTCATGTTCCATGATGAGGGAGATCCAGCTCGCTGGAGTCCCCATCGAGTCCTGGTTCGGACCCGGGTTTCACCAATCCCTCCGGTGTCTCGGCGACCGAGTCTGCCTGCCCGATCTGCGGTTGAGGTCTAGAACCCCTCGGCCGAAGGCCAAGGAGGAGCCATAAGCGCTCCAAAAAGAGGCGACGCCACAGGTTGTCCTCGCCCTCCTTGGATGAGGAGAGGCTCTGATGGAAACTCCGCGGCACTACGAGGACCTTATATGGCAACAGCAGATTTTGACCAGGCAGAAGCCGGCTCTGCCACCTACCCCAGCCATTACTTGGCTTTCGCCTCTTAGGCTGAAGCCGACCCCCAAACCAAAGCCCTTGGTTCCCCTGTCATGGGGCCGCCCGCCCTCCGGTTCGGCCTTTGCTGGTCTGTCCACTGATAGTGGTGGAGTTGCCGCCTAAGCAGCCTGTGGGAGGGGCTCCTTCAAAACAGGACCGACCAGATACCAGGCTTACCCGATGTCTGTCAGTCGCAGTCACCCCGGACCATCCTCGATGGGTCGAGGGTGATTTGGGCAGCAGGCCACTGTATCCCAACTCCTCGGACTCGGATGTCACCGGGCTCCACTCTCATCCCGGGAATGATGAGTTGTCCATTGGCACAGGGATGGAGGAAGGTCCTTCTTCTTTCCAAGGGATCCTCCATCTCATCTCTGATTCTGCTGGGATGCTCCTGGAACCCATCCAGAAAAAAGGCGGAGTACCCTCTCATGGATATCCCGAAGAGAAGGGATACCCTGACGGAGGCCTTTCCTGCAGCCGAGGCTATTGTTGGTCCAGCACTCGAGCTATGGCAGCGCCCTGCCTCATGTCCAGCAGCGTCTGTCCGCATGACCTGCAGATGCGCAGTGCCCATGGGGTCCTTTTGGGGTTGCGGAAGCCCTTGACTGAGCCTGGTGACCATCTGTGTTCAGGCGTACTGGCAGTTCTGCCGACACTGACCGTCCCCAATAAAGAGTCCAAGCTTTTGGACCATTCAGCGCGGAAAGTGTCTGTGGCTTACTCCTTGGGCTTTCGTCAGGCTAGTTCGGCTGTCATCATGGCACACTTCTCTCATGCCCTTCTCGGCTCATTAGATGAGGTCCTCCCACATTTCCCCGTGGACGTGCAAACCACAGTTAAGCAGGTCCGGGACCAGGGCCTTGCTGTTGCCAAACAGCAGCTCCAGACAGCCCTGGACATTGGGGATTCTTGTGCTCGCTCGATGGCCGCCGCAGTGGCCTCTCACCGCAGGGCTTGGCTGAGGCTCTCCTCCTTCCCAGCAGATACTCAGCATAAGTTAGCTAATGTGCCTTTCCTTGGGACTGACTTGTTCGGCCCAGGAGTGGCTGGTCACCACAGCGCATTGAGCAGTCCAGTCCCACCTTGGATGACACTTCTGCCAGGATTCTTCGGTAAGAACCAGCAGAAGAAAAGAAGAACCTTTTGGCACTCTTCCCCTGCGGTTCAGCAGTCCTCCTACCAAGAAAGACAGCAGCATCAGCATCAGCAGCAGGCTCAAGCTTGGCACCCTCTGCCCAAGCTTGGACCCCAGCAGGCCCACAGAGGAGGCCGAGGCTCAGGTCCTGGAGCCTCCTCCTCCTCTAAGCCTGCCCAGTGATGGGATGGGGGTCGCCACCCCTATCTCCACCACGTCAACTCTGGGTCCTCCCATGGGGGGGCCGGCTCCGCCACTTCCTTTCCGCCTGGTCGCTATCACTACGGACAGGTGGGTTTCAGTGGTGGTCAGGGACTGCCTCTAGAATTCTAGCAGTACCCTCCTAGCGACTCGCCCCTTGGGAAGAATGGATTTCTGCATGCACCAGTCGGCTCTTCGAGACAACATTGCTCAGCTCCTCCTCAAGGAGGCAGAAGCTATCATGGGGATCCGTATGCAGACCCAGGCTTTGTCTCCAGGTACTGTGGTGCACAAGCGGATGGGGGCTGGCGCCTATTCTAGATCTCCACGACCTGAATCAGTTTCTCAGGTCACGCACCTTTCGGATGGTCACTCTGTCCCAGATCATACCATCCTTGGAGCGAAACATGTGGTTCTGTTCACTGGATCTGCAGGATGCATTCTTTCACATCCCAATCCGTCTGTCCCATCAGTGGTTCCTCCGCTTCAGGGTCGGAGGGATCCTGTACGAGTTCTGAGCCATGCCGATCGGCCTGTCATCGGACTCGTGGGTCTTCACCAAATGCATTGCAGTGGTGGCGGCCCATCTCCGGTGTCAGGGAGTCGGGATTTACCCCTACCTCGACAATTGGCTCCTGGCAGGTTCCACCCAACAGGAGGTGGGGAGATCCAGGGATCTGGCCTTCCAGACCTGCTCTCAACTCGGCCTCCTGATCAACAAGGCCAAGTCGGAACTCGTGCCTTCCCAAGTGATGGGCTTCATCAGGGCAGAGCTCGACTCTTGTCAAGCCAGAGCCCAGCTCTCGGTGGACAGGGTGGAGGTTCTCTCCTCCTTTGCCCAGTCATTTCTGGTTGGGCACTTGCGCCCTGCCCGGGACTTTTGTGCGCCTTCTGGGTTACATGGCGGCATGCACCTCAGTGGTCTGTTGGTCCTGGTTGCACATGCGCCCCCTCCAATGGGAGCAGGCTGCCCAGTGGACTCAGCGCCACGGTCAATTTGACCAGCTGATCACTGTAACCCAGAAGATGTGGGACGCTCTCCAATGGTGGCCCGCTCCAGACCGGTTGAAGGAAGGGATCCGTTTGCCCCAAGCCGACAGTCGTCCTCACGACTGAAGTGCCTCTCATTGGCTGGGAGCCCACATGGGGGACAACAGGACCCCACGGGTTCCTGGACCCCCAGGAGACCTGTTGCCCCCTCAACCTATTGGAGCTCAGAGCAGTCAAACTGGCACTATCAGCTTTCGCTCCTCAGCTCCAGGGTCAAGTGGTTCAAGTCCAGACGGACAAAACCACAACCATGTACTACCTCAAAAACAGGGTGGCACGACTCCCGCTCTGCTGTGCAAGGAGGCGCCTGCATCTGGACCCTGTAAGCCAGTTGGAGGCGGATCTCCAAGCAATCACGTGACAGGAGCCTCAAACCAGCTGGCGGATGCTCTCAGCCATAAAGGCCAGACATCCCACAGTGGTCTCTCCATCCAGAGGTAGCTTACAGCCTGTTCTCCCATTGGGGCAAACCGATGGTGGACCTGTTTGCCTCAGAGAAAACACCAAGCTGAGGCTGTTTCATGCCCGCCTCAGCAGGGCTCGTTGCAGGGGATGCCTTCTCGAGGTCATGGACCCCAGGCCTCCTCTACACCTTCCCTCCATTTCCCTTGATCCACAAGGTGTTACTCAAGGTGAGGAGGGGCAAGGCGAAGGTGATTCTGGTAGCCCCAGACTGGCCGCGCCAGTTCTGGTATCCAGATCTCCTCAGTCTCAGCTGCAGACCCCCGGAGTGGCTTTGCACATGCCCAGACCTGATATGTTTGAACCAGGGGAAGGTCTTCCATCCGGACCTTCAATCCCTGCACCTCACAGCCTGGTACCTGAGTGGCTAGAGTTCCAGGCTTTGAGTCTTTCCGAAGATGTCTACACTGTGGTGGAGGCATCTCGAAAGGAATCGAGCAGGAAATGTTATGCCTTCAAATGGAAAAGGTTTTCCATTTGGTGTCAGGGTAAGGGTCTGGACCTCTTATCCTGTTCTGTGGCTAACATTCTCGACTACCTTTGGTCTCTCTCCAAAGGGGCTCTATGGTCATTGACCCTTAGGGTGCACCTGGCAGCCATTTCTGCTTACAGGCGTGGGCCGGTCAGCCGACATTGGCGCAGGAGACAGTGGTCGGGTGCTTTTTCAAAGGCCTGGATCACATATTCCCTCTGGTGCATTGTGGCAAAGCTCATGGGCAAGCCATTCGAACCAATATACAAGTGCAAGCTGTCACACTTGTGGAAGACAACCTTCCTGGTGGCTATCACGTCTGCCAGAAGGACAAGGGAGCTCCAGGTGCTTTTGGTGGACTTCCCTTATCTGGTCTTCCACAGGGACAAAGTTGTCCTACGCCCCCACCTGAAATTCCTTCCAAAGGTGGTGTCAGAGTTTCACCCTAACCAGGTGTTGACTCTGCCGGTATACTACGCAAATTACACCTCGGAGGCCAAGTACAGGCTCCATACTTTGGACCTGAGGCGTGCTCTCTCCTATTATAAGGAGAGGGCGCGGAAATTATGGAGGTTTGCCAGCTGTTTTTCACCTACGCTGAAGCCGCTTCTGGCAGACCTGCAGCCAAATGGACCATAGCAAGATGGATTACATCATGCATAGGTCTGTGCTATGAGTAAGCATGCAAGGAGCCTCCCAGAGGGATAAGAGCTCATTCTATCCGTCATGCTGCTGCATCGGTGGCTGCTTCCAGGGACATCCCTATCCAGGAAATCTGTCGGGCTGCTACCTGGAAGTCAGCAAACACCTTCATTACCCACTACCACATCGACCTTGAGTCACACCGGGATGCTGGTTTTGGGTTCTCTGTTCTCCAGTCTCTGTTTCCTAAGTAGGGGGTGTGCACCTTGCCTCCCTCCTCCCAGAGAACTGCTAGGAGTCTGCCAAACAGTGTGGATGAACAACATATCCACGATCCTAAAAAAAACAGGTTGCTCACCTGTAACTGTAGTTCTAGGAGTGGTATATGTTCATCCACATGGACCCACCCGACCTCCCCGGCTATGGACGCACACAACCTGGCTTCCAGCGGGCTGAGATCTGGTATCATGGTGCGGAGTCGCGGTATATACCACCCGGGTAGGTGGGAGGAGCCAGCTTGAAGACTTCCAGCAAGATTTAAATGGGAACGGGACATGTCAAACAATGTGGATGAACAACATATACCACTCCTAGAACTATTGTTACAGGTGAGTAGTTAGGGGTGCACATTGCCATATGTACTGATTCTCCATTGACACTGTGGAGCACTACAGAAAAAACAGGACTAGATACCTGAGGACGTCAACATCTAGTTAGGGTGCATTTAGTATTCACTATAATTCATGCCAAATTATATACTAGTACTAAGCAGTTGTAACACCAGGATTGAAAAAATGGGCAGATTGACACTAGTAAGCACAACCTTGGAGATATGCAGCGTACTAGTGCTTAGAGCAAGTAAGACAGAAACAGGTAGCGAATCATACACATCTAAGAAATATCATAGGTGCAGAAGCGTTTCTATGGCAAACAGTCTTAGGGCAATTTACATTTAGAGAACAGTACCTGGCCGAATGACGGAAGCTGGACTTCTCGGAATTGCCAGTGGGTAGCACTGACCCAGGGCCCTTAGTTCTGGCCTATAATAAGGCAGTTGTGAGGGCCCTGGATGCCATTGCTCCATTCCGTGTTCGTACCTGTACTATACACCCAGGGGCTCCATGGTTTACCATGGAGATCTGTGGGTTGAAGAGACGGGGCCGAAGATTGGAGAGATGCTGGCGGAAAACTCACCTGGAGGAGGACAGGCTTAGACTGTTAGATCCCATAAGAAGGCAGAGTTTCTGTCCAGGGAAATTGCTACAGCGAAAAATAGACCCAGCCCAGCTCTTCCGGACTGTGGACAGACTGTGCAATGCAGTCTGTCTTCAAGCCGGTCGAGCTTTGTCACAGTTACAGTGTGAGGAGTTTGCGATGTTCTTTGCTGATAAGGTGTCTGCTATCAGGGATGAGAACAGCCAGCGCCTCCCCATTGGGTCTTGCAGTGATCAACCGAGGGGCACAAATGCCCAACTGACTTAGTTTACCTTTAGTCAATCGGCAATCGTAGATATAGTGAGGATCATCCAGACTTTGCGTCCAACCTACTGTAGTTTGGATCCGGGCCCTACTCACCTACTTGTGGGGTGTAGAGGTTGTTGCCCCGATCCTTACTGGGATAGTGGTAGGATCATTGGAGAGAGGGATCTTTCCAGATCCCTTGAAGAGGAGGCAGTAGTACGCCCCTTCAGAAAAAGCCCTCCCTTGACCCCGACTGCCCAGAAAACTACAGACCAGTTTCAGACCTTCCCTTTTTAGGGAAGGTTGTTGAGAAGGTGGTCGCTTTGCAACTGGAAGATCATTTAACCAGCCATAGTATCTATGTCCCTCTTCAGTCTGGCTTCAGGAAATGACATAGCACTGAGACGGCTCTTGTACGGGTACTAAATGATCTCCTGATGGCAAGAGATCAGAGAACCCATTCTATCTTGGTTCTCCTTGATCTCTCAGCAGCATTTGACACCATAGATCATGGGGTGCTGCTCGAGCGCCTGTAGTTTCTTTGTGGACTAAGGGGGGTGGTCCACAGTTGGTTTCAATCCTTCCTGCAGGGTAGGACTCAGAGAGTAGTGTCGGGGACTTACTCCTCGACCTCTCACTGCCTGCATTGTGGGGCGCCACAGGGTTCGGTGTTGTCCTCCATGTTATTTGCGGTGTATATGCTTCCATTAGGGAACATTATAAGATGGTATGGGTTGAATTTTCATTGCTATGCCGATGATTCTCAACTCTACATGTCTTTTGTGCCCGGACAGGAGTCTGAGTCAAAAGCATTGTTTAACAGCTGCCTCCTGGAGATACAGAACTGGATGAGTGCCAGTTGGCTGAAGTTGAACCCGGGAAAAACAGAGGTATTGGTGGTGGAACCGGGGGTGAGGATGTCGAGCTCATGGGCGGGAGAACCCTCAGGTTTATTTCTGGGGGACCTCGCTTATGGCTTCTGGTCAGGGCGTAATCTTGGTGTTATATTTGACGAGGGCTTGACCCTGAGGGCGCAGGTGTCGGTCAGTCAAATCATCCTTTTTCATCTAAGGAATATAGCATGGGTGAAACACTTGGTTCCATCAGAGGATCTTCCTACCCTGGTCCACGCCTTAGTTGCCAGTCGTCTTGATTACTGCAGTGCCCTCTATCTAGGGCTGCCGGGAGTCAATATTCGCCATTTGCAGCTGGTGCAAAATGCGGCGGCTAGGTTGTTGCCTGGAAGCTCAAGGTCCAACCATATAACACCTGTGCTGCGTGAGTTGCACTGGCTGCCTGTACAGTGGCGGATCACTTTCAAGGTCATTTTAATGACCTATAAAGCCCTACACGGTTTGGGAATTCACTACCTGAAAGAACTCCTGACTTCTTGCTGTCCCTCCCACTCCCTCTGATCCTCTGGCGAGGGATTGCTAGTGATTCCCAGGGTAACCTTAAAAACATCTGGTGGAAGAACATTTGCTTTCATGGCTCCTACCCTGTGGAATTCTTTACCTTGCCAGATACGAAATAGCCTGACTGTGGAGGGGGTTTAAAACAGCTCTTAAGACTTTCCTATTTAATCAAGCTTTTCAGAGATGTAACTTCTGTTATGAATAAGACGTTATTTATTACTGTGGTTTTAATGTTGTATGTAGATTTTGTGAAGGCGCCTGAGCTTGGGAAGGGCACCTTATAGAAATAACATTTTTACTTACCTACTTACTTACTTACCTGAGATCCGCACACAGCATGCAGCAACACTGAAGTTCTTCTCAGGGTCTTTTAGTGCAGCATTTCCAGCTGCAGGCTGACTTCCTCAGGTAGACTCCTTGTGTTCCCTTTGCAGTGCAGACCCTGTTGTGGAGGACTGATTGCTGTGGACTGCCTTAAAGAGGGATTCTGCCTCCTCATTAAGGTGGATGGAGCAGGCCCGACTTGGCATTTGGAGCTACCTAGGGTAGCGCTAGTGCTCCAGGGTGATTGTGGAGGAGAGGCATGGGCCTCTTGGTGTGATTATAGCTTTCTGGACCTCTATTCAATTCCCAAAGGTATGTGACAAGTGGAGCCGAGTTCAGGGTCACCAGAGTCTTGGTTTTACAAGGCAAATTTCCTGGGCTTGCAGAGGGACTGTCCCTCTCATCAGTTCTGTCTCCTGATTGGAGGAGGTGACTGGAGAAGGTGCGGCTTGGTTGTTGGGATTCCCAAGGTTAGCGCTGGTGCTCTGAGGCAATCGTGGGAGGGGATGATTTTCTTGGTGTAATTTCACCACTCTTGACCCCTAGTAGTTCAGCTCTCTATGGAATGTTCATAGGTTGTTTACAAGTTCGAGGGCAAGCCCGTATAGAACTCGCCACTGTATGTCCCAATGGTGGTAGAAAAATTTCCTGTCGCCCATATGTTTGTCTAATCTGTGTTTGAATTGTGTAATATTGTCACTTGAAACTACATGGTATGGGAGGGAGTTCCATACAGGTGGCAGTCTCTGTGTAATATACTTATTTCTTTTAACAGTTTTATTACAGTTAACAGCTAGTTTAAGTTTATGTAAACGGGTATTGTTGACAGATTTCTTGTTTCACCAAGCAAATAGTTTCAAGCAAGATGGGGTCATGTATGGCTCTATAGGCTAAACATAATTCTCCCCTGAGAGATCTATAGTTCAAGAAATACAAACCTAAGGATTTTAACATTATCAGTGTACTTTGAGTTTGACAAGTTACTTATTTTCTTAGTAAGTTTCCTTTGAATTTTTTCAGCTAAAGTTTTGTCACCAATAGTTGTAGGGGAGCAGAAGGGGGTACAGTATTCTATCTGGGATCTAATTAGGCTAGTATATAGTGGGACAATTACTTATGATTTCCTACTGTTGATATTTTTAAATATGCATGCAGTTGTACCATAAACATTTTTTAACTGTGATATTAGTTTGGGTAGTAAACTTTAGGTCACTTGAAATAGTGACCCCTAAATCTCTTTCAGTTGTGATTGTTTGAAGCTGTGTACCATTTAGAGTGTAGTCAGATAAGCAATTATTTTTTCCCAGATGCATGACTTTGCATTTACTGGCATTAAATGTCATTTTATATTCATCAGCTCATATTGCAAGATTAAGATTACTCTGTAATAGTTTAGCAGAGAAATCATTGTTTACAATACAGCCCAGTTTGCTGTCATCAGCATATTTCCTAATCCATACCTGCTGGGAGGTCTGCATAGTTGCAGTAAAGATGTTAAATAATATGGGACCCAAAACAGAGCCCTGTGGCACTCTGCTGGTGACTGAAAACTATATAGATTTTTGACCTCTAATGACAGCTTGCTGCTGTCTGTTTTGTAGCCAGGATTCAATCCATTTTATAATGTTACTATGTATTCTCATTTGTGCAAGTGAGTTAATTAGGATTTTATGGGATATGGAATCAAAGGCTTTGGCATAGTCTAAGACTATTATATCTACAGCAAAGCCTAGATCCGGAGCATAGCTTACTGGTTCAAAGAAACTTATAAGGTTGCTCTGACAAGATCTTCCTGTGTAAATACCCTGTTGTTATCTAAACACTCTTGTGTGTAGGGTAAACAATAAAATAATAATAATACATATTCTTTGTCTCGAGTCTGCCAAGAAACATTCGTGAACAAGCAAGGAATACTAATAAAGTTTAGTATGCTACTTCCGCCAAGCATGTGACAAAGAAAATCACAAGGGAGATGGGTTTCTCACCACTCCTGAAGAATGTACATAATCTCCAGAATTGTAGATCTTAGGTTCTCTAAGATCTTGTTCTATCTCTCCCCAGCTCTCTGCCCTTCTAGAGAAGCTACAGCAGTGTCTCGAGAGCGCTACAATGGGTTGCAAACAGCTAAATACTACAGATAACAGCATAGCAACAGAGATTACAACATAGTTACAGATATGAGAAACAATATGATTATTCTAAGTCATTCTCCATTGATAATGACTTAGGAAACAGAATTACTACTGAGTATCATATGAGACAGAATATGCTTCCATTAGCATTATAGCTTAGACAAAAGACATGCTAACAGTTCAAAACTACATGGCATTTCTTACTTATGCCAGTATAAAACATAGACATAAAAACGCTCTCTCTGTGTCAGCTTGTTAGACAAAGAGAATCTGGACAGGCCTTATCTGCCTGAGTGTAAAATACACACTGCATATAATTATATGAGAACATAAGTATACAATAATCACTGATGATCCCTTTGAGTCATCTTATCAGTGATTAGGTAGATTATATATGGAGTATCTATAAAAGACAAACATAATCTAGATAAATGTATTATAGTGAGGTATAATGAATCATGCATGACAATATTAGTATATCTTAGCAGCAAAGCACATTCCTAGCACCCATGCTTATATGATGTGTGCTCATATCGATATATAAGTGCAAAATAGCAGTATTACAGTACAATAGACCAGGAATACAGTGTGAGGTGTATGTGGGACAATAGGGGGCATTACCCAAGCGTAACACTGTAGGTCCTCATCTTTTAAATGCATATTGATTTTATGCTGGAGTAGTCTTTCCATTACCTTCCCAACACATGATGTGAGACGATCTGTCAATAGTTAACAGCATTTTGTTTGCTTCCACCTTTATGTATTGATATGACTGTTGCAATTTTCCTTTCTGGTATTGCCACACCCTCGGCAATTAAGATACTAAATAATAAAGTAAGAGTGCCCGACAATTCATCTGAAGATTTTAATAAAACAAGGGGTATGTTGTCAGGCCTGAGTGATGCATCTGATTTTGTTCTTTTGATGATATCCAAAATTTCTTTCTGAGTGAAGATTATAAGTATATCAGATTTATTGCTTATGAGAGATCACGTGATGCGCTTGTCGGGCTAGCCACAGCTCCTCTAAGCTCCCATTCCACCTCCGTAAATTCAGTTAATTCAACTATTTTTAAGCCAAACTGCACTGATCTTACCTGGTTAATAATAACCTTAACTGGTCCGGAAACTCCCTGGAGGGACTCGAGATCGCTGCCGACAAATACAAGTCTGAAAATGGAATCAGAGATGAAGGCGGCCCTCCCCAAACATACACCGCCGGTTTCGCTGGACAAACAGGCCAAGAAAGCGAAGCAGCACCAGCAGACATCCTCGGCTAAGCAATTATGCCCTCTTGCACTAACTCCACCTCGAGGAGCGCTTTGGAAGAAATGCAACCTTCAAGGAGTCACTATCCGAGCTAACGCTCGAACTAAAGAATCTTCGAGTGAGATATCCAGCATAAAACAAAGAATGACAGACAACGAGGCACGACTCACTCGATGGAATCATGGCGAGGTAAAACTGAGCCAGAACTGGTCAAATTGAGGCACAAGTTACCAAATTACAGCAGAAAACTGAAGACCTAGAAGGTCAGAGTAGGCGAAATAATATCTTAATTCGCGCCTCCCGGAAGGAACAGAAGGCTCTTCCCCATCACCTTCATACAGTCGCTGCTCAGAAGATTGTGGGACCTTCACCGCATAACCCCATATACATAATCGAAAGGGCGACAGGTCATTGCGACTAAGGCTAGAAGCACTCGCGCTTCCGACCCATAATTGCGCGAATGCTGAATTATTTAGAGCGGCAGACATACTGCTAAAAGTGAAGGAACTGCAATCCATTACCTGGGAAGGGAAAAAGTTGCGTATAACCCAGGATTTACCACTTGAAACCCGTCAACAGAGAGCCACCTTTCACCCCGTGGTCAGTAAATTGATAGCTGTGGGTATTAAATTCAAAATGACCTACCCTGCACGTCTCCAGATCTTGCTGGAAGGAAAGTGGCACTCATATGATGCAGTTTCCCATGCCCAGGAAGACTTGGCTCAGAAGCTACCTTCTCTATTCAGAACCCCCTGAGGCAATATCAATGAAGAGCTTAAGGACGATACAAGCTCGAGACCCGTGTGGAAATTCTTGCCTGCATTACTTGAGGTGTTGCTGCAGTATCACACAGATCACTCCCCTGCTTCTTTTGCGACTTAGTACCGTTTACCTGATCTCTGGGGGGGGAAAGAAGATAATCCCATGCTGCCTGCCCTGGTCGCTTTAGCGCAACCGATTCTGGTGGGACCAGTTGGAGTACAGTGCGCCTAATCCTGGAGGACATCAAGCTGTCCTTGAGGGAGGAACCCGTTTTCAATGTTGCAGGTTTCCGAGAGATTTGATATTATGTCACGCCATCACGCTGCCAGTCCATTAAAAAATCAGGTCCCCAGGGAAACACCAAGCTTCAGTCGAAATGGCCTTCTCGTCTTATTTTAATTCGAATGTATGATCCCAAAATAGGTTAAGCTGACACAACAAGCTCCCAGAACTGAAATACGAATATGGCAAAATGATTTCCACTTTAATCCACAGCTGACTGACTCTCCCCTTTTTTTTTTTTTACGTTTAAAGGCTGATACAATGATGGGATCGGGGGTGGAGTGGGAGGGGGGATGGAATGGGGCTGATCGCGTCTAACCACACGCACTGGAAAGAAGGGGGGTTCTCCTAGCTTATCTCATAGACGTGTTTATATTTATTCGCATAGGGAAATTAGAAACTAAGCCCTCTAAAAGTCATCGTGGGACAGATACCACGGTGCGGCAATACCATGACAACTCTAATCTGGATAATGCTAGCCGACCTGGTCCAAACATGTCTGTGAGGGGGGAATATGCTAGGATACCAAAAGAAATAGCTGCAGGTGAAATTATCATAAAGAGTTTACTACAGGGGATTAAGAACAGTGTGTTTATTGTATATAGTTGTAAGTGGGTTAAACTAGAGGGAGGGAGGGGAAAATGGTCTGGATTCACTCCAAGATGTGTTACAGTTTCTCTTGTGAGGGATCTCCAGGGTGAGAGGTATGTTTATTGTTTGGGGTGTTTGTTAACTAACCACGAGATACGGATGAGTATCAGTAATATGTTACGGAACAGATATAGATATGGGGGGGGCGCTGTGGTGTATACCTTGGGGTTACTTAGGATAGAGGCTATGCAGACTATGTTAGGAATGGATGACATACAATCTTAAAAAATTGTTACATGGAATGTGAGAGGAGCCCGCACACCCATTAAGAAAGCACAAATACTCAAACATTTAGCCCTGTTACAAGCAAAAATTTCTTTTATCCAAGAGACCCATCTCCTACCGAAGGAAGCTACCAGCTTCATCAGAAAAGAAATTGGACAAGTCTTTCCTGCCTGTATCTGCCAACAGGGGAACAGCTATTCTCATTCACCACTAATAGCATTTCAAGCCAAAACTATCATTACAAACCCAGCAGGGAGATATATGATAGTACACGGTCTTCTGGATCACACTGAAGTAGTACTAGGGAGTATATATGGTCCTATTGGGGGGAACCCAGATTTCTTTATAACTCTACTGGATAAGCTACAGGTGTTCATGTCTACACCTAAGATACTTGGTGGAGACTGGAACTTGCCCCCCACACAGGACTTAGATAGATCCAACTTCACATTTAAACCCCTTCCTACCGCTCAAAAAGCGCTTTCAGACTTTATGGATTCATTCGGGTTATGTGACCCGTGGAGATTGCAGAACCCAGCAGCCCGCATTTTCACCTTCCAGTCTATGGTACACTCCACGTGGTCCAGGCTGGACTATATATTACTTAGCAACTCTCTTTTGCATGGCATGTGTAACTCCGGTATAGAACCTATAGTCATATCGGATCACGCAGTAGTATGGGTGGCCATGGTATTAGACAACAACTCTCATAGAGACCTGGTCTGGCGGCTAAATAACCAACTCGTGAAAGATGACTATACGGTCACTAGAATATCGGATCTGATTCAAACCTTCTTTATCCACAATCAAGGTTCAGTCGCACGGGTAGACTACGAGTGGTGTGCGCTGAAGTGTTATCTGAGAGGGGAATTTATCAGATTAGCTTCCACACGTAAAAAGAAGAATGAGGGCAGAGCCACCACACTCCTGGCTCAAATTAAAGCACTTGAGCACTCCCCTTCCTCCTCTTCCTCACTGGACACCCTGAAAACACTTCTGCATCTAAGGAACCAATACTCTCTTTTACTCCAAGAAAAAGTCGAGTTTGCTATTTTGAGAACCCGTGCAAAATACATTGAACAGGGCGAAAGGGCAAGTCATCTTTAGCCTTCACGGCTAAGAAAACTAGAGACTTCTAGACTAATAAACTCGATTGAAGACTCCACTGGGAAATTAAAACTCACCCTAGAGACGTGGTTTCGGTACTTAGGCACTACTTTTCCTTACTATACAACAAAACCACCCCCACTCCCTCCCCAAACGAGATGCTGACCTACCTAGCATCAATTCCCTTGCCGTCTCTTTCTCCTGGGCAACAACTATTGTTAACTTCCCCCATCTCCATTCAGGAGATACTGTCAGCTATCGAAGACTTAGCGCCAGATAAAGCCCCTGGTCCCGATGGCCTATCCTCAAACTTTTATAAACGGTTCGCTGAAGACCTAGCACTGGGTTTGCTCCATCTATATCAATACCTGCTTTCAGGGAGCATACAAGATCCAGCACTTTCAGAAGCCCTTATTATCCTCCTCCTCAAACCAGGCAAACCAGCACACCTTCCAACAAGTTACCATCCCATTTCCTTATTAAACTGCGATATTAAAATTCTAGCCAAAATATTAGCTAAAAGGGTGGAGCAGGTCTGGACTTTTCTACTTAGCCCTGAACAAATAGGCTTTGTTGCCAACAGAACCCCGGCAGACCATATCACAAACTCCAGTACATTATTAATACAGCAAAATCATCCCCCATCCCAATGGCCCTAATTTCCCTAGACGCAGAAAAAGCGTTTGACAGGGTAGACTGGACTTTCCTCTGGACAACATTGCAAACCATGGGCTTCCCTAGTTTATTTATAAAATGGATCCAAGCGCTGTATTCTTCCCCTAGAGCTAGGTTATATTGCAACGGAATCCTATCTGACTTTTTCCCCCCTCACTTCAGGCACACGACAAGGCTGTCCACTCTCCCCCTTTCTATTCAACTTGTATCTTGAGCCCCTTCTCAGGCGTCTAAACTTATCTCCATTAATTGTTAGCATTCCCATAGTCAATAACACTGCCAAAATTTCAGTTTATCCTGACGACATACTCCTTCATCTTTCAAACCCAGTTTCCTCACTAGAAGAAGCGTTGACAATAATTGAAGACTTTAGTAAATACTCGAACTATAAACTCAACATTAATAAAACAGAAATCTTCCCTCTCAATCATTTTACACACAGCTCAAACTTCACCCAATTTGGGATGAAATGGGCTTCACATTCCATAAAATACTTAGGGATTCATATTACCCTAAGCCCATCTCTATCGCGGAAGCTAAATCTAGAGGACTTATGGCATGATATTCAACAAGACTTAACAAGATGGAACAAACTCCCATTATCGTTCTGGGGCAGAATTAACACCATCAAGATGAATGTGCTCCTCAGACTCTTCTATCCCCTGAACATGCTGGACATATGACTACCAATATCTTACTTTCAACGTATTCACTCAGGAATTAATCTATTTATATGGAATAACAAATCTACCAGAAAATCCTATCACAAGCTATCCCAATCTAAGGATTTTGGTGGGCTCCGTCTCCCAATTTTCTATTATATTATTGGGCCTTGCACTTATATAAATGTGGAAAATGGTTATCTCTTATCTGACCCCTTGCCCATCATGGATATAGTCCAGTATGGCTGCAGGCGGAGTTAGAGCTTTTGAAAACTCACAACATAGCTCCAGTGTCCCTCTTTATATATCTAAAAGAAACACACCCAAACGCTTTCAGTCTCTGCCGCCGACTTCTTTCAGGGTTATCTCCCAGTTTTTAGATATCTCAAGATCTCCCAATCTTAGATTTCTCAAAACCCATTTGTGCAAACCCAAATCTGCAGATAGGTAATTCTGTTATAGTCAGAGGATGGTTACCAGCTCTTTCCGAATGTAAGGTGGTGGATCTCTATTCATCAGACCGCATTTTAACCACAGAAGAAATCCTAGCAAAGTTCGGGTGGCCGGCAATGGCTACATTTAAAGTTACCCAGCTGAAACACCTTTTAAGCAAAATGTTTGGGTGCAAAACCAAAGTTTCCCAACTTGCCGATTTTCTCTACCAAATCTCCACAATAGTTAATAAACCGCATGGCGTCTCAAAATTGTATAGCCTACTCCACACATTCCCAGAAACCCCATCAGCCGCTGGCTCCAAAATCTGGCAAAGTCTCTATCCGAATAGAGACATCAACTGGCAAAAGTATATGGAGAGACCTATACACTTATCACACCCAAGATAGATATAGGATAACACAGTATTGTATCCTGAATAACCTTTATTATACCCCTATTAAACTAGTGCAAATGAAACGCATACCTTCTGCAATATGCTCCAGATGTAACAAGGAGGAGGGTACTTTGCTACACATTCTGTGGTCGTGTGATTTAGTATTCCCTCTATGGAAACAAATAGAATCAACTCTAGATCCACTGTTGGGGTTGCATGGACTATTTTCCCCAAAAACTTGTATCTTCGGAGACTATTCCGAAATCCAGGTAAAAGAAAAAAGATACCACCTGGCGTTAATATCAGTGGCGGTTAAAAAACTGGTACTCAGACATTGGAAAGACCAACTCACATTATCATACACGGAGTGGTTGCATGAACTGTCTTTTGCACTCCGTGTTGAGCATCTGATAGCACAAGTGAACCGCCGTCAGCCCTCCTTTATGAAAAAATGGGGAAAATTATATGCTCTCTACTTGAATTGATACTCAGACATAAGATGGGCTGCGGGTTCCTCTACACCATTATTTTCTTCTAATTTGCTTCTTCCTACACCACCTTAAGTAGGAAGAGAACCTCATTGTAAAATTTGGGTCTTTCTTCTTTCTTTTTCTTCTCTTATCCTTTCTACATATGGCCTATTGTGTTTTCTTTTATTTGAATAATAGCATAGCCACATGAATAGAAGTTAGTACACACCACAGCGAAGGGAGGGGGAAGGATAAGGAAGGGGGGGGGTTGTGTACAATTGTTAAATTCAATTTTTAGATTGTTTTAACTCATCTGATTTGTTGATTTTCTAGTTCTCTCTCCTCCTACTTTACCTGTACCTAAGATACTTTTAAATATTGTCAACTTTACTGCTTTGTCTCAATAATGTTATGACTTTATTAAGTAATAAAACATATTAAATACAAAAAAAAAAAAAAGATTTATTGCTTATAATCTCGCTAGCCTCATCTTTTGGTTTGAAAACACTGGAAAAATAAATGTTTAATACGTCAGCCATTTCATATTTGTCAGAAATTAGTTGGTGATCCTTCATTAGTGGGCCAGCTCCCCCAGATGTTCCTTTAATTGATCCAATGTAATTAAAAAACTCTTTTTTGTTATCTTTGGTTGTAGTAGCCAAGTTAAGTTCAAGTTTTTGTTTTGCTATTCTTCTTAATTTTTTTGTTTTATTTGCTTTTTCTTTATATCTATTCTAGTTGCTTTCGGAGGAATTTTTTTAATACTTGTCATATGCCCTTTTCTTTCTTTTAGTGGTTTTTTTATTATTATTCCACCATATTGGAACCCTTTGTTGTTTATTATTATACTTTGTACGTTCTGGTACCCACAACCTGATGCACCATTCAGTGTGTGCGTGTATGGTTTGCCACATCTGAATTGTATCTAAGTGCTTAAGTTCATTTTGCCAATTCCAGTTTTTAAGGTACTTTCTAATTTCCTCATAGTTTGCTCTGCTGAAATTTCTAATTTTGGTAACACCAGATTGTTCGGATTTAAAGCGTTTTACAATCCATAGAATTTTATTATGGTCGCTGTCTCCTAAAGGATCCAATACTTTGGGGTGATTTCCAATATCTTTAATATTTGTAAAGATTAAGTCTAGTATGTTATTTTTCCTAGTTGGTGTCCTAATGAGTTGTTCTAAATCAAGTTGCAGAGTAATGTTAAAGAATTTATTTTCAAGGGTGCCATTACCTTTAAGAGTCAGCCAGTTAATATTTGGAAAATTAAAGTCCTCCCATAAGAACGTAGTCATGAAGGACTTCCATATGCTCGATTGATGTCATGAAGTTATCATTACTTTCTGAATCAAGATTAGGAGAACGATAGGCTAAGCCAGTTGTTAATGGGCCATCTGCACATTTTAATATTAACCCAAATGAGTTCAGTATTAATGAAAGTGTCGTTGTTTTTGATTTTCTCATGAGATTCAATAGTGTTGCGAATATAAAGAGCGATGCCCTCGCCCTTAGTGTGTGTTCTGTTTTTCACATATTTAGTATACCCAGCTATATCTGTGCCCCAAATGGAGTCGTAGAACCAGGTTTCAGTGACTGCAGATATCTACATTATCTTTTTGAAGTACATATAAGAGTTCCATCTATTTTATTATATTGGCTTCTATCAGTCAAGACTAAGAGTTTGATCTCATTGGCCTGTATTGGATTATCTGTTTCCTTAGATTGTGCAGGTTTTGCTATATAAGGAATGCTGTTATTTTTATTAGTAGTTACCTTAGCAGTCCCTTGAGTATACGAAGATGGAGTCTCTGATTTATCAAGTACGTCTGGCAAATGAAGCATAGCAGGGGACCCTTCCCCCTTTTACAAGTTTACATTTTTTTTCAATAAAGGAGTTAATATGCGGTGCTAGTAATATTGAACCCCTTTTACTGGGTGTAAGACATCCCTGCATATTAACTCTCTTTTATCTACAAATTCTTCCCAATGGGTGATGCACAAAAAGTTGCTTCTTGTGGCACCATATTCTTAGCCAATTATTTATTTTTCTTATTTTGTCCATTTGGAATTTAGAAGCTGTAAGAACAGGGAGTATTTCAGAAAATACCACTTCACTGTCTAGTTCTGTAAGTACATTAGTAAAACCGACAATTTCTTCTTTGATGGTCTGGATGTTTTGGCTCATGATGTTATTCACCCCTGCATGTATTATAACCAGTGGGCGCTTACCACTACCTTTAAGACTGGCCTTACCATTTTAGTAATGTCCGAGAGTTTAGCCCCTCTGAAGCTTGACAGTGTTCTATTGGTTTTATCGGGGTTGCAAATTTCTCTGTCCAGTTGTTTCACCATAGAGTTCCCCAGAACATATATCTGTTTATGCTGCTTGTTGGTACTAATATCAAAGTACATGAGATTATCAGAAACATGCAAATGATCTCCTGTAGTTGGAGCTGCAGTTTCTACTGGGATTGTTGTATTAGTATTACTTGGGACCATAGGAGTAGTACAGGTCGGGGAGATTCATAAGTTTCTTCCAGGTCTGTCAGTGGATCAAATCGGTTTTGTGTTGGAATCTGGTAGCAGTCTGCCTTCCTTCCCCTTTTAACCATTTTAGCACTTTATAGCTGGTACCAGGTTTCTTCTGAGTCATCAGAGTCAGTGTCTTCCTTTATTCTTTTCCTATTATTCATATTATGATTAGCAGTGTCAGGTTCTGGGTGTAGGGGTTTAATTAACTTGGGTTCAGCAGTTGCATCAGTTTCTGCTGAATTAAGGGGACATGTTTAGGGAATATCGTTATGAAGTCTCATAGCTGTCACATTCTGGCTAGTCTCTAAGGCCACCAGCCTGGCATTAAACAGTGCAAGGTCCTGTATTAACTCATCATTTTGTGTGCACTTTACACATTTAAATTGTATATCAGTTCTGGGAGTTGTACTGAAACAGTACATCATGCAGGTGTTGCATTTTATTCCAACAAAACCATCCTGTGTAGTAATTATGATATCCATGTTGCCTGATAGATAGGTCTATATTATTGTAGTTATCAGGATAATGTTTCAAACAACATGAAGTCTTGCTGTATTCTGACAATATGCAGTTAGACCGACTGGTTCAACTGCCCCGGAGAACAAAGAGTTAAACTCTATGCAAATGCATAGAACGTTGAGCACGAGCTCAGTTTTCAAACCACTGTCCTCGATATGTTCTAGTAACTGATCAGATTCTTTACTCCACTCATCAGTGAAGACGCCTCGGAGATTTCTCCTCGCTGCCTTCGGTCTAGCTGAGTTTCGTCGGTTCATTTTCAAGCGCTTTATTATTTTGTTTTAAAAACGTTCTCAAACAGCTGCCTTTGGTATCACGTATGATCCTAGGTTGGGTAAGTGTTCGGTTTCCGACCGGTTCCGTGACCGTGAAGGGACTGAACTTCTTTTTTTCCCCCCTTTCTGTGTAAATTTTCATCTGTATTGGGATCTGGTGCAAAGTCCTGACCAGAACTAGGTGTTTTCTCTCGGTTCCTTTTTGGCTGGTGCTAAACCATTGGCTGGTTTGGACTTTGTTCTCTTTTACTCGGCCTAACTAAGCCTTTAGGGGTACTTTTCTTAATTTCCTAATACTTTATCTGGGCCTAACTAAGCCAATTTGGATAAAGTAGAGACTTGATTTTTGCTTAACCGGCTTAACTAAGCCACTGGGTTAAGTGCCAAATTTTAGGGTTATGTCACAGAAACCCAAGAGAAAAAACAGTCCCACTGGGTTTCAGCGTTGTACCGAGTGGGGAGCAATTTGCAAAAGCTGATCTGCACTTGGTCTGTCTGTACTGTTTGGGTTTCGACCACTTACAAACAGACTTTGATATTTGTAAGAATTTCCCTCAGTCTACTTTAGACGGGCACCTCAGTAAACTGAACGAAAGGATGGAAAAGACTGCTGAGGGCGATTCCGGTTTAACTGAACTTTCGGATCCGACAGCTGACCACTTAAGCCAGGGTGAGCCGTCGATGGGTAAAAGACGTTTGGAGTCGGTTTCTGAACCCACACCGTCAAAGAAAGCCAAACGCTTCAGTTCGGAACCACGCAAATACTCTGTCTCAGTTCCAACCATGGATGGAATTGCAAAAGCCATTTGGATAGTACAGTCTTTGCAATCTGGATTTGGAGAACCATCGCAGGTACCATCTGGGCAGCCAACGGTTCCAGATACCAGTTCAGCTCCTTCAGGACACATTGATCCTGAGGAGTATTATTTTTCTGACTATGATGAGGAGGAGCAGGATGACGGGGAACCCACTGACCCAGAGGTCTCCCCTGACCATCCCCAGTATGAATCCTCATCCCTGGCCTGTCTCTGAGGCCACCTCCCGTTTTGCTTTTATGAGGCAGGTGTCTGAGACCGTGCAGCTCTCTGTACAAGAGGCCAGGCAGGAGGATGATGAGGAAGAGGATTACAGGGAGATGCTGGATCTTCCTGTGTCCCAGGGACTTTAGATTCCTATTCATAAGTCACTTAAAAAGCAGACTTTAAAGATCCTCCAAACTCCTAGTTCTGTCCCTCCTGTAGGTAAGAAAATGGACAGAAAATATATCCTGGCTGGCAATGGCACTGACTTTTTGTCCAGCCATTGTAGCCATGTAGGGGTAGTACAAACTACAGCCTGTGAGGAGACTGGCATCCCCCTGGCCTGTCACCCCCCTGACAAAGATTCCAGAAAAGTGCATTCTCTTGCTAAAAAAACGTATCTGGCATCTTCTTTAGGTATTAGGCAAACATTCTATATGGCTTATGCCTCCAGGTACCAAAAGTCCCTTTGGGAAGTTGTGGAACAGCTTGCTAAAAAGGCCTCCTTGAGCTTTGTGCTGATCTCCAGGAGTTGGTCAACAAGGGGTACAAGCATCAAAGTCCCAGTTCCACATGGCTGTGGACTTTAATGATGCAGCTTCCAGGGCTATGGCTTCTTCTGTATCCCTCAGGTGTTTCTCCTGGCTCAGGTGCACTACCCTGTCCCAGGACATGCAAAATAATGCCATAGATTTTCCCCTTGTCCAGAAATCACTGTTTGGGGAACAGACTGAAGCATACATGAGGAAAATGAACCAGTACAGAGTGGCATACAGGGGTGCTTCAGCAAAAGAGAAAGCTGCCATTCCTCAAAAGCAGCAGGGCAGGGGTAGACCCTACCCCAGGCCTTTCCATCAGGCCTAAGCTTTTCCCTCTTATCAGCAACCCAGGGGGTTCTTTAGAGAGAGGGGCAGGAGGGGTTGCTGGCAGGGCTGCTTCCACCCCCCAGTCTGCTACTCCAGCTAAACAGACGCCCTGAGAGGTCTGCCCGGGCCGACTTCCCTTCCCCTGTAGGAGGCAGGCTGACCTACTATCTCCAGGCTTGGCAATCCATCACTTCAGACAAATGGGTCCTAGAGATAATAGGTCTCAGTCTTGCTCTCAGCTTTAAGCTGTTCCCAAAACTGTCAGCAAGAGGTTTTCACTCTTCTACACTCAAAAGCAGTGGAGCCTGTGCCTTACCAGCACAGGGGCAAAGGGTTATATTCAAGGTACTTCCTGGCACCAAAGAAAAATGGGGAATGGCGGCCCATCCTGGATCTCAGATTCCTAAACAGACATCTTACAAAGCCAAAGTTCAAAATGATAACCCTGGCTACCATCCTACCTACTGTCAAGCAAGGCTTGACTGACTGGCATCCCTGGACCTAAAGGATGCTTATTTCCACATCCCCATCAGACAGTCTCACAGAAAATATCTCCGATTTCGACTGCCTTTAGGCCACTACCAATTCAGGGCTATGTCCTTCGGGCTGACATCTGCACCAAGAGTGTTTACAGAATGTCTGGCAGTAGTAGTGGCATTCCTCAGAAGACAAAGGGTTTCGGTTTACCCCTATCTGAGCGACTAGCTGCTGGTAGGTCAATCCCCTCAGCGGGTCACAAAAGCCCTAAAACTCACTCAGGATACTCTTCAGTCTCTAGGGTTCCTGGTGAATCAAAAAAAGTCTTGTCTTAACCTCAGTACAAGTACTAGACTTCATAGGGGCAGAGCTGAATACCATTCAGGCAAGGGCATTCTTGCCTTCTGCAAGGGCACAGGCTCTTATAGATTTGGTAAAATCTTTCGACCGTCGAGTTCCTCAGCCAGCAAGGTACTTCTACAGCTCCTAGGACACATGGCCTCCACCACAGCTGTGGTCCTGGGGGCCAGGTTTCAGATGAGGGACATTCAGTTCCATCTGAGATCCTGTTGGTCTCAAAAAAGGGATCCTCTGTCCAAACTGATTACAGTATCTCCCACCCTTCTGTTAGCTCTTCAGTGGTGGCAGGAGATGGACAACCTCAAGGTGGGGGTTCCCTTTCTTCCTCAGGTACCCTCTCTAGTGCTGACAACGGGATGCTTCTGTTCTAGGCTGGGGTGCTTACCTAGGGGATCACACAGCACATGGTACTTGGCTCCCTCAGGAGTCTCTCCTGCACATCAATCTTCTTGAACTCAGGGCAGTGTTCCTGGCTATTCAGGAGTTTGCCAGTCTCTTACAGGGCAGGGTGGTTCAAGTCAGGACATACAATACCACCACCATGTACTACATCAGCAAGTAAGGGGGAACAAGATCCTCCCTGCTGTGCACAGAATCCATGAAGATTTGGAACCTGGCATACTCTCTCAACATGTCACTGTTAGCAGTTCACTTGCCATGCAAGGACAATGTATTGGCAGATGCTCTCAGCAGGATCAGCCAGGGCCATCATGAATGGACCTTGAACAGACAGGTCCTTCTCTCAGTATTCAGGAGGTGGGGGTGCCAAAGATAGATCTCTTTGCAGCCCCAGACAATCACTAGTTACCACTGTATTGTTGCAGGCCTCCACTCCAGGGCCCAGTGCCACTGGATGCTCTCCTTCTAGCTTGGTCAAACAGGTTCCTTTATGCTTTTCCCCGTTTTCCTCTGATAGCCAGAGTCTTGGTCAAGCTGAGGTCTCAGTCTGCCACCATGATTCTCGCAGCCTCAGACTGGGCCAGACAGCTGTGGTACTCGATGCTACTGTCACTGTCAATGACCAAGCCGATTTCTCTCCCCAGGAGGTACAACCTGCTGACATCCTCTCAGGGCAGGATAATGCACCCAAGTCTTCAGTCTCTTCGCCTCCGGGCTTGGCTCTTGAAGACTTAGAATATGCAGATTTACAATTGTCTCAATCTGTCTCGGATATTCTGAAGGGTTACAGAAAACCTGCTACTAGGAAGACCTGTTCCTCTAAGTGGAAAAGATTTTCTGTTTGGTGCTCCCAGAAAGACCTGGACACACAGTAGGCTGGGTTACCAGAACGTCTGGACTGTCTGGTCTACTTTCAGTCTCTACGTTTACAGCCATCTACCCTGAAGGTACACCTCTCTGCTGTCTCTTTCAGCAGGGAAGGGCTCTTCTCTGACTGCACACCCAGTTTTCAAAAAGTTTTTCAAAGGGTTGCTGCATCTTCATCCTCCACATAGGGAACCTACCCCTACATGGGACTTGAACATATGCATAGGCCAGCTTATGCAACCTCCTTTCGAACCTATGTTTTCTTCAGAGCTCAAGTTTCTCACTTGGAAAACTGTTTTTCTAGTGGCCATCACTTCTGCTAGAAGAATCAATGAACTTCAGGCATTGTCAGTGGAGCCCAACTACATCACACCCCACAGGGATAAAATTGTGCTCAGAGCTAATAGGAAGTTGTTCCCTAAGGTGGTTTCTGATTTCCATCTTAATCAATCCATTACCTTGTCTCTATTCTTCTCAGAGCACTCCAGTTCAGGTGAACGCAGGCTCCACAGTATGGATGTAAAAAGAGTTTTTAGTTACTACATGG
Organism: Neoceratodus forsteri; assembly: GCA_016271365.2. Lineage (NCBI taxonomy): Eukaryota > Metazoa > Chordata > Ceratodontiformes > Ceratodontidae > Neoceratodus > Neoceratodus forsteri. The sequence goes on along the minus strand of CM057458.1, from coordinate 1,098,591,974 downwards.
ACAGGAAAAAGGAGCAAAGGAAGGATTGTTCCCAACTGTTTCTTACCTATGGTGAGGTTGCTCAAGGCAGGCCAGCTGCAAAAAGGACTAGAGCCAGATGGATCCAGTTTTGCTATACTAAGCTGGGTAAGGATCCACCAGCAGGCCTTAGGGCCCATTCTACTAGAGGGACTGCTGCCTCCTTGGCGGCTGCCAGGGAAGTCCCTTTGCTTGAGCTATGTAAGGCTGCCACCTGGAAATCTGTCCATACAATTACTAAGCACTACTGCCTGGATATTCAGGCTTGGAGTGATGCCAGGTTTGGCACAGCAGTACTGCAGAGCCTATTCCCCAAATAGGTTCTGTGCCCACCTCCAGAGGGCACTGCTTTGTAGTTTGCATATTGTCAGAATACAGCAAGACTTCATGTTGCTTGAAGAAAAAATTACTTGCCATAGTAATGTTGTTTCTTCTAATGGAGTCTTGCTGTATTCTGACCTCCTACCCGTCCTCCCCTTCAGAACCTAGGGAAGGGTGGCTCTTCAGCAGCACCTATACGACTTAACCCAGTAATGGGTACTGGTTTTCTTTGGGCATCTGTGACTTGAGTCTTCTACATGTCTTTTTATCTTCTGCTTATGTTGCTCCTGTTGGGGACCCTCTGATTAGGCTTAGTTGTTTGCCTATATATATATATAAATATATAGTTTTGCTTCATAGAATCTGATCAGTTACTAGAACATGCTGAGGACAGTGGTTTGACAACCGAGGTCGAGCTCAACGTTCTATGCATTTGCATAGAGTTTAAGTATTTGTTCTCCGGGGCAGTTGAACCAGTCGGACTAACTGCATATTGTCAGAATACAGCAAGACTCCATTAGAAGAAACAACATTACTAAGGTAAGTAATTTTTTTCTTATGGAATTTAATAGGACTCTGCTGATCTTGTACTTACTAGTGTGGTTGGCCTGCAATCCAGGGGCTCACAGCTCAGCCTTTTTGGCAAGGTCCTCTGTTTAATATTTCCACGACACCAGCTGCACCTGCGAAACACGCAAAACACGCGCAGATGCACGTCTTTGCACACGCAAGCGCCCGCTCGCCCTACTCACCACGGGGCTTGTTTCAACAAGTCTCCCTGACCCAGGAAGTGATCTGCAAGGTCACAGGGAGCAGAGCAGCAATTTACTGCTAAAAAAGTGTTTTAAAGTTAAAATTCACCACCTAAGTGTAGCTTAACAGCACACTAGAAGCCCAATGTTTCACTTATATAAAAACAGTCAAACACGAATTGTGGTCCTATACAGAACCTACGGAAACTACAGTCCCTCTTCCTGTTCCGTACCAGGGCTCCAAAAAATGATGTTTTCCAACGGCAAGGTTTAGAAGCATAAAATAAAGCTTTTTTAAAAGAAAACACACTGTGGCAAGTGGAGCTGAGTTCAAGGATGGCAGAGTCTTTGTTTTACAAGACAAACGTTCTGGGCTTGCAAAAGGATTGCCCTTCTCGTACTGTAGATTCCACCCCCTGATTGGAGGAGGCACGACTTGGTTGTTGGGGCTCCCAAGTGTAGTGCTTGGGGTCCGAAGCAATCATGGTGATGGGGTCTTCGTGTGATTCCAGCCCTCTCAACCCCTAGTTGAGCTCGAGATGGCATGTGTCAAGTCGAACCAAGTTCAAGGAGGCCAGAGTCCTAATTTTACAAGGCAGATTTCTTGGGCTTGCAGAGGGACGGCCCCTTCTGCCTCCTGATTGGAGGAGGTGACTGCAAGAGGTGCGTCTTTGTTGCTGGGGCTTCCAAGGATAGTGCTGGTGCTCCAACGTGACCACGGGAAGGGGGGAGATGGGCTTCCTGGTGTGATTCCAGCCATCTCAACTCCTTGTTCACCTACTGACGGCGTGTGGCACTAGTGGTGCGTTCTTTTCCTGTTATTTAAATAGAAAGGGAAGACTATCCCATTCGATTTCTGTTGGTGTGTAAATGAAATCTCTTGCACTGTCTTGCATTCACTCTGTTTCATCTGTTTGGGCCTGGGCCATGACATGACCTCGAATTTGTGAGGGACATGCAGCAAACATTAGTGTGGCCTATCTCCTCAGCTGCTAAACCCAACAGCTGAATTCACCTTTCTTAATGTTTTCTGCCCTTAGTTGATGCTGGTCCCATTGAGTATACTCGTACTATTGGTCACAGCCTGTGCAGCATGGTATAGACCCTGTTTGCAGTCTGCAGTTCCAAAGGGGGTCATGAATAGGTACCTTATGTCCTGGAAAACCATAGGCCACCTTACCCATTCTGTCCATGTGCTGTCCTACCTTTGCACACTCTGAGAAGTGTACCACATTTCTTCTTCTCCTCTTTACTCCTACGATTGAGTCAAAGAAACTGGATGCGAGGCTTTTTCCTTCAGCCTCGTCAATTGCCAGGATTTGGGCATATCAGTTTCACATGTGCTACAAACTGTACTTCAAAATCTTGCTGGATATGGCTACCAAAGGGACAGAAGCCACCTGGAATTTGGTTAGTTCCACCTATGATTCATTAAAGTCTTCTCTCCAGTCGCAGCTACCACCATTTACTTGCGCAGACACTTCTGTTTGGAGTTAACTCGATTGGAGTCGCTATCCAAGAGAAAACTTTCGAAGTCTTCATTGGGGGAGCCACATCAACCTCACAACTACCAAGCAAAGTATCTCCTAAATTTTCCAAGAGTCGGACAGTCCATTATTGATCAAGACCCTGCTAGTTCAGGAAAATGATACAAGTTTTAAGAATTTTTCAGTTGTAACTTTATTTCTGAAGTATTTTTTTTTTCTTTTGCTCATTAGAAAGCTTTTTATGTGATCATATTGTGTTGAATGTGTGGAACAGCTATCGTCCTGGCAGCTGACATAGCTATCTCTTGTCCCCCTACTACATCAGCATTGTGATCTCACTGACTGTGACATCACAGGTAACAGACTAGGCAGCTACTGAGTGGCTGTTCCTAAGCAGCAATGATGTCACAGTCACTAAGGTCACAATGCAGATGATATAATGGGTGGAACAGAGCTACAATAGATATGTCAGCTGCCTGCAGAGTGCTGCTCAACACAGCACACCTATTGAAATCGGGTACACAGTCTTCTAATTAACCAAAAGATAAAGTACCTCAGATATAAAAGGTAATGGTTGACTGCTTTTAAAAACTAGTATTAGTTTTCGGCAGTACACTAGCTCTTTAATGTAACCGGTGAATGATATCATTGCATTACTATTAATGCAACTGGTGAATACCACTGTGCCACTGTTAATGTAACCGGTGAATACCACTGTACCACTCAACGTAACCGGTGAATGGTACCTCTGTTAATGTAACTGGTGAGTACCACTGTTAATGTAACCGATGAATGATACAACTGTACCACAGTTAAAGTAACCGGTAAATACCACTGTTAATGTAACCAGTGAATAACACTGTACTATTGTTAATGTAACCGGTGAATGATACCACTATATCACTGTTAACGTACCTGGTGAATACTACTGGACCACTGTACTGTTAATGTAACCGGTGAATGATACCATTGCACTGCTAATAATGTAACCGGTGAATACCTCTGTGCCACTGTTACTGTAATTAGTGAATACCACTGTTATGTAACCGGTGAATATAAGTGTACAACAGTTAAAGTAAACGGTTAATTCCACTGTACTACTATTGATGTAACCGGTAAATACCACTGTTCTGTTATTAATGGGGCCGGTGAATTGTACCACTGTATCACTGTTAATGTAACTGGTGAATACCACTGTATCACTGTTAATGTAATCGATGAATGAAACCACTGTACTGTTGATAACGTAACTGGTGAATGATACCACTGTCACTGTTAATGTAACTGGTGAATGAAACCACTATATAACTGTTAATATTACCGGTGAATGACACCACTGTACTATTGTTAATGTAACTGGTGAATGAAACCACTGTACTATTGTAAATGTGGCTGGTGAGTGAAACCACTGTACCACTGTTGGGTCCAGTAGCCGCCATATGGCGTTGGAACCATCCATTGCAGAACCTGACTCAAAATGGCCACCCGGATCCAGTGAGTTAATGTACTGGTGAATACCACGGTACCACTGTCAGTGGAACTGGTGAATGAAACCACTGTACCATTGTCAATGTAACTGGTAAATGAAACCACTGTATTATTGTTAATGTAACCGGTGAATGATACCACTGTACCTCTGTAAATGTAACCGGCGAATACCACTGTTACTGTTATTGATGAATGAAACCACTGTTAATGTAACCGGTGAATATCACTGTACCACTGTTAACGTAACAGGGGAATGATACCACTGTGCCACTGTTAATGTAACCGGTGAATACCACTGTTACTGTTGGTGTAACCAGTGAAACAAACCACTGTATCACTGTTAATGTTACCGGTGAATGATTCCATTGTACTATTGTTAATGTAACCAGTGAATGATGGCACTGTACCAGGGTTGATGTAACTGGTGAACACCACTGTACCACTGTTAATGTAACCAGTGAATGATACCACTGTTAATGTAGCCAGTGAACACCATAGAAACATAGACTTTGACGGCAGATAAGGACCGCTAGGCCCATCTAGTCTGCCCATTTCCCTACCTACAGGATAGGCCGCAGATCCTAGTTAACCAACAGCCTATATCTTCCTGCCCCCCACAAGAATTGCCTTATGTCTGTCCCATGCATTCTTGAATTCTCCCACAGTTTTAGACCCCACAACTTCCTCAGGAAGGCTGTTCCATGCATCCACTACCCTCTCTGTGAAATAATACTTCTCACATTGCCCTGAACCGCCCTCCTTCTATCTTTAAATTGTGTCCCCTTGTTCTTGCAAGTCTCTTTTTCTGAAAGATGCTACCTCTTGGACTTTGTTGATTCCTTGAGGTACTTGAAAGTTTCTATCATGTCCCCCTCCTTCTTTCCTCAAGGGTATAATATAAGCTCCTTTAGTCTCTCCTCATACGGCTTCTCTGCAGACCCTGCACCATTTTAGTTGCCCTCCTCTGACTGCCTCTATGCTGTCTATGTTCTTATGGAGATGGGGTCTCCAGAACTGGACACAGTATTCCAGATGGGGTCTCACCAACTGTCTGTACAGAGGGATAACAACTTCCTGTTTTCTGCTGCTGATGCCTCCCTATACATCCCAGTATACCCCGGCCCTCCCTACTGCCTTCTCACATTGCTTGCTAACCTTAAGGTCATCTGATATGATTACCCCAGGTCCCTTTCCTGTTTTGTTGTTGTTACTACCTCCCCACCCATTGTGTATTCTTCCCCTGGGTTCTTGTTTCCAGGTGCATTATTTTGCACTTTTTGCATTGAATCCTAGCTGCCATACGCCTGACCATTCCTCCAACCTCACAAGTCCCTTTTCATCCTTTCCACGCCTCTTGTGTATCAACCCTGTTGCAGATCTTTGTGTCATCTGCAAAAGGCATACTTTTCCTTCCAGTCCTCTGCAATGTCACTGATGAAGACATTAAAAGGACTGGACCCAATATTGAACTCCGGTGGCACCCACTAGTAACCGCCTTTCTTCAGAGTGGACTCCATTTACAATTACCTTCTGTGTCCTGTTGTCCAGCCAATGTTTTACCAGGCTACCACCCTGGGACCCACTCCCAGGCTGGTTAATTTGACTAATAATCTTTTGTGTGGACTGTGTCAAATGCCTTGCTAAAGTCTAGGTAGGCCATGTCCACAGCCCTCCCTGGTCTACTACTTTGGTCACCCAGTCAAAGAAATCTATTAGATTCGCCTGACATGACCTTCCCGCTGTGAACCCATGCTGCCTTGGATCCTGTGCTCCACTGACCTCTAGGTACTCAACTATTCTTTCCTTCAGAAGTGACTCCATCACTTTCCCTACCACAGAGGTCAGACTGACAGGTCTGTAGTTTCCTGCCTCTGTCTTGGTCCCACTTTTGTGAAGGGAATCACATCCGCTTTCCTCCAGTCCTCGGTACCACACCATCCTCCCATGATTTATTAAAAAGAGTAGCCAGTGGTTTCACTAGTTCCTTCCTTAATTCTTTTAGAATTCTGGGGTGAATTCCATCAGGACCCATTGCTTTGTCCACCTTCAGTTTAAGGAGTTATTGCAGAACCCTTTCTTCTGTGAAAGGACTGGGATCGACCCCCCTATCAATAGTGCTTCTGTTAATTGGATTAGGCACTTCCCCCTCCTCTTTTGTGACTACTGAGCAGAAATATTCGTTCAGTATTCCTGCTTTTCACTGTCCCCCTGCCCACCCACCGCTCATTCTATTCAGCCTCACTATCCCTCCCTTTGTCTTTCTACCGCTGATGTACCTGTAAAAGGTTTTATCCCCTTCTTAACTGAGTTGACTATCTTTTCCTCAGTTTGGGCCTTTGCTATTCTGACTTCCTCCCTGCTTCTTTCTGCCTTAACTGGTACAGCTCTCTGTCCTGCTCCTTCTGTGTTTCCTTATACTTCCGGAATGCTATCTTTCTTCCTGACTTTCACAGCCACCCTCTTGAGAACCATAGTGGCTTTTTCTTTCATTTGATTTGTTTATTTGCTTCACACAAAGGCTTGTTGCCTCTGTGATGGCAGTTTTGATGATTCCCCATTGTTGCTCCACACCTCCTTCTAGCCTGTTTGCTAGTGCTTTTCTGAGGCACTCTCCCATCTTGCCAAAGTCAGCCCTCCCAAAGTCCAGTACCCTCACTTTTGTATGGCTTGACTCTGTAGCTGAGTTTAATGTGAACCACACTGTTTGATGGTCACTTGTCCCCAGATGGCAACCCACTTCTAGATCTGAGATCCTCTCACTGCCCCAGTTTGAGAGTACGAGGTCTAAGAGTACTCCCTCACGAGTGGGTTCTGAAACTAGCTGACTAATGCCTGCCACCTGTAGGGCATCAAGAATGGTCCTGCTCTTGGATGTGGCTGCAGCAAATGTGCTCCAGTTGACATCTGGCATATTCAGGTCTCCCATCAACAGTATCTCCCCTTTCTCTGCCATTCTAAGAATGCCTTCCATCATATCCTTGTCCATTCCTTCCCCCTGACATGGGGGTCTGTACACAACCCCTGTGCAGATTGTGGTGCCCTTTCCAGTCTCCAAGGTGACCAGTGTACCACTGTTAATGTAACCAGCTAACGATAACCACCATACCACTGTTAATGTAACCGGTGAATGATACCACTGTTAATGTAACCGGTAAATACCACTATACTATTGTTAAAGGAACTGGTGAATGATGCCAGTGTATCACTGTTAATGTAACTGGTGACTACCACTGTACTACTGTTAATGTAACCGGTGAATGAAACCACTGTGCTATTGTTAATGTAATCGGTGAATACCATTGTTCCACTGTTAATGTAACAGGTGACTGATACCACTGCAGCACTGTTAATGTAACCAGTGAATTCTACTGTACCACTGTTACTGTAACCGGTGAATACCATTGTACCACTGTTAATGTAACCGGTGAATGATACCACTGTTAATGTAACCGGTAAATACCACTATACTATTGTTACAGTGGCATCATTCACCAGTTCCTTTATCACTGTTAATGTAACTGGTGACTACCACTGTACTACTGTTAATGTAACCACTGTGCTATTGTTAATGTAATCTGTGAATACCACTGTTCCACTGTTAATGTAACAGGTGACTGATACCACTGCAGCACTGTTAATGTAACCAGTGAATTCTACTGTACCACTGTTACTGTAACCGGTGAATACCATTGTACCACTGTTACTGTAACCAGTGAATGATACCACTATGTGACAGGGAGATCCTGCCACTCTTGAGGACCAACCTTTTCTTAAATCTGTTGCAATAGTTCTTCTATTTCTTAGCCTAATCTATCCTTTACAATTTCTAGTCTGTAAGGTTGGCCACCTATGGGCACCCCTCCCCTTTCTTGACTATGCTATAGTGTCCTCCTTAATTTTCCTTCTCCCTCTCAGGTCCTCATACAGGGAGGTTATTGTGGTGACCTCTGAGCTGATGTAAAACAACAGGCTGTGTTCCTTGTTGTTGGAGTTAGTATGCAATAGCACTGTGTCATGAAATACCTTGATGTACATACCTTACGTGTATGAAGCCAGTAAATGTTGAAAATACCACTGCACTAGGTGTTTTTGATAAAGGTAAAAAGTTACTAGGGGACTGTATTATAAAAATTAAGTTAGTTGTGTTATTTAAAATGCATGTAAATTACAGATTGTTTAAGAGGCCCTTTGTCACCATGCATTCCTGCTTTAAGCTGAACAAGTCTAAAACGTCATGGTGTTTTGCATATAGATACCATTGCATTATGGGAGTATGTGTGATGCTGTGTTCCTTTGAAGCTTGGCTTTATTGCCAATGCCCTTTGGGGTGACCCTAGCTTCAGTGCTTTTGCACCGAGGTTCTTTGTCTTTAGCTTGTTTTTTTTCTTGTTTGAGCTCCCCATTGCCAAACACACAAGACAAACATAGGGGATAGTTCATTTCCACAGCAGAGATAGATCAGTAGGGTCAGTAGGTGCTGACTAAGTGCAGAGGAAGGACATGCATAGTCTGTTGCTGCAAACTGATGTATTGAAGCAGTGATATGCCATCAATAAGGTTATTCCCTGTGTTTCAAATAAACATCACACAGATTGTGTGTTGAACCTGAAGTTCTGTGTCTGGTCCATCTGTTGTCCACCAACCCCTCCACAGACTGTACCACTGTTAAAGTAACTGGTGAATACCACTGTTAATGTAACCGGTGAATGATACCACTGTACTACTGTTAATGTAACTGGTGAATGATAACTGCTGTACCACTGTTAGTGTAACCAGTGAATGATACCAGTGTACCACTGTTAATGTAACCGGAGAATGATACCACTGGTAATGTAACTGGTGAATTATACCACTGTACTACTGTTAATGTAACCGGTGAATACCACAGTACCACTGTTAATGTAAGTGGTGAATACCACTGTTAATGTAACTGGTGAATACCACTGTATCATAGTTAATGTAACCGGTGAATGATACCAGTGTGTCACTGTTAACGTAACTGGTGAATGATAACACTGCACCACGGTTAATGATAACACTGTACTTGTACTGTACTGTGTAAGAATGGGCCGCGAAAATCTGGGCAGACTAGATGGGCTAACTGATTCTTTTCTGCAAATGAAAGCTATGTTTCTATGTACTACTGTTACTGTAGCCGTTACATTATACCACTGTGGCCCATCCGGTCCTTGTTTACTGTTTTTAGCTTTTCATAGCTTAGCATGCATTGTCATATTTTCTTGACGACTGACAATTTTTTTCTCCCTTCTGGCATTTTTTTCTTTTTTTTCTTTTGAAATGAACTGTTCACTGCCTAGTTAGACGTTTTTACTCCTGGCGCTTACACTTGATGGTACTGCATGTTATTCTTCCCTCTGAAAGGAGGGTCAGTTATTTTGTTTTGGTTTTACTTGCCTTTGATGAAGGAGATCATTTGCTTTATCTCTTAACCACCTAATTGTTTGTCAAGGTCTTTGGGATTGAAATGTATGTTAATGTGTAAACATTATATTTTTCTGTTAGTGACTTTGGTATAGGTAGTGGTCCGTTCCCCAACCCCTGGTAGTGTAGGAAGAGCGGCCTGCTTTTTTAGGTCTCAATCGATGAAAAAAAATTCTATTACTTCAGTATAACCCTTATGTATTGTTTATTCCCACGTCTTTGAAGCACACAAGTGCTTCTGCAGCATTATTTTTGGAGTATGTCCTCTATGGAGAAGCTACTCAAGAAGATCAAAAATCATGGTAAGTATATTTCCATTGGCCTTTACAGAAAACAAAATATTGCATTTCGGTTGATCTATTTTGGGTAACTAAATTGTGGGATGAAAAAATAAACCCTGACCGTTTTTTATAAGAAAACATACTTTTCCTTCCCCATCACAAGGCAGTCCGCCTGATAAGTGATTTAGTGAATAATAAAAAAAATACCTAAAACCTGTCTTCTGGGCAGCAACACATTTTTGCCTCTCACTGTGTGTTAATTTGCTGTGTACATAAGGCAGCACACATTGGGATAGATGGGGTGTGTGGTGGAAACGGGTTGCGGTCTGTGAGATGGTGTTGGGCAGCACTTTACATTGGAAATTACAGAGAATTCGTTTTTTAAAAGCGTGAAAGTACCCACCCCAGTGGCACTGTCTGGTAAAGCACTGTTCCACTGCGTAGAAGACCCAGGGTCAATCCTCAAGGTCTAGAGTGTGGTGTGAAGACATCATGTACCGACCCTGAGGGAAGGTGCCAAGTGTCCTGTTCTCTGAGCACGACCTAAAAGTGGAAATAAGATTGCCGTGGAGCTGTGGGTGACCCACACAGGTTCATCAGCTCCCTCCTTAAAGGTTTGTGCCATGGGCAATTTATTTGCAGCGTGCTGGGAAGGTGGGAGGGCCAAAAACGAAAAATCTGCAGAGCGAACAGCACATTAGTTGGTACATCAGGGCCTTGCTCCCCCTCTGTCAACCACTCCGACCTCACAGAGGTTGTCTTTCACCACGTTAGCTGGAACGATAATGGATGATGCCTTGCTGTGGTCAGTCTGTACTATGTGGGATAAGATGGTAGGTCAGGGGGCAAAGGTGAGTGCTGGAGACGCAGAGGGACGGGTGTTGACCTGACTTGAGGGATGGGGAATCTGGGCTAAGAGGGAGTAAAATGTAAAAAGTTTTGAAAGTTATATTTTAGGTAGTAAATAATGTGCGTTTATTGCTTAAATCTCGGAATCCACAGGGTAGCTTTGCGAAGGGAAGAAGGAACAGTATTTATGGTGTTTTCCTATAATAAAATCTGCCAGCAGCGTTTTCATGTTATACAGTAGGTGCACTCTAGCAGTTTGAAATCATTGACCAGTTGCTTGGTTTTAATGACATATTGCAGAGCTCGAAGAGCAAACTCGCAGGGCCCTAGAACTGGAGCAGGAGCGGAAACAAGCAATAGAAGCAGCAGAGCTTCTGGAGAAGGAGCGTCGAACAGCAGAGGAGGCCAAGGCTGCCTTAGTTAAACAGGCTGCAGACCAGATGAAAACCCAGGAACAGCTGGTATGTGAATTAAAGCAAAGGAGCCAGCCACACAGTGTGGTCTCTGGTGCTCCGCTCGAATCAGAGTCACAAAACAAAAAGGAGAGGAAATATACTTGGGTGCTGTAAACATACGAAAACCAGTAGGCAGCCAGACAAATGCGACTCCTTGCTGTTGTACATATTCTTTTTTGAAAGCTAACTGCCTTCTCCTGTATATTTACTATTTTAACAACATGCCGCCATGGACCACCCTTCAAATGAAATTCGCCTTGAGGCAACAGAGGAGGGAGAATAAGGCCATGCCCTGTCTGGGGTCCAGAAGCCCCCTTGGAGGCAGCGCTGTCTTCGAGGCAACCTTCAGGGAAGAGAAGTTCCTTCAGGAATGTAACTCGACATATCACTTTACTTGCAAAAGCTTTGTGAAGTGTGGTGACCCCCTCTAGTGGTTACTATTTATACTGAAGTGTCTTAAAGAAATACTCACTTCAGAAATCAAAAAAACAAATTTACTAAGTTAAACACCAGGGATCGCCATATGTTATTGTGCCACACTAGATACTATAAAAGGTGCAGATGCTCTTTAAAAACAATCAGAAGGAATGGACACAACAGCCACAGAGTCTAGACAACTGATAATTGCTGTATCTGTCCCCATTCAGATAGGTATCTGAAAGACATAAAATGCAAGAGATTAATCAACATAGACACATAGAAGTTGACAGCAGAAAAGGACCGCATGGCCCACCCAGTCTGCCCTATTTTCCCTGCCTACATTGCCTTTAATGTCCCTACTTGGCCTGTGATTCCCCCCTCTCTTGCTTTCTTTCTACAGTTCCCTTATGCCTATCCCATGCTTTCTTAAACCCCTCAAATGTCTTTGCCCCCCACCACCTCCTCTAGGAGGCTGTTCCAAGCATCCACCACTCTCTCAGAGAAGAACTTCCTTACACTTCCCTTAAGCCCCCTCCCAGCCTCATAGAATGACCCCTTGTCCTCGAGCATCTTTTTCAATGGAAGATGCCCCACTCCTGCGCTTGGTTTATACCTGTGAGATATTTGAAAGTCTCTGTCATGTCACCCCTCTCCCACCTGTCATCCAGTAAGTACATGTTTACTTCCCTGAGGCTTTCCTCGTAGCGTCTCCGATGCATGCCCTGCACCATTTTGAAAGCCTTTCTTTGCACTGCCTCTACCCTGCCTGTGTCCTTTCTAAGGTGGGGCTTCCAGAACTGGACACAGTACTCCAGGTGAGGTCTCACCAATGATTTATACAGTGGTATAATAACCTCCTCCTTCTTCTTCCTGCTGGTGATACCCCTGCTTAAGCATCCAAGCATCCTGTTTGCCTTACCCACTGCCTTGTCACACTGCCTAGCCACTTTCAGGTTATCGGATATGATCACCCCCAAATCCCTTTGTTATTGCAGGCTCCTTCCCACCCAGTTGGTAAGTTATTGTCAGGTTCCTGTGACCCAGGTGCATGATTTTGCACTTTTTTGTGTTGAAACTCAGTTGCCATATTCGCAACAGTCCTCCAACTTCTTTAGGTCTTTTCTCATACTTTCCACCCTACTGTGCGTATCCACTCTGTTGCAGATTTTTGCATCATCCACAAACAGGCATACCTTCCCTTCCAGCCCCTCTGCAATGTCACTGATGAAGACATTGAAGAGAACTGGGCCCAGTACAGACCCCAGTGGTACCCCACTGGTCACTTTACCCAGCCCTGAGTGAATGCCATTTAGTACTACCCTCTGCCACCTGTAATCGAGCCAGTTCTCCACCAGCCTAATATAGGACCCTTTCCCAGACTACTCAGCTTGTTCACCTATCTTCTGTGGGGAACGGTGTCAAAGGCCTTATTAAAATCCTCACTGCACCCCCCCTGATCCACTACCTTAGTAACCCTGTCGAAGAACTCGCCATGTTTTTTTTGTTTTGTTTTGTTTTTGTGAGATCTTGGATTATACCAGTGAGCAGATGCTTATTTATCAGTTCCACATCAGTTTACAGTTAATCTGATAAGACCCCCCCAGTGAAGCCATGCTGCCTTGGATCCTGCAGTCCATTGGCCGCTAGGTATTCCACCAACCTTTCCTTCGGTAGTGATTCCATAAGATCTTACTTTGAGAGGACTCTTGCAGTAGGTAATAACATGTAGGACTGTTGCCCCCAGGCGTCAGGACTGCACAGAAACTTTTGCCAGCATAGTCTGATGGGGGACTGCTCACCGGACATCATGTGGCTGATGTCAGTGTGACCCTATATAGTGGGCGGTCCCCACATCCGCCCACCGTCAGCCTGCGCATTGATGGACCAACTAGAGTTTGTCATCGCCGTATAGAGCATCTCTCTGGATGAGTATTCACTTATTTTGTTTTTTCCACGATAGTTTGTATGTCGTCCTCTCCCGATCTGTATAAAAACAAGTGCGGTTCGTGCGGGGTTCGACTGCCACACAAAGATCAACATTCTCTGTGTCTCTTGTGTCTCTGGCCTAGTCACAAGGTTGAGGATTGCGAGGCCTGTGCCCACTTTAATCAGGCCATGCGGAAATGACACCAGCAAGCCCTCGAGGCCCACACCCTAAAAGAAAAGATGGCTTCCGTGGACCAGGAGTTAAAGAAGTTGAAAAGCGCATCTTCCTCGCCTGCGGACCCTCATAAAAAGAAGAAGAGGGACAAAGAGAAACACAGGGAACAGGAGCATTACCACCCTCCATTGAAAACGCCCAAGGGCCCTTCGTCGGAGGACCGGCCCCCTTCGGGACGGAAGGTAAGCACCACGACTATGCCTGCACTCCAGCTATCTGACCAGGCCTTGGCCCCTCTGCCACCACTGGTCTTGGTGATGGTGGGCTCCTCAGATTCTTCCGAGGCCGCTGATGTTCTTAGGCCCGTTATTACCTCGGACTCTAAGATGGCCAGCAAGTTGCTCCTCTAATGAATGATGAGTTAGGGTTGATAAGTGGGGAGCCAGCTCCTCTGACTTCTGTGCAGCCCAAGTTGATAAGCGGATCGTCAGCCCCTCCAGCAATCGCCTGCGTGATGCTGCCGTACGATGGTTCTGTCCAGGCTGGAGATCTGGGTTCTCCAATGGGTACACTTTCTGAGCCCCCCATCACCTGACCCGTCAGAGCTTCCCACACTTTCAGCAGGTCCACAAGCTCCGACGCAAGTCCACCCGTTGCTGGGGTTCTCGACGATAATAGGCCACCTGGCCTTACTGTGGCTCCTGTTCCACTTTTGGTGACACCCGACCCAGCTTCTAAGTGCCCGCAGGTACCCTTATCTCCTTCAGATCCACTGTCAGGCTTCCCACTATCAGGTGCACCTCAGCTTCCTCAGACGAGACACCTCACGGGGGCCCCTTCATCAGGGATTTCTGTCCCTTTGAGGATAATGGCAGGCCCATCAGGTCTTCCTCCGTCGGGTCTGCTGTCTGGTCTTCCCCGTCGGGACCGTCGTCAGCCCTTCCACCGGGGCCGCCAACAGGCTATCCCCCAGCGAGACATTTTTCTGGCTATCCCATGCCAGGTGTTTCAGCTGTCCTCCATCGGGACCGCCGTTGAGTTACCCGTCGTTAGGCCATACATCCCTTCATCGATATGGCCTCACATTGGATTTCCCATCGTCAGCCTATCCTCCGTCGGGGTATCTTCTGTCCACCCCGACACCGGAATATTCTTACCATGGCTACCCTGGTTCCTATTCTTCACCAGGTTACCCTCATTATCCCCCTCACTGGTTTTTCTCAGTATCCGCCTCCTCCCACTCCACCTCCTCGGCAACCACAGGTGGACTTCCGGGAAATTCTTAACTCGTGGTCAACGATCAAGAGTCAGTTTGTCTCTGAACTGGACAGCAGGCATCCTGCACCACCGATTGTTAGCCATCCAGCTCCTCCGCCTAGGGCATTTTCGCCGGTGTTCACTCATCCTCCCATGTCAGATCATCCGTCTGCACCGACAACTCACCTGACGCCAGACGTTGTCACCAGGGAGCCAGATCCTCCAATTTCAGAAGTCCTGGAGGATTCCGGGTATTCTGAGCCGGACTCTGATACCTCAGACAACAGCTCGGGATTAGTAACCCCTCCCCATGAGGATTTGGTCCCTCGAGAATCCCCCAAATCTTCCCCTGAAGATCCCTCCTTTGTGGACCTCCTCAAGCAGATGGCGGAGGTCCAAGGGTGGAAGTCAGAGGCTCTAGATCCTAAAAGACATAGGTTTGTCGAGCACCTAGACTTCCCTGACACGAGTCCAGTACTCACCCCACCCTGGATGGAACCCCATGAGGATTTTGCCTCAGCCATTTGGCAGAGACCCTCCTCTATCCCAGCGATGGCCAAAAAAGCTGACTGGGTCTACAGGACACCCGAGGGAAAAAACCATCTGAGCACCCATCCTAAGGTGGACTCTGTGGTCATTACAGTGGCCCATGATAGATCTGCTAAGCCACAACACGTTAGCACCTCCCTTCCCGATAAGGAGTCTAAATAAATGGACCAGTTCAGGAGGAAATTTTACTTGTCTTTAACTCTGGCAGTCCGTGCTTTGAACTATGTCTTGCACATGCTGGAATTCCAGAAGTCATTGTTCCGCCAGCTAAGAACCTGCTGTCGAGGCCTTGCTAGACTCTGACTGCAAGACAGTCTTGGCTACTTCTTTAAAAATGGCCAAGGTGGTTGGATACCATTCATTACGGGCCACCTACAATGCGGTGGATTCCTCTGCTCGAGGTGCGGCCACAGCTGTTAGCCTTAGAAGGTACTCTAGGCTGAGAGTATCAGGATTAGCCCCTGACGTTCAGTCAGTTATCCAGGATGCCCCTTTAAGGGGGTCTGTCCTGTTTGGCAAGAATGCTCAGGACATCATTACTAGCCTGCAGGATAAGGGCACTGCTCTTCGGTCGATCCACACTATGTACCGTCCGAAACCGCAACAACAAAAGTGTCCTTTTAGCCGGGAAAACAAGCGCCAGGTGAAGAAACAGCAAGTGCCCACGTGCCAGTTTAAGCGTAGGGCTCCCTCAGCCACCGCTGGCCCCCAAGCCAAGTCCCAAAGAGCTTCGGGCGCGGCCCTCCGTAACCCACCCTCCCACTCAGTGGCCGCCCCTCTTCTCCTTCGGAAGAGAGCAGGTGGGCAGAAGATTCACAAGATACCTGGGAGGCTGGGAGTCCATCACATCAGACGCTTGGGTGCTCCAGCTGATAAGACTTGGTCACATTCTGGAATTTCGAGAAAAAACTCTGGATACTCCGCCAAGATTTTTTTGTTATCCGAGGGTGCACATCCCACTCTTAAGGGAGGAAATCAGAGCTCTTCTTCTCAAGGAAGCAATAGAACCCGTGTCAGTAAACCAGACAGGGAAGGGATTTTACTCCCATTTCTTTCTGGTTCCCAGGAAGACATGAGATTTCTACCCGATACTGGATCTCAGTGCTCTGAACCTCTACATATAGTACAAGAGGTTCAGGATGCTGTCTTTGCAAAGCCTGCTGCCTCTTCTGGCCCAGGACCTAGTGGCTCTGCGCTCTAGACATGCATCATGCGTCTCTTCACATAACCCATTTTAGGCCCTCACAAGAAGTTCCTCAGGTTCTGTTTCCAAGGGGAGCACTATCAGTTCAAAGTGCTCCCTTTTGGTCTGTCATCTGCCCCGCACATTTTTACCAAACGCCTGGTGATCGTGGCAGGGACCGTGAGGTGCCAGCGGCACACTGTCTTTCCGTATCTCAATGACTGGCTTCTGGCAGCTCTGTTGAAGGCGGAGTTGAAAGCTTACCTCTCTGCTACCCTGCACCTTTTCCATAGGTTGGGTATTTTAGTCAGTCACCCCAAATCTGAGCTGGTCCCATCCCAGTGCCTTCAGTTCATTGGGGCGGTTTTGGACACGGTGCAGGGCATGGTCTTTCTCCCCCTGGACAGGGCCGATACCCTGGTGGGTCAGGCCAAGATGGTTTCTTCCAGTTGTCATATCTTGGCCAGAGCGGATCTCCGTCTTCTTGGCCTCATGGCAGTGTCTGTTCCCACGGTCCCTTTGGCCAGACTCCACATGCAGATGACACAGTAGTCTCTAAGCTCTTAGTGGGGTCAGAAGTAAGACAGTCTAGACTGCCCGAGTCTAATCTCCACTCCAGTGCAACGAGACCTATTGTGGTGGCAGGACCCCAGCAATCTTTTGCAGGGGGCTCCTTTCCAGGCTCTTTCCCACTCCCAGGTTCTAACCACAGACATGTCAGGGCAGGGCCGGGGTGCCCATCTGGGACACCACAGAACCCAGGGTCTGTGGTCCCCTGTAGAGACGCACTTGCACATCAGTGTGCTGGAGATGAGGATAGTGCTTTATGCTCTTCAAGCTTTTCAGCACATGCTTCTTCAGGCCATCCTTTTGATTCAGACGGACAACATGTGCGTAGTGTGGTACATAAACAAACTGGGGAACTCGCTCATATCCCCTATGCAGGGAAGTGATGTGGGTCTGGAATTGGGCAGTTCTGCACAAAGTCTGTCTGAGAGCGGTTCACATCCCAGGAGTGCAGAATGTGCTTGCAGACAGTCTAAGCTGCACCAGGGTAAGGGCTCACAAGTGGGAGCTAAAACAAGCGGTGATAGAGCACATCTTCGACCTGTGGGGTCGTCCAGAGGTGGATCTGTTTGCAGCCCCATGAAACGCAAAACTTCCTTTTCTGGCTAGACGCCACTGTCGCTGTCTTGGACAGGAACGTTTCTGTACGCATTTCCTCCTTTCCCACTGTTACAGAGAGTGTTGACCAAGCTTCAATTGAACGGGGCTCAAATGATTTTGATAGTTCTGTTATGGCCTCAGCAGATCTGGTTCCCCCTGCTTAGACGTCTAGTGGTGGAACCTCCGAGTCCTCTTGCTGTGTATTACGACCTTCTCATTCAGGAAAAGGGCAAACTGGTTCATCTGGGACTGAAGTCCCTTCATCTTCATGCGTGGCACCTCAGGACATAGCTGCTTCACAGTTTGGGGTTTCTCCCAGGGTAGCTCAAATTCTGGTGGAAGCGAGAAAACCATACACCAGAACTACCTATGCCATGAAGTGGAAAGCGTATCTCTATTTGGGCCACTGCCAAAGATCGGGACCCTTTTTCATGTCCCGCTCCCCAGGTCATGGAGTACTTGCTTCATCTTTCCGACCTGGGCCTGAGTTATTCCTCATTGAAGGTGCATTTAGCAGCCGTCTCGGCCTACCATGATCCAGTAGGAGGCAAGACAATGGCTCAGTTAGAGGTCTCCAAAATCTTTTTGAAAGGTATTCTGCATCTGAAACCGCCAGTGCGAAATCCTGCGCTACTGTGGGTCCTTATTGTTAGAAAAATTGACTTTACCTCCCTTTGAGCTGGCAAGCTCTTGTGAGTTACGCTTTTTGTCCTGGAAAGCATTATTTTTGGTTGCTGTTACTTCAGCTGGTAGAATTTCTGAGCTTCAGGCCCTGATGTGCAAGATTCCTTATTTGATTTTTCGCAGAGTGGCTCTCTGTACAAATCCTAAGTTTCTTCCTATGGTTATGTCGTAAACAACCCTAATCAGTCCTTAGAATTGCTGGTATATTATTCCTGATCATTTCAATTGGGGTGAAGCCATCCTGCATACGTTGGATGTGCATAGGATCCTTCATTACTACACAAACTGGACAACAGATGTCCGTAAAACGGATCAGCTTTTTGTTTCTTTCACACCAAAGAGGGAGGGTGCTGCAGTTTCCAAACAGTGCCTCTCCAAATGACTGGCAAACTGCATTACTTTTTGTTACCAGAAGTATGGTAAGGTCCTTCCGGGTCAAGTCAAAGGGCATTCTACCAGGGGAATGGCTGCTTCCACAGCCTCTTTCAGGAACGTCTCCGTTGCAGATATTTGCTCAGCAGCAACATAGAGTTCTGTCCACACTTTCAAGAAGCATTACAGTCTGGACAATGCCGCTAGGTGCAGGGCTGGTTTTGGGCTAGAAGTCTTCCAAGGACTCTTGTCCTAACTTCTTCAGTTGGTGATACCGGGTTGTTTCCAGCATCCTTAGCTTTTCTCTTGTCCCTTGGACAGTTTACTGCTTGGGACTCAGTCCTACATGTTTCTACCTACTGCAAGAGCCCTCTCTAAGTAAGATAGTACAGTTACATAAGAACTTACCATAATAGTAGATCTTCGAGAGAGGCTGTTGCTGTAGGTAAGACTTTTCCCACCCACCTCCCCCCTTTTCTGTCTGGGGTTTATTTTCATGCTCTTTCTCCAAGAAGCCATTTCTTCTGGAGATCCAGGAGCCTCTTTTTCTTCTCCTGTCACTTCTTTTTCTTGGTCTCCAGCAGGAGACCCGGAGGCCGAACGTGGGGACCGCCCACTGTATAGGGTCATGCTGATATCAGTCACGTGACATCCGGTTGGCGGTCCTGACGCCAGGGGATTCCAGTCCTACATGTTATTACCTACTGCAAGAGCCTCTCTAGAAGAACTACTGTTACAGTAAGTTCTTACATAACTGTATTTTTTCCCACTACTGAAGTCAGGCTTACTGGCCTGTGGTTACCTGGCTCCTCCCTGCTTCCCCCTTTGTGGAGAGGAACTACATCTGCCCTCCTCCAGTCCCCCAGGACCACTTCTGTCTTCAGTGATAGGTTAAACAGGGTTGTCAGAGGTGCAGCCAACTTCTCCTTGAGTTCTCCCAATACCCCCATCAGGTCCCATTGCCTTAGCCACTTTTAATTGGGATAATTCCCCTAACACCCTCTCCACTGTGAAAGGGCTTGTGTCCATTCCCATTCCCTTGATGACCTTTTCCTTGGTTACTGGCCCACTCCCCGGCCCTTCCTCAGTGAACACAGCACAGAAATATTTGTTCAGTTTTTCTGCCTTTTGGTGGTCCTCCTCTGGGTAAACCCATCCTTCCCCTTTTATTCTAACTAACCCCTGCCTTTCTTTTGTCATCCTCTGCATATGCTTTGGCCTGCCACCACCCTTCCTGAATTTTTTTTGTTTTTCCTGGTACTTTCTTCTGTCCTCCTCCTCCCTTTGGGTAATTTTGCGTCTCTTAAAGGCCTGTTTTTTTTTCTCCCTTACCTTTTCTTCTGCCTCCTTTGAGAACTATATAGGCCTCTTCTTTCTTTTGCTCTTTCTGATCTGCCTGGCACATAGATTTGTAGCCTTTATGATGCCCTCCTTAATCTTTGCCCACTACACCTCAACTCCCTCAAGTTCCCCTACCTTAGCCAGGGCATCCCTTAGACATTCTTCCATCACCTTAAAGTTGGCCTTTTTGAAGTCTAGGACCGTAATCCTAGAGTGGCTCAGTTCTATCCCAGTCTTTGTATGGAACCATACAGAACAGTGGTCGCTGGTTCCCAAGTGGTCCCCCACCATGATGACGTCCTCCACACTGTCCCCATTTGTCAATACCAGGTCTAACATCGGCCCTCCCAGGTGGGCTGCATACCCTGCAGGGAATTCAGGACATCCCTACTCCTGGTAGACAATGCGGTGGGGAGGCTTCAGTCTACGTCACGAAGACTGAGGTCCCCCATCAGTACCACTTCCCCCTTTTGTGCCATCCTCTGAATTTTTTCCGTCAATTCCCTTTTCACCTCCTCCCCCTGTGTAAGAGGCCTAAAGATCACTCCTGCATGAACAACAGTGCCTTTACTTTTTTCTAGGGTGACCCACAGTAACACTCTCCCAGGTATCCTTCCCTGATCCTCTGTAGCCTTTATGCAGTCTCGAACATAAAGAGCCACTCCGCCCCCTTTCCTACCCTCCCTGTTTTTCCTATATAGAGTATAACCTGATATAGCCAACTCCCAGTCCTGGTTTTTGTTGCACCAGGTCTCTCTGATGGCTACCAAGTCCAGGTCTGCCTCCACCATGCTGACCTCCAGTCTGATATTTTGTTCCCAAGATTTCTGGCATTAGCGCACATGGCCTTCCATAATGCGTTCCCTTCCCCCTCCCTGCCGCTTTCTGCCTTTCCCTGTCTGTCCCATTACAAAACGTCATCCCCCTCCTACCTCGTACCCCCTGGTTTTATTTACTCCTGAAATTTTTCTGGATCACTTTTCTCCAGAGCTAAGAGGTTGCCCTTCTGATTCCATATGTGTATGTGCGGGTGGGGTAATAAAGCATGATTATTGTTAATGTCGTACATTTGCAAACTCATTTTACTATGCTGAGACTTTAGAGAAGAAAAAAAAAAGCTTTTAATACAGACAAAATTAAGACACTTCAGTATAAATAGTAACCACTAGAGGGGGTCACCACTCCTGCAAAGCTTTCACAAGGAACGTGAAATGACTCACATTTGTCTGGCTGCCATGCTGGTTTTTGTGTGTTTTCAGTGCCTGAGCACTTTAAATGGAATAAACTCATGAAGCACCTTACTTCGATGTCCGTTTATTTAGTGCCAGATCCAAGTTATCTTGAGTTGCCTGCCCTCCTTTCTGTTTTGAGGTATGTGAAATGCATTCAGTAATTGTGGGTTTTTTTTTTGTTGTTGTTTCGTTTTCTTGCTTTACAGGTTTCGACTGGCTAAGTCTTTCTAGCTTATAAAGAAACAAAACCTAAACTACTGGATTGTCTACGAGCAAAACCATGTTGCTGTATGAATGCAAGTGCACACAACTACAAGATTTAAAAAAAAATTGCAGAATTATTCTTTAGGATTGTAAAAAAGTTATAGTGTTATTGCAAAGTGATTCCTACTTATTCAGAATGTTTGGCTTTCCACATTCTTCAACTCACTCTAGATTATTGTTTTCACAGCCCCTAAATGTAAAGTAAGATCACAGCAAATAATTTTCTTCATTGTCGAGATTCGCTACTTGTGTTAACCCCTTTTTAACATTTTACTGCTGGAAAACAAATCCCTCCTCCCCTTTTCAAATACCCACTGGCATTCCCATTCCCCATCCCCTCTTGAGTTCTCCCTGGTTTCTTCTGGCTCTGCCACACCCAAAAGCAACCCAAACCCCAACTTGTGTCCTGGAATGGTGACCAGCACAAGTTCCCAAGCTCCTCCTCTGACGACTACTGGCAAGAGGAAGTGAGTAGAGGTATATGTTGGTGACAGGACCAGGGAGGGAATTAGGGTGCTCTGTGAGGTTCCAGAAGATGCCAGTGAGAACTTGCAAGGTAATTTTATTTTTAGGCATTCTTTCCCTAGAGCTCAGGGCACTGAACAAAGAAGCAAAACAGCAATATAATACCAAACAGGAAAACTAATAACTAAATAAATGAGCTCAGGGAGCAAACTGGACTTTGGGGGGGGGGTGACACTGGACGCCACTGAATACTTGGAAAGGAATGGGGAGAGAGAAGGGGTTGACAGTGTGCACCAGATGAGTACTTGGAAAGGATTAGGGGGTGATATTGGACACCAAGGGGTGCTTGAAAAGAGATGGGATGCCTGTAGACAGGGAAAATTTGAAAGGGGCAAGGTCTGGAAGGGTTTATACTGGACACCAGGGATCGTTTGAAGAAAGGAAGGGGTGACACTGGACACAAGAAAATACTTTGGAAAGGGATAGGGTGGGGATGACACAGAACATCATGAGTACTGAGTAGGAGGATAATCTGTATAGGGAGCATAAACATTTCACTCGCTGCTTGATAATTTTAGCTAAACAAATATGAGGAGAAATCTTTTGTTCTAGGATCGTGGACATGTTGTTCATCCACACTTCTTGGCATGTCCCTTTCCCCTTTAAATCTTGCTGTAAGTCTTCAAGCTGGCTCCTCCCACCCACCCGGGTGGTGTATACCTCAGCTCTGCCCCGTGACGCCAGATCTTCCTTTCCGCTGGAAGATACAGGTTGCCTCCCTCATGCTCACACATTTCGTAGGCCCTGGCTTTCAATACTTCCGTTTTACCGAAATTAAAACTTGTCCGAGTTAGCGATCGCGCTTTTGCGTCCTCGATCATGGAAGAGAAATCTTCTCCAGAATTTTGCCGGTGTCCTTGTGGCCAGAAGATGTTGCGCACCGATCCCCATCTCATGTGTGTCTACTGCCTAGGTGTCGGCCATGACACCTCATCCTGCAGTTTTTGCTTGGCCTTCCATCCCAACGTCCTGGATGACCGCCTGGCACGTTTAAGGTTGGGGAGACCGAAGAAAAGGAATCCTCCGGTGAAGTCCAAGGAGGCCAGGTGGGTGGTTTTCGCGGCCGCAGGTTCCACCGAGCAGCTGAAACGCATGAAGGCGTTCGAAGAAGAAGCCGTTCGCGCTTCGGCGAATTGAAGGTTTTTTGTTCCACGCAACCTGGGCTCCACCTTCTCAAGTTCCTTCAAGGAGTTGTGCCACTCTCTCCCCACCCAGGGAGAGGCGCCCTCGGGCTTGCACTCCTCCAGATCTCGTAAAAGAGATAAGGAACCGAGCACGTCTTCGTCTCGGCAAAGACGCTCTTGGGACATATAGAGGTCTTAGTCCCAGGAGCATGCGGTCTCGACTTTAGTCGAGATCGCTTCCTCGGCCGCAGGCTTCACGGACCTTCTGTTGGGCCAGTCGACCAAGGATGCGGCCGACGAGGTCAAGATTGTCCTCGACCCCATTGACCCGCTGTCGCCAGCCCTGGTTGACGACTCTTTGGAAAGGACTCCGGTCCTTGTCTTCCCCGATGAGGAGACCCAGCCTGCTGGTGTCCCCATCGAGGACCCGGTTCCGGATCATGAGGTATCACTGGTCCCACCAGTGTCTCCTGAGCAACCGAGTCAGCCCGTCCGATCTCGGTCGAGGTCTAGAACCCTCTCGGCCGGACAGCCGAGGTAGTGCCACAAGCACTACAAAAAGAGGCAGTGTCACCGGTTGTCCTTGTCCTCCTCAGACCAGGAGAGGCTCTGACGGAAACTCCGTCGACGCTACAAGGACCTCATGTAGCAACAGTTGATTTTGTCTGGGAACAAGCCGACTTCGACTCCTACCCCAGCCATTACTTGGCTTTCGCCTCCCAGGCCGAAGCCAACTCCCTCGGAACCGAAGCCTTCGGTTCCTCCACCCACGGGGCCGGCCCGTCCTCCAGTTCAGCGTATACCGGTCTCTTCACCGATAGTGGTGGAGCTGTCACCTAAGCAGCCTGTGGGAGGGGCTCCTTCCAAAGAGGACCGACCAGATACCGGGCTTCCCCGACGTCTGTTGGTCACGGTCACCCCGGACCACCCTCAGCGGGTTGAGGGTGATTTGGGCAGCAGGCCGCTGTACCCTGACTCTTCGGACTCTGATGTCACTGGGCTCCACTCTCAGCCTGGGGATGATGAGTCATCCGTTGGCACAGGGATGGAGGAAGGTCCTTTCTCCTTCCACGGGATCCTTCATCTCATTTCTGATTCTACAGGGATGCCCCTGGAACCCATCCTGAAAAAGGCGGAGTACCCTCTCACGGACATCCTCAAGAGAAGGGATACCTCGACGGAGGCTTTCCTGTGGCCGAGGCCATTGTTGGTTCAGCACTCGACCTATGGCAGCATCCTGCCTCATGTCCAGCACTGTCTGCCTGCATGGCCTGCAAAGTATGCGGTGCCCAGTGGGCCCCTTGCGGGGTTCACAGAGCACCTTTCGGCTGAGAGCCTGGTGACCGCCTCTGTGTTCAGGCATACTGGCAGTTCTGCCAACACTGACTGACCTCCTGACAAGGAGTCCAAGTATTTGGACCATTCAGGGCGGAAGGTCTATGCGGCATCTTCCTTGGGTCTTCGTCAGGCAAGTTCGGCCGTCATCATGGCACACTTCTGTCACGCCCTTCTCGGGTCATTGGATGAAGTCCACCCTCATCTCCCCGCCGACATGCAGACCATCATTAAGCAGGTCCGAGATCAGGGCCATGCTGTTGCCACACAGCAGCTCCAGACGGCCCTGGACATCAGGGACTCTTGTGCTCGCTCGATGGCTGCCGCAGGGCTTGGCTGAGGCTCTCCTCCTTCCCGGCGGATACTCGGCACAAGATAGCTGATTTACGTTTCCTTGAGACCGACTTGTTCGGCCCAGGAGTGGCCAGTCACCTACAGCACATAGAGGAGTCCATTGCCACCTTGGACGCCACTTCTGCCAAGAGTTCTTCAGGCATGAACCAGCAGAAGAAAAAAAAGAAGCCCTTTCGGCATTCTTCCCCTGCGGTTCAGGAGTCGTCCTACCAGGGAGGACAGCAGCATCGACATCAGCAGCAGGCTCAAGCTTGGCACCCTCGGCCCAAGCCTGGACCCCAACCGGCCCGTAGAGGAGGCCGAGGCTCAGGTTCTGGAGCTTCCTCTTCCTGCAAGCCTGCTCAGTGATGAGGTCGGGGTTACCACCTCTATTCCCATCACGCCAGCTTTGGGCCTTCCTGTAGGGGGCCGGCTCCGCCACTTCCTTTCCGCCTGGTCTGCTATCACTACGGACAGGTGGGTTCTTGAAGTGGTTGGTCAGGGACTGCCTCTAGAATTCAAGCAGTACCTTCCCAGCCGAGCCCGCGCCCCTCAGGAAGAATGGATTTCGGCATGCACGTAGTCGGCTCTTCGAGATGACATTGCTCAGCTCCTCCTCAAGGAGGCAGTAGCTCTCGTGGCGACTCAGTCTGCAGACCCAGGCTTTGCTCCAGGTACTTCCTGGTGCCCAAGCGGATTGGGGCTGGTGCCCCATTCTAGATCTCCACGACCTAAATCAATACCTCAGGTCACCCACCTTTCGGATGGTCACTCTGTCCCAGATCATACCATCCTTGGAGCAAAACGTGGTTCTGTTCACTGGATCTGCAGGATGCGTTCTTTCACGTCCATATCCATCCGTCCCATCAGCGGTTCCTCCGCTTCAGGGTCGAAAGGACCTTGTACGAGTTCCGAGCCATGCTGTTCGGCCTGTCATTGGCCCCACGGGTCTTCACCAAATGCATTGCAGTGGTGGTGGCTCATTTCCGCCGTTGAGGGGAGTGGTCAGAATTTACCCCTACCTCGGTGATTGGCTACTTGCAGGTTCCACCCAGCAGGAGGTGGAGAGGTCCAGGGATCTGGCCCTCCAAACCTGCTCCCAGCTCAGCCTCCTGATCAACGAGGCCAAGTTGGAACTCGTGCCTTCCCAGGTGATGGGCTTTATCTGAGCAGAGCTCAACTCGTAAAGCCAGAGCTCGGCTCCCGGCGGACAGGGCGGAGGTTCTCTCCTCCTTTGCTGAATCATTTCTGGTTGGGCACTTGCGCCCTGCCTGGGACTTTCTGCGCCTTCTGGGTTACATGGCGGAGTGCACCTCAGTGGTCCATTGGGCCCGGTTGCACATGCGCCCCCTCCAATGGGAGCTGGTCGCCCAGTGGACTCAGCATCACGGTTATTTCGACTAGCTGATCATTGTAACCCAGAAGATGTGGGACGCTGTCCAATGGTGGACCGCCCCAGACTAGTTGCAGGATGGGATCCGTTTGTCCGCCCAGAGCCGATGGTCGTTCTTACGACCAGTGCCTTTCACATGGGCTGGGGAGCCCACATGGGGGACAACAGGGCCCACTGGCTCTGGACCCTCGAGGAGTCCCGATGCTACATCAACCTGTTGGCGCTCAGAGCAGTCAGACTGGCACTGTCAGCTTTCGCTCCTCAGCTCCGGGGTCAAGTGGTTCAAGTTCAGACGGACAATACCACGACCAAGTACTACTTCAACAAAAAAGGGCGGCACGCACTCCCGTCTGCTGTGCAAGGAGGCGCTCTACATCTGGACCCTCGTAAGCGGGTTGGAGGCAGATCTGCTAGCCATCCATGTGGCAGGAGCCTCGAACCAGCTGGCGGATGCTCTCAGCCACTTAGGCCAGACACCTTACGAGTAGTCTCTCCATTCAGAGGTAGCATACAGCCTGTTCTCCCATTGGGGCAAACCGATGGTGGACCTGTTTGCCTCCAGGGAAAACACCAAGCTGAGGCAGTTTCATGCCCCGCAGGGCTCGCTGCAGGGGGATGCCTTCTCGAGGCTGTGGACCCCAGGCCTCCTCTGTGCCTGCCCTCCATTTCCCTTGATCCACAAGGTGTTATTCAAGGTGAGGAGGGACAAGGCGAAGGTGATTCTGGTAGCCCCAGACTGGCCGCGCCAGTTCTGGTATCCAGATCTCCTGAGCCTCAGCTGCAGGCCCCCGGAGCGGCTTTGTACACGCCCGGACCTGATATCTCTGAACCAGGGGAAGGTTTTCCATCCGGACCTTCAATCCCTGCACCTCACAGCCTGGTACCTGAGCGGCTAGAGTTCCAGGCATTGGGTCTTTCCGAAGATGTCTACACCGTGGTGGAGGCATCAAGAAAGGAATCGACCAGGAAATGTTATGCCTTCAAATGGAAAAGGTTTTCCATTTGGTGTCAGGGCAAGGGTCTGGACCCCTTATCCTGTTCTGTGGCTAACATTCTCGACTACCTTTGGTCTCTCTCCAAAGGGGTCTACGGTCATTGACCCTTAGGGTGCACCTGGCAGCCATTTCTGCTTACAGGGCGCGGGCCAGTTAGCCAACATTGGCGCAGGAGACAGTGGTCGGGCACTTTTTCAAAGGCCTGGATCACATATCCCCTCCAGTGCATGAACCTCCACCTCCATGGGATCTACTGTTGGTAGTGTGAGCTGTCACATTTGTCGTGGAAGACGGCCTTCCTTGTGGCTGTCACATCTGCCATAAGTAGGGATGTAAGTTTGTCATGGATGAGGTTTTAATGACTCATTGTTTGTTCATGAAATCATTAGTAAACAGTAGTAAATGTTGTGGCACTGTTATCATTGCTACATTCTGATGACACAAGTGAAAGTCATGGAAGTCCTGAATAAAGATCAAACATCCTGGAATCAATGACGTGTATGACTGCCATGACAAACTTGCATCCCTAGCCATAAGGACAGGGGAGCTCCAGGCACTTTCGGTGGACTCCCCTTATCTGGTCTTCCACAGGGACAAAGTTGTCCTGTGCCCCAACCCGAAATTCCTTCCGAAGGTGGTGTCAGAGTTTCACCTTAACCAGGTGTTGACTCTGCCAGTATACTACCCTAATTACACCTTGGAGGTTGAGTACAGGTTCCATACTTTGGACCCGAGACGTGCTCTCTCCTATTACAAGGAGAGGACGGCGGAAATTCATGGAGAGGTTCACCAGCTGTTTGTCACCTACGCTGAAGCCACTTCTGGCAGACCTGCAGCGATATCTTCAAGATCTCCTTATTAGCTTGGCAGAAGACACCAGGAGAAAGGACTGCTGTGTGACTGAACTTCTCTGCTGGGACTAAAGTAGAAGAACTTTTGTATTTGGACCTTTAATTTAGGGTAAAAAAACCAACATACAAAACAAAACAAAAAAAAAAAGTGTGTGTTGGATTAACTGAACTGAATGGGTAACTGAAAAGTCATCTAGGTGTAAATCTCAGGTGACTGAAAGGACTTAACTGCTGTGAGGTTTAAATTACTTGTAGAAAGATCTGGTAAGTAGGGGGAGTGGCTTAGCTAGAAGGAAGCTACATTTAAAGACTGCCTTAGAAAGATTCTGCAAATAGCTTGGCAGAAGACACCAGGAGAAAGGACTGCTGTGTGACTGAACTTCTCTGCTGGGACTATATTGTCCTCCTTCCCACCCAAAGCTAGTTCTATTTTTATAGGCACAGGATTTGACTGACAACAGGAACTTCCTGTTTAGGGGCAGGAAGTGAGTGATCACAGAACCACCAAGGACCCACCATCCTAGAAGGGCAAGAGTAGCTCTCCGGCCCCCTCTAGCTGCTGGAGGTCTGCCTCTGACCAAGTAAGTGGTCTACTGAGAAATATAGGATATTCTTGTCTCAGAACAGGACAATCAGGAGCTTAAAGGGCACACAGGCAGAAAGTAAGGAGAGAGAAAAAAACAGAGGAAAGAGTAAGGATTGCAAACAGTTAAGGGGCCAGAAATAAGACATGATTGGAGTGGTGCAGTGCAGCGGCTGTGGAGCAGCAGTCTTCCGGGAGATGTTCTGGAGGATGCGGTGTTGTCCCATCTGCAGGCACCTCTCTGGGCTGAGGGAGGAGGTTGCTCATCTCCAGGCTGAGTTGGCCAGGATTTGTGGGACCTCCTCTTCCATCCAAGGACCACCAGTGCCACTGCCGTTGCCTCAGAGGTTGCCAAGAAAGAGGAGCGGTTGGACCACAGTGGGCTCAGGAGGGGAGGGTGGTGGAACAGAGGCACATCCTCCAGCTGTACCTCCACACTCCTATGCCATTCTGGCAAAGTGTGGTTCCTCATGGAGGCACCTACAGTGGAGACCAAGGAGGATGCTGGGAACCTCCACAAAGGAGACCCACAGGAGGGTGGCAGGGGACCCTGCAGGGGAAGGAAACAGCTCTGGTGGGGACTCCATTGTTAGGAAGGTAGAACTGGGCAAGGAAGGGAGAGGGAGGTAGGTGCCTGCCTGGCGCCATGGCTTGAGGACAGAGAGCATCCTCAGGATTGCCAGAGCAGCTGCACAGGGAGGGGAGTATGTCATTGTCCACTTAGGGACAAATTACCTGGCTAAGAAAAGGATTAGAGAAGTGCAGGAAGAGTCTAGGAATTGGGAGGGGCCTTAGTCAAGCAGCACGCACGGTAACCTTCTCGGAGGTGCTACCCATCTATGGCATAGGAGAGGCTAGGTGTTCCGTATCATGGGATTCAATCAGTGGTTGAAAAACTGGTGGAGCTCAGGATTTGGCTTCATTGGGACTGGGGTCCACCTGGAGTGATGCAAGCCTATACTGGCATGATGGGCTGCATCTGTCCGGGAGGGGAACCAGGATCCTAGGTGATAGGTTTAAATGCTTCATTGGCAAGCTTTTAAACTAGCCAAAGGGGCACTGGAAAGGAGCAGGAAAATCCTAGCCCCCAAACAATCACGGTAGTAAGTGTGGCAAACACCACATGGAGGTGTCAGATAGGGGAGAAAGGCAGGGGTAAATGGAGAAAGTGACAAAGGCAAGAAGGACAGGGATGGGGCAAAAGGGGGTAAGGCCATCAGGAAATGGAGGGTAATGAGTACCAATGCCGGAAGTCTGGGCAACAAGCTCCCTGAGCTGGTGGCCTTAATGGAAGAGGGATGCCTGGATATCGTAGCAGTCACAGAAACATGGTACACAGAGAACCATGACTGGGATGTTAACATAACCTACAGGAGAGACAGGCAGGGGAGAAGAGGGGGAGGAGTAGCTCTCTATGTAAAGGAAGGGATAAAAGCAACTGAACAAAAGAGTAAACGGGAGAGAGGAGGCACTGTGGGTCACCTTGGAGACTGGAAAGGGTACCACAATCCGCACAGGGGTTGTGTACAGACCCCCATGTCAGGGGGAAGGAATGGACAAGGATATGATGGAAGGCATTCTTAGAATGGCAGAGAAAGGGGAGATACTGTTGATGGGAGACCTGAATATGCCAGATGTTAACTGGAGCACATTTGCTGCAGCCACAACCAAGAGCAGGGCCATTCTTGATGCCCTACAGGTGGCAGGCATTAGACAGCTAGTTTCGGAACCCACTCGTGAGGGAGCAATCTTAGACCTCGTACTCTCAAACGGGGCAGTGAGAGGATCTCAGATCTAGAAGTGGGTTGCCATCTGGGGACAAGTGACCATCAAACAGTGTGGTTCACGTTAAACTCAGCTACAGAGTCAAGCCATACAAAAGTGAGGGTACTGGACTTTGGGAGGGCAGACTTTGGCAAGATGGGAGAGTGCCTCAGAAAAGCACTAGCAAACAGGGTAGAAGGAGGTGTGGAGCAACAATGGGAATTATCAAACTGCCATCACAGAGGCAACAAGCTTTGTGTGAAGCAAATAAACAAATCAAAAGCGAAAGAAAAGCCACTATGGTTCTCAAGAGAGTGGCTGTGAAAGTCAGGAAGAAAAAGATAGCATTCGGAAGTATAAGGAAACACAGAAGGAGCAGGACAGAGAGCTGTACCAGTTAAGGCAGAAGGAAGCAGGAGGGAAGTCAGAATAGCAAAGGCCCAAACTGAGGAAAAGATAGCCAACCCACTAAGAAGGGGATAAACCTTTATAGGTACATCAGCGATGAGAAAGACAAAGGGAGGGATAGTGAGGCTGAATAGAATGAACGGTGGTGGGCAGAGGGGACAGTGAAAAGCAGGAATACCGATAATATTTCTGCTCAGTAGTCACAAAAGAGGAGGGGAAGTGCTCAATCCAATTAACAGAAGCACTTTGATAGGGGGTCTTATCCCAGTCCTTTCACAGAAGAAAGGGTTCTGCAAGAACTCCTAAAACTGAAGGTGGACAAAGCAATGGGTCCTGATGGAATTCACCCCAGAATTCTAAAAGAATTAAGGAAGGAACTAGTGAAACCACTGGCTACTCTTTTAATAAATCATGGGAGGATGGTGTGGTACCCAAGGACTGGAGGAAGGCGGATGTGATTCCCTTCACAAAGTGGGACCAAGACAGAGGCAGGAAACTACAGACCTGTCAGTCTGACCTCTGTGTAGGAAAGTGATGGAGTCACTTCTGAAGGAAAGAATAGTTGAGTACCTAGAGGTCAGTGGAGCACAGGATCAAAGGCAGCATGGGTTCACAGCGGGAAGGTCATGTCAGACGAATCTAATAGATTTCTTTGACTGGGTGACCAAAGTAGTAGACCAGGGAGGGCTGTGGACATGACCTACCTAGACTTTAGCAAGGCATTTGACACAGTCCACACAGAAGATTATTAGTCAATTAACCAGCCTGGGAGTGGGTCCCAGGGTGGTAGTCTGGTAAAACATTGGCTGGACAACAGGACACAGAAGGTAATTGTAAATGGAGTCCACTCTGAAGAAAGGGCGGTTACTATGGGTACCACAGGGTTCAGTATTGGGTCCAGTCCTTTAATGTCTTCATCAGTGGCATTGCAGAGTGACTGGAAGGAAAAGTATGCCTTTTGCAGATGACACAAAGATCTGCAACAGGGTTGATACACAAAGAGGCGTGGAAAGGATGAAAAGGGACTTGGCAAGGTTGGTGGAATGGTCAGACGATGGCAGCTAGGATTCAATGCAAAAGTGCAAAATAATGCACCTGGGAAACAAGAACCCAGGGAAGAATACACAAGGGTGGGAGGTAGTAACAACAACAAAAATGGAAAGGGACCTGGGGGTAATCATATCAGATGACCTTAAGGTTAGCAGGCAATGTGAGAAGGCAGTAGGGAGGGCTGGGGTATACTGGGATGTATAGGGAGAGGCATCAGCAGCAGAAAACAGGAAGTTGTTATCCCTCTGTACAGACAGTTGGTGAGACCCCATCTGGAGTACTGCGTCCAGTTCTGGAGACCCCATCTCTGCAAGGACATAGACAGGATAGAGGCAGTCCAGAGGAGGGCAACTAAATGGTGCAGGGTCTGCAAGAGAAGCCGATGAGGAGAGACTAAAGGAGCTTAATATGTATACCCTTGAGGAAAGAAGGAGAGGGGGACATGATAGAAACTTTCAAGTACCTCAAGGAATCAGCAAAGTCCAAGAGGGTAGCATCTTTCAGAAAGAGACTTGCAAGAACAAGGGACACAATTTAAAGATAGAAGGAGGGCGGTTCAGGGCAATGTGAGGAAGTATTATTTCACAGAGAGGGTAGTGGATGCATGGAACAGCCTTCCTGAGGAAGTTGTGGGGTCTAAAACTGTGGGAGAATTCAAGAATGCATGGGACAGACATAAGGCAATTCTTGTGGGGGGCAGGAAGATATAGGCTGTTGGTTAACTAGGATCTGCGGCCTATCCTGTAGGTAGGGAAATGGGCAGACTAGATGGGCCTAGCGGTCCTTATCTGCCGTCATAGTCTATGTTTCTATTCCCTACTGTCCCTCTCGCTCGCTCCGCTCTGCCGAGGAGGGATTGCTAGAGGTTCCCAGGGTCCACTTAAAAACTTCTGGAGCGCGGGCATTTTCTTATGCTGCCCCTACCCTGTGGAATTCTTTACCTCGTCGGATACGGAGCTGCCTGACCGTTGAGAGTTTAAAGTTAGAATTAAAAACTTATTTATTTAAACAGGCATATAGAGAGTGATTTTACTGTGATTATATTGTTATTGCTGTTGTTTTATGTTATATGTATGTATTTTAATTGTTTTATTTGTACAGCGCTTTGGTTTTGAAAAGCGCTTAAAAATAAATTTTACTTACTTACTATTGCAAGATGGATTACATCATGCATAGGTCTGTGCTATGAGTTGGCGGGCAAGGAGCCTCCCAGAGGGATAAGAGCTCATTCTACCCGCCATACTGCTGCATCGGTGGCTGCTTCCAGGGACATCCCTATCCAGGAAATCTGTTGGTCTGTTTCCTGGAAGTCAGCAAACACCTTCATCATCCATTACCACATCGACCTTGAGTCACGCGGGATGCTGGTTTTGGGGCCTCAGTTCTCCTATCTCTGTTCCCTAAATAGGGTGTGTGTGCCTTGCCTCCCTCCTCCCAGAGAACTGCTAGGAATCTGCCAAGAAATGTGGATGAACAACATATCCACGATCCTAGAACAACAGGCTACTCACCTGTAACAGTAGATCTTACTTCGAGATACAGCTCTTGCAGCAGGTTACACCATTAGGACTGAAGCCGGCAGGCGCCAGGACCCCACGGAAAAATTCACAATTAGCTATCTTCAGCGGGGACCTGTGACGCCAGTCCGCCTCCGGCGTCAGGCGTGGTACATAAGGGGACGGTCCCGCCAGATTCCCCAGTTCTTTACCGCCGTCGACTTGCATGCCTCGACCCTCCGGTCTTAGTCTAGCGCGCGACGCGTGGTCACAGAGCTTTCCTACGGGAATTTCATTTTCTTAGAAAAATATTACCGCTGATGTCCTCTCCGACCGGTCATCCATCAAAGTGTGCGTGCGGGAAGCAGATCACCTTCAAGGACCCCCACACGGCCTGCGTCAGGTGCCTGGGCCCAGACCACGATACCCGGGCCTGCTCCTTCTGCCAGGGGTTCAATAGCCGAACCAGGATCCGGCACCAGAAGGCTCTTCAAGCGTTCTTGTTGGAGGAGAAATTAAGAGCTATGTCCTCCAAGGGGGAATCGTCCACTAAATTCCACAAGCATATGGAAAAGAAAAGAAAGGAGAAGGCCCCTTCCAGGTCCCCGACCAGGGCCTCCGAGTCCCGCAGCTCCGGGTCAAAGTCCGACCGCTCTCCATCCAGGGCCTGTTCTCTGCCTCCCCCGGCTGCGGTTTCTGCACCTCGCTCTTCTCAGGCCCATTCCGCCAGGCCGTCGTCGTCCTCTGCCTCCAAGGCCTCGGCGAAGTCCGGGGAGCGCCACCACCACCACCATAGGTCGGGTTCCCGCCCGTCGGCACCCGACATCCGGTCGTCTTCTGCCACCCGAAGACGCTGGAGCTTACTCCCTGAAGAGGCGGTAGACCCGACGCCAGCTCGACCTTCGCCGGCCATCCTCCTCCTGAGCCGCTGCCGCCGGGAGACCGCCGTTCAAGCCTTCCCAGCGGACGCCGGTTGGGGGACCGACGTCCGCCCTGCCTGAGAAGAGGGCTCCTGCGCCTCCGACTGTCGTCGCGCAGGAGTCGCTGACGGAGGAAGATCTGATGCAGCCCGAGGACCAGACGGGCAACCCCGGCCTCGTGCAGTCTCCCAGGGCCCCCTCGCCTCCGCTCGAGGCCCCTGTGGAGCCGTCGCCGGGACCCGACGACTGCCCTCCGGCGCCTGGGCTGTCGTCAGGACTTTCTTTAGTGGAAGTGAAGGATCTCTTCACTTATTGGTGGGACACCATTAAGAGGGATGTGGTCCCCACTTCTCTTCCTCCACCACCGACGCCGTCCCCCCACTTCGCCTTCGGGATCGGCAGGCCGCTCAACTCCCCGGGAGCCCAGATCTCTCCCAGGGACGGTCGGAAAACGGAGACCTCCGACAAGATCTTCTTCTGGATCACCCAGCCCCAAGAGGTCCAGGAGACACCGGCGTTCGCCGTCCGACGGAGGACACGGATCAGTTTACACCTCCTCTAGATCCCCATCTCCATTCTCCATCCCTTCTCGGACCCACGGAACGCCGAGATCTCCTCCGGATGACCCCTCATTCATGGATATTATCGTCATATCCATGAGAACATGGGTGGGATGCGGAAGAATTAGACCCGAAAGGTTCGCCTTGCCAAGTATCTTCGGCAAAGGACCCCAAGCCTGTGGTGGTACCACCTTGGTGGACACTTTGCGGGATCGCCACCAAGGGCTGTGGAAGCGCCCACATTCGCCTCCCGGTGGTGCCAAGAAAGCTGACCGCCTGTACAAGGCTCCTAAGGAGGACCAGTACCTGACGCAGCAGCCTCAGGCCGACTCTCTGGTCATCACAGCCCCTCACATGACCGGTCACAGAGGTCAAACATCTGAGCACCTGCCACCGGACCCAGAATCCAAACAATTGGACTCTCTGGGCAGGCGCGACGTGATGCTTCCGCCACCTTGCCATCAGATCCTTAAACTACCTAACCCACGTGGTTCAGTTTCAGAGCGCTTTGTGGGATCAGGGTCTGGAGGCAGCTGAAAAGCTCACCGAAGGTGAGCAGAAGGAGGAGATGCTCCAGCTCCTCCTGCACGGTTCAGACGTGGGGACCCAAGTGCTTCGAGCCGCTGCATCATCTCCGCGGACTCATCGGCCCGAGCAGCAGCTTCTGGCGTTGCCTCCGGAGACACTCCTGGCTACGCTGCCTCGGCTTCACCCCGACGCCCAGAAAACATAATGGACGCCTCCTTCGAGGAGAAGTTTTATTTGTAATCCTTCTGAGAAGATTATTACCAAACTTCAAGAGGCCGGAAGGCGGTGAGGTCGGTCCAGGCCATGTACCCAACTAGGCTTGGTTCCTTTCATAGGAACCAAAGCCGTTTTCGTGAGCGGACACAGAGGCAGCAGCCTCACTCCGCTACACATCAGAGGGGCTCTGGTTTCCGTAGAACCCAGGGTAAACAGCCCGCTGGCCGAGGTCAGCGTTCCCCTAGGCCAACCCAGCCAACGGGCCCATCTGCCGCCACAGCCTGACTCCTTTCCGGCCCCCGCCCCTCAGGATCAACGGGAAATCATGGTCGGGGGTCGCATCGCGAACTTCCTGCCGGGATGGCAGGCTATTACCACCGACAGGTGGGTTCTGCTGTTGGTCAGTCTTGGCCACTTTATAGAGTTCGCAGAAAAGCCACCCTCGAGGCCTCCTCTGCTCTCCCGGTATCCGGGTCAGCACAAAAGCTTGATTTGGCAAGAGGTACTCGCGCTCCTAAGAAAGGGAGCAATAGAGTATGTCCCGGGGAACCAGAGAGGACAGGGATATTATTTTCACTTCTTCCTGGTTCCCAAGAAATCAGGGGACCTCTGTCCAATTCTGGACCTCAGCGACCTCAACGTGTCTGTCGCCTACAAAAGATTCCGCATGGTGACTCTTCCGGGCCTTATTCCCATGCTGAAACAAGATGCCTTTTTAGCGTCCCTAGACATGCAGGACGCGTACCTGCATATCCCCATAGCTCATGCGCACCAGAGGTTCCTGCGCTTCGAGTTCCTCATCCACCACTTTCAGTTCCGGGTTTCCGCTCGGACTGTCATCCGCACCAAGGGTCTTTACCAAGTGCATGGCAGTCGTGGCAGCATCTCTAAGGAGACAGGGCCACTATGTGTTCCCGTACCTCGACGACTGGCTTCTCATGGCCGCCTCCAGAGAGGCGTTGTTGCTCGCAATCCAGAGCACCCAAAACTTGTTCCAATCTCTGGGCATTCTCATAAATTACGGGAAGTCTCTCTTGGTACCGTCGCAGAAACTGCAATTTATAGGCGCAGTACTAGACACCGTTCAGGGAAGAGCTTTTCTTCCAGACGACAGAGCGGAACGCATCAGGTCCCTCATAAGGGATTTGTCATCGAACAAGATCGTGCCTGCCAGGTCGGTCCTTCGCCTGCTCGGACACAAGGCTGCGGCCATTCCTACTGTCCCTTTCACAAGGCTCCACATGTGGGTAACCCAGTGGATGCTCAAGGTGCAATGGGACCAAAGGCAAGACCACTTGCAGCATCCGGTCAGGATCACGAACTCGTGATCCGCAACTGGCAGTGGTGGCTAGCCCCCGGGTCACTTTCCAAGGGCGTCCCATTTGTAGCGCCGTCTCCGGAGGTAACCCTCACCACGGACGCCTCAGGTCTTGGGTGGGGGGCACACCTGGACGGGGTAAAGTCCCAGGGTTCGTGGACCCCGTTGGAGGCTCATCTCCATATCAATGTCCTAGAGATGAGGGCGGTCCTCTACGCCTTGCAGGCTTTTCAGTCAATAATCCCACCGTGTACCCTCTTGCTTCAGACAGACAACACGGCGGTGATGTATTACCTCAACAAACAAGGAGGCGCACACTCTTACCCCCTTTGCAGGGAGGCCATGAGGGTGTGGGATTGGGTAATCGGACACGGCGCAAATCTGATCACTGTGCACGTTCCCGGGGTGGACAACACGATTGCAGACGGCCTGAGTCAATCCCAGGCCAGAGTCCACGAGTGGGAACTTCTTCAAGAGGTAGCAGAGGATCTGTTTCTTCGATGGGGAACTCCAGAGCTGGACCTGTTCGCATCCCCATCCAACGCAAAACTGCCCAATTTTTGCTCGCTAGATCCAGGGCCTGGTGTTTTCTGGCAAGACGCGTTATCCCTCTCCTGGGCGAACAGATTCCTCTATGCTTTTCCTCCCTTCCCGTTGATCCAGAGAGGAGTTCTCAAGCTGCACAGGGAGCAGGCACAAATGATTCTGGTGGCCCCTTTCTGGCCCAGACAGATCTGGTTCCCCTTGTTGATGCAACTATCTCGGGAACCCCCGCTCCCGTTGCCGCTCAGCTCCCACCTACTGTCTCAGGAGAAAGGTTCATTGCTCCATCCGGATCTACGTTCTCTGAACCTGCATGCTTGGCTCCTAGAGACATAGCCATCTTGCGTCACGGGGTCTCGCAAGAGGTTGCAGAGGTTCTTTCTGCAGCCAGAAAACCGGCAACGCATGCGACGTACGCCATGAAATGGCGCCGTTTTTGTTTATGGTCTCGAGCTCGTGATCTTTCCCCTTTAGGTTGTCCGGTGGGAGTAATTTTGGATTACCTCCTCTCCCTTTTTCATTCAGGCCTAGCCTACTCCTCTATTAAGGTGCACCTCTGTGCCATTTCTGCCTATCACCCGGTGGGACACCGACAGTAGCTCAATTGGACACCTCTCGGAATTTCTTAGGGAGTGTTACACCTTAGGCCTCCATTAGGGACCCTGTGCCTCATGGGATCTGCTCTTGTCCTGAACAGCTCACGCTCCTCCTTCGAACCTGCCGCGGATTGCGAGCTACGCTTCGTCGTGGAAGACGTTATTTTAGTTGCTGTTACTTCAGCGAGAAGAATTTCTGAGCTTCACGCTCTCATGTGCAAAGAGCCTTATTTAGTTTTCCACCGGGACAGAGTATCCCTGAGGACGAACCCTAAGTTTTTACCTAAGGTGGTCTCTGCACTCACTCTAAACCAGGATATTGACCTTCCGGTCTATTTCCCGAGTTATTCTAATAGAGGAGAGGCTTTGCTCCACACCCCTGGATGTTCACCGTAGCCTGAGGTATTACCTCAACAGAACTAAGTCCTCTCGTAGTTCTGATCAGCTTTTTGTTTCCTTCTCTGAGAGAATGATGGGCCAACCAGTATCCAAACAGACTTTGTCTCGCTGGCTTGTCCAGTGTATTTCATACTGTTATGATACAAAACAAAAGCCCCTCCCGGGTCCTATCCGGGGTCATTCTACTAGGGGTGTGGCCACATCCTTTGCAACACTCAAAAACGTTTCCATCTCTGCTATTTGTGCTGCAGCCACTTGGAGTTCTGTGCATACCTTTATCAGGCATTATAGTCTGGACATCGCCTCTCGGCGAAGAGCCGGTTTCGGCCTGCGGTGCTACAGGGTCTCCTGTCCTAGGTTCAGGACCTGGAATGTTCTTTCTATTTACCTCCTCCCGGAATTTCTGGCAGCGTTACTGCTTGGGAATCAGTCCTAATGGTGTAACCTGCTGCAAGAGCTGTATCTGAGTAAGATAGTACAGTTACGTAAGAACTTACTGTAACAGTAGATCTTGAACAGCTCTGCAGCTTGGTACCTTCCCGCCTACCTTCCCTTGAGGAGACAGGGCTCTGCCTTTTCTTGTTGGGATCTTCTCCCTATTGTCTTCTGACGGTGGATCCTCGGTCTCCTTTCTGATGTCATCCTGCGGCGGGAGTCTCCGGAGGGAGAACTGGGGAATCTGGGGGACCGCCCTTATGTACCACGCCTTGACGTTGGAGGCGGGACCGGCGGCGGCAAGGTCCCTCTGAAGATAGCTAGCTAGAATTTTTCCATGGGGTCCTGGCGCCTGCCGGCTTCAGTCCTAATGGTGTAACCTGCTGCAAGAGCTGTTCTCGAAGATCTACTGTTACGGTAAGTTCTTACGTAACTGTACTTTCTAGGAGTGGTATATGTTGTTCATCCACACGGACCCACCCGTCCTCCCCGGCTGCAGACGCACACAGCCTGGCATCCAGCGGGCTAAGATCTGGAGTCGTGGGGCGGAGCCGAGGTATTTACCACCCGGTTGGGGGGGATGAGCCAGCTTGAAGACTTCCGGCAAGATTTAAAGGGGAAAGGGACATGCCAGAGAGTGTGGATGAACAACATATACCACTCCTAGAACTACTGTTACAGGTGAGTAACCTGTTCTTGTTGCCTAAGCAAGTTTTTAATATTTTCGTATTATGTGCACAGGCATGCATTGTCCACTGCATTTTTAAAAAAAATGTATTAATAGGTACATATTGACTTGAACCCACACCTATGATAAATACAAAAAGATTTAAAGATTGTTTTTTCTTGTAGACAAAGCTGTTCTCCTTAAGGTGTAACATTTTTTTTTTAGCTTGTGCTTTTGGGGCAATAAGGAAGAAGAGAATATATATATTTATACCACGGCGGTGAGAGCTTTCTCAGTAGGATAACCTGTGTTATTTCCACTGCAGTGAGGATAAATCTTGATGACATCAGCAGAGTGAGGATATCGACATTTATCCATACTCTGCTGATGTCACCAGAGTGAGGATAAATGCACTGCAGCTTGCATTCTAAAGGAAACTGCTTCAGAAAAAGTTTCTCTTTCTCACTGAAGCTGCAACTTACTCAATTAGCTTTGCAAAAGACTCTCACCTATGTCCCATTGTGTTTCTAACATTGCTAGCCCATTACTGTGCTGATCTCAGCTTCAAAACAATCTGAATTCTAAATGAAAGTCTTTTAAAAAGCAGGTTCTGTTTCTCAGTGCTACCTGCAGCAGTTTGTCTTTCTCACTGAGCCTCTGACTCACTCAGTTAGCTTTGCAAACCACACTCACCTGTGTTTCTGACACCCAGTCCATTCAGAACACACACACACACACACACACACACACACAGTCTCAGAAAAAATGTTCCTGCAGCTCTCACCCCTGTGGTATAAATCACACACATGATGGGCAGATCATGGCATATGGAAAATATTCTCACTCCTGCCTCATGAGCTGTGTATTTTCACTTGTGCCTTCGGCACTCGTGAGAATACACAGCTCACTCTGCAGGAGTGAGAATATTTTCCATATCCCACTCCTGCCCATCATGTATCCCATGTGTGTGTGTGTGTGTGTGTGCGCATGTGTGTATATATATATATTTATATATATATATATATATATATACATAACGTTGAAATTGTAGGCTGTGTAGTTACAAAACAATACTGTTTTAAGTTTGGGCTAATTGTGGTCGCTAGAATTGTGAATTTTGTCACAGAATCATTTGTCTATATTGTCCCCGTGGAGCCATTGAAGATTTATTATGTGCTACTTGGGCAGGTTGCCAAGGAAGGCTAAACTGACAAGTTACTTGCTAGGGAATGTTCTGGTTTCCAGTCACTAGTCAGCAGGACTAGTGGTAGGAAAATCTGCTGGCCCATGAGGCCCATCTGTTGTACTTAATGAAATATTACTTCCTTCAATACGAGCCAACAGGGCTTTTACTTGCCTGATACAAAGTCTACTGGCACTTGACTGGTGACAGTGTTGAATCCAGACTATTGGGGACGTTCCTGGTGGCCATATGTAAATGGTAGACTTGCTGCTCTAACGAGCAAGTCTTATCATGTGGTGAGACCATGCAGCCTCTACAGGACTGGAGAGCTTGTTACACTGAAAATGCAGTGACACTATTACATAACACCATGGAGTTGTTGTTAATACTGGATAATAGAAGCAACAGAAGTGTGTATTAAAAGTGTTCATGCTTTTTTAAAGGTATTTCTTTATTTCCTTCAGACATGCTGTCCAGGCTTGCTGCCCACACCAAAACCTCTGAGTTGAGCCATACCACAGATAGTCCTCTGCTTTTGGGCTCCCTTTCAACTTGGCCACTGCCAAGGTGAAAGGGGGCCTGTTCCGGAGCTTCATTGTAAAGTACAAGGCCTGCCTTTCAGAGTGCCAGTGAGCATGGAAGGAGATTGACAGTCCAACCAGAGAAGCTTTATCCTCCATTATAAAAGGGCTTTGGATCCTAAATCTTCATTGGTCCAAATAGATCACCTGACTGTTCATTAATTCCCAGTAAAAACACAGTTTATAAGTAACTTAACCGTATCTACCTAGCAATAGCCTTACTAAATGAATACGATAATCTTTTTCATTAAAATAAAAAGTTTTCCCATTTTCTAAATGCAGTAACGCACAACAGGGCATTGGTTTCTTTAAAATTAATGCACTTCCTAGTTACATTTAAAGGCCCTTGATCTTCGTTACCATTTTAATGCACTTTCCGGGTGCATTGAAAAATATAAGGCTGGTGGTCTCGTGCGTTGCAATTCTCTTGGGTTATGCATTAATTCTGTAGAAACCCATGCCCTGTTGTGGGCTGCTGTTTACGTATACAGCCAGCCATGCCTCCCCAGTGCATGCACATGAAGGGTCAGGACTGCCCTAAGGAAAGAGGCACCATGCTGCGTGTGATCACCCTTACTACCACTGGCATCTCCACATGGCCATCCCTAGATATTGCTACAAGAACAGCACTGTGCCCCCACTCCTGTCCCAGAGGAGAGCATCCATAAGACGCTGGGAGCTCTCCTTGCCAACCTCCATTCTTGACGCCCTTGGCTTGGGACACGAACCAGGGTCACCAGCATGCCAGAGTGCTCCCCTGCCACTCTGCGCCATGGAGCTGACTCAAGTGTTGCTGCTGTAAGGGGATTTAAAGAGCTAGCATGCATGCTGAAAGAGAGTGTACAGCTTCTTCCCAGCCTCACCAGCTTCACAGTCACTGCATATAAGCTGTAGTTTAATCATTTTGTTTCTCACCTCCTCAGGCTAGTTTTTGACTTTTTAGTTTTGAGAGGGAGTTGTTGCTGTGTCCAGTGCCATTCACTGCCATGAGCATGGAAAGTGATGTGGGGGGAACATCAGTCAGCTGTCTCTTAGTGAAGCTGGATCGACTAGTGCGCAAACCTTCTATTGTTTCTCTCAGTAAACATCCTGTCAAGTAACATTTTGAGAGTTAAGTTAGTCAGGGTGTTCTCATTTTGTAGTACCTTGGAAGCATTCTGATTTAAGCTGTCGTTATGTAAGTCAACCATGAAAAGAACACCTTGACTGACTAAACTCGCAAATGTTACATCATCTTCAAGGATAGCTCTTTCATCAGGCCACACACATGTAACTATAGCCGTCAGATGCTAGGACCACATGGAAGCTTTTTGCATGCTGGCCTCGACAACATCCTACGTCGGCACTTTCCATTGAAACGTGGGTGGTCCCTTCCCTCCTCAGTTCTTTTCCCGGCGTTGACCATACTTGTCGGACCCTCCACGGAAATGTCATCATTGCTGTCGACTTTTCTATTTATATTTTCCCACCTTAGTTAGTGATCACTTTTTTACAGAGTGATTTCCGTTGCTGTGTATGCTGACTAAAGAGCTGTCAAAAGTTACAAGTACTGCAAGTGAGGCAAAAAGATGTACTCGGGCAACTCGCAAGATGTCTGCTTATGCTGCCTTGGCTCACCCCATAATGTGAAGGCCTGCCAGATCTGCAGAAAATTTAATAATGCTACCCGGTGATGCAGAGAGATGTCTTTGGAGAACCACCTCTTGAAGCAGCAGGTGGTCAGGATGGAGAAAGAGCTCAGGGAGAAGAGCTCCACCTCGTCGCTGGCCCATTCCTTGGGCTCCCATTCTTCGAAGTCCCAGGAAAAAACATTGGGACAACACAAGCACAAACACCAGGAGAGGAAGTGCAGCAAAGATAAACTCTTCCCGGTGCATGCACTGTCACCATCCACTCCAGCACGACCACCTCTGCACCGTCGACCACTATAGCAGTAAAGCTGCCAGCCGTCCTGGCCATCGACAACCAAACCCGGTCCAGGCAGGCTGAGAGGGCCACAAGTCCTATTACGACTGGTGAGTCGCTGTTGACGTCAGGGACAGTGCTTCCCCCGTTGACACCCTTCGATGTTCACGACAACTACATGGGCACCAACGTGCAGGCAGTTCTCTTGTCCTTTATGGACATTCTTAAGTGCCTTCTGCCTTCCCTTCCTACACAGGGAGATACATCAATGTGGCCAGCACAGCAAACCCCAGCGTCAGCGCCTGCTAAGCCAGCGCGTCAGATGCTTTTTCGGCCGTCGACGGCATCACCTTCCCCTCGCCCTCCCGACCTTATTGACAAGGACCAGGAGTACAACCCAGACCTCATTATGCAGGAGGAGAAAGAGGAAGAAGAGGATTATGAAGACTCCTATGAAAGGACCAGTTCCACAGTATCCACTGGGACTGAGGACTCTGTGGTATACACACTCAGGTCTCCCCCTGAAGATCCCTCTTAAGTCACCATGATGTAGGAACGTCAAACTTCCATGGGGTTTGACTTAAAGGAACAGAGCATTACTAATAAGAATTTAGTGTAATTCTTAGACTGCCTGATTCTCCAGCTATTATTATTCCTCCCCTTCTGGCTGAATTGGAGGATGCCACCCAGGCTGCCTGCATGGCATAGACCCAACATGATACCTGCAAAACCCAAGAAGGCAGATAAGGTGTATCGTGCCCCTCAGGCAAACTTTTTTTCACAGGCCATCCTGAGGCAGATTCTGTAATCAGCAGTGCAGCCCATGACAGGTCTAAGGTACCAAAACACCTTAGTTCCCTTCCTCCTAATAAGGATCCAGGAGGCCTAATGTCTTGGACAAAAGAACATTTGCTTCTGCCACTCTGGGGTTGAGAAGTATCAACTACCAGGCCCATATGGTCAAATCCCAAAATACTATTTGAAGGAAGGCAGAAGCAGCTGTCCATGTCCTTCCAGAGGGTACCTCAAAGCAGAAGCTACTGAAGACTATTACAGCAGGTGCCAGCATTGGTAAACATCTCCTGCATTCCACCTGTGACATCTCAGATGCTTCTGCTGGGGCAGCTGCCTCTGCCATATGTTTCGGGAGGTTCTCGTGGCTCA
This sequence comes from Neoceratodus forsteri, assembly GCA_016271365.2. Classification (NCBI taxonomy): domain Eukaryota; kingdom Metazoa; phylum Chordata; order Ceratodontiformes; family Ceratodontidae; genus Neoceratodus; species Neoceratodus forsteri. Next base: position 1,098,547,439 of record CM057458.1, on the reverse strand, counting down.
GAGTGGCTGGATTTGCAAATGATGTCCTGCAGTCCATTCTCAGTGCCCCATTCAGGGGATATAAACTGTTTGGGTCAGATGTGCAGGACATTGTTTCTAATTTACAGACCTCATTCAGAACTCTAAAATCCATTCATTCCCATTATCACACTCAGCCAAGGAGTCAACAGAGGGTGTCCTTTGGTCCAGCCACTACCAGGCATCGGTCTACAGCCAGACAGTAGGGTAAGGGCAGAGCAGCAGCAACTCTACCTTCCCCAGGAACCACCCCTGGTGCTCACTCAAAAGCCCCTAGAGGTGGCACCGTGGCCGCAGCCACAGCATCTGGCTCTGCCTATTTCTTCAACTCCCCACCACCAATGCCTCCAGGGGTGGTTGTCGGGGTTGCCTTTCCCCCTACCTGGACCAGTGGAGGAAAGTAACTTCAGGGGCCTGGGTCCTGCAGTTAATAGCACAAGGCCATGCTTTGGATCTACCTCCAGACCATCTACCGGTGCCTTCCCATTACCCTCCAGAACATATCCCATTGCTTCTGGAGGAGATTCACACCTTACTCCAGGAAACAGCAATAGAACCTGTTGCAGCGGAACAAAAGAACACAGGGTTCTATTCTCGGTACTTGCTAGTTCCAAAATGGACAGGAGATCTGAGACCCATCCTAGATCTCCAGAGATCTAAACTTTTTTATAGAGTACAAGAAGTTCAGAATGGTAACTCTACAAGGCCTACTTCCACTGCTGCAAGTAGGGGACTGGATTTGCTCCCTGGATATGCAGAATGCTTACCTGCATATCAAGACTAGCCCCTCAACAGGAACAATCTAGGATTCTTGTTTCAGGGGGAACCGTACCAGTTCAGGGTATTGCCGTTTGGCTTGTCATCTGTGCCACAGGTTTTTATCAAATTTTTAGTGGCAGTGGTAGTGGCAGCAGCCCTCTGCAGGGAAAGAGTATATGTCTTCAACTGCCTGGATGACTGGTTTTTCCATACCATAGGCCGCACCACACACCTGTTCGATGCTCTAAGGATTACCATCAGTGTGCCAAAGACAGTCCTGACCCCTTGCCAGTATCTGCAATGTATAGGAGCAGTCCTGGACACAGCCCAAGGCCTAGCCTTCCTGCCACAGGACAGGGCTGAGCATCTGATTGCAGAGGCCCAGATGGTCTACAGCAACAGGTAGGTCACAGCCAGGACATTCCTGAGACTTCTAGGCCTGGTGGCAGCAGCTATTACCACAGTGCCACTTGCCAGACTGCACATAAAGATCCCACAGTGGACACTAAGAGTCCAGTGGGACCAATGTTCAAATGACCTAGAACAGAAGGTCCTAGTCACTTCCCCTGTCTGAAAGGTACTTCAGTGGTGGATGAAACCTACCTATCTGCTGAGTGGGGTTCCTTTTCTGAGCCCCTCTCCTCATCAGATTCTCACTACAGATGCGTTGTGGATGGGCTGGGGGGGGCACATCTGGGGCCTCATTAGACACAGGGTACATGGATCAAAGTTAAGAGCACCCTTCACATAAACGTCCTAGAAATGAGAGCTGTATGGCCTACAGACCTTCCAGGCTCCTCTATCCCCGGGTCCTTCAAACAGACAACATAAATGTAATGCACTACATCAACAAGCAAGGGGGAACTCATTCCTACCCCCTGTGCAGGTAAGCAATGACAGTTTGGTTTTGGGCACTGGAACATGGTCTAGAACTGTCATCAGTACATGTTCCAGGGGTCCAAAACATCCTGGCAGACAGACTAAGCAGGTCACAGTTCAGGATGCATGAGTGGGAACTGTTGACAACGGTCATATAAAATCTGTTCGACAGGTGGGATCATCCAGAGTTGGACCTTGTTGCATTCCCACACAACGCAAAACTGACACTTTCTAGGTGTGTGGATATAATGTTCTATCCACACTTGAGCAGCATTCCTTTCCCTTTTAAATTCTGCCAGAATGTCTTCAAGCTGGCTCTTCCCACCCACCTGGGTGGAAACTCCTTCGCACCGCCCCATGACGTCAGATCTTCCTTTCCACTGGAAGAAGAAGGTTCCCACCTTACCACTCTTGTGCTGAGAAAGCCCTTTGCTTAAATCTTCAGACTTCTTTAAAACTAAATAAAAACGTTGTCTTCTAACCCCAGGAATTCTTTAATATATTAACTCTGACAGTCAGCCTCCGTGTTGAAATGCCCCAGAGAGAAATGGAACTTATGCAAATGATGGAACATCTATTGGCTCATGCCACTATTCAAACTTCTGCCCTTACCAACTGCTGCATTCTGTAACACTCAGATTTCATTCTCTGCCTGCCTTGTAAGACCCCTTGGAGACTGCTCCTCAGTGTGACCGAGTTTTCATTTATTTACATCGAAAAAACTAAAACCTTTTTATTTCTTTATAACGCTTCATGTTTCTGTTGTCTTTACTTCTTATTTATAGTTATCAGTAGTTTTTTGGTTATTTTACCTCAGCTGTTCCTCTTCAGTGCCCCGCAACCGACAAGGAAACGTTTATATTTGCTTATTTTACTTCATAAAACTTTTATTTGAACTTAAGTTGTGATCCCACTAGTTTATGTGGTACTTCAGTTAATTTTCTCAGTTTAGCAGTTCTTTTCCAGTTCAGGAACCAACTGCTGCTCTATTTGAACTGTTGTTGCTTTATATGTTATTTCAGTGGGAACCGATGTAAGTTCTTTAATTTGTATTTTTACACTAGTTACTGTTGATCTTACTTCGAGGGTCAGCTCTTGCAGCAGGTAACACAGTTAGGACTTTAGCCGGCAGTCAACAGGACCCCACGGCAAACTTCTAGCCAGCAGTGCCAGGCGGGGACTGCCCCTGACATCCCACGTGGTATAAAGGGAGGTGGTCCCCGGCGTGCCCCCAGTTCTTTTTCCGCCATCGACGTGCGTTCATTGGCTCCATGGCTTGACTCGTGCCAGTCCGACTGCCATTTACCTGTCTTCGACATTTTTCTTGTTTTCTTCATAAGTACCCCCTCCCATTATGCTCCTTTCCTGCATGTCGTCTCCACTGTCGCCTTCTTCTAGGCACACTAATAAGTGCGCCTATGGGAAGCAGGTCCCAGCTAAAGACAGCCATTTGGCCTGCCTGCTGTGCTTGGGCCCCAACCACGACACCCAGTCCTGCCCGCACTGCCATGGCTTAAACAGCCGGACACGGATCTGACGTCAAAAAAACTTACAGGCTTACCTTGCCCAACAGCAATTGGCTGCCATGCAGTGGGATTCCTCCTCGGAAAGGGAGTCTTCCCACCATTAAGAGAAGTCGGGGAAGCACAGAGAATCTTCGAAACACAAAGAATCCTCCAAGCATAAGGAGAGGGAAAAAGAGCGGGGGAGAGGGATCCCATTCACGATCCAGGACCTCCGGATTGCACTCTGCCTCGAGGGGCAGCTCTGAATCAGCGGGCCATGACTCCCGTCTTACCATAGTAAAGGCCCCCGCTACAGCCCGTGTCCCGGGCGCTAAAGAGAAGTCTTCAGGATCCACTAGCTCGGCCCTTCAACCAATCAAGATCCGGCCTCCTGTTCAGGCTACAGGGCACTCTTCTGAACCAGGTAAGGGGCACCACCTTTCCTGGGCGGCCTCTGTCAGTGGCACCAACTCCCAGGAAAGGCATCAGACCTCCAGCCATTCTTCAGGGAGATCGTCCTCTCTCCTGCCTAAACAGGCCCAAAAAAAAAGGCAGAAAAATTCCCAAACCGCTGTCAGAGAGGTGCTCATCTGACAAGACTTCTAAGCCCTCATCGGACCAACACCAATGTCAGTCCTCAGACGCCGCCTCCAAAGGTCTGCTATCCGCCCGGCCGCTGGCAAGTACCTGCTCGCCTCGGCGTCACCACCCCAACTGATGAGCCGGACCGGCGGCTTGGGCGGACAGTTCAGTTGCCGGTCCCAGAACCCCTCGGCGCCCGACAATACAAATAGTGCTAACCCATCGTCTCCTCTCGTAGGCCCAGCAACACCGGACAGAACCGGCGGTGTGGACACCAGGCCTGGCGAAAGACTCACCGAAGCTTAACCTGTCACAGGTAAAGGACTTGTTTAGTCATTGGTGGGAGGCCATTAGACTGGACATCCTCCCCCCAAAACCACAACCGTCCACTCCAGTGGCCCCGGCCTTGACACAAACTTTGGATGGGGGGGACTCAAGCAAATCCTCTCTGCCCCCCCCCCCCAAAATCTCTGGACTTGCATACGGTTCCTCAGTCACCTTCGGATGAGGACCAAGGGAAACAGCATACTCTGCTGGAGAGCCCCAAAAAGAAGACCTCCAAAAAGAGAGGCAGCAGGTCCAGATCACGGAGCCCCAGCTCGTCCAGCTCCTCTGACAGACATAGACACAGGAAGAGGCGGCACAGATCCTCATCCATCTCCTCCTCTGACTCTGACCAGCCCTCTGATTCATCTGTGTCTTCATCGAGGACTTATCCCATATGGATCCACAGGACACACCAAAATCACTTCCTGATGACCCATCCTTTATGGAGGTTATGAGGCACATACAGACAAATTTGGGCTGAGGCACTGAAGACTTAGACCAAGAACAGATGCGGTTTTGCTAAATACCTCGGGCAGAAGGACACCAAACCAGTGGTCATTCCACCTATGGTTGACACTTTCGAGGACGTCATCCAGGCAACATGGAGACGCCCTCATTCCTCGGCAGCTGTCCCCAAGACGGCTGACCGCCTATACAGAGCTCCAAAGGAGCAACCTTTTTTAGCAGAACACCCCACTGCTGACTCAGTGGTAATTTCGGGTGACACATGACTGCTCACAAAGGCTGAAACAGCTTGGCACTCAACCTCCAGACAGGGAGCTGAATTAGTTGGACTCCATGGGTCGCAAGGTATAGTCTTCTGCCACCTGCAGCATTAGAAGCCTGAATTTTGTGATCCATATGGTCCAATTCCAGAATGCTCTCGGGATCAGGGATTGGACATTCTGCAGGGGATGCCGGACTGCCCTCAAAAAGCTGAACTTTCTAAGCTCCTGCAAACCAGGTCAGATGTGAGCACACATGTCCTACAATCCGCTTATGATTCGGTGGACACAGTAGCAAGGGCAGCAGCCTCTAGCATATGCCTTCGTCGCCATTCTTGGCTTTGAGTTTTGTACAGGATGTCCAGTCTTAACATCCTTGATGCACCCTTTAGAGGCTCCGTCCTCTTTGTTGAGGATACAGAGAGGATAATCAGTAAAATTCAGGACTCCAGCAAAGCCATCAGAACCGTGCAGTCCATGTATCGCCTGAAACAGAGACAGTTTGGGAAGTCTCGTTTTCATGGCCGAGGAGGACATCAACAGCAGCAGCCCCGTTTTCAGCAGCAACAGTCTCAATGGGGAGGCTACAGCTGGAGAAAAGCGCCCACAGAGAATTTGCGGGACCTGCCTCTTGTCAGGCTAAACCTAATCAACCCACCTTTCCACCCCCTCCTACCGCCTGACTCCTTAAGGGACCCACCTCCCCCCAACACCCTGTCGGGAGAGGCGGTCGGAGGACGCTTTTCTGTTTATGCGGCAGCATGGCGAAAAGTGACCTCTGACTGATCCACAAACTCATCGAGAACGGTCACTCTGTAGAGTTCATCAGCTTACCTCCGGACAGGCCCCCTCCTCTCTCCCATTAGTCTGCGGAACACGCAGATCTGATTTGCGAAGAAATCCAAGCCCTGCATTCCAAAAAGACCATAGAACCAGTTCCCCCAAACCAGAGGGGAACAGGACTTTACTCTCACTTCTTCCTGGCCCCGAAGAAGACAGGAGACTTGAGACCCATTCTGGATCTCAGTGAATGCAACCGCTCGGTGGAGTACAAGAGATTCAGGATGGACACTCTCCAGAATCTGCTCCCCATGGTTCGTCACGGGAACTGGCTAGCGTCGCATAACCTCCACATCCTAGTGGAAAGGCATCACAGGAAATGCCTCAGGTCCTCCTTCCAAGGAAGGCATTTCCAATTCAGAGCGCTATCATTCGGACTGTCTTCAGCACCAAGGGTATTCCCGAAGTGCCTTGCGGTAGTAGTTGCGGCACTTCAGAGGATGGGGCATTATGTGTTCCCATACTTGGACAACTGGCTCCTTATGGCACAGTCCAAGGAGCAACTTCAAAGGTCCATTTGGGACATCTGTATTCTTTTCCAGAGTCTAGGTATCGCCATCAGTGCCCCGAAATCATCTCTGACTCCATCCCAGAACCTACCTTTCATCGGGGCTCTTCCGACATAGTGAGAGGCAAAGCCTTCCCACCGCAAGACAGGGCCGCCCGGCTGAAGGCCCTAGCCAGACAACTCTCTTCAGCCTCTATGGTGCCAGCCAGAACCCTGCTTCGACTGCTTGGCCACATGGCTGCATCCGTCATCACAGTCCCCTTCGCGAGACTTTGGATGAGGACGATTCAGTGGACCCTTCGAGTCCAGTGGGACCAGAGGTGGGACGATCTAGACCTCCCGGTCTCCCCCACAAGACCAGTTCTATGGTGGATGACATCACCTTCCTTGCAGGAAGGAGTGCCACTCCAAAAGGAGGCACCAGATAAGGTTCTGACGTCAGATGCCTCAAATATGGGTTGGGGGGGGCACACCTAGACATTCAAAGGACTCTGGGATCATGGTCCGTGAACAAAGAATCTCTCCATATCAGTGCTCTAGAAATGAGGGCCGTTCTCGGCGCACTGCAGGCCTTGAACACGGTTCTCAAACCGGGACATCTCCTTGTGCAGACGGACCATATGTCGGTGGTGTTCTACATCAACAGAGAGGGAGGCACTCCTATCCTCTTTGCAGAGAGGCGATGGGAGTGTGGGATTGAGCCATATCCCAGCACCTGACGATCTCAGCGGTCCATGTACCCGGAGTACAGAATACCTTGGCAGACGCTTTCAGCAGAACGAGATCGAAAGCACACGAGTGGTCACTTCTACAATCGGTACTCAACGACCTATTCTTCAAATGGGCGACACCAGAGCTGGACCTCTTTGCCTCCCCTACCAATGCAAAACTGCCCAGTTTCTGTTCGCTAGATCACGCGCTTGGTGTTTTCTGGCAAGATGCATTGTCCGTCTCCTGGAAGGGGAGATTCTTCTATGCCTTCCCACTGTTTCCGCTTCTTCAGAGGGTCCTCCTCAAGGTGCAAACGGAAGGTGTAGCAATGATCCTGGTGGTACCACTTGGCCTCGACAAATCTGGTTTCCTCTGTTGTAACAGTTAGCAGTGGAACCTCCAGTCACCCTTCCTTTGAGCATGTTCTTGTTCTCGCAGGACAACGGGACATTGGTCCACCCAAACTTGCGGTCCCTCCACCTACATGCGTAGCTCCTGATGACCTAGTCAGGCTCCGCTTCGGCGTCTCTGATAAGGTCGCCGAGGTCCTTGTGACGGCTAGAAAGCTTTCCACTAGAGCAATTTGTGCCATGAAATGGAAGCGTTTTTGTCTATGGGACACGACTCATCACCTGAACCCTTTGGCCTGTCCAGTTAACATCCTGCTAGAGTACTTGTTGTCCCTTTTGGAGTCAGGCTTGGGCTACTCCTCAATAAAAGTACATTTGGCTGCCATTTCTGCCTATCACACCCCTGTCCAGGGCAAAACGGTGGCTCAGTTGGAGGTAGCTTGCACTTTCCTGAGGGGTATGCTCCACATTAAACCTCCCATTAGGGACCCTGATCCCCCTTGGGATCTTTTGTTTGTTTTGGAGAAGTTGACCTTACCACCTTTTCAACCTGCCGTGGATTGCGAGCTACGTTTCCTCTCTTGGAAAATGTTATTTTTAGTTTCTGTTACTTCTCGAAGGATTTCTGAGCTTCAGGCCCTGATGTGTAAAGAGCCTTACTTGGTGTTTCACAAAGACAGGGTAGCTTTGAGAACCAATCCTAAGTGTCTACCCAAGGTGGTGTCCAAAATTACTTTGAATTGGGACATCCAACTCCCTGTTTATTACCCTAACTACACGAACAGGGGTGAAGTACTTCTCCATACCTTGGACGTACATCGCGTCTTGCGATACTGTTTGTCCAGAACCAAGGGTAACAGGCGTTCTGACCTGTTATTTGTTTCTTTTGCTCCTAGGGACCTAGGGGCTCCTATGACCAAAGAGACTGTCTCCAGATGGTTAGTGCACTGTATTTCCTTTTGTTACCAGAAGAACGACAAACCCCTACCTGGACTGATACGGGGTCACTCTACAAGAGGTGTAGCAGCCTCTCTTGCTGCACTCAGAAACGTCTTGGCCTCAGACATCTGTGCGGCAGATTGCCACTACAGTTTGGACATTGCCTTGAAACGCAGAGTAGGCTTTGGGCTTGCTGTCCTGCAGGGCCTCATCTCGTAGGGGATTTCTTCCTTCTTTGTCCTACTTCCCTACCTCCCAAGTGATTGTCTTACTTTTATACTGCTTGGGAATCAGGCCTAACTGTGTTACCTGCTGCAAGAGCTGACACTTGAAGTAAGATAGTACAGTTATGAACATATGAAGAAGCCAGCAGAACAAGGCCATTTGGTCGATCAAGTCTGCTCGTATTGCAGGGTCCACAGCTTGAGCTAATGTCCCATTCCTTCACTCCCCACTCCTCCTATCCTCCCTACCCATGATCCTTACTTTCCTCCTGTGCGTATCCCAGCCTCTCTTAAACCTGCCCACAGTCTTCAGTGAGATGACCTCTTCCGGCAGTGCATTCCAAGTGTCCACCACCCTCTCTGTGAAGAAGTGCTTCCTGATCCCCCTCCAGCTTAAGGCTGTGTCCCCTAGTGTTATGGTTGCCACTCAGCTTAAAAGACTCTCCTTACCAACCTTATTTATCCCTTTCAAGTACTTGAATGTCCCAGTCATGTCCCCTCTCTCTCTCTCTCCTGTCTTCCAGGGAGTACATGTTCAGTGCCCTCAACCTTTCCTCGTATGCCTTACCTTGCTGACCCACTATCATCTTTGTGGCCCTTCTCTGGACCTTCTCCAGCAGGTTAATGTCTTTTTTGAGGTGTGGGCACAAGTACTGAACTCCTTACTCTAGATGCGGCCTTACCAGTGACCTGTACAAGGGCAGTATAACCTCCTCTCTCCTACTACTGATCCCCCTGGATATGCATCCCAGCATCTTGTTTGCCTTTGCTGCTGCTTTCTTGCACTGCGTAGAGTGCTTCAGATCACTAGTACTCATCACTCCCAGGTCCTTCTCCTCCTCTGATGCAGATACTTGGGCTCCACCCAGGTAGTACTCTGTCCTGGGAGTCTTGACTTTGCATTTCTTGGCATTGAAGCCTAGCTGCCAGATCATGGGCCACCTCCCCAGCTTTTCCAGATCTTCCTGTAGGTCCTGTATCCCTTCAGCTGTGTCCGCTCTCCCACAGAGCTTGGTGTCACACACAAATAGGCACATTTTGCCCTTAATGCCATCCCCAGTGTCATTGATAAAGACATTGAACAACACTATGCCCAGCACAGAGCCCTGTGGGACTCCACTGGTTACCTCTCTGGTACCAGATAACTCTCCCTCCACAACCACCCTCTGGGTTCTGTCCCTCAGCCAGTTTTCCACCCATCTGGCCATCTTTTCCCCAACCCCAGGATCCACCAACTTCCTAATCAACCTTTTGTGGGGCACGGAGTCAAAGGCCTTGCTGAAATCAAGATAGTGGATGTCAGTCACTTGGCCCCTGTCTACTGTCTTAGTGACACAGTCAGAGAAGTCAGTCAGATTCATTTGATACGATCTACCCCCCATGAACCCATGCTGCCTCGCATCCTGGAGATCATGCTCCTCTAGATATTCCACCAACCTTTCCGTTAGTATGGTCTCCATGAGCTTGCCCACAATGGAGGTGAAACTGACTGGTCTGTAATTCCCTGGGTCATCCTTTGGACCGCTTTTGTGGAGGGGCACTACATGTGCTGTTCTCCAGTCCTGCGGCACCACGCCTGACTCTAGTGAACTATTAAATAGGTCTGCCAGTGGCCCTGCCAGCTCCTCAGCTAATTCCTTTATGTAAGAACTTACCATAACAGTAGATCTTCGAGAGAAGCTTTTGCAGCAGGTATACTTCCCACCCTCCTTCCTTCTGGGGATTTCCTGCTGCATGCAACCTTTTTCACCAATAAGTCACCTGTTAGGTGAGGTATGGCCCTAGGTTCCCTAGATGGAGCTCATCATATCCGGATGCCAGAGTCTCCGGCGGAACAAGAACTGGGGCATGCCAGGGACTGCCTCCCTGTATACCATGTGGGGCTTCGGGGCAGTCCATCCCACCCCCCGGTACTGCCGGCTAGAAGTTTGCCGTGGGGTCCTGTTGCCTGCCGTCTACAGTCTTAACTGTGTTACCTGCTGCAAGAGCTTTTCTCGAAGATCTCCTGTTACGGTAAGTTCTTACGTAACTGTACTTTGTCCGATAAGCCTAAGAAAAAGACTGGGCCTACTGGGTTTAAAAACTGTACCAAGTGTGGGGAAGTTTTTGCTAAGGCTGATAAACTCGATTTGTGTTTATTTTTCTTAGGGTTTTCACACTTCCAAGCAGATCGTGACATCTGTAAAGCTTTCCCTGCTATAACTGTCGAAAGGCGTTTACAGCGCTTGAAAGATAAAATGGCCTTTCCGTCAGATCTGAGTGAACCTGTTCAGGATCAAAATAAAGGGGAGGCAAAAGACATTGAAACAACTGCCATTGAAAAGGCAAAATGTCTAAGCCTAAGAGTCCTGCTGAATCGCTGAATGAATCGGTTCTGCTTAAGAAAAAAACATAAGACTAAACATACTGAACATCCAGCTGGAAAAGCAATGGGGCCTTCAGTACCTAAGTCGGTAGCACTGACAGCAGAAGCAGTGACTCAGGCTTTGCAGGACTTACAAGCCCTGCAGACTGCAGCAAATCAAGGTTTGCTACCAGGTCATCCGCAAGCGATAACACCGGTTCCGTCGGTTCCTTTATCGGTTCCGACTTCGGTTATATCTGCCGTGCAGTCCTTGATTCCAACAGTGCTGGACCCTCCCTTGAGGAATATGAGGAGGAGGAAGAGGAAGATGAACCAATTGAACCGGAGGTCTCTCCTTACCAGGAGTTTGAGTCACCTCCTAGGCTTCCAGAGGACTACTCATCCCATTTTACATTTGTAAAACAAATGGTTGAAGCCCTTGACCTCACCACACGAGACAGTGGAGGACGAGGCCTACCAAGACGCTTCTGCTCCCCATTAATAAATTCCTCAAGAAACATGTGCTTAAAGTACTGGAGACACCTAACTCTGTACCCCCAGTGGACAAAAAAGCTGACAAAAAGTACCAGCTTGAACGGTCGGGGCAGAGTTCCTCTTTTCCCATCCAGATCATGAAGGAGTAGTACAAGCAGCAGCTTGTGATAAAGCCAGAGTGCCCCTGGCATCTCATCCACCAGGAAATGACTAAAGAAAGATGGATAGTATGGCCAAGAAGGACTATCTAGCAGCATCTTTGGCCACTAGACATGCCAACTACATGGCATATGCAGCCCAATATCAGAAAACCCTCTGGAATCCGGTTATGGCCATAGCAGACTGGGCACCACCTGGCCTGGCTGCTGATTTAACAGAAACAGTCAGGTGTGGTCTGGAGGCCACAAAATATCAATTTCATATAGCAGTAGACACCAATGATACTGCAGCTAGGTGCATGTCCCTCACAGTAGCCTTGAGAAGGTTTGCTGGCTTAGAGTGACGAACATGACCCAGGATACCCAGACTAAGGCTGTGGATTTTCCAGTGGAAAATAACTCCATCTTCGGGGACAAAACAGAGGCTTACATGAAAAATGTGGATGAGTACAAGACCACTTATAAGAACAACTGTGCAAAAGAGAAGGCCTCAACCTCCTGTAGGCCACAGGGAAGGGGAGGTAGAGGTATGGGCTATGGTAGACCTTTCTTCCAAGCCCAGGCTACCCCTGCCTACCAGCAACAAAGGGGTTACTTCAGGGGCAGGGGCAGAAGGGGTTCTAGACAAGGGGACCAGACTCCACAGGCCACAGTCAGGCAAAGCAGACTCTTTGGAAAACCATTGCCACAGACAACTGGGTTCTGGAGGTAGTGAGTCAGGGCCTGGCCCTCTGCTTCATATCCTTCCCCAAACTGAGAGCAAACGTTTTCAGGCCCTCTTCCCACATAGAAAGGGCACTCTTAGAAAAAGAAGTGTCCAGTCTTCTGGAATCAAAAGCAGTGGAATCAGTTCCACCCCTTCAGAGGGGGAGATGCTTCTACTTAAGATACTTCCTTACCCTAAAGAAAAATGGGGAGTGGCAAACCATTCTAGATCTATGAGCTCTGAACAAGCACCTGGCAAAGTCAAAGTTCAGGATGGTTACTCTGGCATTGATCCTTCCTACCCTTCAGCAAGGAGACTGGCTGGCATCGCTGGATCTAAAGGATGCCTACTTTCACATTCCCATCAGGGAATCCCACAGAAATGCCTCCGGTTCAGACTACCCTCCAGGCATTATCAGTTCACAGCCCTGCCATTCGGCCTGACCTCAGCTCGCAAGGCATTCACAAAATGCCTGGCAGTAGTGGTGGCACACTTAAGAAGGCAGGGTATCACGGTATTCTCATGCTTGGATGACTGGGTAGCCGTGGGCAAGTCGCCACAACAGGTAAAAGAGGCTCTCAGGCTCACTCAGGACACACTGGAGTCTCTAGCGTTCTTAATCAGTGCCACAAAAATCTGTGTTCCAAACTGTCCGGGCATTGAATTTCATAAGGACAGAACTGGATACCCTGCAAGGGAGAGCATTCCTCCCCCAAGACAGGGTAGACAATATTCTGTGGCCGGCAGGATCCTTCAATCTCAACAGACCAAGGCCAGCAAGGCACTTCCTACAGTTACTGGGGCACATGGCCTCAGCAAGAAGAACAGTGCAAGGCTGCAGATTTTAAGTGAGAGACATTCAGTTTAATCTCCGATCACATTTGTGTCAAAGGAGAGACTCTCTCTCTCTCTCAAAGCTGATACCAGTTCCAGGACACTGTTACAGGCCCATGCACTGGTGGCAAGACAGAACCGACCTAAAGGGAGGGATCCCATTCCAAAAAGGAATTGGTACTCACAACAGACGCCTCCCTACTTGGGTGGGGGGCACATCTGGAAGAGCATACAGTGCACTGTACATGGTCACCTGCAGAGTCACTCCAGCACATAAATCTTGCAGAGCTTAGGGCAGTGCTCCTGGCACTGTAATCCTTCGCATCCCTGGTAATGGACAAGGTGGTGCAGGTCAGGACAGACAATACCACCATGATGTATTACATCACCAAGCAGGGAGGGACAAGATCCAACCTGCTACGCACAGAAGCAATAAAAATTTGCAGTCTGGCATACTCCCTAGAGGTGTCTCTGTCGGCCATCCACCTTCCATGGAAGGACAAGACTTTGGCAGATGCACTCAGCAGAATAAACCAAAACCACCATGAATGGTCTCTAAACAGACAAGTATTGGAGGTGATGTTTCACAGGTGGGGTACCCCAGAGATAGACCCCTTCGCCTCATAGGAGCTCCATCCATTCTGCTACAGGCCCCCGGCAAAGGGTGCAGTGTCCATGGACACCCTAGTGTTGGACAAGTCTCTTCTAGTTTGTTCAGTACCTCTAAGAAGTTCCACCAATCAGAGAAGCAGACAGTGAGCCTTTTCCATCCTCTCACTCTCCAGACGAAGTAGAGAATCGTCTACTGTATCTTCCTTTTGGTTAAACATATGAGTATGCAAATAGTTTATATGTGTTGGTTACTTACAAGATGAGTAGTATAATCTGTATGAGTCTACTTTCACATAATTGGGGGCACTGCGAGGACAACAATGACTGGAGAGTTGCTGCTGTCCGGAATGTTCATGTGCTCAAGATTCTATGCTGATTACAGCCTTGGGCTGTGCCATTTCCCCTAGTGGGGGTGCACATTACCCATATGTTTTTATTACTCATTGACAGTGTTTGAGCTAACAGAAAAGGAAATGACGGTAAGTATAAAGAAATTTCTTCTTTTTAATGCCTCATTATGCAATTCCTTGCAACCCCTGGTTTTAATTCTTGCTGTTAATTTTTGATTCTGAATCCATTTACATGGTTAAAAATTGAATTTTTTATTCACCGTGTTACAGCTTAGGTTTTGTGGTGTAGAGTTAGCTTTGATGTCCCCAGTGTCCCATCCGGTCTTGCAGTATAGCTTAGAGGTTAGTGTAATGAGTAGTGAATGAGCTTGGTACATCCGGCAGACCTGGGATTGATTCCCACAACCTCCACATACATACTGTGTGACTGAGCAAAATCACTTAACCTTCCAGTGCTCCCGGGTTGCCCCGTAAAAGGGCCTTGTGCCTAGTCGGCCTTACTTGGTTACCAAAGAGGGGACAAATGTCAGGGGGCAGTGTCTGTTGCATGTTACACTTGGTCACAAGAACACTGATGTTAAAATACAGCCATGAATATGAAAACTTTCAGCATTGTATTTCCTGATGTTCCCCATTTATTATTTCAAATCTAAAAATGAATCACTATGGGATACTTAAAACTTAGAATAAACAGCACTTGGCAAGACAGGAGAAGACTGTACTAAATTTTCACCATAGCATGAACTGCTGCTTACGGAACTGTTTATTAGCCAGACATAGAAGCAGACGGATTTGCACAGTGACCAGAAGTGTTTCAGCACATGCCTTTATCAGAATCATGTTTCTAACACTGACTCACAGTTTATGTACTCCGGTTACACCAAGTCCACAGTACAGATCAGTTGATGACTTCATAGGACAGAAATATCCTCTTCCCCATCCTTCCCCCAAGTACTAGAATTTTCATATTATGCTGGCCTGATAGCATAGCAAAATTTACAAATCGTGCCTATCAGTTCGGAGTTCGGGTGACAAGAGAGAAGACTTGATAGCTGAATGGTTTGACAGAAAAAAAAAACTACTTCCAGATGATGCTGGATTGCAGGGTGACTCCAGCATGGGCTACATGGATAACGTGGGGCCAGATGGACCTAATACTCCAGAGCTGCCATGGCTGCAAGAAGATATCTCAACATTGCTGAAAGAATTGTGAGAATTCCGAAAAGAAAATCTGACAACTTTGTAAGAAATTAAAGCAAGAAAATGGAGCAGAGTTGATGAATAGGAGCATTTCTCCAAATTTATTTTTTATTTATTTAAAAGAGTTTCACCAGGAAAGACAACAGTGACCCAAAGGCTCGTTTCCAGATGCGTCCTGGGGAAAGGGGCAAGGGAGTAATAAGCAAGATAACACAATATAGTATACAAAATACATACAGTGAGAGAGACAAAGGCTCTACAGTAAAATTAATCACAATGTCAAGGAGACAATAGAGACGGTGTGTCACGCAGTGCAGAAATAGCAACCAGATTACCACGAAGGAAAGGAAACAATAGGGGTGAAGAGGCATAGAGACGATTAAACCAGTAAGAACAGCAGTGATGACAGGCAGAAGGGGAAACATGGTATGATAGTAAAAAGTAATGGAGAAGAAAGGGGGGAGAGAAAGAGAGGGAAGTGGGTTAGGAGGACTGGTAGATAAAAACAAAGTTTTGGATAAAGTGGGGAGTAGGTATTGAGACTGGAACAGAAAAGGAGGGAAGAGAGAAGGAGAAAAAAAGCTTAAATGCATTGACAGGATGGTGCAGTGTGGACCCAGAGGAGAGAGGAGATAGATCACTTAGAGGTGGCATCACGGATAGCTACTGGAAGGGAGTTCCAGAGGTTAGGAAGGCGATACGAAAAACCAGACTGACCAGCTTGGGATTTGCGAAAAGGAACTTGAACTGAGCATGACTCAGAGGAACGAAGAGCGTGCGAAGGGGAGGAATTGGCAGAGAGAAGAGCACTGGGGTATGTAGGGAGAGAAGCTAGCCAGAAGTTAGAGATAAAAGAGGCGCAGTGAGCGAATCGGCAGTTGCTTAAGGAAGGAAACGATGGCTGAGTGTAAAGAGAACAGTGGTGGGTATGCAAAAAAATTGCAAAATGAGTGGAAAAGGGGATCCAACCAGGCGAGGGACGTTTTAGGGGCAGCACCATATACAGTATCACCATAATCAAAAATAGGCAGGATCATTTTAGAAATAATTTCACGACAAACAGCTAAAGGGATACTGCTTGTATTCCTGTAAAGGGCGCCGAGTTTTGGGTGCAGTTTTTGTATACAGTGTCAGTATGATTGGAGAAGCTAAGGTGACGGTCAAGCCAAACCACGGCTCCCCCGCTCTGTTGTATTGCAGTTCCAGACTTTTTCAGTTAAACAAGATATCATTAACTGGGCATGTAAACAAAACATAAAAACTGCAAGCTGTCTGTGGACTATGACTATCCACAGGAGGTCCTAGAGCAAAGACAAGCCTACGGGGGACTTAAAAAAGCCCTCAAGAAGTAGAACATTCGATCTTACTTCGAGAGGGCTCTTGCAGTGGGTAATTACATATAGGACTGAAGACAGCAGGCGTCAGGACCCCACGGAAAAAATTCTAGCTAGCAATCTCTGGCGAGGGACCGCCCCCACGTCAGGTGACCGGCGTCAGGCGACGGTATAAAGGAGCGGTCCCTCACGCCCGCCTTCCTGTTCTTTCCCACTGTTTGCTTTTGACAGCGCCTCGCAGTTAAGTTCCACTGCTCGTCAGTCAGTCGTCACCGGTAGTTATACCGTCATTTTTTTCTTCGATTTTATTCGTCAGGATTTTCTTACCTGCCGTGTATGTCGTCCCCTACCATGTCCGAAGACACAAGAACAGGCTCGTAGTGCGGCGCCTAACTACACAAGGACGGCCATTCTCGGTGTTTCATCTGCCTAGGCCCCGACTCCCCGTGAATTCCTGTCAGCACTGCCTGAAGTTCAACGCGGCTACCCGGAAAAGAAAGCAGCAGTCCCTGGAGGCTCACATGCTAAAGAAGAAGATGTCCTCAATGGAAAGGGAGCTGGAAAAAGCTCCGATAGGCTTCCACCTCCCCCGAGGGCCTTAAGAAGAAGAAGGAGAAGCACCGGGACCAGGACTCCTCATCCACGGCTGCGTCGACTTCGGCTGGGGTCACCACCCTTCAGGTAACGTCCCCTCCGGGGGACCGTTCCCCGACGGCCATCTTGGTGGTGTCTGAGACAGCGTCGGTCCCCCCGGCTGGTTGGCGCTCGGGCCAGTCGGGGAGCCTCTGGGACAAAGAGTATCTGCTCCCAGTAAGGCTGCCCCTGACGGCCTTCTGGTTCGAACCTTCAGTAAGTCGGACGTGGCTCCTCCGGCGTCCGCTCAGAGCTCAACCACCTTAAGTCGCTCGACCCTTCGGGCAGCGCTGCGCTTGTCAAGCCGCCTGGCCAAGGTTGCCTCCCCTGCGCAGCCTTCCTCAGGCGCTGGGTCTGATCAGTCGTACGTCTGCTCCTCCGACACCTGCCCAGATCCCGCCGGTCAGATGCCCGCTGGCCCATCCGGTGGTCGCTTGGCGACGGAGCCTACGTCGGATCTTCTGACCTTATCAGCCGCCGGCTCCCGCAACCACATGGCATGCAGTCCGTGGCCCCTCGTCTCCCCAGCTGGACCTGGAGATCCCTCCCTGGGCGCCACTGGGAGTCTTGACGCCCTCCGTCAGGCCTTCCTCCCGTAGGTCCGGATGGCCTGGCGTCCGGACCTCGAGCGCCCGGCCGGCGTCCCTTTGCGGGGCGTCACCCGATGCAGACCGACCCTGCCGGGCCACGGTTCCGGGCCCGCCTGCAGGGCCTCTTCCAGGACCTTCTACCCCGGTAGAGCCCCTGGTGCCGGATCTTACGCCGTCTTATCCGGCTCCGCAGTACCCGATGCCGCAGTACCAGACACCGGGCTTCCTGCCGTTGGGCTACAGATACTCACCCTACAGATACCCCCAGTATCCATCTCCCCCTCAGCCGCCGGTGGATCTGAGGGAGACTCTGGCTTCTTGGTGGGCTGAGGCCAAGGCTCAGCTCACCAGAGAGGTAGCGAGCCGCCTCATGATGACGGACCCGGTCCCAGACCCCCGTCGCTGGGGGCGAGAGACCCCTCCCCCCAACCCCAGAGACACTGCTATGGGGTCTAAGGCTGGGGGTGGCACCTTGCCCCTAGGGGCCGTGTTCCTCCCCCGAGTGGGGAAGAGTCTTCGTCTCCTCCTTCTTCGGACTTATCGGAGGACTCCGATGACCCCTCCGATCCGGGCGAGCCTCGCACTCCTGACAAGCCCAGGCCCAGGACTCCTCCAAAGTCCCCTCCGGAGGATCCCTCATTTTCGGAGTTGCTAAGAAAAATCCAGGGTCTTCATCAGTGAAAATCTCTGGAGCCGGATCCACAGAGGCAGACGCTGACTGCCCATTTGGATTTGCCCGAGGTCACTCCCACGTTAGTTCCACCCTGGATCGAGCCTCACCCCGACCTCGTCTCCACTATCTGGAAACAACCATCAGCTTTAGCCCCCCCTTCCTCGGAAGGCGGATAGGCTGTATCAGGCTCCCAAGGGGATTGACTTTCTTTCGTCACACCCCAAGGCTGATTCGGTCGTGATCAGCGCCACCTGCGGCCGTTCGGCTAACCCGAAACACCTGAGCTCGTCCCCACCCGATAAGGAATCCCGCCTTCCGGACCAGTATGGCAAGAAGGTCTTTTCTTCTTCAACTCTGGGTATCGGAGCTTTGAACTATGTGGCTCACATGGGGGATTACCAGAAGGCAATCCTTAGCGAGGTGGAAGCCAAGTTGGACACCCTTCCTCAGTCCCAGACTAAACAGAAAGTGGCAGACCTAGTCAGCTCCGCATGTTCAGCCAGTAGGCACATGCTGCATGCTACTTACAATGCGGTGGATGCTTCTGGACAAAGTTCGGCATTCGCTGTGAGTCTGCGGCAACATGCCTGGCTTTGGGTGTCAGGTTTGGCCTCAGAAGTACAATCCGCCATCCAGGATGCCCGCTTCTGAGGTTCGGTGTTGTTCAGTGGTGATGTCAAGGACATCATTACCAGACTGAGAGAGAGAGAGAGAAGGGCACTGCTCTCAAGGAGGTTGACTCCATGTACAGAGAACCTCTAGCACAGCGACGTTCCTTTCGCCGTTGCGCGCGGCCTAAGGCGAAACCACAAGGAAAGTGGGCCAACAAGCGGGCCACTCCAGCTGCAGGACCCTCCCCCACCCAAATGAGCTCGGGTGCTCCAGCCGCGGCGCTGCCCCACACCTCCTGACTCCCTCCCTCTCCCACAGCCTCTGGTTGATTCAGAGGAACCGGTAGGTGGGAGATTCTCCCTTCATCTGCCAGGTTGGGATAGGATCACTACCGACTCTTGGGTCTTTCAGCTCATAGCAGAGGGCCACACTATAGAGTTTCTTCAGAAACCACCCCCAACCCCCGGTCATCTTACTGCCCCGAACATCTTCTCAGGGTTCAGGAAGAAATCTCCTCCCCTCTGTTGAAGGAGGCAATAGAACCCGTCCCTCCCCCTCTTCGGGGGACGGGCTTCTACTCCCATTTCTTCCTGGTCCCCAAGATGACAGGAGACGTGAGGCCCATTCTGGACCTCAGCTCTCTAAATCTGTTCGTGGAGTACAAAAGGTTCAGGATGCTCTCCCTACAGAGTCTCCTGCCCCTCCTTCGACCGGGACTCTGGCTGTGCGCTCTGGACATGCAGGACGCGTACCTGCATAACCTTATCCGCCCTTCCCATCGCAAATACCTCCAGTTTGCTTTCCAGGGGGACCACTACCAGTTCAGGGCCCTCCCATGCAGTCTTTCCTCAGCCCCCTGAGTATTCACCAAATGCCTGTTGGTGGTGGCGGCCCACCTGCATACCCAGGGAGTGCAGGTTTTCCCGTACCTGGACGATTGGCTCCTGGCGGCCCCATCCAGGGAGGAGCTCCTGTGTTCCCTTTGCCTTACCAGGCAGGTTTTTACCAGCCTGGGTATTACCATCAACCAGGCCAAATCCCATTTGATCCCATCTCAACGCCTTCAGTTCATCGGGGCAATTCTGGACACGACCACCGGTATGGCCTTTCTACCCCCAGACAGGGTGGCCACACTCCAGGCTCAGACAAGCTTCTTGTCCTCTCACAGGCGGATTCCCGCCAGGTCGGTCCTTCACCTCCTGGGGCTCATGGCAGCTGCAATTCCGACAGTTCCACACACTCGGCTCCACATGAGAATCTCTCAAGTGGACTCTTCGGTCTCAGTGGGATCAATTGGTCGACGACTTGGACCAAGAGGTGCTAGTCTCGACCCCCATGATTCGGGATTTGCACTGTTGGTTGGTTCAGGAGAACCTTTGTCGGGGAGTTCCCTTCTGCCTTCCTCCCCCCCCTCCGAAACACTGACAACGGATGCCTCGGGCGAAGGTTTAGGAACTCATCCGGGATCTCAGCGCACCCAGGGCTCATGGTCCATACTGGAGCAGACACTTCACATCAGTGTGCTCGAGCTCAGAGCGGTGTTGTACACTCTTCAAGCGTTACACTCCTTTCTGCTTCCCAGTCACCTGGCTGTCCAGACCGACAACATGCGTGTAGTCTGGTACCTCAACAAACGGGGGGACTCGTTCCTACCCTCTTTGTTGGGAAGCGATGCGGGTCTGGGAATGGGCGACCCTACACAACCTTCATCTCACGGCGGTTCACGTCCCGGGGGTAGAGAATTCATTGCCAGATCACTTGAGCCGATTCTCGACACAACCTCACCAGTGGGAATTGGACCAGGAGAGAGCAGACGGTATCTTCCTACATTGGGGAACCCCTCAGTTCGACCTGTTCGCGTCCCCACTAAATGCAAAACTGCCCACCTTTCGCTCGCTCGCTCCAGGGTGCGGGCGACTCTGGAGAGAAGCTCTGTCTCTCGACTGGAAGGGCAGATTCGTCTATGTTTTTCCCCCAATTCCGTTGATTCCGAGGATCCTGCACAAGCTCAGCTCAGAAGGGGCCCGTATGATTCTCATCGCTCCCTTCTGGCCCAGGCAAGTTTGGTTCTCTCTTCTGCAGCAGTACTCAGAGGAACCTCTGATTCCTCTTTCGCGACTACTGTTGACCCAGGATCGGGGATCCCTGGTCCATCCGGGCCTCAGGTCCCTTCAGCTGCATGCTTGGCTCCTACAGACGTAGCACAAGCCCATTTTGAGATTTCGCCTCAAGTGGCAGAGATCTTGGTGGAGGCCAGGAAGCCATCCACTCGCTTCACCTATGCCATGAAATTGAAACGGTTTTCCATTTGGGCTTCGTCCAAAGACTTGGAGCCTTTCTCCTGCCCCATCGGGCAGCTACTAGACTACATGCGTTATCTCTTCGACCTGGGTCTCAGTCATTCCTCTTTGAAGATTCACATGGCGGCTCTGGCCGCGTATCATGTTCCCTTTGGGGACAGAACTTTCGCTCAGCTGGAGGTCACGAAGACCTTTCTACGAGGAGTTCTTCATTTGAGACCCCCCCATTCGGGTTCCTGCCCCTCCTTGGGATTTGAATTTCATTCTTGAGAAGCTACGCTGTCTCCCTTTGTGCGGCAGCCTCAGCAAAACTTAAGTTCCTTTCGTGGAAGACTCTCTTCCTAGTGGCCATTACTTCCGCTCGAAGAATTTCCGAGCTTCAGGCCTTGATGTGCAAAATTCCATATCTGATTTTCCATAAGGAACGTGTGGCTGTGTGCACCAATCCTAAGTTTCTCCCTAAGGCGGTAGCAGAATCTACGTTGAACCAATCCATTGAACTGCCTGTCTTTTTCACGCAACACTCCAATCACGGGGAGTATCTTTTGCATACCCTGGACGTTCACCGGATTCTGAGATACTACACCATCAGGACGAAGGATCTCAGAAAGACTGACCAACTATTTGTTTCTTTTGCCAGCAAAAGAGAAGGCACCGCTGTTTCCAAACAATGTTTGTCCAAATGGTTGGCTCACTGTATCACTTTCTGCTATGACAGTTATCACAAGACCTTGCCAGGTCAGGTCAGGGGTCACTCCACCAGGGGTGTCACGGCCTCTGCTGCCTGTTTCAAGAATGTGTCAGCGGCTGATATTTGCGCCGCCGCAACCTGAACTTCCGTCTATACCTTCATGAAACACTACAGTTTGGACATTGCTTCTCGCCATAGAGCCAGCTTCGGGTTGGCTGTTCTGCAAGGACTTCTTTCTTAAGTCCTTTTCAGCCAGTGGATCTCCTATGAGTAGTTTCCTTCTCCCGTGTGCTTCTCTTTGTTCCAGACTACTTAGTACTCAGTCCTATATGTAATTACCTACTGCAAGAGCCCTCTCGAAGTAAGATAGTACAGTTACGTAAGAACTTACCGTAACAGTAGATCTTCGAGAGAGGCTCTTGCAGTAGGTAATACCTTCATGCCCTCCATCCCCCTATGCTTTTTCAGCTCCGTTTCCAGTGAGGGAAACATCCACTTCTCTCTCGTCTCACCTCTTTTGGCCTTTGGCGGGAAGGAACTGGAAGGCGGGCATAAAGAACTGCTCCTTTATACTGACGTCGCCTGACGACAGTCACCTGACGTGGGGGCGGTCACTCGCCAGAGACTGCTAGCTAGAAATTTTTCCGTGGGGTCCTGACGCCTGTCAACTTCAGTCCTTAATGTAATTACCTACTGCAAGAGCATCTCTCGAAGATCTACTGTTACGGTAAGTTCTTACATAACTGTACTTCTTCAAACACCTTACCCTGCCCACCTGAAAGTTACGCTTGCACTCGGTCCTCAGACTTATGACAGCTTGTTGGCAGCCAGAACTAACCTCCCAAATTTAGGGAACGCCAGAGCTCCAAAGGAAGCAGCCCAAGGTGCCACCGAGATAGCGCAGCCCACCAGAGATAACCTATGGCGGCAGCAGTGCAGCCGCTGGGAGGAGAGACGTCAACATACTGACTCAGTTAAAAAAGGATATCAAAATGTTCCTCAACATGTTCTGCAGTCATACCCCACAGCCTCGAGTGGCAGGAGCCAAATGAATCGTAACCTTCAGGTACCAGAGCACATCACATCTTGCTGAACCTCTACTGGTTAGTTGTGGTTCATGTTACAGCCTTTTGCGACACCAAAATCCTTGTTGAACCTTCTGCAGGTGTGAATGGGGGGCCAATCCTCATACTTGAATGGGGGGGGGAGCACGTTTGGAAATTGGGATAGCAGCCAGCTGTCCCTAGATGCTCTGTAAATAGTTTGCTGTTACCTCGTAACACAACAGAAAGGTCAGACAGCGCTCATTGCCAGCAGTAGTCCTCACCTCCATCATTTCTACTGTTGACTGTGGACTAGTGGTCTACGGGCCGGCATCGGATACAACACTCAAGAGGGTTCAGACTGCACTCTATAAAGCCTGCAGACTCACCCTGGATGCTGAGCGTGGCAAGCATACCTGTACTCTGTACGAAAGCACAAATTGGCTGTCATTAAGAAACAGGGTCAGATTCCAGACTTGCATCCTAGGGAAGAAGACTCTATTGGGTAAAACACCACCTTGTGTAGGCAATTTGATCAAGGCAGCAAACTTGTTACAGGTCACCAGGGGAGGACTAGAGGGGCTTGGCTATCCCCTTCCATCGCACCTCGCTTGGGTAAGTACATTAGCCTACTGGGCCCCCCTGTGGATGAATGAACTCCCCAGGCACCTCTTGGCCACCATTTGTCTGGCCCAATTCAAAACTGACCTCAAACAGCAACTAATAACACACTCTAAGTACACCTGCCCCTAAGTCTAGCCACACCCGCTCTCTCTGCCCCCTAGCAAGCACTAGACAGGCCTCAGGTACTCCCTCTGTCCCTTCTCATGACTTGCCTCAGCAATTGGTTCGCGTCATGCTCCTTCGGCACTCGCCAGCCCACTTTCCCCACTCCCCAAGCTCCCAGTCCCGTCAGTTTCCCTAACAGTCACTACCAATGCAAAGCTGCCTGACCATGCCCCCTCACACCCCACCATTTACTGTATCACGTCTTCTCCGCTTAGCCTCCTCTTACCCCCCCATTTCTCCCTATACCTTATCGCCCTTCCTTCAAACAACATGAAGTCTTGCTCTATTCTGACAATATGCAGTTAGCCCCAGCACTTGAACTGCCCTGGAGAGGAAAGAGTTAACTCTATGCAGAAGCATAGAACGTTGAGCTCGAGCTCGGTTTTCAAACCTCTGTCTCTGGTACTTAGCAGTGTAACCGTCAGATTCTTTACTCCGCCTAACAGTGAAGTCGCTCTGGAGATTTCTCCCTTGCTCGGTTCGGTAGAGTTCAATCATCGTTCGGTTTTTCTAACCATTTTATTATTTTCTGATTTTCCAGCCTCTGTCTATGGTACAGGTAGTGTGGTAGATAGGTAGTGACTTTTATTTTATTAAATTCTGTGGAAATTGTTCTTTCTCGGTTTCTCACCGGTTGGTCCGGTTAGGAACAACCTTTTGATTGTTTTACTTTATTCTGGGATTTAATGTGGTGTTCCGGTGCCAATCGGTTTCAAAAGAACCAGACTTTTCTGGTTCTTTTACAGAACCTATACATAGTTTGTAACCGATCGGTTGTTTATTACCTGGCCAGAAGCTTTAAAGGGTGTCGGTTGAGTTGTATGTCTAGAAACCCAAAGAAAAACCGGTGCCCACTGGGTTTCAGCACTGTTCTGAGTGTGGGGATGCCTTTGCCAAGGCTGACCCCCACCTCATCTGTGTTTATTGTCTGGGGTTTGACCACCTCAGAACAGACTGCCAGATTTGTAAGAATTTTCGTAAAGCCACTCTGGATAAAAGGTTGAGGAGGGTGAAGGAAAGGGAGGCCGAGAAGTCCATAGATCTGGATGGCCAACCCAGTTCGGTTACGGCCAAACCTGAGGAGGTGCCCACTGACCTGGGCGATACCTCCTCGGGCAAAAGGAGGTCCGACTCCGAAGGGTCAGTTCCGTCGAAGAGGAAACGTAAGTCAGCCGGTTCGGATCCAGCACCGCATACTCCCAACCGCTGACAAGATAGCCAAAGCGATTAGTATAGTACAGTTGCTTCGCCCGGGTCCGTCCGATCCGGCACCACTGGTTAGGTGGTTGGTTCAGTCGGATCCATCGCCATTGGATTACGATCCAGATGCTTTTTATGAGGAGTGGGAGGGAGACAAAGAATATCCCGAGGATGAAGATGAAGACAGTGACTTTGAAGGTCTGAATGTGCCCATTGAACCAGACAGACCCTCCAGTGTCTCCCCTCCCAGGCTTTCTGAGTCCCCTTCACACTTCCTGGTTTACAAGAAGGTGGCTGAAACCCTCCAGCTCCCACTGGTTGAAGTGCTGAGGAGTAGGAAGAGCCTGATTTTGTAGAGATGATGGACATCTCAGAGTCCAAAAGATTGTCTGTCCCTCTTCACAAGTCTTTGGTGGAAACAGACCAAAAGTATTTTATAGACACCTAACTCCTTACCTCCTGTGGATAAGATAATGGGCAGGAGGTATATGCTATCAGGCTCAGGTACGGAGTTTTTATACAGTCATTGTAGCCATGTTGGGGTTATGCAGGCTGCAGCCTGTGACAGGGCTAACATTCCTTTGGCTTCACACCCCCCAGACAAAGACTCCAGGAAGGTCGATGCCATGGCCAAAAAACAGTATTTGGCATCTTCTTTGGGACTCAGGCAGGCTAACTATATTGCCTACACAACCAGGTACCAGATGTCCAGGTGGGATATGGTTCTGGAACTGGCTAAACAGGCCTCCCGCCCAGCTAGCCAAAGAGCTGGAAGAGGTGGCTGCTGATGGAATTGAGGCATCCAAAGTGCAATTTCATGCTGCCGTGGACTCCAGCGATGTGGCATCAAGAGTCATGGCTATATCTGTGGCTCTCAGGAGAGGAGACATGCTTGGCTCAGATGTACTAGCCTTTCGCAGGATACCAGGCCAAGGCTATGGATTTCCTGTAGTGAGTAACTCTCTGTTTGAGGAGCAGACAGAGGCTTACATGAAGAAATGGGCAGTACAGGGCCACCTACAGAGTACAGGCCAAAGAGCAGGCCACTCTTGAAGCAGCAGTCTAGAGGCAGGCAGCCTTTCCACAGGCCTTTCTACCAACCTGAGGCTTCCTCTTCCTTCCCACAGAGGGGGTTCTTTCGAGGGAGGGGCAGGAGGAGGATAAGCAGGGCTGCATCCTCTTCCCAGTCCAAGGCTCCTGCCAAGCAGACACCCTGATGTGTCAACCTGGGTTGACTCCCCCATTCCAGTAGGAGGCAGGCTGGCTTACTGCTTCCAGGCCTGGAAGTCTGTTACTTCAGACAAGTGGGTCCTGGAGGTAGTAAGCCAGGGACTGGCCCTCACCTTCAAAAGGTTTCCTAAACTGAGGGCCAGGTCTTTCCCACCTGCATCCATCTCAGAGACCCTTGCCCTAGAGGCAGAGGTTTCGTCTCTTCTGGCTCTCTGAGCCATAGAGAAAGTTCCTACTCAGCACAGGGGCAAAGGCCTGTACTCCAGGCACTTCCTTATGCCCCCAAAAAACAGGGGAGTGGTGACCCATCCTAGACCTAAGGTATTTGAACAAACACATCTCAAAACCATAATTTAAAATGGTGGCTCTGGGAATAATTCTTCCCTAAGGCCAGGGGATTGGCTTGCATCCCTGGACCTCAGAGATGCCCATTTCCATATTCCTATCGGGTGCTCCCACAGAAAGTATGTAGGTTCGAGTTGACTTCAGGCCACTATCAGTTCAGAGACATGCCATTCGGCCTAACATCAGCTCCAAGGGTGTTCACAAAGCGCCTTGCAGTAGTAGTTGCCTTTCTCAGAAGGCAGGGTATTTCCATTTTCCCATATCTGGACGACTGGCTAATTGTAGGTCAGTCATTCGACCAGGTCAAGTCAGCTCTACGAATCGCTCAAGACTTGCTCAGTTCTCTGGGGTTTCTTCTCAATCTCCCAAAGTCTGTTCTTGAACCAGTTCAACTTCTTACTAGAATGGGATACTATCCAAGCAAAGGCCCTCTACCCTCTGACAAGGGCAAAGGCCCTAACAGATCTTGCTTCCTCTTTTCGACCTCTGGTCTCTCGTCCAGCAAGGCAGTTTCTTCAACTCCTGGGCCACATGGCAGCTTCCACTACAGTGGTGCAAGGAGCCAGATTTCAGATGAGGGACATTCAGTTCCACCTAAGGTCCTTTTGGTCTCAGAAAAGAGACTCTCTCACCAAATTGATTCCAGTGACTCAGACTCTGGTCCACGCTCTCCAGTGGTGGCTGGACCAGGACAACCTCAGACAAGGAGTTCCATTTCTCTCTCAAGTCCCCTCAGTAGTCCTAACTACAGATGCTTCTCTTCTAGGTTGGGGAGCCCATTTGGGAGTCCTTACGGTTCAAGGGGTCTGGTCTCCACAAGAGTCTCTCCTTCTTATCAGTCTCCTGGAACTCGGGGCAGTTTTTCTGGCCCTTCAGGTCTTCTCTGAGTCAGTCAGGGGCAAGGTCGTCCAAATCAGGACAGACAACAGCACCACAATGTGGTACGTCAGCAGGCAGGGGGGCAGTTGGTCCACGGCCTTGTGCACAGAAGCTATGAAACTGTGGTCTCTAGCCTATTCTCTTCAGACTTCACTGATAGCAGTTCACCTTCCAGGAAAGGACAGTGTACTGGCAGATGCTCTGAGCAGAATCTCCCAGGGGCATCACGAATGGTCCTTGGAGCCTCCCATACTACAGGTCATCTTCTCCAGATGGGGCACTCCGGAGATAGATCTCTTTGCAGCCCCAGACAGTCACCAACTTCCTTTGTTTTGTTGCACATCTCCAGTCCTGGGGACTGTTCCTCGGGATGCTCTCATTCTGGATTGGAATGGCAGGTTTCTCTATGCCTTCCCTCCCTTCCTTCTGTTGTTCAGAGTCCTGATCAAAATCAGGTCTCAACTCTGCACAGTGATATTGGTGGCTCCAGATTGGGCCAGACAGCCTTGTTATCCTCTGCTGTTGTCTCTGGTAGTGTCACGTCCCCTGTCTCTCCCCAGTAGATACAATCTCCTAACATCCTCTCAGGGGAGGATTTGGAACCCCAATCTCCAGACTCTCAGCCTCAATGCCTGGCTCTTGGAGGAGTTAGAATATGCAGGCCTTCATCTTTCTCAGGGAGTTCTGGATGTTTTGAAGGTTTCCAGGAAACCTTCCACTAGGAAAACTTATAATTCCAAAGGGAAAAGGTTCAGCATTTGGTGTTCTCAGAAGGGCATTTTGCCTGATTCTGCAGACATTGCTACAGCCCTAGATTATCTGGTTCATCTTAATGTCTAGGCTTTAGGCCTGCAACTCTGAAGGTTCACCTAGCAGCTGTCTCTGCATTCCTTTCATCAGGGAAGGGCTCTTCCCTGGCATCTCATCCTGTTTTCAGTAAGTTTTTCAAAGGTCTGCTTCATATTAACCCTCCCTTTTGAGAGCCTACTCCGGCTTGGGAACTTAATGTCTGCATTGTCCAGCTTATGCAGCCACCCTTTGAACCTCTGGTTTCGGCCGAGCTGAAGTACTTGACCTGGAAAACTGTGATCTTACTTCGAGAGGGCTCTTGCAGTAGGTGATTACATATAGGACTGGCGCTGGCCGAGTAACAGGACTGGAAAAATTTCTGGCTAGCGGTCCCTAGCGAGGGACCGCCCCACATCAGGTGACCGACGTCAGGAGACGTCGGTATAAAGGGGTGGTCCTGGACGTCCGCCTTCCAGTTCTTTCCTGCCGTTAACTCATGCAGCGCCTCGCGGAAAAGTTCGTGCTTCGTCAGCCCTACCTTCGTCATTTTTTTGCCAAAAAACTCTGTCAACTAACGTCAGTACTAGCATCGGTGTATGTAGTCCCTACCCTCGAGCACAAGAATAAGTGTGATTACGTGCGGCCAACTTCTACCGCTACAGGGACGGCCACTCCTGTGCCTGTTCTGCCTGAGGCCCCAGTCACCCGGTCGAAGTGCCAGCACTGCCTCCGTTTTAATGCGGCTTCCCGGAAAAGGCAGCAGCAATCCCTGGAAGCCCATATTCTAAAGAAGAAAATGAGTTCTGTAGAGAAGGAGCTCAAAAAACTGAGGCAGGCGTCCACTTCCCCCGAAGGACATCGGAAGGAGAGGCACCGGGACATGGGCTCCTCCACCGCGTCTCCCTCGGGAGTCACCGGGAGGCAGGTAACATCCCCTCCGGGGGATCGCTCCTCGATGGCCGCCTCGGAGGTTTCTGAGGCGTCGGCCCGCCCGTATGGCTCGCGCTCAGGCCTTGCGGGTGCCTCCGGGCAGTTGGAGGCTTCCGCCCCTGGTTCGGCCGCAGGCTCGCGGCCTACCACTGTGGGCGACTCTGGTAAGCCGGGCGTCGGCTCCTCTGACGTCCGCCCAGAGAGGGCCGGTAAGACATCCGACCCTCCAGTGCGACATGCGGCCTCCTCTCCACCGGACCAGGCCGATCACTCTTCTCGGCCTGCCTCCAGTGACGGCTCTCGTAAGTCGGACGTCGGCTCCTCCGTCACCCGCTGAGACCTCGCCACTAAGCCTCACGTCGGCTCGTCCGACGTCCAGCCGGTGAAGGAACCAACGACGGACCTCCCAACATCCATCGTTCCCGGTTCCCGGCAGCCTTCGCTGCTGTCTGGGGAACCACAGTCTCCCCAACCTGACCCCGGGGACTTTTCCCCTCCGTCCCCGGGCGAAGCTGGGGATCTTTTGCCTCCATCAGTCCTTCCTCCACCTGGAGTGCCAGATCTGGCCAATCCCGGCTCCGACGCCAGCCCCTCCGACGTCGGTACCTCCGGTGCCAGGGCCTCCGCTGTCGGCCCTGACGTCGGCCTTACCGACTCCAGGAGATATTCTGCTCCCATCGGGCCTTCCAGGCTCTCCACTATGGACCCGCCCGTGAGGTCTCCGGCCAGGCCGTCTGCTCCGGCAGCCCCCGCGGCTCCTGGGTATCCTCCGTCTTATTCGACGCCGGTGTACCCGGGAATGCAGTATCCGGCGCCACAGTACCCGATGCCGGGCTTCCCGACGCCACAATACCCGATGCCAGGCTACCCGCGGCGGGTTTTGGATCGCTCCATACGGTTATAACCCATATCCTTATCCCCTACCTCCTCCTCCTCCTTCTCCACCTCCACCACCCTCGCGGCTGCCGGTGGACCTGCGGGAGACTCTGGCCTCCTGGTGGGCTGAGGCCAAGGCTCAGCTCACCAAAGCGGTCAAGAGCCGCCTTCTGGTGATGGTGCCGTCCCAGGTTCCCGTACGCCCGAGGCGGCAAACTCCCTCACCACCTCCGGACTCCAGGGTTCTTCCGTCTGGATCCAGAAGGCAGAACACGCTTCCCGGGGACTTCCCAGGGGTCCGTTCCTCCCCCGGGACGGGAAAGGGAGTCTTTCTCTTCTTCATCCTCCTCTTCGCTCTCAGACTCCGCGGACTCTTCCGACGGCTGCTCCGACAGAGACAACGAGCCTCACTCTCTGTTGAAGCCCCGGCCAAGGACTCCTCCAGAGGATCCTTCTTTTACGGAGTTGCTTAGGAAAATCCAGGAAGTTCTTCAGTGGCATTCCCTGGAACCTGATCCTCAGCGTCTGAAACTCACTGAACATCTGGATCTGCCCGTGATAGCTCCTGCTTTGGTGCCGCCCTGGATAGAGCCTCACGCTGACCTCATTACCACAATATGGAAACAGCCGTCGGCCTTAGCCCCACTTCCTAGGAAGTCGAACCGGCTACATCAGGCTCCAGAGGGTGTTGATTTCCTGGATTCTCACCCTCGTGCCGACTCGTTCATGATTAGCGCCGCTCACGGCCGGTCGGCGAACCCTAAACATCTTAGCTTGTCACCTCCTGATAAGGAATCTGTCTTCTAGACCAGTATGGGAGAAAGATTTCGCTTCCTCCACACTGGGGATCAGGCCTGAACTATCGCCGGCCACGCAGGGGACTACAGAAGGCCATCCTGACTCGGGCGTAAAGCAAACTAGACTCCTTGCCTGACTCCCAAGTCAAGCAGGAGTTGGCACGATCTCGTCCGCTCTGCTCGTTCGGCCAGAGGCACATGCTACGTGCGACATACGATGCAGTGGACACTGCTGGGCGGAGCTCAGCTTCGCTGTGGGCCTCAGCGATCACGGCAGCTCCGTGTGTCAGGTTTGGTCCCGGAGGTGCAATCTGCTATCAGGAAGCACCTTCGAGTCGGTGCTTTTCGGGGTGATGTCAAGGATATCATTACCGATTTGCAAAGAAGGATGGCTCGAAGTCAGTTGATTCCATTACCGTCCCCATCAACAGCAGCGTCGTCCATTTCACAAGCGGAATCGGCCAAAGCGAAACCCGGGAAGGCGGGCCACAAAGCGCGGGCCCAGCTGCCAAGCCCCGCCCAAAAAGCAGCGGGTGCTTCAGCTGAGCTGCCCCACCACTGACTCCTTTCCTCTCTCACTGCTTCCGTACCCCCAGAGGAACCCGGTAGAGGGAGTTTTCCCTCCACCTCCGGGATGGGAGAGGATAACCACAGATTCTGGGTGCTCCAGCTCATAGCAGAAGGACCTCCATAGAGTTTCTTCAGAAACCACCCGCCACCCCCCTCTGAAGTCGTCGTATTCACGGGAACATCTTCCTTTGATCCAGGAGGAAATCTCGGCTCTTCTGCTGAAGCAAGCGATAGAGCCTGTCCCCCTTCATCTTCAGGGGGCGGGTTACTATTCCCATTTCTTCCTGGTCCCAAAGAAGACAGGAAATCTCAGACCAATTTTAGATCTGTTCCCTGAATCTTTACGTAGAGTACAAAAGGTTCAGGATGCTCTCTTTGCAGAGCCTTCTGCCCCTCCTCCGGCCAGGTCAATGGCTTTGTGCTCTGGATATGCAGGATGCTTATCTGCACATTCCCATTCACCCATCTCATCGCACATACCTTCGTTTTGCGTTCCAGGGGGACCACTACCAGTTCAAGGTGCTCCCGTTTGGTCTATCCTCGACCCCAAGAGTATTTACCAAATGCCTGGCAGTGGTGACAGCCCACCTGCGTACAAAGGGAGTGCAGGTTTCCCTTACCTGGACGACTGGCTCCTGGCGGCCTCGTCCAGGGAGGAACTCCCCGTTTCCTCTCCCATACCCAGCAGGTTTTTGCCTGCCTGGCTATTACCATCAACCATTCCAAGTCTCATCTGGACCCATCCCAGAGGCTACAGTTTATTGGGGCGATCCTCAATACGACCATGGGCAAGGCCTTCCTGCCTCCGGACAGGGCGGCCACTCTTCAGACCCAAATAAGTCTGTCGTCCGACCGCAGGATGGTCTCTGCGAGGTCAGTCCTTCACCTTCTCAGGCTCATGGCGGCTGCTATCCCGACAGTACCTCGCGCTCGACTCCACATGAGGATCTCTCAGTGGACTGTACACTCTCAGTGGGATCAGCTAGTGGACGACCTAGATCACTCAGTTCTGATCTCCTCTCCGATGATGCGAGACTTGCAATGGTGGATGGTTCGAGAGAACCTTTTTTTTTTCAGGGAGTTCCTTTCTTTCATCCTCCCCCCTCCCAGACTCTAACCACAGGCGCCTCCAGCAAAGGTTGGGGGAGCCCATCTGAGCCCTCGCCGGACAGGGCTCCTGGTCCAAGCTAGAACAAGCTCTCCACATCAATGTGCTCGAGCCTCGGGCAGTGTTATGCGCTCTCCAGGCCCTTCACCAATACATCCTTCCCAGCCACCTAGCCGTCCAGACGGACAACATGTGCGTGGTGTGGTGTATCAACAAGCAGGGAGGGACTCGGTTCTACCCTCTATGCAGGGAGGCAATGAGGGTTTGGGATTGGGCAACA
Source organism: Neoceratodus forsteri (assembly GCA_016271365.2). NCBI lineage: Eukaryota > Metazoa > Chordata > Ceratodontiformes > Ceratodontidae > Neoceratodus > Neoceratodus forsteri. The sequence continues at coordinate 1,098,514,704 of CM057458.1, read as the reverse complement.
CAACACGACCTTCATCTCACGGTGATTCATGTTCAGGGAGTCGACAACACCCTGGCAGACAAGCTAAGTCACTCTTCTGCTCTGACTCACGAGTGGGAACTGGACCAAGGGGACCTAGACAATATCTTCCAACTTTGGGGAACACCACAGGTCGACCTGTTCGCATCCCCCCTAAACGCAAAACTTCCCGTCTTCTGCTCGCTCGTTCCAGAGCGAGATGCTTTAGACAGCAACTCTCTCTCTAGACTGGAAGGACAGATTCATCTATGCCTTTCCCCCAATTCCACTTATCCCCCGAGTCTTGCAGAAACTAGCTTCAGAAGGAGCGCGAATTATTCTGATCGCTCCTTTCTGGCCCAGGCAAGTCTGGTTCTCTCTTCTACAATAATATTCAGAGGATCTTCCTCTTCCTCTTCTTCTAACTCAAGGTTTGTTGACCCAGGATCAGGGGACCCTGGTTCATCCAGGTCTCAAATCCCTTCAACTGCATGCATGGCTCCTGCAGACCTAGCCCAATCCCATTTTGGAGTGTCTCCCAAAGTGGCGGAGATTTTAGTGGAGACCAGAAAACCCTCCACCAGATCCACTTATGCCATGGAGTGGAAAAGATTCTCTATTTGGGCTGCTTCCAAGAACGTGGAACCTTTCTCCTATTCAGCGGGCTTCTGCTGGAGTATCTACGTCATCTGTTTGACCTGGGTCTCAGCCATTCCTCTCTGAAGGTCCACATGGTGGCCTTTTCGGCCTATCATGTTCCCTTGGCAGACAAGGCTTTTGCTCAACTGGAGGTCTCCAAGACCTTTCTCAGAGGGTCTTCCATCTGAGGCCCCCATCCATACTCCTGCTCCCCTTGGAACTTAACTTTGTTCTCAGAAACTTACTCTTCCTCCTTGAACCTGCAGCCTGCAGTTTGAAGTTCCTTTCGTGGAAGACGCTCTTCTTGGTGGCCATTACTTCGGCTCGAAGAATCTCCGAGCTCCAGGCTCTGATGTGTAAAATCCCCTACTTAATTTTTCACAAGGAACGAGTTGCTCTTCACACGAATCCTAAGTTTCTACCTAAAGTAGTAGCAGAGTCTACCTTAAATCAGTCCATGGAGTTACCTGCTTTTTTTACGCAGTACTCTAATCAAGGGGAGTATTTACTCCATACTATAGATGTTCACCGGATTCTTTGATACTACACCAACAGGACAAAGGATCTCAGAAAGACATCAGTTGTTCATCCCTTTTGCTCATGAAAGGGAAGGCAATGCTGTTTCCAAGCAATGCCTGTCTAAGTGGTTGGCTCATTGCATCACTTTCTGTTATGACAAATACAACAAGAGCCTCCCGGGTCAAGTCAGAGACCACTCCACAAGAGGAGTAGCTGCCTGTGCAGCTTGTTTCAAGAATGTGTCTGCGGCAGACATCTGCACTGCCGCCACCTGGACTTCAGTCCATACCTTCATGAAACACTACAGTTTGAATGTTGCCTCTCTCCATAGAGCAGGCTTCGGGCTGGCTGTTTTGCAAGGCCTCCTATCTTGAGACTTGCACAACCAGTACTACCTTTTGGAGTAGTTTTCCTCCTCCTGGTGCCTCTCTTTGTTGCAGACTGCTTGGGATTCAGTCCTATATATAATTACCTACTGCAAGAGCCCTCAGTAAGCTATTATTACAGATTCGTAAGACTTACCGTAACAGTAGATCTGAGAGGCTCTTAGTAGGCCACCTTCCCGCCTCCATCCCCCTATAGCTTTTTCAGCTCCTTTCCATTGAGGAAGACATCCCGCTTCTCTCGTCCGCCCTTTTGGCCTGGCGGGAAAGAACTGGAAGGTGGGCATCCAGGACCGCCCCTTTATACCGATGTCTCTGGCGGTCACCCGGCGGTCCTACGCTAGGACTGCTAGCTAGAAATTTTTCCATGGTGTCCTGCCACCTGCCGGCATCATTCCTATATGTAATTACCTACTGCAAGAGCCTCTCTCGAAGATCTACTGTTACGGTAAGTTCTTACGTAACTGTACTTTCCTGGTAGCTATTACTTCTGCCATCCGGATTAGTGAATTACAGGCCCTGTCAGTCGAACCTGAATTTATCTCCTTCCATAGAGATAAAGTGGTCCTAAGAACCAGTAGGAGGTTCTTACCCAAAGTGGTATCAGATTTTCATCTGAACCAGTCTATGTCTCTTCCTGTGTTTTTCACTGACCATTCTTCTTCAGAAGAAAGATTACACAGTTTGGATGTTAAAAGGGCTCTTAGCTACTACTTAGAGCATACTAAGGCACACAGGCATGACTGTCTTCAATTGTTTCTCACTTTTGGTGAAGTGGGGAAAGGTAAGCCTGCTACTAAAAGGACTGTTGCCTGGTGGATTGTCTCTTGTATATAATTTTGCTATGACAAATTGGGCAAAACATCCCCTCCATGCCTGAGGGCTCACTCGACTAGGGATACAGCTGCTACTCTGGCTGCGGCCAGATGTGTACCCTTGCTAGAAATCTGTAAAGCAGCCTCCTGGAAAACAGTCCATACATTCACCAAGCATTATTCTCAGGACATCCAGGCTAAGAGTGATGCTAGATTTGGTACAGCAGTACTGCAGAGCCTGTTCCCAAAGTAGGTTCTGCATTCCCTCCTCCTGGGGTAACTGCTTGGTATTCTTCGTATTGTCAGAATACAGCAAGACTTCATGTTGTTTGAAGAAAAACTTGCTCACCATAGTAATGTTGTTTCTTGTAGTGGAGTCTTGCTGTATTCTGACCTCCCTCCATCTCTGCCTCCCCTCTCAGAACCTAGTTTTTGGGAAGTGGGCTGGCAGGTACAGTGTTGCACCTCAGGGGTGTACCTTGTGCCCTCTCTCTTAAGGGTAGGGTAGTTGTTTTATTGTTATGTTTTTTATATATCTAAATATTGTCACTACCTTTTTTTCTTGGGTTCTCGACTTGAGTCTTTTTGGATCCAAATTGTTGCCTTTTGGCTATAATATATTAAACAATTTCCATAGTGTAGTACTCAGTTTTGCTCATAAGAATCTGATGGTTACACTGGTAAGTACCAGAGACTGAGGTTTGAAAACCAAGCTTGAGCTCAACGTTCTATGCTTCTGCGTAGAGTTAACTCTCTCCTCTCTGGGGCAGTTCAAGTGCTGGGGCTAACTGCATATTGTCAGAATACAGTGAGACTCCATTAGAAGAAACATTACTATGGTGAGTAATTTTTTCTTCTAGGAGCATGGATATGTTGTTCATCCACACTCTCTGGCATGTCCCTTTCCCCTTTAAATCTGTCCGGAAGTTTTCAAGCTGGCTCCTCCCACCCACCCAGGTGGTAACTACCTCGGCCTCACCCCATGGCGCCAGATCTTCCTTTCTGCTGGAAGATTCAGGTTCCCTCGTGCTACTTTAGCAATTCATAGGCCGTGGATTCGCAACGTCGGTTTTCACCACAAATTACTCTTAAACTCATCAGAGTTAACGACTCCGATTATAGCGCATCGGACATTGAGGACAAATCATCCCCCAGATTTCGCCGGTGTACCTGCAGTGTCGCGCACCGATCCCCACCTCTCGTGTATCTATTGCCTAGGTGTCGTACATGACACCACGTCTCGTACCTTTTGTTTGGCCTTCCATCCCAACATTCTGGACGACCGCAAGGCACGCCGAAAATTGGGGAAACTGGAGCTTAGAAACCCGCCGGTGAAATCGAAAGAGGCAAGGTGGTCGGTTTCCACGGCTGCAGGATCCGCCGAGCAGCTGGAGCAGATGAAGGCTTTCGAGGAGGAAGCTGCTCAAGCTTCAGCCAGTCAAAGCTTTTTCGTACCTCTCAACCTTGGCTCTACTTTTACGGGCTCCTTTAGGCAGTAGTGCCAGTCTCTACCTACCAGGGGAGGTACCCTCGAGCTCACATTCCTCCCACGCTCAGAAGAGGGATAAGGACCCAAAGACGTCATCTTCTAAAAGGGACGCTCCTGGGACCGGGAGATGTCCAAGTCCCAGGAACATGCGGTCTCGACTTCGGTCGAGATCGCTTCCTCGGCCACCGGCTTTATGGACCTTCCGTCTAGCCAAGGGACCGAGACCGAGGAAACAGCTGAACCGGCCAAGATTACTCTCGACCCGATCAAGCCTTTATCGCCGATTCCTTAGAAAGGACTCCTGTCCTTTCCTTCCCCAATGAGGAGACACTGCCCTCGGGTGTCCTGACTGGGGGAAAGGTGCTGGAACCTTGGTTTTCACCGACCCCGTTGGTCTCGATCGAGGACCAGGACCCCTTCAGTCGAACAGCGGAAAAAGGGTCACAAACACTCAAAAAAGAGGCGCCGCCACCGATCCTCATCCTCCTCGGACAAGGAGAGGCTTCGACGGAAACTCCGTCGACGCTGTGAGGATTTGATGTGGCAACAGCTGATTTTGACCAGGCAGAAGTCGGCTCCACTAGCCGCCCCGGCCATCACTTGGCTCCCACCTCCTAGGCCTACGTCGACCCCTCCGGAACTGAAGGCCTCAGTTCGACTGCCCGTGGGGCCGGCCCGTATCCCGGCTCGGCCTATTCCGGTCTCTCCACCAATTTTGGTGGAGCCACTGCCTGAGCAGCCTCAGGGAAGGGCTCTCTCGAAAGAGGACCAACCAGACACCAGGCTTCCCCGACGTCTGTCAGTCGCAGTCGTCCCTGATCGCCCTTGGCATATCGAGGGACACCTAGGAGGGAGACCTTTGCACCCCGACTCTTCGGACTCGGATGGCACTGGATTACACTCTCATCCGGGGGATGATGAGTCATCCATGGCAGGACTGGAGGAAGGTCCTTCCTCCTTTCAGGTCATTCTCCGCCTGATTTCAGAATCCACCGGAATGCCCCTGGAGCCCATCCAGAAAAAGGCAGAGTACCCCCTTACGGATATCCTCAAAAGGTGGGATACCCCAAAGGAGGCCTTTCCAGTGGCTGAAGCCATCGTTGGCCCAGCCCTTGAGCTTTGGCAGTGTCCTGCTTCCTGCCCAGCTCTGTCTGCCCGCATGGCCCGCAAGTCTACGGTGCCCATGGGGTCCCTGGCGGGGATCACAGAGCATACTTGGGCAGAAAACCTAGTGACTGCTTCTGTGTTCAGACATAATGGTAGCTCAGCTGACACTGACCAACCTCCCAGACAAGGAGTCCAAGAATATGGACCATTCTGCCCGGAAGGTCTATGGGGCTTCCTCCTTAGGCCTTCGTCAGGCCAGCTCGGGTGTTATCATGGCACACTTCTCTCATGCCCTCCTAGGGTCATGGGATGAAGTCTTCCCTCATCTCCCGGCGGACATGCAGACCACAGTGAAGCAGGTCCGTGATCAGGGTCGTGCTGTTGCAAAACAGCAGCTCCAGACAGCCCTGGACATTGAAGATTCCTATGCCCGCTCTTTGGCAGCCACAGTGGCCACTTGCTGCAGGGCTTGGCTGAGGTTATCCTCTTTCCCGGCAGATACCCAGCACAAGTTAGCTGACGTGCCCTTCCTAGGCACCGACCTCTTCGGTCCAGGAGTGGCTGGTCACCTCCAGCACATAGAGCAGTCCAGTGCCACCTTGGATGCTACCTCTGCGAAGGGTTCTTCGGGCAAGAACCAACAGAAGCACAAGAAGAAGCCTTTTCGGCACTCTTCCCCTGCGGTTAGGCAGCCCTCCTATCAAGGAGGCCAGCAGCAACAGCAGGCTCAAGCTTGGCGCTCCAGGCCTAAGCAGGGTCCTCAACAGCCCCGAAAAGGAGGCCAAGGTGCCGGTCCAGGAGCCTCCTCCTCCTCTAAGCCTGTTCAGTGATGGGTTGGGGGTTGCCACCCCTACACCCGTCACGCCAGCTCTGGGTCCTCCCGTGGGGGGCTGGCTCTGCCACTTTCTTCCTGCCTGGTCTGATATCACCTCGGACAGGTGGGTTCTAGAAGTGGTCGGCCAGGGACTGCCTCCGGAATTCTAGCAGTACCCTCCCAGCCGAGCCCGCGGCCCTCGGGAGGAAAGGATCTCAGCTTGCACTCATTCGGCTCTTTGAGACGACATTGCTCAGCTTCTCTGCAGGGAGGCGGTAGCTTCAGTGCCAGATCCTCCTGCAGACCCAGGCTTCATGTCCAGGTATTTCCTGGTACCCAAGCAGACAGGGGGTTGGTGCCCCATCCTAGATCTCCACAACCTGAATCAATATCTCGGGTCTCGCACCTTCCGGATGGTAACTCTGAACCAGATCATACCATCCCTGGAGGGAAACATGTGGTTCTGTTCACTGGATCTGCAGGACGCCTTCTTCCACATCCCAATCTGTCCATCCCATCAGCGGTTCCTCCGCTTCAGGGTCGAGGGGACCCTGTACGAGTTCCGAGCCATGCCATTCTGCCTGTCATCAGCCCCGAGGGTCTTCACCAAGTGCATCGCAGTGGTGGCAGCCCATCTCCGGCGTCGAGGAGTTCGAATTTACCCTTATCTCGACGACTGGCTCTTGGCAGGTTCCTCCACCCAGGAGGTGGAGAGATCCAGGGATCTGGCTCTTTGAACCTACTCCCAACTAGGCCTCCTGATCAACGAGGCCAAGTCGGAACTCATGCCCTCTCAGGTGATGGGCTTCATGGGGCAGAGCTCGACTCTCGTCAAGCCAGAGCTCAGCTCCCTGCGGACATGGCGGAGGTTCTTTCCTCCTGTGCCCAATCATTTCTGGTTGGGCACTTGCACCCTACCCAGGACTTCCTGCACCTTCTGGGTTACATGGCGGCTTGCATCTCAGTGGTCCATTGGGCTAGATGGCACATGTGCCCCCCTCCAATGGGAGCTGGCCGCTCAGTGGACTCAGCGCCACTGTCACTTTGACCAGCTGATCACTGTGACCCAGAAGATGTGGGACGCTCTCCAATGGTGGACCGCCCCAGACCGGTTGCAGGAAAGGATCCCGTTTGTCCACCCTGAGCCGACGGTCGTTCTTATGACCGATGCCTCTCTCATGGGCTGGGGGAGCCCACATGGGGGACAGCAGAGCCCGTGGGTTCTGGATCCCCGAGGCCACATCAACCTGTTGGGGCTTAGAGCAGTCAGACTGGCATGGTCTCAGTCGTATAGGCCAGACATTCCACGAGTGGTCTCTCCATCCAGAGGTAGCTCACAACTTGTTCTCCCACTGGGGCAAACCGTTGGTGGACCTGTTTGCCTCCAGGGAAAACATCAAGCTGAGGCTGTTTCATGCCCGCCCCCCCCTCAGCAGGGCTCGCTGCAGGGGATACCTTCTCGAGGCCGTGGACCCCAGGCCTCCTTTACGCCTTCCCTTCATTTCCCTTGATCCACAAGGTGTGTTACCCAAGGTGAGGAGGGACAAGGTGAAGGTGATTCTGGTAGCCCCAGACTGGCCGCACCAGTTCTGGTACCCAGATCTCCTCAGCCTCAGCTGCAGGCCCCAGGAGCGGCTCTGTACACACCCAGACCTGATATCTCTGAACCGGGGAAGGTCTTCCATCCGGACCTTCAATCCCTGCACATCACAGCCTGGTACCAGAGCGGCTAGAGTTCCAGGCTCTGGGTCTTTCCGAGGATGTCTACACCATGGTGGAGGTATCTCGTAAGGAATCGACCAGGAAATGTGATGCCTTCAAATGGAAGAGAGATTTTCCATTTGGTATCAGGGTAAGAGTCTGGACCCCATATCCTGCTCTGTGGCTAACATTCACGACTACCTTTGGTCTCTCTCCAAAGGGGGTCTATGGTGATCGACCCTTAGGGAGCACCTAGCAGCCATTTCTGCTTACCAGGCGCGGGCCGGTCAGCCAACATTGGCGCAGGAGACGGTGGTCGGGCACTTCTTCAAAGACCTGGATCACATATCCCCTCCAGTACGTGAACCTCCAGCTCTGTGGGATCTCTTGCTGGTTTTGGCAAAGCTCATGGGCAAGCCATTCGAACCCATGCTCAAGTGTGAGCTTACACTTGTCATGGAAGATGGCCTTCCTGGTGGCTATCACGCCAGCCAGAAGGACAGGAGAGCTCCAGGTGCTTTCGGTGGACTCCCCTTATCTGGTCTTCCACAGGGACAAAGTTGTCCTGCACCCCCACCCGAAATTCCTTCCGAAGGTGGTGTCAGAGTTTCATCTTAACCAGGTGTTAACTCTGCCAGTATACTACCCTAATTACACCTCGGACACTGAGTACAGGCTCCATACTTTGGACCTGACACGTGCTCTCTCCTATTATAAGGAGAGAACGGCGGAAATCTGTGGAGAGGTTCGCCAGCTGTTTGTCACCTACGTTGAAGCCGCTTCTGGAAGACCTGCAGCCAAATAGACCATTGCAAGGTGGATTACATAATGGATAGGTCTGTGCTATGAGTTGGCGGGCAAGGAGCCTCCCAGAGGGATAAGAGCTCATTCTACCCACCATACTGCTGCATCGGTGGCTGCTTCCAGGGACATCCCTGTCCAGGAAATCTGTCAGGCTGCTACCTGGAAGTCAGCAAACACCTTTATTACCCATTATCACATTGACCTTGAGTCTCGCCAGGATGCTGGTTTTGGGGCCTCAGTTCTCCAATCTTTATTTCCCAAGTAGGGAGTGTGCGCCTTGCCTCCCTCCTCCCAGAGAACTACTTGGAGTCTGCCAGAGAGTGTGGATGAACAACATATCCACGCTCCTAGAAGAACAGGTTACTCACCTGTAACGGTAGTTCTCGGAGTGGTATATGTTGTTCATCCACATGCACCCACCTGACCTCCCCGGCTTTAGGCACACAACCTTGCTTCCAGCGGGCTAAGATCTCACGTTAAGGGGCGGAGCCGAAGTATTTACCACCCGGGTGGGTGGGAGGAGCCAGCTTGAAGACTTCCAGTCAGATTTAAAGGGGAAAGGGACATGCCAGAGAGTGTGGATGAACAACATATACCACTTCTAGAATGACTGTTACAGGTGAGTAACCTGTTCCTCCCCACGGCAGTATCTACCTCTCTCTCTCGTACCTCCTTTCTTCACCCCACTGCCAGCTATCCCCATCTCTCTGAATCTACTGACAAGGCACTTTGTAGCTGCTTATTCCCCCCACCCCACCTTCATAAAGTGTTTTTCTTGTTATTTTAACTTGTACCTGTGTTTTGAGTTATTCTGTAAGTTCTGAATCCAAGCTGTATCGTTCATTGTGATGTACCTTTGCTTTCTCCTATTGTACTTTGTTTTGCAATCTATGACGTGGAACCTTTGTAAAAGAGCTTGCGCTCAAAGGTCTTTTCCGAATAAATAAATAAGACAGATAGCAAATGCAGCCTGATCAGGACTTTATCTTAGGTAATAGCTGTGAACTTTAGAATAGTAGGACCCCTCCACCCCCGACATTGCTTACTTGAACAGGAGGAAGATCCGGGCCTGCACATCCCCAGAACACAGCAAGGGGGATGCTTCCTAGGACTCATAATAGTGCCGTTAGGGGGATTGCATCAGGGTCTCTGTATTACGGCACCCCACACCCTCATCCTCTTCATATACTTTTGTACTGGGTTCTACATATTTGCAAGTCTGTGACAGTGTTTGCTGCCTCTACTGGAAATCAATCTTTTCTAACAATTAAGGACTATGCTACCCTGTATGTAAAGACAGCGAATGCTTGTTAGTGCAGGTAAAACAGATCTGTGTGTAGCTTGAACTTACAAACTGTACAGAATCTATGAGTAGATTGTTGTTCATATTTTGGCTATTAAGTCCTAGCATTAGTCGTGCAGGGTATTCTCCTGCAAGAGTCCCCTCGAGGGATATTGGACCTGTACACAAAAGCTGACTGTCTGGATATATGAGCTGCTGACCACTATGGGTGACACTTTCATGCAGACCCTCTCCCACACCATCTGGGAGAGCAACTGAGCATCAAGAATGATGCTGAAGGGGCTCCAACTAATAGCAGCTACTTTCCTTTCTACCAGAGTAGAGCAGGCACTCCAGACCATTCTAACTCTGGTGCCAGAATCTCCATGATAAAGGAAACTCCTACCTTGAAGAATATTGTTACCGCTATTTGGCTCATTTGTTGGTTATGGTTTTGGTTTGTAAATGTTCACATTTGCCTGACCATGTATAGTAACCTGTCTTTTGGATGAGACGTTAAACCAAGGTCCCATCTGCCTATTCTAGTGGTTGTTCAGGTGGACATTAAAGAGCCTGTGGCACTTCTTGAAAAGAGTAGGGGAATTTCCAAAATTTCCCCCATTCACTAAAAATACCACCAACAGCTTAATCTGGTCCAATGTCAGTTGGTGTCCATCTGTAACTCCCCCTTGGGGCGAGGCTGAAAATAGGCAGAACTACCTAGTTCTCCTTTCCCAGTCAATAAAAACTAAAAATAACTGGCTTAACTGTAAGGATTGGTGGTACTCTAGAGACGTCAATTGGGGGGGGAGGGGACCAATGACTAAAAAACACAGACAGGAGAAAAAGAATAAAGTACTTCGTAGCACACAGACAGAGGAATGTAAAGCAGAGTAATCTTTAGAACATTTTATTATGACTAATTACAGGCATACACTTCTTTCCTTAAATGTAAATGAATTGCATAACCCCGGTTAAATGCCACAAAATCAGTTGTAAAGAGGACAGGGGATTTTATTTTTCTTCAGGAAACGCATCCTGACAGTCTGGAAAGTCAAAGCTTGAAAAGTTTGGGTTCTAGTTGGGCTACCACGCATTTTACAGATCTAGCCACAGGAGGGGGTTCTCAATCTGTATTCATCCCTGAGTTCCCTTCGAACCACGCGTGGTGCTCACTGACAGTGAAGGCGATATATCCTGGTCTCCAGATTTATAGATTGAGAGAGAATGACGTTACTTAACATATACACACCTCTTAAAGCATCAGTTCAGTTTTTTAGAACTATCTTTGACATCCTGGCAACACATGCAGATGGGAAAGCAACTTTTTTTTTGGGGGGGGGGGCTCAGCCTTATTCTTAATCCTAACCTAGATACGACCAGTAAAAAAAAGAAAGAGAGAATAACCGCAGAACAAAAGTTTGTCAAGCGACAGCTTCTTAATTTGGTTGCAAAGATATATGGTGATCCAGATATCCTTCCACTAGACAGTTCACCTTTTTTTTTTAATGCCACATAAGGTTCACTTAAGAATAGGCCACTTATTCACTTTGCCAGATGCGATTCTGTGAGTAGACACGATGGAAAACATTCTCCATCATCTTTTTGGATCACACAGTGTAAAAGATCAGTTTGGGCCTGGGAGCTGACCATAAATTTAAACTCTGGAAATTGAACCCAACCCTTCTGCACAGGAGCAACACCACACTGAAGTGGCTACTTTTGTAACGGACATAATTGAGGTAAACAACACACCCGGTATCGCTGCCATCACCCTTTGGGACACAATAAAGGCTGCTGTTTGTGGGAAACTCATCTCTCGCTACCCGCTTCAGACAACAGAGAGCCCAGAAATGGGAATCTTTGCAGAACCAAGTGGTGGAGGCCTACAGGGAAAATGCAGTAGCAGTGCAGGAAGCATGGGAACGTATTAGATCCTTTAAGAGAGAGCTGGATGGTCTTGCATCAATCGAGACAGAACATATGAGTGAGGGAGGGCAACCAAACTTCTCGCTTACTGATTATGACAGCAGCAGAGAATAGAAAAATAACACAGGTTGTATATCCTGTTACCAGACAAATGGTGAACAACTCAATAGACATCATGGCGACCTTTACCCACTACTGTAAGGAGCTCTGTGCTGCAACAAGCATGGATGATGCAACTGCACAATATAAATTTATGACATGGATACAACTACCCAAACTCCAGGAAGTACACATTCAGTCCTTAGCAGAAGTGAACATCAAAGAACTTACTCTAGCAGTGGCTCACCTAAAGAATGACAACAGCCCAGAAACTGATGGCTGTATAGTCAACTGGTATAAAATTTTCAAGGAACAACTATTGAATAAACTGCGTAAGCTATGAATGAAGTACTACAAACAGATTGACTACCACCCACCAGGAAAGAAGCATTGATTGCCATAATCCCCAAGCCCAGGAAGGACAAAGCTTTTACAGATTCATACAGACCAATCTTGCTATTAAACTTGGATCATAAACTCTTTACAGAGATCCTGGCTCACCAACTTGAGAACATTTTCTCCGATCCTAGGCCATCGTGACCAGACAGGCTTTGTCACAGGATGTCGGACCCTGCACCTCCTCTATCAAGTAAACCACCACCAAGTACCTACATTCCTGGTGGGGGTCAACGCAGAAAAAGCTTATGACCAAGTGGCCTAGCCCTGCCTCATGAAAGTATTGGGGGATGGACTTTCCCAGTGCAGTTCATACAGGTTCTGCAAGACGTATACATGGATCCACAGGCCAGAGTCCAAATTAATGGTGGAATGGGAGAGAGACTCCAGTTTGGAAGAAGCACTAGACAGCAGTGTCATCTCTCTCTCACTCCTCCTCTTTGCCCTCTACATAGAGCCTTTGGCTCAGACTAAATGGCAGGACCACAGTTCACTGGAGTAATGATATCCAAACAGGACCATAAAATAATTCTGTATGCAAACAATGTCCTCCTCTTAACCAACCCAAAAGTATCCTTGCCCAAGGTATTCCGCTTACTAGACCTTTTTAGATCACTCTTGGGATACAGAGTCAACATAGCAAAGACAGAATTTCTGACATTTAACTACTTCCTATCACCAGTACTGAAGTGTGCATACCCAATGAAGTGGGACATGAAGGTCTTGAAATATTTGTGAGTCCACATCTCCAAGAATCTCACTTCTCTTTACACAATAAACTGTGACCCACTCACAAACGAGCTTAAACAGGATCTCCAGAGATGGACAGTCTCACCTCTGGGCTTTATCCACCGAATATAAGCAGTCAAGATGAACATGTTACCCTGGCTCTTTTATGTGTTTCAGACCCTCCAATTTAAAGTGCCAACAGCAGCCTTTCAAAGCTGGAACCCAGTGATATCAAGGTTTATATGGCGGTTGTCAGTGTCGCAGAACAGAGTTCCATACCCTCACCCTCCCAGAGACTGAAGGTGGCCTAGCATTACTGACTATAGAATATTACTATTGGGCCATACAATTGTGCACCCTAGTACACTGGAGCAGCCCCTTCTATGAAGCAAACTGGAAGGAGTTGGAGCCCAGCCTGACACCTGAACTCATTATTCCTGACATTCTAGTCAAAGAACATTTGAAAATCGCAGACAGTTTAATTCAGAGAACTGGACATTGGATCTACTGGTGTTGTAGTGAACTGTTACCCAAAAACTCCTGAGCCTAGCAAAACCCTTTCCTCCTGCTTGAATAAATAATAGATTCCTTCAGTGGCAACACCTGGGAATTTTTTCACAACAATTCCTTAGGGGCTTAGTAGTTAAAACATTTGACATGATGAGGAATTAATATGGCTTGGTGCAGACAGACCACTATAGATATCTTCAAGCTAGGCATTACATGCAGTAACTCGAGGACTGGAAATTAGTAATAGACAAGCCACGTGTGTTACTCTGCTACTTCAGTACAGCTCTCAGTGGAGTAATTGAATGGCAGATTATCTCAAACTTATATCAGTTCAATTCAATTTTATTTATATGGTGCCTTTCAAATGCCAAGGCGCCTCACAAACAATAGAACAACTACAGCATAAAATTACATATATTATAAATAGTATAAGATAAAATAGCAGCAGACAGTCAGCAGTGTTTTGATTGTTCCCCAAACGTTCGGATCCATAAAACAGTTTTAAGGGCCTGTTTAAATCCCTCCACGGTCGGGCACTCATGTAACTGACAGGGTAGAGAATTCCAAAGGTTAGGGGCCGCGTGCATAAATGCCCGGGCCCCGGAAGATCTGAAACAAACCCTTGGAATCTCTAGCAACCCCTCGTCAGTCGAGCGGAGCGATAGCCCAGGGCAGTAAGGGATCAGAAGCTCTTCCGGGTAGTCCAGGCCCTGTCCGTGTAGGGCTTTATAAGTCAGAAGTCCAGCTTTGAAGGTGATTCGCCACTGTACCAGCAGCCAGTGCGGATTCAGCGCAAGACCGGAGGAATATGACAGGACCGGGGATTCTGCCAATAACCGGCCGCTGCGTTCTGCACCAGCTGCAGGTGGCGAATATCCAACCCCCGGGACCCCTAGGTAAAGGGCATTGCAGTAATCCAGGCCAGAGGACACAAAGGCATGGACCAACATAGGAAGGTCACCAGAAGGAACAAGATGCTTAACCCTGGAGATATTCCTCAGATGATAAAAGGAGGATTTGACGACGGCCGACACCTGCGAACGCAGTGTCAGACCCTGGTTTACCCCAGGTTTTGCACCCGTTTGGAAGTCGGGAGTGGGAGACCCCCCCAGAAAGAGTCCTGAGGGTGACCCGGCCCCCAACCCCCCTATCCGGCCACCTGAGTCCACCACCAACACCTCAGTCTTTTCCAAGTTCAACCTCAACCAGCTCGAATTCATCCACTCCTGGATTTTTGCAGGGCAGTTATTAAATCCCGAGAGGGCTCTATCCTGGTCAGGTGCAAAAGAAAGGTAGAGCTGGGTATCATCAGCATAGCAGTGAAACCTCAGCCCATACCTTCTTACAATGTCTCCGAGGGGTAGCATGGGGGACAACACCAATCCCTGAGGAGCCCCACATGATAACGGAACTGGGTCAGAGGAGTAAATCCCTGACACCACCCTCTGAGTTCTTCCGGTCAGGAAAGATGAAAACCACCTGAGGACCGCACCTGACAGGCCACAGATGAACCTCAAGCGATCGAGCAGGATCCCATAGTCCACAGTGTCAAGCACTGAAGAGAGATCGAGAAGAACCAGGATGGACCGGTTCTTCTGATGCCTAGCCATCAGAAGATCACTGAGTACCCAGACCACACTGTCTCAGTACTATGCCTCTTTCGAAAACCAGACTGGAGAGGCTCGTAGACATCATGGATAATCAAATGGTTCTCCAGTTGTATGGCAACTGCTTTCTCGATTAACTTCCCCATAAAGGGGAGGTTTGAGATTGGTCAGTAGTTCTCACGGCAGTCTGGGTCCAGAGAAGCTTTCTTCAGGAGGGGTGTCACCACCGCCTCCTTCAGGGAGCTAGGAAACTCACCTGTTTCCAAGGAGCACCAGACTGTCCATGCTAGGACCGGGCCAAGGATGTCACTACAACCCAAAATTAGGGTAGTTGGTCCCGGATCCAAACTACAGCACATAGGGCGCATACTCTGGACAATCTGCATGATATCTACATGCTCCGGATGGTCGAAGGTACTCCAGGAAAACCGAGGGGCAGTGACCAAACGCCGGTTCAGAGTAGCACCCATAGAGTGTGCCGGTTGGAGTTCCGCTCTGATGTTACCCACCTTAGCTGCAAAGAATCGAGCATGCTATTCACACTCAATTTTCGAAAATGCTCTTCAAACCTGTAGACAGGCTGGGTTGCACAGTCTGTCCACAGTTCGAAAGAGCTGTGCTGGTTAGTTCTGAGTGGTCGCAATCTCCCCAGACAGGAACTCTGCCTTCTTACAGGTGATTGTGGATTGATAGGGTTGATAATGGTCCATCAATCTAAGGTGATCGGCATCAAGGGCAGATTTCCACCAGCAACGCTCTAACCTTCGTCCTAGTCACCACATCTCCCTCAAAGACCCATCAAACCAAGGGGACCGAGGGCAAAGGGAGAGAGAACGAATTTGGATAGGAGCAATGATATCCAGGGCCGTAGATATGGCATTATTATAGGCCATCACTAGGGCTTCTGGGTCATTGCTTGCCGATGGAAGGACCAATAGATCGTGTACAGCCACCAGGCCTTCAGAGCTTACATCTCGTAAAGGGCGATACCTGATCATCTCCACAGGAGCAGGCCTATGAAAAGGGGTGCAAAAACTGAATCGTACGGTGTAATGGTCGGACCATCCAATTGGTTCCACCCCCAAGTCCAAGACTTCGACCCCCAGAAGGAAAACCAAGTCAAGAGAATGACCGTGTTTATGGGTAGCAGTGGAAACAATCTGTGTAAGGCCCAGAGATGACATTAACTGGAGGAAGTGCTGACCAAATTGCGAGAGTTCGTCATTGACCCAGGCGTTGAAGTCACCCAGGACCATCAGCCTGGGCGACTCAAACGCAGTGTCGATCACGAAGTCTGCCATTTCCTGAAGGAACCACATCTCATCACCGGGTGGACGGTAGATGAGGGCAATCCTACAACCTACACCTGCTACCACAGTACACATTCAGATGACTGGGTCTCTCAACTGGTACATAAGTGTGAGGGCCCAGTTAGGTCTTAAACAGATCGCAACCCCCCCACACACACACACACACACAATCAATCTCTGGCAGTGGATCACTGAGTACCAGCCAGAGTTGCAGCCTCCAATATGGGGCCAGAGCTCTCGTCCAGCCAGGTATCGGTGATGCATGACAGGTCCACTGTACTAACAAGATCTGCCATAATTGCAGTCTCGTTTTTAATGGACCTGGCATTGTATAACACCACACAAGCTGGATGAGTTCCAGGGCTGTCCGAGCCACCTGCCCACCAAGAATGGTGGTACCCTTTGGTATGGAAACCAGACATTGAGGACCACGATCAGGATTCCATTTCGCCCCAGGGCGTCTCCTGGATCTCACGACCCTGATGTGATGGCTCGGCTCATTTGCCCTCCACTTTTCACATGCACACACACACCCCGACTCCTCTCCCCCCAACCCCCTACGAACAATACCCAGTGCTCTACAGCACTGGTAGCTAGTAAACTGTAATGGGGAGGTAAGAGGGGAGGGAGCGAAAGAGCCGGAGGATGAATAGCACACCCACTGATGAGGGCAGGCCTCCCATTACTGATTAATGCAAATAAGACTTTGCAATCCACTAAGTAAAAGCAAAATCACTACACAATAAACTGTAAGGCCCTCAGCACTTACTTCAAGGGGGGAAAGGAAAAAGGGAATTAAATAAAATCTATAATCAAATAAATACCATAAACTAAAACAAAATTATCGCAACAACAGCGCAAACTTATAAGACATGAAATGTCCCAGTAATCCAAACCAAGCCTGCTCATCATCAGTAGCTAGGGAACCTTGAAAACCTAGAAAGACTGTTTGAGGCTGAAATGAAAGACCAAAATGGAAGTGTCTAGACGGTAGAAAATGAACAAGATCTGCCTCGTGCAACATAAAACGACAAGTGCACTTTCCAGGAGGAAGAACACATATGGTCCACGTTTTTGTACTCCTGAAAAGCAGTTGAATTGAAGTACATCCATAATGTAACTGGAGTATGCTGGAGAGAATGCAGGATACATTCAGTAACCCATACCTACATTTTACGGTCCTGCCCAATAATTTCATAATACTGGCAGACATGCTTGGCAGAAATCAAAACTATGCTAGGAACAGATGCCCAAGGGATCCCCGTTATGTGATATTAGGAGCCACTCCCCCAGGACTACGTGCCCAACATAGAAAGAGGCAGCTGGCAATTCTGTTGACTGGTGCCAAAAAATAACCAGGAACTGGCTTTCATCTACCCTTCCAAGTCTTTCAGACTGCCAGGAACTTATTATATATTTCTTTTCAGATGGAATGGATCACCTGCAGAAAAAACTTACACTATCAAAAGATCTTACTTCAAGGGTATCTCTTGCAGCAGGCCACACCTGTGGAACTACCACCACCAGGCATCAGGATCACCTGGGAACTTTTCTTGCTAACAGTCTGTCTGGGAGCCACCCACTCCGACTTCACCCTCTGATGTCAGCCAACCCTATAAGAGTGGGCGGCCCCCACTCCCTCCTCAGTTCTTGTCCTACCATCGACCAGTGCACATCGGACCTCCAGAGACCGCCACATGCTTCAGTCGACTGCCATTTTCTTTCTGAATTTTTCTTTATTTTGTCACCCTAGTTTTTCACGTTTTCTTCCGTTGTTTTTGTATGTTGGACCCCGTCTTTGTCTTCCGACTGGGCCTCTAAGAAAAAGTGCGCTTGTGGGAAGCTTCTCCAGGAGAAGGACTGTCACTCTTGCTGTCTGTGTCCGCTGTCTTGGACCTAGCCATGACACTCAGGCCTGCGACGTCTGCAGAGGCTTCAACCAGGCCACTCAGTGTTGTCACCTGCTGGCCCTAGAAGAATTCCTCCTTCAGCAGAAAGACACCAACATGGAACGGGAGCTGCAGGCCGGAAGTGCTTCCTTTTCTCCAGTCATGTCTTCGGGGTTGCAGCCGTCCTCCGGGAGGGGGGTCCAGAGACAACGATCCTCTGTCCATTCGCGGTCCCTGCATAAGCCTGAGGCCCTAGTGGGGTCGGCCACCTCCTCAGGGTGGCCTCTTCTGCCTCACGCGCCCTGTCCCTAAAAAGGCTACCCTTGGCAGCATCTTCTGCCAGCCTCTCCTTATCAGGTGGAGTCTCTTGGGGACGGGATTCTCCCAGTCCCTGCTGTTCAGGCCCCTTCTGGTGGCAGGGCTGCAGTCAGGAGGCTTCACCTGTTCTGCTCAGTCTAGCGTGGGTTCAGTGAGCTCAGGGTCTTCTACTGCCACCCATCCACCACCCTCTTCCGTGCAGGCAACCTTTTCCACTGCCATGGACAGTATGCCTTCTCCGACTCCCCCCTGGCCGTCACTCAGTCGCCTTCATCTGCTCCTGTGATGCCTACTACCAATCCTCATCCGATGTCAGTCAGGCCTCTTCCCCCCTCCAGCACTTGTTTTGCCTCAGTCAGTGCCTTCACCAGCTCCTCCACCAGCATCGGCGCCAATTCTTCCATCTCTGATGCCGGTGCCAATTCCTGCCCAATAGACACCACCGGGCTACCAGACGTCGGTGATAGCAGACTTCCAGTTGATGCTGGCATCCCTATGGGATTTCATGCGGGCGTGGCTTCTCTCTTAGCAGGACCTAACCCCACATGGGCCAGCATATTGCGCCCTGGCACCCGATGTTCCCAAGGAGCCCCACCCTGCCCCACATCGGCCAGCCCCCTATATGTCTCATTTGCCTGGGAGAATACCACCTGGACCCCAACCTCCTGAGGAGTTTGGTGAGGATGGAGATGAAGGGAACTTCTTTCTTGCCTTCCCCAGTTTCCTCTGATGGAGAAGAGAACCCTAAATATATACCACCGTCTCCCCCAGGTGACACATCTTTCGGTGGGTCATGCACCAGATTCAGTCAGTCATGGGTTTTGAAACTGAGGAACTGGACCCCTCCCATCGCCGGCAGTTCACCTACCTCCATTTGCCGGACTCTTCCCTTCTGGTGGTTCCTCTGTTGATTGACACTTTTAAGGAAGCCACCATGGCCGCCTGGCATTGCCTGAACTTCTTATGCACGATGCCTAGGAAGGCGGATAAATTATATAGGGCCCCCATGGGCAAGCCCTTCTTTGGGGAACAGCTGCAGGCCGACAGTAGTCATTAATGCTGTGCATGCCCGCTAAAAATGGCCAAAACACCGGAGTTCCCTTCCCATGATGAAATCCCAGAGGCTGGACCATTTCGGCAAATGGGCTTATGCCTCTGCCACCTTGGCCATTAGGACCATTAATTATACGACCCACATGATCCAGTACCAGGATGTTTTTTTAGGATCATATCATGGAGCTGGTCAAACCTTTGCCTGAAGGACCAGCTAGCCAACAGCTCCTCCAGGCCCTCAGATGACACCTCCTGCGCTCGGTCTGTGATGCAGAAGAAGCTTCAGCCCAGGCAGCAGCAGGAATATGCCTTGGCCGGCACTCCTGGCTGAGGGAGTTGGGGTTTGCACAGGAAGTTAAGCTGTTCATCCTGAATGCTCCCTTCGGGGGGTACAAACTGTTCGGGGCTGATGTCCAGGATATCCTATACAATTTCCAAGCCTTCGGATGCACCGTACGATCGGTACGTTCGATGTCCCATACTCAGCAAAATAGTGCCCAGCAGTTGCCCCTTTGTCTGGCTGCCCACAGACCCCGACCCAGCTCAAAGCCAACCAAACATAAGGCTGTGCCAGCCCTGCCCCTTCCTCCTCCAGCAAGGGTTCTAGAGGAGGATGGGTGGCCCCAGTTACTGCCCCTTTCTCAGCCTGACTCCTTGCCTGACTACCCCCCTCCCCGTGGAACTGGAGGAGGCAGCAGGGGTCAGTTCTCCCTGCACCGAGACAGGTGGGCAGAGATCAGAGGTGACAGCTGGGTGCTGTAGCTCATAAACCACGGCCACACTCTGGAACTCGTAGATTAGCCCCAGAGAGACCTCCAGTCCCTTCCTCTCACCCCCCACCACATTCCCGTACTTTTAGAGGAGATTCAGTCCCTGCTCAGGAAAAGAGCCAAAGAACTCATGCCACCAGACCAGCAGGGGGGGTTCTACTCCCATTTTTTCCTGGTTCCAAAAGGCACATTCGACCTCCAGCCCATTCTGGACCTCAGGGAACTAGAATCTCCTCATACAGTACAAACAGATCTTACTTCAAGAGTGCTCTTACATAAGGCAACACCATAAGGACTGAGCCGCCAGGCACTAGGACCACACAGAAAAATTAGCTAGCAGTGTCTGGTGGGGGACCGCCCACCTGGAGTCATGTGGCCGTTGGCCCAGCGCTATATAGTGGGCGGTCCCCACGCCCACCTCCAGTTTTTTTCCCCACCATCTACCTGCGCACGTTGTACCTTGCAGAATGCTGCTACAGTTGACAACCATTTATGATAAGTATTATTCGACATCGGAGTGCATGTCTTTACCTTCTTCTACCGATTCCCACAAGAACAAGTGTGTCTGCGGCAAGTAGATCCCGGAGAAAGACGGCCATACCTCGTGTCTCCTCTGCCTGGGGCCTGCCCACAGCACCGAGGACTGTGATTACTGCCAGTGCTTTAACCAGGCCAGAAGAATGTGCTGTCAAGAAGTCCTGGAAGCCCATCTTTTGAAACAAAAACTGGCTTTGATGGAAAAGGAGCTGCAGCAGGTGCGGAGCACTTCTTCATCTCCTGGGGGCTCTTCTGGCTCCCACTCCTCCAAGCAGAAGAAGCACAACAGGACAAAGACAAGCAGCAGGACTGGGATCGATCTCCCTCCGGGCCACGGCCGACAAGTGGCCCTCTACCAGTAAGGGAGGCGCTGCTCCAGCCAAACCTGCTCCTCCTCTGCTCGGAGTAGCCTCCAAACGAGCTGGTATCAGTCCAAGTGGGCACCTTCAGGGATTCAGGCTACTCCCACCTTTAGGCCCTTCAAATCTCAGCAAGGGCCTAAATTGAGTGGGTCGGCTGGTAAGTTGGATGCTGGCTCTGCCAATGTCTGCACAGCTCTGGCGCTCAGATGGACCCCGTTACGCAGTCTGGCATTGGTCCTCCGGACAAGTGTGCACTGCCATTCCAGCTGCAGCCATCCTGAGAGGAATCCCTCGGACAACCTTCATCTCCTCCAGTGGGGCCTGCGCTCCTCCACTCAGAGCCGAGGAACTGCTGGCTGCTGGCCCACTACCCAGCCAGTGCCGGGCCGCCCTACACGGGCCCCTCCTGGGGGCCTTCTGGCCAATCTGCCTGTGATCCTTCTGTCAGGGGCCCCTCCCACACTCCAGACTCTGGAGATGCCCATCGCCGCATCCGGGCTGACACCGGCTCTGCCAGTCCCTCCCGTGGGTCAGCTGCCGGCTCCCCCCATGGATCCACAGCCGGATACTCAGCCTGGGCCTTCTGGCATCCCTTCAGGGCCTCAGCCAGGTCCCTTGGCCCTACTTTTGGGTCCTTCTCCAGGCTACCCGATGCCAGGCTACCCTATGCCAGGCCATCCTATGCCGACACCAGGGTATCCAACACCTGGGTACCTGACGCCGGGGTACCCAGCGCCAGGCTATCCACCATCGGGTTATCTGACGCCTGTATATCAGCATCCTCCACCGCCTTCTCCACAGCCGCTAGTGGATTATAACGCTCTCTTTGCTTCATGGTGTAACAGAGCCAAGCACCAGCTTGTGTTGGAGCTGGACCGACATCAGCCAGCCGTGCTTCCCACACCGGCCCAGTTGGCCCCTACTCCACATTTCCCTCTCACCTATCGAGGCATGTCCCTCCACTTCCAGACAGATGCTGGGTGCCTCCGTGGGAGAGGACTAGGGTCATGGGCAGGCCAATCCTCAGAAGGAGGACCCTCGGTGAAGGTCCCTGTCCCCGGACAGGAGCCTTTCGTGAGACTCTGATTCAGACTCTGCCTCTTCTTCTTCTACGGGCTCTGAACTCTCCACAGGAGGGCCCAAGCCTAAGGAGATCCCCAAGTCTCCCCAGAGGACCCTCCTTCATGGATATCCACCGAAAAATTCAGGAGGCCAACAGCTGGAAGACAGAGAGCAGGATCCTCAGCATCTGAGGTTGGCAGAGCACCTTTATTTCCCAGAGCTGACCTCCCTTCTTAACCCCGCCCTTGGACAAAGCCCACGAAGATTTGGTCACCACGATATGGCAACAACCATCATCTGTCATGGCCATCTCCAAGAACTCTGACAGATTGTATCATGCCCCAGAGGGGAAAGACCATTTGGTCAACCACTCTAAAGCTGATGCAGTGGTTATCAATGCAGCACACGACTGCTCAACTAAGCCTAAGCATATGAGTACCTCCCCTCTTGACAAGTAGACGAGGCAACTTGACCAGTTTGTTTGCAGTGTTCATCTTCTACTCTGGACCTGCAAGCTCTGAATTATGTAGCCCACATGGTTTTCTACCAGAAGGCCATTCTGGGTCAACTGAAATCTGAATTTGCAGCCTTGCCAGACTCTGAAGCCAAGACCAGAATTGAACAGATGGTTAAGACGGCAGAAATTATTTGCTGCCACACCCTGTGAGCGACTTATGACGTCGTTGTCGCCTCCGCCAGAAGCACAGTGACAGTGGTCTGTCTATGCAGACACTCCTGGCTGCGGGTATATTAAGGTTCATACTAAGGTTTTGTAAGAGCCAGGGGGCTTTTGTACCCATAATGCTCTTCAAGGTACTAACAATCAATCACATTACCAGCTTAATCTGGTTCAAGGTCAGTTGGCATTCATCTGTATCTCCCTCCCCCGGGTCGTGCCTGAAAATAGGCAGGATTTGTCTAGTGCACTTACCCGGTAAACAAAAAATAAATAAATATTTATCCAGGCGATTTTTAAACATATATTTGGAACTGCTAATGACAACATCCTCAGGCAAGGCATTCCAGGGTTTTATTATACGTAGGAAGAAGAAACATTTCCTTGCCATCAAATTCAAAGTTTGCCATACAATGGAAGTGGATGCCCTCTTGTATTATATGGGTTCTGTTTGAACTCAAGTCCCAGTTCGGTAATTAGAAAAGGATCTTGCATAACATCATACATAAACAAGAGGTCACCCCTCACTCGTCAAACCGCTAGTGACATCAGATTCAAGGACGTAAGCTTAGATTCATAAGGATCATTATATAGTCCTTTAATATGTTTAGTGTATTTACGCTGGACTTTTTCGAGTAAATTAATATCAGATTTTTTTGAAGGGGCTTCACAATTGGGAAGCGTATTCCAAATGGGGCTGAACATGGGCTCGATAAAAGGGCATTAAAACTCTCCTGTCCTTAGATTTTATGTTACGCCTACTAGACTAGATAACTTTATTAGATTTTGAGATAGTTTCCTTAATCTGTATTGAAGGACAATAATCCAAGGATACATTCACTCCCAAATCCCTTTCATTTGCTGAATTAATAAGTTTTTTACCGGCTAAGTGGTAAGTCGCCTGCTGATTTAATGCACCCAAGTGCACAACATTGCACTTTTCGGGATTCAGTAGCATCTGCCATTTGATTACCCAATTAGGTATTTTGTTCAAATCTGACTGGATAGTATCTATTTGGTCCATGGTTAGGCATGGTCCTTCTATTTTTACATCATCTGCATATTTTATTGAAGAGTAAAAACAATCTTTAGTTGTCACTTATAAAAATTTGAAACAGGCAGGGTCCCCACACAGAACCCTGTGGAACACCACTAGTAACACTACCAATATCGGACAAATGGCCATTAATGATAACACGCTGGGTTCTGTTAGATAGCCAATTAGAAATCCAGTTGATAATAAATACATTGATTTTTAGATTATATAACTTTTCAATTAAGGCCCAGTGTGGCATAGCGTCAAAGGCCTTACTAAAGTAGATAAAAATAACATCATATGGTATCTTCTTATCAAGTGAATAGCTATCATTCTCATAAAAACCCATCAAGTTGGTTAAGCAACTACGTCCCTACTTAAAACCATGTTGAGATGAGTCAGAAATATCGGAAATAGGGGAGAGTATGTCCTTAATTAGGCTTTCCAATATTTTACAGAGAGGTGACATTAAACTAATTGGCCAATAATTCTCCCAGTTATTTTTAG
Source organism: Neoceratodus forsteri (assembly GCA_016271365.2). Classification (NCBI taxonomy): domain Eukaryota; kingdom Metazoa; phylum Chordata; order Ceratodontiformes; family Ceratodontidae; genus Neoceratodus; species Neoceratodus forsteri. The sequence goes on along the minus strand of CM057458.1, from coordinate 1,098,490,364 downwards.
GTCCTTTTTTGTAAATTGGCATTCCAAAAGCTGTTTTCCATGAACCCAGGACGGAATTCTGAGCTAAACAAGTATTGAACAGAAACCAGAGCGGATCCACAAGTGGGTATCTGCTTGTTCAAGCGTCTGTCCTGGGATGCCCCCTGCAGGGGTTTGGTGCTTTTTGGAGGGGACATTCAAGACATCATGACTGACCTGCAGGAGTGAGGGAAGGCACTTCATTCAGTGCAATCCCTCTATCACTCCAACCCCAAGTCTCGGCAGCCTTTTCGGTGTCAGTGAAGGCACCAGACAAGGCAGCAGCCCGCCAGACTTGCCTCCATCCCTCCCACCCCCCGCCAAGTCGCACAGACCTTCCATGGTGGCACTCCCCTACCCTCCCTCTGCCTCTTGACTCATGGTCCGCCCACCACTCCTCCATCCATAGATCACGACAGACTCTTGGGTTCTTCAGCTAATAGCTAAAGGTCACATGATAGAGTTCATAGAGAGAGACCTCCAGAAAATCCTCCAGGTCACTCTCATTACCCACAAGGTCACATACCACTCATCAGAGAGGAGATTTGGGCTCTGTGGCTAAAATCTGCTATAGAACGTGTTCCACAGGGCCAAGAAGGAAGAGGGTATTACTTCCACTTCTTCCTGGTCCCAGAAAAGACGGGAGACCTTTGGCCAATACTGGACCTCAGCACATTCGACCTCTTCATAGAATACAAGAGGTTTAGCATGCTGACCATCCCGAGGTTGTTGCCACTGCTGTATCAGGGACATTGGCTCTGTGCCCTGGATATGCAGGATGCATACCTACATGTCCCTATCTTCCCAGCCCACAACCCCTTTCTCAAGTTTACATTCCAGGGGGAGCATTTTCAATTCAAGGCCCTCCCCTTCGGCCTTTTGTCAGCACCCAGGGTGTTCACCAAGTGCCTAGCGGTGGTGGCAGCAGCTTTACGGCGTCGGGGCCTCTTGTGTTTCCATACCTCAACAACTGGCTTCTGTCAGCCCTATCGAAGGATGGACGGCCTGGAAGCTTCTGTGGCAGCCACCCTGGACCTGTTCTGCAGGGTGGGGGTCACAGTGAATTATCCCAAGTCTCACCTTTCCCCTTCCCAGCTAATCCAATTTATTGGACTGGTACTTGATACTACTCGGGGTCAGGCCTTCCTCCCCTTAGACAGGGCGGAAACACTGCAGAGGCAAGTTCATCTTGTGGCTTCCGGTTGTTGGTTAACAGCCAGAATGGTCCTCTGTCTCCTGGATCTCATGGCGGCGACTGTCCCCACGGTATCCCTGGCCCCACCTGCTCCACATGCAAGTTATGCAGCGGACACTCAGGATACAGTGAGATCAAAGGTCAGACCTGGATCACAGGGTTCTGGTGTCCAACCGTATGTGAAGGGATCTTCTTTCTTTAGTGGCAGGATCTGGAGAATCTCTGCTGGTGGCGGGGTCCCCTTCCAGCGTCCCCCACCTGCTCAAACCCTGATGACGGATGCATCAGGTCAGGGCTAGGGAACACATCTGGGAGATCACAGAACCCAGGGATCCTGGTCTCAGCAGGAGCTCTCACTGCACATCAACATGCTCGAGATATGTGCTGTATGCCCTCTAGGCGTTCCAGTCCTTTCTCTTCCGGGGACCACTCCTGATCCAGTCGGACAACATGTGTGTGGTCTGGTATCTAAACAAACAGGGAGGCACTTGGTCATACTAACTGTGCAGGGAGGTGATGTAGGTATGGTACTGGGCAGTGCAGCATCAGCTCTAGCTAATGGCAGTCCACGTCCTGGGCATCCAGAACATCCTGGCAGACAGTCTCAGTGCACCCAGGCAAGGGTTCACGAGAGGGAACTGTTTGTCAGTGGTCGAGGACATCTTTGACCTCTGGGGTCATCCAGATCGCGATCTGTTCACCTCCTCATACAATGCCAGACTACCCAGTTTTTGCTCTCTTGTTTCTGAACCTGTTGTCTTTTGGCGAGCATGCTGTCTCTTTGCTGGACAGGGAGGTTCCTGTACACTTTTCCTCCCTTCTCTCTCTTGCAGAGGGTCCTCCTCCTCCAAGTGCAAGTGGAGGGAGCTCAGATGATCCTCTTCGCTCCATAATGGCCTCGCCAGATATGGTTCCCTCTGCTCCAGCAGTTAACGGTGGAGCCGCCGGTTCCTCTTCCCCTCTGCCAGGACCTTCTGACTCAGGATCAGGGCAGGCTGGTCCATCCGGACCTCAAGTCCCTTCACCTTTATCCATGGCACCTTCAGACATAGCTGTCTCTCGCTTTGGAATCTCCTCCAGAGTAGCTGAAGTCCTTCTGAGGCCAGAAAGCCATCTACTGTACAAGAACCACTGACGTGGTGAAATGGAAGAGATTCTCCATCTGGGCAGCCTCCAAGGGTTGAGACCCCTTTTTGTGCCCTGTTCCTCAGGTCTTAGAGTATTTCCTGCACCTCTCTGACCTGGGACTTGGTTATTCCTCACTAAAGGTCCACTCGTCTGCCATATCTGCCTACCACATTCCAGTGGAAGGCAAAACTTTGGCTCAGTTGGAGGTCTCCCATACTTTTTTGAAGGGAATTCTCCTCTTGAAACCCACGGTTAGGAACCCTGTTCCCCCGTGGGATCTGAACTTTATCCTTGAGAAACTCACTCTGCCTCCCTTTGAACTAGCCGCGAGTTGTGACCTATACTATCTGTCTTGGAAAGCGCTGTTTTTAGTTGCTATTACTTCTGCTCAAAGGATTTCTGAACTTCAGGCCCTTATGTATAAGGAGCCCTATTTGATTTTTCACGTAGACCGGGTGGCTCTGCGTACAAATCCTTCGTTTTTGCCCAAAGTTGTTTCTGAGTTTACTTTAAATCAGACTATCCACTTGCCAGTGTATTATCCTGAGCACTCTAACCAAGGGGAGGCAGTTCTGCATACTCTGGATGTGCACAGAATTTTGCGTTATTGCACTAATCAGACAGTCAATCAGCAAAACGGATCAGCTTTTCGTTTCTTTTGCGCCCAAAAGAGAGGGTGCCACAGTTTCAAAACAGTGTTTATCCAGATGGTTAACAAACTGCATTCTGTACTGCTATCAGAAGTACAACAGACCCCTTCCGGGGAAGTCAAAGGGCATTCGACCAGAAGCATGGCAGCATCTACTGCTTGTTTCAGAAATGTTTCTGCCGCAGAGATCTGTTCAGCAGCCACTTGGAGCTCTGTCCAAACCTTTACTAAATACTATAGTCTGGACATTGTCTCTAGCCGCAGGGCAGGCTTTGGACTGGCCGTCCTTCAGGCCTCCTCTCTTAGCTCCCTGTCTACTGCAGACCTTTTCCTGCCTCCCATGTTTAGTCTTTGCTTGACTTACACTGCTTGGGAATCGGTCCTTATGGTGTTGCCTACTGAAAGAGCCCTCTCGAAGTGAGATAATACACTTACGTGAGAGCTTACTGTAACAATAGATCTTTGAGAGAGGCTCTTCCAGTAGGCAAAGGTTTCCCTCCCTCCTTTCGCCTGCTGCTGCTTCTCTCTATTCAGCCTTTTCTTGGGGCTCCAGGAGCTCACACCTTCTCCTGTCGTACTTTTTCACAGGTCTCCAGTGGGAGAATTGGAAGCAGGCATGGGGGACCACCCATTATATAGCTCTGGGCCAACGGCCATGTGACACCGGGTGGGCGGCCCCACGCCAGACACTGCTAGCTAATTTTTTCCATGTGGTCCTAGCGTCTGGTGGCTCAGTCCTTATGGTGCTGCCTACTTCAAGAACCTCTCTCAAAGATCTACTGTTACGGTAAGTTCTTACATAACTGTACTTTCTGCATTGTAACCCTCCAGGGTTTATTGCCCCTCCTGAACCTGGGGGACTGGATATGTTCCCTTGACAGGCAGGATGCATATCTTCACATCAAAATATATGCAGCCCACAGACAATATCTCAGATTTCAGTTTCAGGGGGCGCATTTCCAGTTCTGAGCCTTGCCCTTTGTCTTGTCCTCGGCTCCTTGCGTGTTTGCTAAGTGCCTGGCAGTGGTTATGGCTGCCCTCAGGAGACAAGGATTGTATGTCTTCCTGTATCTGGACGATTGGCTGCTCAAAGCTTTGTCCCGGGTAAGCCTCGTCCGAACTCTGGAACACACCATCTGACTGTCCAGGACCTGGACATTATAGTCAACTTGCCCAAGTCCATCCTGACTCCTGGTCAGCAACTGCAGTACATTGTAGCAGTCCTGGACACGGCACAGGGCATGGCCTTCCTTCCCTAGGACAGGGCAGACTGTCTTATAGCCCAAGCCAGACTGCTGTTCCACAGTCACAGTGTCTCCACCAGAGTCTTTCTCCGGCTCTTGGGCATGATGGCAGCGGCCATAGTCATGGTGCCTCTGGCCAGATTACATGTCAGGTTTCCCCAATGGACGTTGAGAGTCCAGTGGGACCGGCATACGGATGACCTGGAACAGGAGGTCCTGGTCTCTTCCCTGGTGAAAAGAGTTCTCTGGTGAATGGACCCCACCAGTATTTTCAGGGGTGGGGTCCCCTTTGCTATTCCCTCCCCTCAGCAGATTCTAACCACAGATGGCTCGGGTATGGGCTGGGGAGCTCATCTGGGACCACAGCAAATGCTAGGGATGTGGTCCCCACTGGAGTCGTCTCTCCATATTGATTTTTTCGAGATGAGGGGGTGCTGTATGCCCTCCAGGCCTTTCAGACTCAGCTGTCCCTGGGCATTCTGTTGGTGCAGATGGACAACATCAGTGTTGTCCACTACATTAACAGGCACGGGGTTACTCACTCATATCCCCTCAGCAGGGAAGTGATGAGAGTCTGGTATTGGGCTCTGGATAACGGCCTAGAACTGTCAGCCGTCCATGTTCCAGGCATCCAAAACATCCTGCTGGACGATCTAAGCCAGTCAAAGACACATGAGCGGGAGCTCCTGATTTCGGCTGTTGAAAACCTCTTCGTCAGATGGGGTCATCCAGAGTTGAACCTTTCTGCGTCCCCACTCAATGCAAAACTGTCATGTTTTTGCTTGCTAGATCCAGAACCTGGAGTTTTCTGGCAAGACACATCCCTCTCCTGGAAAGGGAGGTTTGTGTATGCCTTCCCTCCCTTCCTATTGCTTCAGAGGGTGTTAATCAAGCTCCAGATGGAAGGGCTACAGTGATCCTCATCGCCCCCTTTTGGATTTGTCAGATCTGGTTCCCCTTACTACAGTGTAAAATCTAGTACCTCTTCCTTTATGCACGGGCTTGCTGTCCCAGAACCGAGGCACCCTGGTCCATCCAGACCTCAAGTCCCTGCACCTTCACACTTGGCTCCTGAGGGCATAGACATGACCCAGTTTGGGGTGTCTGCCAAAGTGGCTGATGTCCTCGTGGCAGCTAGGAAGCCTTCCAGACGGACCACTTATTCTACGAAGTGGAAGCGATTTACGCTGTGGCTGCTTCACGCCAACTGTACCCTTTCACTTGCCCTGTGAATCAGATCTTGGGAGTACCTGCAGTCCCTTTTGGACTCTGGTCTAGGGTACTCCTCCCTTAAGGTGCACGTGTGTGCTTTCCATGTGCCCATTGATGGCCGTATGGTGGCTCAATTGTGGAAGTCTCCCATTCTTTTTTGAGAGGCATCCTTCACCTATAGCCTTCTATTTGCAATCCCTTCCCTTCATGGGACTTGAGTTTTGTGTTGGAAAAACTTACGTTGGCTCTTTTTGAACCTGCTGTGACTTGCGAGCTGCGCTTTCTGTCATGGAAAGCGTTTTTAGTTGCCATTACCTCTGCTCAAAGGATTTCCGAGCTACAGGTGCTCATGTGTGAGCAACCTTATTTGACTTTCCACAAAGACAGTGCATCTTTAGTACCAACTCTAAGTTTCTTCCTAAGGTGGTTTCTGAGTTTACCCTGAATCAATCCATCCATGTGCCTGTTTATTTTCCAGGGCATGCCAGTCCAGGGAAAGCATTGCTCCACACTCTAGATGTGCACAGAATTTTGCGTTACTATACACACTGTATGAAGGATTGCAGGAAGTCCAAACAGTTTGTTTCTTTCATCCCTGGGAAAGAGGGCGCCCCGGTTTGTAAGCAGTGTTTGTCCAAATGGTTGGCCAGCTGTATTACGGTCTGTTACAGGAAGTATGGCATGGAACTTCCTGGAGATGTTAAGGGCCATGCCATCAGGGGTATGGCTGCTTCAGCTGCCTCTTTCAGGAATGTCTTGGCTGCAGAGATCTGTGCAATGGCTACTTGGTGTTCTGTCCACACCTTTACCAACAATAGAGTCTGGACATTGCCTCTAGGTGCAGGGTCAGTTTCGGCGTAGCCATTCTTCAGGGTCTTTTTTCCAACTCGAGGCTTCCTCCACCCAGCCTCGTTTATTTATAACAGAACTGCTTGGGACTCGTTCCATAGGTGTGGCCTGCTGCAAGAGATACCTTCGAAGTAAGATAGTACAGTAACATAAGAACTTACCATAACAGTAGATCTTACTTTGAGAGGGCTCTTGCAGTAGGTAATTACATATAGGACTGGCGCTGACAGAAGCGCTGGGATACAAAGTTACAGCTGGCGGTCCCTGGAGGATCGCCCCCCGATCAGGTGACCGGCGCCAGGAGACGTCGGTATAAAGGGGCGGTCCTTGGCACCGCCTTACAGTTCTTTCCGCCGTTAGCTGGGTACACCATTCTTGCAGAAAAGTTTGTGCTTTATTGGCCCAATCTTAGTCGGTTTACGGAAATAATTTGTTTTTCGACTAACGTCCAGGTACCGCCGTCGGTGTATGTCATCACCTACACCCTCCGAGCACAAAAATAAGTGCGATTCGTGCGGCGCCCAGCTACCGCAGAAGGACGGCCATTCCCTGTGCCTGTTCTGCCTAGGCCCCGATCACCCGGTCGAGAAGTGCCAGCACTGCCTCAGCTTCAACGCAGCTACCCGGAAAAGGCGGCAGCAATCCCTGGAAGCCCATGTTTTGAAGAAAAAGATTAGTTCAATGGAGAAGGAGCTCAAAAAACTGAGGCAGGCGTCCACTTCCCCCGAAGGCCATCAGAAGAAGAAGGATAAGGAGAGGATCTCCTGCAGCAGGCCATGCCTTCCCCCTGGACCTGACAGACCTTTCTGTAGCCTGTGGACTCCTTTATGCTTCCATGTTGGTGGGAACCTTTGGTAACTTCTGGGTTCCCTGGCAGGAGAACTGAGGAGAGAGCGGTGGCCGTGCACTCTTAAAAGGTTGGCCGACATCAGAGGGTGACATTGGAGTGGGTGGCCCCCGGATAGACTACTAGCTAGAAAAGTTTCCGGGTGGTCCTGGTGCAGTAGATCCATAGGTATGGTCTGCTGTAAGAGATCCTCGCGAAGATCTACTGTTACGGTAAGTTCTTATATACTGTAACTGTACTTTCCTGGATATTTGGACGGGCCGGATACTCTATAAGTCAGAGTAGAACCCGGACTTTATCCCATAGTACCTGGCCTTTCAACACAAAAGGAGAATTCAGGTGCATACTGTATATCTTCTTCAACAGTTGTCCCAGGCAATGGCGGTAGTCATTTGAGCTTTACCTCAGATGCCCTCTCATCGTTATTTAGAAAAATGGAAACAGAATTGGCTGGCAGATAAGGACCACTTAGCCCACTTAAGTGGACCATTTTTCTTAGCCTACAGTATCATCACAGATCCTACATGATCTCTGGTCCATTATCCCTCCACCTCCCACCCATCCATCCCTAAGATTCCCTTGTGCCTATCCTATGTATTCTTGAACCCCACCACTGTTTTGGCCCCCACCACCTCCACTGGAAGGCTGTTCAAGGAATCCACCACTCTTTCTGTGAAGAAGTATGTCCTCACATCCCTTCTGTATTTACCCCACTCCAGCTTCATATCCCATCTCCTTGTTCTTGTGCACCTCTTTCTCTGAAAAATACTTCCCTCCTGTACTTTGTTTACCCCCGTGATGTATTTAAAAGTCTGTATCATATTCCCCCCTCTCCCTCCTCTCTTCCAGTGTATATATATTCAGGTCCATAAGTCTCTCCTCATAGGGCTTCTGATGCGGACCCTGCAATGTTTTAGTTGCCCTCCTCTGGACCACCTCTACTCTGTATCCTTCTGGAGACTCAGTCTCCAGAACTTGACACAGTACTGTAGGTGGGGTCTTACCAGCAATTTATACAGAGACACCGCCACTTCCCTCTTTCTGCTCATGATACTCTTCCCTATGCACCCAGCATTCCACTAGCCCTCCCAGCTGCCTTGTTGCACTGTCTGGCCACCTTTAGGTCATCTGCTATGTTTACCCCCAGGTCTCTTTCCTATTTGGTGGGGGTCAGTGCCACCCCATCCTTTTTGTACTCTGTCCCTGTGTTTTTGTGCCCCAAGTGCATTATTTTGCACTCACTGACACTGAAAGCCAGCTGCCATACCCTTGACCATTCCTCTAGTTTTCTCAGGTTGCTGTTCATCCTGTCCCTCCTCCCCAAGTGCCCACCTTAATGATTTTGGTGTCATCCGCAAAGAGGCAGATGTTCCCTTCCTTTAGGTCATCTGCTATGTTTACCCCCAGGTCTCTTTCTTTTTTGGTGGGGGTCAGTGCCACCCCATCCATTTTGTACTCTGTCTCTGTGTTTTTGTGCCCCAAGTGCATTATTTTGCACTCTCTGACACTGAAAGCCGGCTGCCAGGTTATGTTCACCGCTCCATCCTGATCTGGTTCCTTGGTCATGCAGTTAAAGAAATCTGTCAGATAATATGACATAGACTCCCCCCACCCGTGAATCCATGCTGCCTTGGGTCTTGTAACCCACGGGATTCAAGATATTCCACAATCCTTTCCTTCACTGGGCGGGCCGACATTTCCTTATCTACCAGCAAATTCTATGTTTCTGTGTTTCAACAATGATGCCATTAAACTGATACATCCCCGATGTCAGGCTGACCAGCCTATAATTGCCAACCTTTTCCCTACAGCCACTTTTGTGTAGTGAGACTACATCCATCCTCTTCCAGTCCTCCAGAACCCATCCCATTTCCAGTGAGCTGTTAAGTAGAACTGAGAGAGGTACAGTCAGTACCTCCCTGAGCTCCCTCGGTACCCTTGGAGGCCCCCCGTCTGGCCCCATCTTTGCCCACTTTCAGATTTACAAGTCCCTTCAGGACTCTCTCCTTTGAGAATGGACTAGTGTCCACTTCCATTCATCCAGTGCTCCTGTTACTTTTTTGTAGCCCCTACCCTTCTCCTTCCTCTGTGAACACTGAACAAAAGTATATGCTCAGGGTGTCTGCTCTTTCCTGGTCCCCCACTGTACAGTTTCCCCACCCCCCATTTTTTACTTTACCGTTCCACCCCATGTCATCTTCTTTTCACTTATATATGTGGAAAATGTCTTGTCCCCTTTTGGTACCATCCAGGCTATCCTCTCTTCTGTTTGCACCTTTGCACTCCTTACTGCTCTCCCTGCTTCCCTTTTATACCCCGATACACTTCCCTCTCCTCCTCCTCCTTCTGTGTCACCTTATACTTTCTGAATGCTACCCTCTTAGTTTTATCTTTTTAGCCACCTCTTTTGAGAACCATAGTGGTCTCATTCCTCTTGGTTTTGCTCACTTGCTTGATGCAGAGGTTTGTTGCCCCACTATGGCCCCCTTAATCTTCACCTATGGTTCCTCCACCCCATCCAAGTCATCCCCTCCCACCCTTCTGCCAGGTCATCTCTGAGGCATTCACCCACCTTTATAAAATATGTCCTCCTGAAGTCTAGGACCCTCGCCCTTGTTTGGCTTGATTCTACAGCTGTCCTGATATTGAACCACACTGTATGGTGATCTAAGATAGATAGGGAAAGTGCATTGGAAAGCTATCCACAATCCTTAGAAGGAAGCAAACTCAGCTTGTAAAATGTGTAACTTTTATGTACATATTTCCTCATAGTGAGCTTTCACTGTCATTTCATTCATCAGAATCATAAGCTACTTAAAGACATAAAATTAGTTCAGGAAAAGGTACATGCTTAGTCTGTCCAGCAGGCCTCCCTTGCTCGTTAGACCATGTCCATACATGTTGAGGGTTGTTCAACCAGTTGCAGAATGGAGTACTGTCAGAAGGTGGAAAGACAAACTTTCCACACAAAGTTGTTGGCATATTCTTTGAGCGTGTTTGGTAAACAAAAAGGATAAGTAAAAAAGATGATGCAAGGTACACCTACAGTGCATTTAGTGGGACAGGAGCATTAAAGTGACATATGGGATGACAGAAACAAACAGTTATACGATTCAAAGATGTATGGAACATGAAGTAGCTCTTTGTACCATTGTGTCGTGATGGAATGTGTATTTTGTCATTTTTATAATAAAATGTGATTTGCCAAGAAAAGTGTCTGGATAGCAGCACATTTTGTACTTGCATCCTTAGGAGAGGGCCTACCCTTGGTGTTGATTTGTAAGTGGTGTATCCATATGCATGCATAACTGCATATTTGACGGCGAAACATTCATGATGGACAGTCCACAGCTACAGCCTTGGATCCCTATGCCAGCCTGTTGGCCAAGTGACAGTGTCGCCTTCCATGAAGCAGGTGACCCAGGTTTGTGTCTAGAACCCAAGGCGTGACGGGTCTGGTGAGGGGGAGGAGTATGTAGATATTATTCAGTTCCATAACCTAAACAAAGAATATTAAAGCCAGGCGTTCATAGGTAGCTATTGAGTTAGATGATCACACACACACACACACACACACAATATGTCAGGGTCCTAATTAAAATATCACTGTTTTTTTTTCCCTAAGTGCAGTTTGACCTTATGACATTATGAGTGGCGAAGCAAGGTCAGTTTGTATGTGGGGAAAATCATTAGGGCCTTGGCATACCTGATTTATGCCATGCCTGTTATTATATAGTCACAAGAAAATATCTTCTGTCCTGATTAATCAGAAGCCACCTTCAACAGTGTTGTTATCCTAGCATAGCTTCATTGTATGAAGGTGGTGAATAACTCAGTCACCATACCTCCATCTCCATTATGGACCTAAGGGAGAATATTGGACCTAGAGTGAGAATATCGCAATATTCTCACCGTAGGTCCATAGCGGCAAGAAATATCACTGATATATGCAATTTTTTATCTTCACAGGTATGGAATGAGAGAGAGAGAGAGCGAGTGAGAGAGAGATAATGCCCTGAAATGGGGTACCAGTGTGCCAAATACTTTGTACATTAATTAAAAAAACACCACTAGCCACCGCATTTATGATAAGTGGATTTAAAAGGTGGCCACAAGTGCAGATACATTGCACAATTAGAGAAACCCAGGTGCACCCATTATGTTTTAATGTCCAGCTGCAGTATGCCACAGATTTTTCTCAGTAAGAATGTGACATGCAAAACCACAATAGGTTTTACAGCTTCTATACAGATTTAATTTTAGTTGCACTTTAATAAAGTTATCTTGAAAATTCCCTCTTGTGTTGTCTTTTGTTAATAAAGACATTTATTTATTTAGTTAGTGAATTAATTAATTTATGTATTTATTTTAAAATTGGGAAAGGCACACTGAGTCGAGGCACGTTTTCCAGGTGTGACCTGGAAAATGAGGGAGAGGAAATACAAACAGAAATACTATTACAAACATTTGTATCACAAAATGCAGCGTACATGGTCAAGTCAAATCCACAAGAATATGTAAAGAGCGAACAGTGCTTTTGGGTGTATAGAACAGACTAGGAGCGAGTGCACAGTTAGCACCATGGGGAGTCAGGAGAAACTGGGAGAGAAGGTCAGGAAGGAAAAAGCAAAGGAGTGACAGATACAGGGGGGCACAGGAATAAGCCTTTCTGTAGCACTACACATTGTCAATGGGTAATCAAAACAGCTACTGGGTATTGTGTACCCTTACCAGAGGAATGGCACAGCCCAAGCATTAGAATGTTGGACATATGAGGATCCCATGCAGCAGCAACTCCCCAGTTAAGCTGTGCCATTCAAAGGGGACAGAGCTACTTTTTTCTTCTCTCAGGAATTTCAAGATTCAAGACTTATTTATTTATTTACAAGTTTAACCAGGAAGGCATACTGAGCAGTGCTGCTCGATTCCAGATGCGACCCGGGGGTCAAGACCCAAGACAATAGTACAAACACAGTTACATAGTTAATACAAGCAGTGATTGGCCAACTGCCGTACAGATAATCGGCAGATACATACATACAGACAGTAAGAAGATTGAATACATGATATAATATAGATGGATACATCCGCTCAGAACACAAATTCAATTATAATTTGGCATTAGCTATAGCAAGAGCATTTGGAGGTGAAGTGGATGCTGAGTAGGAGGTTGCGATGACTGGGGTTGGGTGAGTATCTTTTATCAGCTGACAGGGCATTCCATAACTGTGGGATATGGTACTTGAAGGCGTCCTGCCCTTTGGCCGTGCACATAAAGGGGATAAGGAGGAGCCTGGGGTCAGTGCGTCTGAGGGAGTAAGCGGGGGTTGTTGGGAGAGGGTAGAGGCCAGGTAGGAGGGTAGGGAGTGGGACCAAAATGTTGCTGCGAACCCCGCACTATGGGTTACTCTACGGTCTTGGAGGGACGGCAGGGCTAGGGAGCTATATAAGGTGCAGTGGTGGGTTGTGTGTGGACAGTCGAGGATAAAGCGACAAAAAGAGTGGAACAGGGTGACAAGGCTGGCCAAGGCAGAGGAGGAAGCGGTAGTATAGACTATGTCGCCATAGTAGAGTACTGGGAGTATCATTTTTTGGACAATAGCATTCCTAGCAGGAGAAGGGAGGCAGCTTTTGTTCCTGTATAGGGTGCCGAGTTTAGGGAGAAGTTTCTTGTGTATGGAGTCAATATGGGTGGCGAAATCGAGGTGTGGGTCGAGCCAGACGCCTAAGTATTGGAAGCTGGTGCATTGTTCCAGTAGGGACCCGTCCAGGGTATTGAAAGGGGGGCAGGGGGCTTGACGGGAGAGTCTTTGCTGTGAGCTGAAGGTTAGTGACATAGTTTTTTTTAGGGTTTAGGAATAGTTGGTTTGACCGGAGCCAGACCTGGATGACGTTGAAATCCTCCTGTAGGAGAGTTGCCACTGTGCTTGTGGAGGGGCCTGAGGCATACAGTACTGTGTCATCCACATACATTTGTATGGATGAGTGGCGACAGGCAGATGGAAGGTCGTTTATGAATATGGAGAAGAGCAGTGGGCCCAAGACTGATCCTTGGGGGACGCCAGCGGTAACTGGCAGGGGGTTAGAGATGTGTGAGGCGACTTTTACACACTGGTGTCTGCCCACCAGGTAGTCATGGAACCAAGTGGTGGCTGGTTTGGAGAGCCTGGCTTCAGTTAGTTTGGAGAGGAGCAGAGTGTGGGAGACGGTGTCGAAGGCCTTGGCTAAGTCTATGAAGATGGCAGAGGTGATGTGGCCTTTGTCCATATCGGTGAGTATGTCATCAGTGACTCGTAGTAGGAAGGTGATGGTTGAGTGGGATTTGCGAAAGCCGGATTGTAAGGAAGTGAAGAAGGAGGAGGCGTCCAGGTGGGGAGAGAGTTGGGCGAGGACAGGACGTTCCTGTATTTTTGCCAGAATCGGGAGTAGTGAGATAGGGCGGTAGTTGCCTGGGGAGGAGGGGTCACCCACTTTAGGTAGGGGTATAACAGTAGCCAGTTTCCATTTGGAGGGTAATTTGCCCAACATGAAGGAGAGGTTGAATAGCGCGGCTAGAAGGGAGGCAATGGCTGAAGCGGGCAAGTATAGCATCTTGGCATCTAGGGACGAAGGGCATTTGCCTTTGTTGGGGTCTAGGGATTGTAGGGATTTGAGGACTTCGGCTTGGGAGACAGGGCAGAAAGAACTGGAGGGCAGGTGGGAGAGCAGTAGGTTGGTGGGGGGTCTGGGGTGGTGGATGCTGGAGGGCGATAGAAGCGAGTCAGTGCAGCTGGAGAAGTAGGTGTTGAAAGCCTCTGCTACCTCGCAGGGATCGGTGATGTAGGTGCCCTAAGCTGATAGTGTGGGGGGGTGGAGGTTGGGTGGGGGGAGAACAGGGGTTTGAATGATTTCCAGAAGATTGTCGGGTGGTTTATGTTTGTGCTAAAAGCCGTGAGCAAATAAGTTTTTTTTTCCTGGCGGATAAGGTTTGTGCAGGAGATGCGGAAGGCTCTGTAATTTTGGAAAGATGCTTGGGTGCCCAGTTTTTTGTGGGCTTTCCATGCGTAGACCCTGGAGTGATATTTACTGATGATATCAGTGGTGATCCAGGGAAGGTGGGCGCCTCTGACTCTTTCTGTGCGCAGGAGGGCATGCATGTCCCAGACTTTAAGGAATTTGGCCTTGAAAGTTTCGAGTACGGCGTCAATAGATGTGGCCACTGGGATGAATGACCAGTCTACTTGACTTAGATCTAACAGGAGCGATGCTAGGTCCAGAGAATTGTATGACCTTGTGCGCAGCGTCTTTTTGGGGGGGGGGGGAGCTGTGGCCCTGTGCACTTTCCTGATCAGTAAAATCATGTGGCGGTCACTCAAGGAGTCAGGGAGCAGGCCTGCGCTTATAATCCTATATGGGTGGGAGGAGAGAGCCCAGTCCAGCAGTGAGTGATGTGAGTCTTGCGGTTGAGCCTGGTGGGGTCTGCAATCAGTTGTGTGAGGTTCAGGGCCTTGATCTTTGTTTTGAGGTGGGCTTTAACTGTGGCTAGCCAGTTGTGGCTGTAGTCGCCGATGGCGTGAAGCTCGCCACCTGCGGCTAGGGACTGTAGGGTGTCCAGATGAGCAGTGATGTCCGTTGGGGGTGTTCCTGGGGGCAGTAGGTGCCCACAACGTATACAGGGGTGGAGTATAGGAGCGAGAGTTTGATTAGGAGGGAGTCGACGTGGGCTGGAAGTAAGGGAATTTGCACTATAGTAAACTGCAGGCTAGTGGAGATATACATGGCAGTTCCTCTGCCTCTCTTATTCCCTAGTCTATCATGCCTGATGATTGTGTAGCCAGGTATGGATGCCTCAGCATCGGTATGCTGTGGTTTTAGCCAGGTTTCAGAGATGATCAGGATGTCAGGGCGAAGGGTTTGTGCAATAGGTTGCAGCACAGAGATTTTGTTTAGTAAACTGCAGATGTTGAGGTGCAGGAGCCTGAGACCTTCGGGGAATGAAAATGGGGTGTGGGCGTTTGCAGAGGTGGGTCCTGAGTTGGGGCTGCAATTCTGCGTTGCAGGTTAGGGCTGCCTGTTTCAGGGAGCACCCCTAAATTTAAATCGTGCGTACTAAGCTGCAGCTGTAAAATTGAATAACCTGCCTTTTTTTCTTATTCCCTGTGTGGATTGAGAGTCACTTCTGCTTTGCTAGGGTGTTTTAGTGGTCTCCATTTAAAAAAAAGAAAAAAGAAAAAAAGGGTGCAACAGGTTGGTACAGATTTACTTATTGAAAGTGTAGGGTCTCTTGGGGTTCCCTCGGCTTTTGCGTCGGTTTCCCGTGCCCCCACCCCACAGCTTGAGGTTTTGATTTGACCACTGTTTTAAACTTGTGAATTTTGTCAAATTCTCGGGTGCTTTGGTGATTTTTCACCTCAGCCTTTGTTTTTACCATTTGCGAGGGCGCCATTAGGGCTGGGTGCACGCTACCTCTTCAGTTGGGCTTCCTGCTAATGTCCCAAGCACATGCCCATGTGCAGTGCTAAGCACGTTAGTGCAGCGCTATTGCCATTGGAATATATTGTGCAAGTGCATGCATGCATCCTGCAGGTGCGCTCATGCTAACTCACTAACACTACCGCGCGACCAGCGGGCGTACACATGTTCAGTGTAGCATTTTTGAAAGAGCGCTGGTTCAGACTGGCAGTTAGTTTGGCTTATTGATAACAAACAAGCATTATAGATTAAAACCAAGGTTTTTCCTGTCACAATTTCTTTCTTATTGGCACCTTGGCTTACCGGAGACCATTAATTATGAAATGATGTAAGACCTGCAGAAGGGTGATGAGGCCCTCCCCCATGGGTACCTATTGTCCTCACTGTGTTGCTCGGCATAATATTTCTTTCACAGTACCCTCCAGCCAGTCTGCCGAGCTGTGAATGGTGCACCTGGTACATCTCTTGGCAGTGGCAAAGCAGAATTGTGAAAATCTCTGTTATTGCTCCTCAATGAGCTTCTGAGCCCTGATGTCCTGCAGGACATCCCAGCTGATGCACCCAACCCAGACCGGGTCCCTCAGGTCGGGGTGGGGGGACCACACAGGCATGTCCAGGTGCAACGCAGCAAGAGCAGGCTGCGCAATCAGATGTGCAGGCAGACCCCAACCCTGACTTCTTAGGCCAGGATGAGGATTTCAGGGATCTTGTGTAAACTCCTGACCTAAAAAAAATTACTCTCAGACAAGGAGGGTGTCCCCTCCAAAGAGGAGGTAAAGGAAGGGGAGTGGACGGAACCCAAGACAAGGATTCAGATTCCACCCCTATTTGACAATGACTCCTTGTGCTTTTTGATAGCTGAGGCTTGTAGATCCTTACAGCTTAAGGAGGAGCAGTCTGTTGAGACAGTGGATGTTAATCCAGTTCTGGCAGCGTCCTCCTCTGCTCCGAAATGTTTCCCAGGTTTTATTCATTGTGACCAAATTATTGAGCAAGAATGGGCAGGTGTGACTCAGAGAAAAAAAAAATCTTCCCAAACCAAAAACTAGGAATTATCTTTTCTTAGGGGAACAGTCTCATAAATGGGAATCTCCCCCTCTGGCAGACAAGACAGTTCATAATTCTATGAAACACACCATCATTTCAACTGAAGGTGCTCTGGCACTAGCAGATTCACATGACAAGTGAGTGGATACACATGCAGGAGGCCTTTGCCCAGCCATGAATGACCTCCTCGCCTTCATTTATTGTTGCCAGAGCCTTAAACCTCTGGGTCACTACACTGACCAATTTCATTCCACTTGATTCAAAACCTGCAAGCATCTTGCAGTTGGTAACCATGGCATCCACTTTTCTTAGTGATTCCACAGTAGACAATTTATGCATGTCAGCCTGCTCAGCTACAACATTGCGTCGACCACGAGGAGCGTGTGGCTCAGACATTGGTCTGCTGATCAGGCTTCAAAGGCGAAGCTGTTTAGCCCTCCATTTGAAGGAGGCTTATTGTTTGGTTCAGGTCTGGATTCTATCTTGCAGGTTGTGCAGAATAAGAAAGGCCACCTTCCAGTGGCTAAACAACAGTGCAAGGCCACAGCACCCTAGTGGGGTCAAGGTGAGAGCAGTGCAGGCAGTCCCGAGGGGGGTTTCCTCCCTCTCGGAACTTTGGTAACCAAAGAAATGGGGACCTACTCCTGCAGCAGAGGTCATGACAACAAAGGGGCCTTTCCCAGGCACTGCAGAGGAGGACCAGTACAAAAGCCTGGTACCTCAGAATGAAGGTACACGCCTCCCTTCCCGTGGTGGAAGGCTCCAGGAGTTCCTTGGAAGATGGGTCCAAACAATGTCAGATGCCTGGGTTCTGGAAATCCTTCAACTAGGCTATGCCATAGAATGTTTCACAGTTCCCTCAAGGGGACACTTTCTGCCGTCCCCAGTTTTGAAACAAGTGACAAAAGGCTAGGCGGCATCTGACACTCTGACCCACCTTATTCAGATCGGGGCCATTGTGCTGGTTCCTCTAAATGAATAAGGTCAAGGGTTCTATTTCATCTATTTCATAGTTCCCAAAAAGTCTGGGACTTCAGGCCTATTCTGGATCTGAAGCGTCTGAACAAATTTGTTCGCCACAAAACGTTCAAGAGAAAGTCTCTGAGGTTGATAACCCAGGTTGTTCAGCCAGAGGACTTCATAGCCTCAGTAGATCTGATAGATTCTTGCCTCACATCCCCATCCATCAGTCCCAACCAGAAGTACCTCAGATTCATGATACTGGGCCAACATTTACAGTACAAAGCGCTTTTGTTTGGCCTTGAAACAACTCCTCAGGTTTTCTCGAAGGTGTTGATAGTTCTGTTGGCTCAACTACGACAGGAAGGGCATCATGTCTACCCTTATCTGGACGACCTGCTCATTTGGGCACCGACGTTGCCTCAAGCGAGGAGGTCAGTATTCAGGACCCTGGAGATCCAGGAATCACATGGCTGGATATTGAACAGGGAGTAGAGCTCCCTCAAACCATCTCAGTCCTTGGAACACCTGGGGGGCAGTCTTCAACATGAAAGTAGGGAGGATGTTTCTGTCACCATCCTGGGAGGAGACCTTGTCGGAGATACGGTGGCTCAGAAATCGGTCCTCAGCATCTGACCGCAACCTACTGTGGATCTCAGCCTCATGGCAGCAGCAATAGAACTAGTTCCACGGGCATGCTTACACATGCAGCCCCATCATACGGGGTTGCTGATGGCATGTGACCTGTCATCGGAAGACTATCAAGCCAGGATTCTACTCACCCCATTAGCATCATCACTCCTTGAGTTGGTGGTTGAATGTGCAGAATCTCAACAAAGGGGTTCCATTGGAACTACCACCAGATGTGATTCTCACAACAGATGCAAGTCTGCATGGGTGGGGGCAGTCCTGGACCAGCTTTCCACCCAGGGGATTTGGTCAGTACAGGAATAGTGTCTCCACATAAATGTCCTGGAGACATGGGCGGTCCGCTTAGCCCTCCTTCAGTTTCAGTCCGTACTGAAAAACAGCGCAGTAGAAGTGTGGTCAGACAGTGCCATCACAGTGGCGTACATAAACAACCAAGGAGGCACAAAAAGCAGAGAAATGCTTTGAGAGGACTACGAGCTCCTGAGCTGGGTGAAGGAGAACCTCCTCTCTCTGTCAGCAGTACATCTTGCAGGGGAATTGAACATTCAGGCCGACTGGCTAAGTCTCAAAAATGTTCATCCTGGAGAATGGCAGCTGAACCCAGAAGTGTTCAAACTCCTGAGCAATCAGTTCGGGCAGCCACAGATGGATCTGTTTGCAACGGGCCAAAATGCTCAGACCTGCAGGTTCTTCAGTCAGTAACGATGTCCACAAGCAGAGGTAGTGGACGCTCCGACTCAGGTGTGGTCCTTCTGCAGAGCATATGCCTTTCCTCCACTGCTTCTTCTTCAGAAGGTCTTAAGAAAAACAAGACACTCAGGAGGAAATTTTCTTTTGATAGCCCCGAAGTGGCCAAGAAGACCATGGTTCTCCGATGTAATGACTCTAGCTCAGCAAGTGCCCTTCCACCTGCCGGTGTGAAGGGAAGTCCTCTTGCAAGACCCCATTCTCCACCCGAACCCAGGCGCAGTGCAGCTCACAGCCTGGCTCCTGAAAGGAGGAGGCTCCTGAAATTAGATTTCTCCCCAAGAGTAGTTGAATTCTTGATGTCGACTAGAAAAACCTCTGCTTCGGCAGCCTACGGTCGAGTCTGAACCATATTTTCTTCTTGGCCCAGAGGGAAAGGGTTTAAACCCTCAAGCCTCCATTCATCAAATTCTGGACTTCCTTCAGAAATACGTGGAAAAGGGGCTGGCACTGAGCATGCTGAGAGGCCAGGTTTCTGCTCTCTGAGCTTCCTTGGGATTCTTCGTAGGAACTAATAGATTATTCATTTTTTGCGCCTGTTGGCAGGAGCCGACCACTGTTTCGATCCCCAGTGCCTCCGTGAGATCTTAGCTTGATTCTGAGAGCCCTCTGTGTAGAACCTTTCAAGCCGCTATCATCTGTGTCACTGGATGTGTTGTCCTACTTGGTCTCTTCCTTAGTGGCCATGTGTTCAGCCAGGAGAGTGGGCAAACCCCAGGCCATGTCTTCAAGGAGCCATACCGTATCATGCATAAGGACAAAGTGATGCTCAAGACGGTCCCATCCTTCATTCCTAAAGTGCCCATGACCTTCCATATGAACCAGGACATTTGCCTTTCATCCTTTTGCCCACGTCTTTCTCACCCCAAGGAGAAAGAGTTGCACAAACTGGACCTGCGGCAGGCAGTGAGGATCTACCTTAAACGAACGGCTGAGTTTCGTAAGTCAGGTAGTCTATTTGTTCTTTTTAGGACAGCCAAACAAGGACAAAAAGCCTCTAAGCCCACCCTAGCTAGGTGGATGAGGACCTGTGTTGCTAAGACGTATGTTGCAAAAAAGAAGAGGCCTCTGGCTCTCATCAAGGATCATTCCACCAGGGCGGTGGCAAGGAGGCAGTGTAGTGCAGTGGTCTAAGGCTCTGAGCTGCAAATCTGGTGACATCCAGCAGACCAGACCTGGGTTTGAATCCCACAGCTTCCACTTGCATACTGTGTGACCCTGAGCAAGTCACTTAACCTCCTTGTGCTCCCAGGTCGCTCCTGTAAAAAAGCTTTCAGCTTAGTGTGCTATACCTGGTTAAACAACTAAATAAAAAAAAAAAAAAAAAAACTTCCTGGACGGAGAGAGGTGAAGCCACAGTTTTAGAACTATGCAAGGCAGCTACGTGGTCTTCAGTCCACACTTTTACTAAACATTACAAATTGGATGTTTAGAGTTCTGCTGATGCAGCTTTTGGTTGCAGAGTGTTGCAGGCAGCAGTTCGCAAGTAGTTCCAATGCATCTGACGTATGGTATAATATTCTTCCCCCTCCTGGTTTTTCTCTGGGTACTGCTGCTTAGAACCCAGTTGTTTTGATTAACCATTGACAATATGGAGCGCTACAGAAAGCAGAAATTAACTTCTTACTTACCGTCATTTCCTTTTCTAGGATCGTGGATATGTTGTTCATCCACACTTCTTGGCATGTCCCTTTCCCCTTTAAATCTTCCGGAAAGTCTTCAAGCTGGCTCCTCTCACCCACCCGAGTGGTATAACCCACGGCTCTGCCCCATGACACCAGATCTTCCTTTCCGCTGGAAGATTCAAGTTGCCTCCTTCGTGCTCTCGCATTTTGTAGGCCCTGGCTTCAAAACCTTCGGTAATTCCAAAAATGTGCCTTGTTCACGTTAGAGATTGCGATTTTCTTCTCCGACTATGGAAGACGAGTCTTCACCCTGATTTTGCCGGTGTTGGTGCGGCCAGAAGATGTCGTGCACCAACCTGCATGCTGCATGTGTTTATTGTCTGGGTGTCAACCATGACACCACGACGTGCGAGTTTTGCCTCTCATTTCATCCCAAGCGTCTCGCGACGCCTGCATACGCCTTAAGCTGGGAGGCCACGAAAACAGAACCAGCGGTGAAATCCAAGGAGGCCCGATTAGGCGGTTTCCGTGGCCGTGGGATCCGCCGAGCAATTGGAGCGCATGCAAGCAATCAAGGAGGGCGCTCGCTGTGGAATCTTCCTCTCAGAGTTTCTCTCCGCTCAACCTGAGCTCCACCTTCTCGGATTCTTTCCCAGAGTTGCGCCAGTCTCTCTCGACCAAGGGTGAAAGTCCTGCGGGCACGCACTCCTCTTAGTCCAGCGAGAAAAGGACCCAGGATCATCTTTGTCTCGACGGAAACACTCTTGGGATCAGGAGAGATCTCGGTCCCAGGAACGATCCATTTACCTAGGTCAAAATCGCCTTTTCAGCCTCTGGCTTCTCGGCTTTGCCTCGATAGTCGATCAAGTGTCGGCCCACAACGTTGAGATAATTTTGACCCTCATCGACCCCTTTGTTGCCGACCCCAGTCGATGACTCTCCATGCGACTCCAGTCCTTGTTTTCCTGATGAGGAGACCCAGCCTGCTGGGAATCCCGTCAAGGATGTGGTCCTCCGACCCAGGAAGTCACCAGTCCCACCAGTGTCTCCTGAGCGCATCGAGTCGGCCCGTCCGATCTCGATCGAGGTCCTGAACTCCCTCAACCGATAGGCCGAGGAAGAGCCATAAGCGCTCTAAAAAGAGGCGACGCCATCAGTCGTCCTCATCCTCCTCAGATGAGGAGAGGCTCCGGCGGCGCTACGAGGACCTCGTGGCAACAGCTGATTTTGACCGGGCACAAGCCTACCTCGGCTCCTACCCCTGCCATTACTTGGCTTTCATCTCCCAGGCCGAAGCCAACTCCTTCGCAGCTGATCAAATTGGTTCCTCCACCCGCTGAGCCGGCGAAACCCCCGGTTCGGCCTAAACCGGTCTCTGCACTGATTTTGGTGGAACTGCCACCTAAGCAACCTGTGGGACGGGCTCCTTCTAAGGAAGCTAGACCGGACACTGGGCTTCCCCGGCGTCTTTCAGTCACTGTCACCCCTGACCGCCCCCGGCGGGTCGAGGGTGATGTGGGCGGTCGACCGTTGTATTCAGATTCTTCGGATTCGGATGAAACTGGTCTCCATTCTCATCCGGGTTGATGCATTGGCTGGTGGGATAGAGACTGAGGAAAGTCCTTCGTCCTTTCAGGGCATTCTTCGCCTCATCTCTGAGTCCACAGGGATGCCCCTGGAACCCATCCAGAAAAAGGCGGCGTACCCTCCAACTGACATACTTAAGAGAGGGGATACCCCGATGAAAGCCTTTCCTGTGGCCAAGGCCATTGTTGGCCCGGCCTTAGAACTTTGGCAACACCCTGCCTCCTGTCCAGCTCCGTCTGCCCGCATGGCCCGCAAGTATGCTGTGCCCATGGGGTCCCTTGTGGGATCCACTGAGCACCCTTCAGCCGAGAGCCTTGTGACCACCTCTGTGTTCAGGTGTACTGGTAGTTCTGCCGATACTGACCGACTTCCTGAGAAGGAATCCAGATGTTTGGATCATTCTGCCCGAAAGGTCTGTGCTGCCTCATCTTTAGGCCTCCATCAAGCAAGTTCGTCTGTCATCATGGCACACTTCTCCCATGCCTTCTTGGGGTCTTTGGACGAAGTCCTCCCACATCTCCCCACGGACGTGCAGACCACGGTCAAGCAGGTCCAGGACCAAGGCTGGGCTGTTGCCAAACAGCAGCTTCAGACGGCCCTGGATATAGGGGACTCTTGTGCCCATTCATTGGCAGCTGCAGTTGCCTCTCGCCACAGGGCTTGGCTGAGGTGCTCCTTCTTTCCAGTGGCTACTCGGCACAAACTAGCTGATATGCCTTTCCTGGGCACCTATCTCTTCGGCCCAGGTGTGGCTGGTCACCTTCAGCATATTGAGCAGTCCAATGCCACCTTGGACGCCACTTCTGCTAAGGGTTCTTCTTGTTCTAAGCAGCAGCAGAAGACAAAGCCTTTTCGGCACTCACCTGCGGCCCAGCAGCCCTCCTTTCAAGGGGGGCAGCAGCAGCAGGCTCAGGCTTTGCGCCCCCGACCCAAGCCCGGGTCCGTAAGGGAGGCTGAGGTTCAGGCCCTGGATCTTCCACCTCCAGTCCTGCTCAGTGACAGGGTGGGGGCTGCCACCCCAACTCCCGTCATGCCAGCTCTAGGTCCTCCCGTGGGGGGCCACCTCCACCACTTCCTTTCCACCTGGTCCGCTGTTACCATGGACAGGTGGGTCTTAGAAGTGGTTGACCAGGGACTGCCTCTGGAATTCGAGAAGTACCCTCCAAGATGAGCCCGTGCCCCATGGGAGGCGAGGGTATCCACCCATACTCAGTCAGCTCTTCGAGATGACATTGCTCAGCTCCTCCTCCTCCTCAAGGAGGCAGTAGCTCCAGTGGCGGACCAAGTACAAGGAATCACAGAAGGAGCAGGATAGAGAACTGTATCAGTTAAAACAAAAGGAAGCTGGGAAGGCAGTCAGAACAGCAAAGGCCCAAACCGAGGAAAAGATAGCCAACTCAGTTAAGAAGGGGGATAAAACCTTTTATAGGTACATCAGGGAGCGAAGGAAGACCAAGGGAGGATAGTGAGGCTGAATAAGGGGGAGGGTGGGCAGAGGGTGACTGTGAAAAGGCAGAGATACTAAACAAATATTTGTGCTCTGTATTTACAAAGGAAGAGGGGGAGGTACCTAAAACAAACAGTAGAAACACTCTGGATACAGAAGTTGATACCAGCCCATTTACAGAAGAAAGGGTTCTGAAAGAACTCTTAAAACTGAAGGTGGACAAAGCAATGGGGCCTGATGGGATTCATCCCAGAATTCTAAAATAACTAAGGGTGGAATTAGTGACACCACTGACTACCCTATTTAACAAATCATGGGAGGATGGGGTGGTACCCGAGGACTGGAGGAGGGCAGATGTGATTCCCCTTCACAAAAGTGGGAGCAAGGCAGAAGCAGGAACTACAGACCTGTTAGTTTAACCTCAGTGGTAGGGAAAATGATGGAATCACTTTGAAGGAAAGAATTGTTGAGTATCTAGAGGCCAAAGGGACAGGACCCAAGGCAGCATGGATTCACAGGAAGGTCATGCCAGACAAATCTGATAGATTTCTTTGACTGGGTGACCAAAGTAGTAGATCAGGGAGGGGCTGTGGACATGGCCTACCTAGACTTTAGCAAGGCATTTGACACAGTCTCACACAAAAGATTAATATACAAGTTAGCCAGCCTGGGAGTGGGTCCAAGATGACAGCCTGGGTAAAGAATTGGCTGGAGAATAGGACACAGAGAGTAATAGTAAATGGAGTCCACTCTGAAGAAAGGGGGGTTACTAGTGGGGTACCGCAGGGTTCAGTATTAGGACCGGTCCTCTTCAATGTCTTTATAAGCGACATTGCAGAGGGACTGAAGGAAAAGTATGTCTTGCAGATGACACAAAGATCTCCAACAGAGTTGATGCACAAGGTGGGGTGGAAAGGATGAAAAGGGACTTGGCAAGGTTAGAGGAATGGTCAAATGTATGGCAGCTTAGATTCAATGCTAAGAAGTGCAAGGTAATGCACCTGGGAAACAAAAACCTAGGCGAAGAGTACACAATGGGGGGTGAGATACTAACAACAACAAAAATGGAAAGGGACCTGGGGGTAGTCCTATCAGATGACCTAAAGGTGGGCAAGCAATGTGAGAGGGCAGCAAGGAGGGCTGGGGGGATACTGGGATGCATAGGGAGAGGCATCACCAGTAGAAAACAGAAAGTTATTATCCCTCTGTACAGACAGCTGGTCAGACCGCATCTGGAGTACTGTGTGCAGTTCTGGAGACCCAGTCTTCGCAAAGACATAGACAGGATGGAAGCTGTCCAGAGGAGGGCAACTAAAATGGTGCAGGTCTGCACCGGAAGACATATGAAGAGAGACTTAAGAGCTTAATATGTATAGCCTCAAGGAAAGGAGGGAGAGGGGGACATGATAGAAACTTCAAGTACCTCAAGGAATCAACAAAGTCCAAGAGGGTAGCATCTTTCAAAAAGAGGTGTGCAAGAACAAGGGGCACAATTTGAAGATGGGGGCGGTCAGAGGTAATTTAAGGAAGTATTTTTTCACAGAGAGGGTTGTGGATGCATGGAACGACCTTCCGGAGGAGGTCGTGGAGTCAAAAACAGTGGTGGAATTCAAGCATGCATGGGACAGTCATAAGGCAATTCTAGGGGTTGGGGGTAGAAAGAAGTAGGCTGCTGGTTAACTAGGATCTGCAGCTTATCCAGTAGGCAGGGAAATGGGCAGACTGGGTGGGCCAAGCGGTCCTTATCTGCCGTCAAATTCTATGTTTCTATCCAGCAGACCCAGGCTTCATTTCCAGGTACTTCCTGGTTCCCAAGTGAACGGGGGGCTGGCGCCCCTTTCTAGATCTGCACGACCTGAATCAGTATCTCAGGTCGCACACCTTTTGGATGGTCACTCTGTCCCAGGTCATACCATCATTGGAGCAAAATATGTGATTCTGTTTACTGGATCTCCAGGACGCATTCTTTCACATCCCAATCCGTCCATCTCACCAGTGGTTCCTCTGCTTCCAAGCCGAGAGGACCCTATGCGAGTTCCGAGCCATGCCATTCAGCCTGTCATTGGCCCCACAGGTGTTCACCAAATGCATTGCAGTGGTGGTAGCCCATCTCAGGCATCGGGGCGGGGGGGTCATCTGAATTTACCCATACCTCAATGATTGGTTCTTAGCAGGTTCCACCCAGCAGGAGGTGGAGAGGTCCAGGAACCTGGCCTTCCAGGCCTGCTCCCAACTCGGCCTCTTGATCAAGAAGGCCAAGTCAGAACTTGTGCCTTCTCAGGTGATGTGCCTCATCGGGGCAGAGCTCTACTCTCGTCAAGCCGGAGCTCTGCTCCTGGCGGACAGGGCGGAGGTTCTCTCCTCCTTTGTCCAATCATTCTGGTTGGGCAATTGCGCTCTTCCTGGGACTTTCTGCACCTTCTGGGTTACATGGCGGCGTGCACCTCCGTGGCCCATTGGGCCTGGTGGCACCATGCACCCCCTCCAATGGGTGCTGGCCGCTCAGCGGACTCTAGCGCCACGGTCATTTCGATCAGCTGATCATTGTCACCCAGAAGATGTGGGATGCTCTCCAGTGGTGGACCGTTCCAGGCCAGTTGCAGGAAGGGATCCCGTTTATCCACCTTGAGCCGATGGCTGTCCTTACAACCGATGCCTCTCTCATGGGCTGGGGGCCCACATGGGGACAACAGGGCCCACGAGTTCTGGACCACCGTGGAGTCCCGTTATCACATCAACTTGTTGGAGCTCAGAGCAGTCAGACTGGCACTGTCAGCTTTCGTCCTCAGCTCTGGGGTCAGGTGGTTCAAGTCCAGACGGACAATAGCACAGCCATGTAGTGCCTCAACAAACAGGGTGGCACGCATTCCCATCTGCTCTGCAGGGAAGCGCTCCACATCTGGACACTCGTGAGCCTTCTGGAGGCAGATCTCCTAGCCATCCATGTTGCAGGAGCCTCAAACCATCTGGCGGATGCTCTCAGCCGCATAGGCGAGACATCGCATGAGTCGTCTCTCCATCCAGAGGTAGCTTACAACCTGTTCTCCCACTGGAGCAAACCAATGGTGGACCTGTTTGCCTCCAGGGAAAACACCAAGCTGAGGCTGTTCCATGCCTGCCCCCCTCAGCAGGGCTTGCTACAGGGGGATGCCTTTTCGAGGCCATGGACCCCAGGCCTCTTGTATGCCTTCCCTCCATTTCCCTTAATCCACAGGGTGCTCATCAAGGTGAGGAGGGGCAAGGTGCAGGTGATTCTGATAGCTCCAGACTGACCATGCCAGTTCTGGTACCCAGATTTCCTCAGCCTCAGCAACAGGCCCCTGGAGCGGTTTCCAGCATGCCTGGACCTGATCTCAGTCAACCAGGAGAAGGTATACCATCCAGACCTTCAATCCCTGCACCTCACAGCCTGTTTCCTCAGCAGCTAGAGTTCCAGGCTTTGGGTCTTTCCGAGGATGTCCTCACCGTGGTGGAGGCATCCAGAAAGGAATCAGCCAGGAAATGTTATGCCTTCAAATGGAAAAGATTTTACATTTGGTGTCAGGGCAAGGCCCGGACCCTCTGTCCTGTCGCTAACATTCTCGACTACCTTTGGTCTCTCTCCAAAGGGGGTCTTCGATCAGTGGACCCTTGGTGCACCTGGGTGCATCTCTGCTGTTACCGCCAGGTGCCGGTCAACCGACAGTACAGGAGACAGTGATCGGTGCTTTTCAAAGGCCTGATCACATATCCCCTCCGGTGCATGAACCTCCGCCTCTGTGGGATCTACTGCTGGCACTGGCAGAGGTCATGGGCAAGACATTCGAACCGTTGCACAAGTGTGAGCTTTCACACTTGTCGTGGAAGATGGCCTTCCTGCTGGCTATCACGTCTGCCAGAAGGACAGGGGAGCTCCAGGCGCTCTCAGTGGATTCCCCTTATCTGGTCTTCCACAGGGACAAGGTTGTCCTGCACCCCCACCCAAAATTTTTTCCAAGGGTGGTGTCAGAGTTTCACCTTAACCAGGTGTTAACTCTGCTGGTGTACTACCCCAATTACACCTCAGAGGCCGAATACAGGCTCCATACCTTGGACCTGAGACGAGCCCTCTCCTGTTATATGGAGAGGACAGTGAAAATTCGGAGAGAGGTTTGCCAACTGTTTGTCACCTATGTGGAAGCCGCTTCTGGCAGACCTGCAGCAAAATGGACAGTTGCAAGGTGGATTACATCTTGCATCAGTCTGTGCTATGAGTTGGCAGGCAAGGAGCCTCCCAGAGGAATAAGAGCTCGTTCTACCCGCCATACTGCTGCATACGTGGCTGCTTCCAGGGACATCCCCATACAGGAAATCTGTCGGGCTGCTACCTGGAAGACAGTAAACACCTTCATTACCCACTACCATATCGACCTTGAGTCACGCCGGGATGCTGGTTTTGGGTCCTCAGTTCTCCAGTCTCTGTTTCCCAAGTAAGTATTTCTGTGGGGGGGTGCGCCTTGCCTACCTCCTCCCGGAGAACTGCTAGGAGTCTGCCAAGAAGTGTGAATGAACAACATATCCACGATCCTAGAAAAACAGGTTACCCATCTGTAACAGTAGTTGTAGGAGTGGTATATGTTGTTCATCCACACAGACCCACCTGACCTCCCCGGCTACGGATGCACAAACCTGGCTTCCAGTGGACTAAGATCTGGCGTCATGTGGTGGAGCCGAGGGTTTTACCACCCAGGTGGGTGGAAGGAGCCAGCTTAAAGACTTTCCTGCAGATTTAAAGGGGAAAGGGACATGCCAAGAAGTGTGGATGAACAACATATACCACTCCTAGAACTACTGTTACAGGAGACTAACCTGTTTTTCTGTTCGTTCCAACATTGTCAGTGGGGTCCGCCCAGGAGCCTGGCTCCCGAGGGAGAATCTTATCCAGTATGCTAGGATAGAGGTCTAGTTTCGTAAAATTCCCCCACTGGGATCTCTATTGTGCTGTGCTGTACTCTAAGTATAATTATAGACTGATCTGTCAGTCAGTCTGCGACCACAGGTTAATAGGTTTTGTTGGTTTTCTTAAGGTGTATTTTCCTGTTGCAGGTAGTTCTTTAAACTCAGTTAAACAAACAAATGAGGATATGCCTCATTGTGTGTTAGCTTCAGTTTCACAGAGTTGGTCTGTTGAGAAGCCTGTTTGCTGTTACATGATCTTCCCTGCAACCAAATATTCCAGGCCTTGGGTCCATGAAGTACAATTTCTTCCCTGGATGTCTGCTAGGAAGGTAAGACAGTTCATTATTATAGTTGATGATTATTTATAGTATATACAATGTGTAGCTGTCATGGCACTGCAAGGTAAGTAGTAGCTGGGGAGTCGCTGCTGCATGTAATCCTCATATGCCCAACATTCTGAAGCTGGGGCTGTGCCACTTCCCTGGTAGGGGTGCACTATGCCCAGTAGTTGTTTTGATTACCCGTTGACAATGTTGAAGATAACAGAAAAGGAAATTACAGTAAGTATGAAGTTAATTTCTTCTTTGAA
Organism: Neoceratodus forsteri; assembly: GCA_016271365.2. Lineage (NCBI taxonomy): Eukaryota > Metazoa > Chordata > Ceratodontiformes > Ceratodontidae > Neoceratodus > Neoceratodus forsteri. The sequence goes on along the minus strand of CM057458.1, from coordinate 1,098,461,201 downwards.
GGTGTCTGAAGGCATGGAGTGAGGCGGAGAGTCGACGGGAACAGGGAAACAGATTCCAGAGGGAGGTGAGACAGTGGGGGGGCAGTTGCCCAGCAGTTGAGTGAAGGTGAGTAATGGAGAAGGTATGGGAGTTCCTGGACTTCAAAGAGTAAGTGGAGGAAAGAAAGGGGAAGAGGAGTGAGGAAAGGTAGGATGTAAGGGACCCAAACCAGTATTTGGCAGTGAAGGAGACGCAGTAAGACTGGCAACATGAAGGTAATGGGAGGATAGAGAGTGAGGAGTAGAAGGAGCAGTAGTGAATGTGGAGTGGAGAGTTAGCAGCAAAATGACAGAAGACATTGCAGTGAGTATCCAGTCTGGCAAGGAAAGTGGTGGGGGGGGGGCAGTGCCATAGACCACATCCGCATAGTGGAAGACCAGGAGAATCATTTTGGTTACCATCTCCCAGTGGACCTGTCGGGAGAGGCAGTCCTTTTGGTACAGTCCGCCAAGTTTAGGGTGAAGTTTTGCATGGATGGATCAATGTGGGCAGAGAAATCAAGCTTGCTGTCCAGCTACACACCAAGGTACTTGAAGGCAGGGACATCTTCCAGCAGGGTGCCATCCAGTGTGGAGAAGACAGAGGAAGGTGAGAGCCTTACCAGTTTCTGGCTGGTGCAGAGGTCATAGACACAGTCTTCCTAATGTTGACTCTAAGCTGGTTGGTGGAACCAGTGCAGCCCATTGTGGAAGTCATGCTGGAGCAGGACTTCCATGGCTCAGGTTGATGGACCAGAGGTGTGGATGACTGTGTCATCTGCGTATATGTGGATATGCAAAGAGACACAAGATGAGGGGAGGTTATTAGGAAAATTGAGAAGGGGATTGGACCCAGGATGGATCCCTGTGGGACCCCTGCTAGGATTTTGGGGGGGAGGGGGGCAGGATACAACCCACTTGAACTGACTGTTGACAGCCGGTGAGGTATGAACCAAACTTGTCTACAGTGAATGCTAAAAGGCCAGTAGAGCTCAGCTTGTCCAGGAGGAGCAGGTGGGACACTGAATCAAAAGCTTTGGCCAGATTGATGAATATGGCTCTGGTGATGTGAATTCATCCCAGCGAGGACAGAGTCAGTTACCTGCAGCAGGGAGGAGACGATAGAGTGGGTTTTTCTAAAACCAGATTGTAATGGTGAGAGCAAATTAGAGGAGTGAAGGAAATCAGCAAGCCAAGAGTACACAATGGACTCCTGGATCTTTGCTAGAGAGGGCTGGAGTGAGATTGGCCTGAAGTTGCCAAGAGAGGAGGGGTCACCCCCTTTGTGCAGAGGCAGAACCTTGGCAACCTTCCAGGCCTGAGGGACAACACTGAGGGAGAGGTTATGAAAGTGAGAGAGAGAGAACGCAAGAGCTTGTGCAGAGATTTGTAGGAGTTTAGGGTCCAACCCATCAAGGTTGGACTTGGAGGGTTAAGAGACATAAGAGTGAGGAAGACATCCTAGAGGAGAGAATTGCAAGCCTTCTGGTGAGTGGGGTGGGGAAATGGTAGGGGACAGAAGGAGGAATGAAAGAAGAGAGAGGATAGGGTAATGCATTGGTAGTGAAGAATTTTTAAATGATTAGCAGCAGAGGGGAGTTGAGACCAGTGAGCCTTCCACCTGAAGACTCTGCTGGGGCTGGTCCTCATGGTGGAAGGCTCATTGGTCTCCAACACACACACACACCCCCACACCCCTTGCTGATCATTTTAACAAATTCTTCACTGCCTGTGCATTACCCTATCCTTCTCCCAATCACTCCCCCCCCCTACTGTTCCCTACTGGTTCTCCACTACCCCACTCATCAGAAGGCTGCCAATTCCATCCTATTTCCCCCAGGAAGTCTTCCTCGCCCTTATGTCTCTTAACCCTTCTAAGTCCAACCCTGATGGATTGAACCCTAAACTTCTACAGATTTCTGCACTTTCACCCTCGTTTTTAAGTACATACAAAATTTCTGGTTCAGTCAAAGTTTTGTGTGTTGCATGCTACTGTGATGTACCAGCAAATTACATTTTTTTTATATATTCCCCAGAATTCCAGCAAAAGCATCCAGCTTTTTTTGAGTAGGTATTTTTCTTTTGGGATGGGGTCTTAAAAGTACTGCTGGACTTTGGTGAGAGAGGGGTTGGGGTAGTTTTTTTTTTTTTTACTTCAACAGTTGTGTGATGTCCGTTGTTACACATGCAACACTGTGGTGTCCATAGTTGCATAGGCAATGTTAAAGGTGCTTTTTCTCAAGTCTTTTATATGGAGTTATCCACATGATATGGAGTTATCCACAGCATGGTTCCTTTTTCACTTTTGGGTCATAGTGTCTTGAAATGCTTAGTAAAATTAAGTTTTGTTTTTTTTTTCTCAACTAAAACAGCAGTGTGGTGTCCATTGTTACACGTGCAATACTATAATGTCCACTGCTACACATGCAACATGTAAGGTGCTTTTTCTCGAATCTCTTTTAGGCAGTTATCACAATCTGGTCCTTTTTTCACGCTTGGGTTACAGTGTCTTGACACACTTATCAAAACTGGTCTATTGTTGATTTCAAAATTGACCCCATGTTACACTTTGATGACACCTTTTCATGGACATACCCATAGATAGACAGATATATGACAGACAAAACTTTCCTTTAGTGAGAGAGAGAGAGAGAGAGAGACAGAACACACTTACTCTTGTTTATTGGTGTGTGTGTGTGTGGGTGAAAAGCGTTTTTAGGTTTTTAGAATTGCCTTCATGCGCTGCCTCCCTTAGAGACATGTAACAGGTTATCATGATAAATTGACATGGACAGTTGAAAGCTATCATTTTGCTTCTTGTAAGTGTTAGAATTAAAACACTTGCATTAAAAAATATTATTGACATTAAGTACATTGGTACATTAATTTATTCTACTGTTTTTTAGGCTGCTGAACTTGCTGAATTTAGTGCCAAAATTGCACTTCTGGAGGAAGCCAAGAAAAAGAAGGAAGAGGAAGCATCAGAGTGGCAAATAAAAGTAATGAACTTGAAATATATTATAAGCTGGGGACTGGATGGCATAGCATATTGGTAGTGGGATATGAAGCCTTTCACCTTTAGGTCACTAGTGTGAATCCTTTTTCAATATATTTTGTTTTTATTGAACCTTCAGAAAGAACAGTTGTTCAAATATGCCAAAAGAAAAAGATATTACAGAAATATATCTATACTCCAGTATTAACTCACAGTCTGTAACATTAAACACAAAGAATGTCCCTAGAGTTACCCTGAGTGAGGTAGTATAACCAAGTGTCCAGATAAAAAACACTACAGTACATTTTGTGCCATATAAGACGGCACCCATGATTGCCACTGCTCTTGAAAATGCAGAAATCTCCCCCTTAATTGATATGTCAGCCTATCAAAAGTGTAGATATTTAGTACAATCAGTTGCCAACGTTCTATACCAGGTGGCAAAGGTTTAAACCATAATTCAGTTATTGCTTTCTTTGGTGACAGTAGAAACACATACAGCAATATCTGGCCCTGGTCCGCAGACCCTCTTTGTGGGATAGATAAGAGAACCATTGCTGGGTGCAATACGTGCAGGTTTAAAGAGAGTAGTATGAAATGTTGCTTTTGCTGGTCCAAAAATTTCACACAGCAGGACTAGAACACATGGGTCTCTACCACCATTGTTGCCCCATATTTTCTCCAGCAGTGGCCCTGTTTGTCGCCTATATATATATTGTGGAACCTGCACGTACCAAAATATCTCATGCAACATTTCCAAGCAAACTCCCTGAAGCCCACTGGTGTTGTGGCCCTTGGGAAGGAGAGAAAAAGAGTGCCTAATCCATTTATCATACTGATATGGGGTATTCAGTTCTTAATTCCATTATTCTAACACATATCTCGCATTACACAACTACTGATCTTACTTCAAGGAAGGCTCTTGCAGCAGGCCACACTGGTAGGACTGTGCCACCAGGAACTAGGACCACACAGAAAACTTCCAGCTAGCAGTCTGCCATGGGGAACCCCCCCTCCCCCCGAGGACTGATGTCAGTGCATGTATATACAGGGAGGGCGGTCCCCGCTAACCACCTCAGTTGCTTTCCGCTGTCGCACCCATGCATGTCGGACTCAGTGAATGTCGCAGCTACAGTTGACCGCCATTCCCGCACTTTCGCAACTTTTTTATTTTCTTTAATTCTTCAGTGTTTAACATCGAATTTTTGATGTTCCCTTCGGGTTTCTGTCTTCTCCACCTGCTTTGTCTTCCGACCATTCCACTAAGTGTATCTGAGGCAAACAGATTCCCGAAAATGACAGCCGTTCTTCGTGCCTGATCTGACTAGGCCCCAGGAATGACACCGAAGCCTGCCAGCACTACCAGACATTCAACCAGGCTGCTCGGAGATGTCGATTAAAAATGCTGGAGAGCCACCTTCTTAAGCAGAAGCTGCTTGCGGTGGAAAAAGAGCTGTAGGCCAGGAACTCTTCAGCCGCACCGGCACAGTCCTCCGGGGCCTCTTCTCCTCATAAGGAGAAATCGGGAAAGCATAAACACTGGGACAAACATCATGACAGGGCCTGGTCTGCTTCCCAGACACGGTTGCCCCATTAACCCGAAACCACAGCAGTGTTGTCCTCCCACGGGGGTTTGGTGCCTCCAGCCCTGCCAGCCGTTACTCGCTTAGGGCCCCTGGTGGCTCCGCTGCCCGTCCTTATCTCTGTTTTAGATGGTGGCGCTTCAGGGCAGGGGACTTAGTCTCTTGCTCCCCAAGCCCTGATGCTCAGGTCCTTGTCTTCCACGGGCCCTCAGCTAGGTGGCTTGACACGTTTCAGGGCTCTCAGGCATCGGCCTTGCACCTGTCATCCCCCCCAGCCACGGCTCTGCCTTCATCATCTCCCAATCCTGGGACCGACGCCAGTTCTGATAGGCAGCGCCCAAGGCAGAGGACTGCCACTGTGCTGCCAATGCCCCAACCTGCGGGCCCAATGCTGGCGCCACCTTCACCGCAGCCGACATCTGTTAACCCGTCGCTGACTCCTTAACCGTCATACCCTAACCCGACACCTTTCTTACCTTTTCTACTGTACCTGTATATAACTTTATGCCACAGATAGACTTTAACGCCCTGTTCTCAACAAGGTTGTCATTAGTTCAGAAGCAGGGTCCACCTCCAGCCTCTCCCCTTTCTCTCCCCCCGCCCCCGGATCCCCCCCTCCCAGGGACAGCGGTGGGGCCGGCCAGAGTGGACCGCGCACGACTTGGTCTTTCGGCATCCGTCCGGACACCAACACCGACTCTTTTAAGAGGGGTGATCATCAGCCTCTGATGCCAGTCCCTGATAGAGTCCTCTGAGGATGACTTCTTCTCTTCATGGTCTTCCTCTTCCCCAGGGAAGTTGTCAGCAGGGGAGGATCAGCCCAAAGAGGTACCCAGGTCCCCCCCTCCCCCCAACAACCCATCCTTTATGGACGTTATGCATCACATACAGTCCATCATGGGATGGGTGATGGAGGAACTGGACCCAGAAAGGCATCACATGGCTAGCTTTCTCAGAAAAAAGTGGTTTGGGCTCTTTCCCCCCTCTTCCATGTCGCCTCTTCCTAAAAAGGCGGATTGACTTTACCATGCCCTGGCTGGTAAGCCTTTCTTGGGGAGTAATCCTAAGGTGGACTTAGTGGTCATTAATGTTGCCCACAACCAAACCAAGAAGCCTAAGTACCTCAGCACTCTCTCCCCAGACCGGGAATCCAGACAGCTGGACCAGACTGGCAAACGGGTCTTTGCCTCTGTTACTTTGGCCATCAGGATCATCAGCTATCTGACCCATATGGTGCAATACCAGAATGCCCTTTGGGACCAGACCAGGGACCTGATCCAAATGCTGCCTGAGGATTCCACCAAGACTCAGCTTGCCCAGCTTATGAAGTCGAGCTCAGATGTGGCAACCATGTCCTCCAGGCATCTTATTATGCCGTTGATGCCTCTGGGTGTAGGTCTGCAGCCGGCATTTGCCTTCGGCGACATTTTTGGCTCCGGGTCTCCGTATTTGCCCCAAATGTCCAAGCCAATATTCTGGATGCTCCCTTCCAGGGCTTGGTCTTCTTTGGGAGTGATGTTCAGGACCTCATTTCTAAGCTGCAGAAGTTGGGAAAAGCCCTTGGGTCGGTTCATTCACTTGACCATACCCAGCTTAGGGCAAACCAGCATCAGTCCTTTTGTCCATCCCCCTGCAGGCAGTCCCGAGGGCAGTCCTTCAAGGGCCAACACCAACGTAAGGCTACCAGCGCCCCTACAGGTGCCGCCGCTTGAGCCTCCAGAGGCCCTGTGGCCCCTCTGCCCGCCCCAGCTCCTGTCTCCTGACCCCATAGCCAACCCCCCTCCTCCAACCATAGGTACAGGGGAAGTAGTCAGGGGTTGGTTATCTCTCCACCCATCAAGGTGGCGAGCAGTGACCACAGGCAATTTGGTACTCCAGCTAAATAGCTCAAGGTCACACCCTGGAATTTCTGGAGTGGCCACCAGAAAATCCCCCAGTCCACTCTGCCTACCCTTCCGCACACCTGCCCCTAATTCGGGAGGAAATTCATGCTCTGCTGCAAGAAAGAGCCATAGATCCCATCCTTCAGGCTCAGTGGGGAAGAGGGTTTTATTCTTACTTCTTTCTTGTCCTCAAGCAGACCGGGAATTTCCAGCCTATCCTGGATCTGAACAGTTTGAACCTGCACATTGAGTACAAATGCTTCAGGATGCTGACCCTTCAAGGACTACTACCCCTGCTGCACCAGGGGAATTGGCTTTGCTCTCTGGACATGCAGGACGCTTACCTGCTAAGTCTTTCCTTCCCATCGTTGCTTCCTTCATTTCCAATTTTGGGCCCTCCCATTTGGCCTGTCCTCGGCCCCCTGGGTATTTACCAAATGCCTGGCAGTTTTGGCGGTGGTATTAAGGAGGCCAGGTATCTGTGTTTCCCTACCTGGAGTACTGGCTGTTAGCAGCCCCCTCCATAGAACACTTGATTCAGACCCTGGAATGCACCCCTGTACCTTTTCCAGGAATTGGGGATCATAGTAAATTTGCCAAAGTCCTGCTTCTCCCCTTGCCAACGCCTTCAGTACATAGGGGTAGTTCTGGACACCAGCCAGGGCAAAGCCTTTTTACCCAAAGACAGGGCTGAGCAACTGATGGAGCAGGCCTGTCTGGTTTCGTCCAGCCGACAGGTTCCAGCCAGGGTTTTTCTGTGGCTTGTGGACCACATGGCAATGGCCATTGCCATGGTTCCTTTGGCCCGTCTTCATATGCGAGTTCCTCAGTGGACCTGGAGAGTCCGATGGGACCAGCGCACAGATGACCTGGACCAGTTGGTCCTGGTCTCCGACCCAGTCCAGAGGGTTCTGTCATGGTGTCTCGATCTGGCCAACCTCCTTTCAACACCCAACCACCTGTCAGCTTCTCACGACAGACTCATCCGGCCTGGGATGGGGTGCTTATCTGGCCTATCACCAGACCCAGGGTACCTGGAGGGATGTAGAACAGGGTCTACATATCAATGTCCTGGAGATGCGGGTGATCCTATATGCCCTGCAGGCCTTCCAGTGTCATGTCCTCCCAGGCCCACTGCTAGTACAGATGGACAATATGTGTGTAGTGTACTACAACAAATGGGGGGGTCCATTCTTACCCCGTGTGTCAGGAGGCAATAAGCGTCTGGTATTGGGCCATCAAGCACAGTCTGGAGCTCTCAGACGTTCATGTACCAGGCGTACAAAATGTCTTGGCAGACAGTCTCAGCCACTTCAGGTCACGGGCTCATGAGTGGGAGCTTCTAACCTCGATGGTCGAAGATCTCTTCATCAGGTGGGGTCATCCAGAGTTGGACCTCTTTGCGTCCCCACTCAGTGCAAAACTGCTGCTTTTCTGCTCGCTTGATTCAGGGCTTGGACTTTTCTGGTGAGGCGCATTGTCCCTTCTCCTGGAAGGGGAGGTTTCTGTACACCTTCCCCCCTTCCTGCATTAGGTTCTGCTGAAGCTCCAGATGGAGGGGGCAGACATGATTCTCATAGCTCCCTTCTGGCCTTGCCAGATTTGGTTTCCCTTTCTGCAACAGCCAGCTGTGGAACCTCCTGTGCCGCTACCCCTGTGTACAGGCTTGCTCTCTCAGAACCAGGGCACCCTGGTCCATCCGGACCTCTAGTCCCTGCATTTCCATGCGTGCCTCCTATGCTCCTAGCTATCGCCCACTTCAGGGTTTCACCTAGGGTCACTGATGTCCTGGTGGCGGCCAGAAAATCCTCCACCAGGGCCACTTATGCTATGAAATGGAAGCATTTTTACATTTGTGCCACTGCTCGCCACTTGGATCCTTTCACCTGTCCGGTGAATCAGGTGTTTGAGTAGCTCCTTTCCCTTTTGGATTCAGGCCTGGGGTACTCTTACCTTAAGGTGCACCTCTCTGCCATCTCTGCGTACCATGCACCTACCAAGAGCAAAGCTGTTGCTCAGCTCGAAGTGTCCTGTACGTTCCTATGGGGCATTCTGCATCTGAAACCTTTCATTTGGGACCAGGTCCCTCCATGGAACCTCAGTTTCATGTTGGAGAAACACACTTCACCTCCCTTTGAACCAGCCGTGAGTTGCGAGCTGTGCTTTCTGTCGTGGAAAGCGTTTTAGTTGCTGTTACTTCTGCTAGAAGGATTTCCAAGCTCCAGGCTCTGATGTGTAAAGAGCCCTATTTTGTTTTTCACAAAGACGGGGTGTTTTTGCATACTGATCCTAAGTTTTTACCTAAGGTGGTGTCTGAGTTCACTCTAAATCAGTCCATCCACCTGCCTGTTTATTTTCTCGAGTATTCCTATCAGGGGGAGGTGTTGCCTCATATTTTGGATGTTCACAGAACGTTGTGGTATTATACGAACTGCACCCAGTCTTTGAGGAAAACTGACCATTTGTTTGTTTCTTTCACCGCCAAAAGAGAGGTTGCTCCTGCTTCCAAACAGTGTTTGTCTAAGTGATTAGCAAATTGCATTGTTTACTGCTTTCACAAGTACAACAAGCTCTTTCCGGTGGTGGTTAAGGGCCATTCCACCAGGGGTATGGCTGCCACCTGGAGTTCTGTTCACACCTTCACCAAGTATTACAGTCTAGACATCGCCTTTAGACGCAGAGCCAGTTTCGGCCTGGCAGTCCTTCGGGGCCTTCTGTCTTGAGCTCTTGTCTGCTTACTTGTCCTCCTCCCGGTGGAATTATCCTGGTGATAACTGACACTGCTTGGGACTCAGTCCTACCGGTGTGGCCTGTTGCAAGAGCCTTCCTCGAAGTAAGATAGTACAGTTGCGTAAGAACTTACTGCAACAGTAGATATTCAAGAGAAGCTCTTGCAGCAGGCCCTGCTTTCCCTTCCTGCTTCTCTGTTCTTGTCACGTCTGTGTCTGCCTTCTTTTATAGCCTCTCAGGATAACCTCCTCAGTTCTCCATTAGCTTGCCTTGCAGAGTCACCGGCAGGAGAACTGAGGTGGTGTGGGGGACCGCCCTGCTATACACTCCCGTAGGCTTTTATACAGATGTCCGATTTAATGAGTCCAAGCATCTCCTTTCAGGAGGCCCAAGAAGATGTTTAGAAGAAGTAGGCAGGGTTCTGGGAGTCTGTGTATACCTTGCGGTTTATGTGAAAAAAAAAAAAGTGCGTATTTCTAGGTACCTGAAATGTTTATGGCCTGTGAGATCATATGTGCTTTGTAATTGTTGAAAAGGAAGTATACCCTGTTCATTCAGTAATTGAAAAACGTAATGAATGCCTAATTGGCTTCACCTTTCTAAGGTAATACCTATTTGTAGCTGCATAAATTCTCCATCTTCAGTCAGTCATCTATAGTATCAGAGCAGCAGAGTGTGGGTGGGTGGGTACTGTCACATATTTACACCAGTGCTGAAAGATAACTGCTGTATAGGTGATAAAATCTCCAAAATGAAACGGTGGGGTTGGCATGAAGATAATGGGCTAGGTTGAACAAATTGCTCTAGTTTGAATCCTGTCCTAGTTAGTTGTAGCTAAAAACCAGATAGTTGGTTGGTGACCTATGAGATGAGTTTCCACTTCACAAATAAAATCATCCCAATCGGCACTTTTGCTGGTAGACACATACAGGAGACTAAGGAATGAATAGTCATAGAGTGTGAGTCTGCCGTCCTTATTACCAATTGTTTTTCCTTCATGGTAAAGTTTAAGCACTTCAGTGGGGCAGTGTAGGGTTAGCTTTCACTGCAGCTCCCCTTACCATGCCTGTCATGAAGGACTACGGCCGCCAGTGCTCTCAGAATGTCACTTGTTTATGAGCACTGTGATTGCAAGCTTCAAAGTTAATCTATACAGTTCATAGAAAAGTTCATTTTTTGAGATGTACACTAGTTTCAGCTTAAAGGGACATTCGCACCCCCCCAGCCTGTTTTGCCCCTTGATCTATTCCATGTTGCTACTGGGTTAGTCATAACTGCTGGGTAATTACATCGTCCAACGGTGGGTAGTGCGTCACGCTCCCACGCCGGGAGCTTGCACCGTTCCCAGCCAGAGATTGAAGGCATCTGGTTCTGCTGCACCGGTGACCCCTTTGGCAGGCATACCAGCTTCCCTCCTTCGCAGGGGAACGCTGTTTGCTAGCGTGGCCTGTCACCATAACGGTGGTAGGCGGGCTCCTGGGAACAAATTAAGAAAAAAGCATTTGCAGTGGATGATGACACTGCCACTCTACAGTCCCGTTCCATGTAGATCCCTGCTGACTTTGATGGTGGGGGAGAGTGGCAGATGGGATGGGAATGTTGGGGAATTCATGCAGTAGGTGCTTGTAGCTGATCAGGGGCCACACAGCATGATTTTGTTGAGGAGAAAAAAAAAAGATTGTTGTATATAGCTGATCAGGGGCCAAACAGCTGATTAAAAAAAATGTTTATAGACTCCAGCTCTTGTCCCAGTGAGCAACAACTACTGTACCCTTTTTACAGAATGACAGATCTTACTTCGAGAGGGCTCTTGCAGTAGGTAATTACATACAGGACTGCAGGCGGCAGGACCCCACGGAAACATTTCTAGCTAGCAGCCACCTTCCAGTTTTTTTGCTTTTCTACTATAATCGTCAGTCATCCGTCGGTGCATGTCGTCCCCTACACCCTCCGAGCACAAAAATAAGTGCTACTCGTGTGGCACCCAACTCCCATGACAAGGATGGCCATTCCCTGTGCCTTTTTTGTCTAGGCCCTGACCATCAAGTTGAGAAGTGCCAGCACTGCCTGAGTTTCAACGTAGCCACCCGGAGAAGGCGGCAGCAGTCCCTGGAAGCCCACATTCTCAAAAAGAAGATGAGTTCCATGGAAAAGGAACTCAAAAAACTTCGGCAGGCATCAACTTCCCTGAAGACCATCACAAGAGAAAGGACAAAGAAAGGCACCGACAGGGCTCCTCTCCCACCATACTCTCGGGGTCGCGTGTTGAAGGTGTACTCGACGGCTGCCTTAGAGGTTTCAAAAGCGCCGTCGGCCCACCCATCTGGCTCGCACTCAGGCCCTTCGGGCGCCTCCGGGCTCTTGGAGGCTTCCGTCCCCGGTAAAGCCGTGGTTTCCTGGCCCACCGGCTTGGGTGGCTACGATAAGCTGGACGTTGACTCCTCCGTTCGTACGGAGAAGGTCGTTAAGTTGACCGACCTTCCGGGGCGGCGCACGACCCCTCTTCTGCCAGACCAGACCGCCCCTCCTTCACGGCCTGCCTCTGGCGAAGGATCCGCTAAGTCGGAGGCCGGCCCCTTCCGACGTCCGCCCGGATCCCACTGACAAGATGCACGTCGATCCACTCAACGTCCGCACAGCAGATAAGCCGACGCCGGACCCTCCCATGTCCGTTGCTCCGGCTCCCCGCTGCCCTCCAGGGACCCTGAGTCTCCTCAGCCTGACCCCAGGGACTTTTCCCCTCCGTCCCCGGGCGAGGCTGAGGTCCTGGTTCCACCTCCATCAGATCAACCTCCTGCTGATCTGACGTCGGCACCTCAGACACTGGCCTGGACGCTGGTAGTGCCGACCCCGGGCGACATCCCGCTTCCAGATGCCGCCCCGACGCCAGGGCCTCCGGCGGGGCTGTCTGCTCCGGATCCCAGGTACCCGACCCCGTCATATCCGACACCGCAGTGCCCGCGCCGGCCTACCCGATGCCACAGTACCCGACACCGGTGGGTTATGGATACTCATCTTATGGGTATAACCCATACCGTTATCCCCCTCCTTCCCCACCCCACCCCCAGCCGCCGGTAGATTTGCAGGAGACTCTAGTCTCCTGGTGGGCTTAGGCCAAGGCTCAGCTCACCAGAGAGATGGAGAGTCGTCTTCCGACGACGGTGCCAGTTCAGGTTCCCGTACGTCCACGGCGACAAACTCCCTCTCCTCCTCCAGACACCAGGGATAAACCTTCTGGGTCCAGATAGGGGCAGGACACGCTTCCCCGAGGGCTTCCCAAGGGGTCTGTTCCTCCCCCTAGACGAGAAAGGGGGGAGTCTTCTTCAGTTTCTTCCTCCTCCTCGGACACCTCCGACGGCTGCTCTGAGAAGGACGATGAGCCTCGCTCTCTGTCAAAGCCCAGGCCAAGGACTCCTCCGGAGGATCCTTCTTTCACGGAGCTCCTACGTCAAATCCAGGCAGTACATAAGTGGCAATCCTTGGAGCCAGACCCACAATGGTTGAAACTTGCTGAGCATCTGGATCTGCCCGTCACAGCTCCCACCTTGGTGCCACCCTGGATTGAGCCTCATGCCCACCTTGTTACCACTATTTGGAAACAACCGTCGGCATTAGCCCCTCTTCCTCGGAAGTCGAACAGGCTATACCAGGCTCCAGAGGGTGTCGACTTTTTAGATTCCCACCCTCGAGCTGACTCGGTCGTGATTAGCGCCGCTCACGGCCAGTCAGCTAATCCAAAACACCTTAGCTCGTTGCCACCTGATAAAGAATCTCGCCTTCTGGACCAGTATGGAAAGAAGATTTTCGCTTCTTCCACACTGGTGATCAGGGCCCTGAACTATGTCGGTCACATGGGGGACTACCAGAAGGCAATTCTTTCTGAGGTGGAAACTAAGCTAGACTCCCTGCCAGACTCTCAAGTCAAGCAGGAACTGTCTGACCTTGTCCGCTCTGCACGTTCGGCCAGTCGACACATGCCTCGTGCGACTTACGATGCATTGGACACTGCTGGACGGAACTCAGCTTTCGCCGTAGGCTTACGATGTCATGCTTGGCTCCACGTGTTAGGATTGGTCCCGGAAGTGCAGTCCGCTATCCAGGAAGCGCCCTTCCAGGGGTCGGTGCTCTTCAGAGGTAATGTCAAGGACATCATCACCAATCTGCAGGAGAAGGGGACGGCACTAAAGTCCGTTGACTCTGTGTACCATCCCCATCAACTGCAGCGCTGTCCCTTTTGCAGACGGAATAGGCCAAAGGCAAAACTTCCAGGAAAGCGGGCCACTAAACACTGGGCCCTCTCACCTGCCAAGCCCCCTCCGCCCAAAAAAGCAGCGGGTGCTTCAACTGCGGCGCTACCCCACACCACTCGACTCCTTCCCTCTCCCACAGCCTTCGGGCTTCCCGGAGGAACCGGTAGGAGGGAGGTTCTCCCTCCACCTTCTGGGCTGGGAGAGGATAACAACAGATTCATGGGTGCTCCAACTAGTCGCAGAAGGACACTGAATAGAGTTTCTTCAGAAACCACCTCGTCACCCTCCCCAACGGTCATCGTACTCTCGGGAACATCCTCTTCTGGTCCAGGAAGAGATTTCAGCTCTGTTGCTGAAAGAGGCGATAGAACCTGTCCCCCCTTCCCTCCAGGGAACGGATTACTATTCCAATTTTTTCCTGGTCCCGAAGAAGACAGGAGATGTAAGACCCATCCTAGATCTCAGTTCCCTGAACCTATTCGTGGAATACAAGAGGTTCAGAATGCTCTCACTGCAGAGCCTTCTGCCCCGCCTCCGCTCCGGCCAGTGGATGTGCACTCTGGATAAGCAGGATGCCTACCTGCATATCTTCATTCCCCCATCCCACCGCAAATATCTCCGTTTTGCTTTCCAGGGAGACCACTGTCAGTTCAAGGCACTTCCATTTGGCCTCTCCTCGGCTCCCTGAATATTTACCAAATGCCTGGCAATGGTGGTGGCCTACCTGCATAACCAGAGAGTGCAGGTTTTCCCATACTTGGACAACTGGCTCCTGGTGGCCTCGTCCAGGGAGGAACTCCTGCACTGCCTTTCCCTTACCTAACAGGTCTTTGCCTGCTTGGGTATTACCATCAACCATTCCAAGTCTCATTTGATCCCATCCCAGAGACTCCAGTTTATTAGGGCGATACTGGACACGACCCTAGGCAGAGCCTTCCTGCCGCCGGACAGGGCGGCCACTATTCAAACTCAGGTAAGCCTGTTGACCGGCCACAGGCGAGTCACTGCAAGGTCGGTTCTTCGCCTTCTGGGGCTCATGGCGGCAGCTATCCCGACAGTTCCTCGCGCTCTGCTTCACATGAGGGTTTCCCAGTGGACACTTCGCTCCCAGTGGGATCAATTGGCGGACGACTTGGATCAGTTAGTTCTGGTCTCCTCTCCCATGGTTCGAGAATTGCAGTGGTGGATGGTCGGAGAGAACCTGTTTCGGGGGGTTTCATTCTTCATTCCTCCCCCCTCCCAGACTCTGACTACAGATGCCTCGGGGAAGGTTGGAAGCCCATCTCGGTCCTCATCGGACCCAGGGCTCTTGGTCCAAGCTCGAACAAACCCTTCATATCAGTGTGCTAGAGCTTCGGGCAGTACTGTATGCCCTCCAAGCCCTCCACTTGTATCTCCTTCCAGGCCACCTAGCCATCCAGACGGACAATATGTATGTGGTATGGTACATCAACAAACAGGGAGGGACTCGATCCTGCCTTCTTTGCAGGGAAGTAATGAGAGTGTGGGACTGGGCAGTACAGCACGACCTTCACCTCACGGCAATTCATGTTCCAGGAGTCGACAACACCTTGGCAGACAAGCTGAGTCGCTCGTCTACCCAGGCCCACAAGTGGGAACTGGATCAAGGGGTCCTAGACAATATCTTCCTACGCTGGGGAACACCACAGGTAGACCTGTTTGCTTCCCCTCAAAACGCAAAGCTTCCAGTCTTCTGCTCGCTCGTTCAAAAGCGAGGCATTTTCTGGAGAAAGACACTGTCTCTAGATTGGAAGGACAGATTCATCTATGCCTTTCCCCCAATTCCTTTGATCCCAAGGGTGTTGCAGAAGCTAGGGTCAGAAGGAACACGAATGATTCTGATCGCTCCTTTTTGACTCAGGCAAGTTTGGTTCTCTCTTCTATAACAATTCTCAGAGGAACTGCCACTTCCTCTTCCTCTGTCACAAGGTTTGCTAACCCAGGATCAGGGGACCTGGTCCATCCAGGTCTCAAGTCCCTTCAGCTTCATGCATGGCTCCTGCAGACATAGCTCAGGCCTGCTTTGGAGTTTCTCCCCAGGTGGTGGAGATTCTGGTGGAGGCTAGGAAACCCTCCACCAGGTCAACCTATGCCATGAAGTGGAAAAGATTCACAATTTGGGCTGCTTCAAAAGACGTTGAGCCTTTCTCCTGCCCTGTTGGTCGTCTGCTGGAGTACCTGCGCCATCTCTTCGATCTGAGTCTTAGTCTTTCCTCCCTAAAAGTCCTCATGGCGGCCATTTTGGCCTATCATGTTCCCTTTGCAGACTGAACGTTTGCTCAGCTGGAAGTCTCTTAAGACTTTCCTCAAAGGGGTTCTCCAGCTGAGACTACCTATCTGAGTTCCCACCCCTCCTTGGGATTTGAATTTTGTTCTTGAGAAACTAACTCTGCCTCCCTTTGAGCCGGCAGCTTCCGCAGACTTGAAGTTCCTTTCCTGGAAGACACTTTTTCTTGTGGCCATTACCTCTGCTCGGAGGATTTCCGAGCTCCAGGCCCTAATGTGTAAAATTCCATACTTAGTTTTCCACAAGGATTGTGTGGCTGTGCGTACCAATCCTAAGTTTCTCCCCAAGGTGGTAATGGAATCTACTCTGAACCAGTCCATAGAGTTACCCTCCTTTTTTACGCAGTACTCCAATCAAGGGGAGTATTTGTTACAAACTATGGATGTTCACCGGATTCTGAGATACTACACTAACAGGACGAAGGATCTCAGAAAGACAGATCAACTCTTTGTCTCTTTTGCTCCAAAAAGGGAAGGCAATGCTGTTTATAAGCAGTGCCTATCCAAATGGTTGGCTCATTGCATCACTTTCTGTTATGACAAGTACAATAAGACCCTCCCGGGTCAAGTCAGAGGCCACTCCACCAGAGGAGTCGCTGCCTCAGTGGCTTGTTTCAAGAATGTGTTGGCGGCAGACATCTGTGCTGCCGCCACCTGGACCTCCGTCCATACCTTTATGAAACATTACAGTTTGGATATTGCCTCTCACCGTAGAGCGGGCTTCAGGCTGGCTGTTCTGCAAGGCCTCCTTTCTTAAGACCTTCACAGCTAGAGGATCTACTTTGAGTAGCTTTCCTCCTCCCGTGTGCTTCTCCTTGTTCCAGACTGCTTGGGACTCAGTCCTATATGTAATTACCTACTATAAGAGCCCTCTCGAAGTAAGATGGTACAGATCTTACTCGAGATACAGCTCTTGCAGCAGGTAACACCATTAGGACTGAAGCCGGCAGGCGTCAGGACCCCACAGAAATCTTCTAGCTAGCAGTCTTCAGCGGGGACCGCCTCCGACGTCGGTCCCGCCCCCGACGTCAGGCGTAGTACATAAGGAGGTGGTCCCGCCAGATTCCCCAGTTCTTTTCCGCCGTCGAATTGCATGTCTCGACCCTTTGGTTCGTTTCTAGCACATGACGCCTGGTTCAGTTCTTCTGTTTGGAAAAAAGTTTGTTTTCTCTTCAAAGTTGCTGTCTGATGTCCTCTCCAACCTCCATGGAAGGCCATCCGTCGAAGTGCGCCTGTGGGAAGCAAATTCCGTTTAAAGACCCGTATTCGGCCTGCGTCCGGTGCCTAGGCCCAGATCACGACACCCGGGCCTGTACCTTCTGCCAGGGATTCAATAGTCGGATCCGGATCCGTCGCCAGAAGGCCCTGCAGGCGTTCCTGCTCGAGGAAAAGGTTAAGGCCATGGATTCAGCCTCCAAGGGGGAATCATCTGAAAAAGCCCGGAGACACCTTGAGAAGCATAGGGAGAGGGTGAGATCAAAGTCCCCTTCTAGGGCCTCTGACTCCCGTAGCTCCGGCTCCCGGTCCAACCACTCCCCTTCTCGGGCCCGCTGTCAGCCTCCCCCTGTAGCAGTGAAGACTCCTTCAGGTTCTTCCTCTCTTCCTCAGGCCAAGACCTCCAGGCCCTCCTCTTCTTCGGCTTCCAAGGCCCTGCCGAGGTCAGGGGACCGCCACCACCACCACAAGTCCGGTTCCCGTCATCCGATCCCGACGCCCGGTCAGTCTCCTTGCCTCCTCCTCCCCAGCGGAAGACCAGAGAGCTGACTGCACTCAAGAGGACGTCGGATCCGACGTCGGCCCACCTGACGTCGGCTAAGCACCATCGGTCCCGAGAACTGATGACCGCCAGACGCCCGTCGCCGGTTAGGCCTTCACCACCACGGATGCCGGCCGGGGGACCGCCGCCCGTCTCAGTAGAGAGGAGAACCTCTACGCCTCCCACCGACGTCGGCCAGGAGGCGCTCATGGAGGAGGAGCTGACCCAGCCCGAGGACCAGACGGGCGAACCCGGTCCTGTCGCATCCCCCAGGGAACCCTCCCCTGAACCCGACGACCGGCCACCGGTGCCCGGTCCGTCGTTGGGCCTCAGCATTTCCGAGGTTAAGGAGCTGTTCACCTACTGGTGGGATACCATAAAAAAAGGATGTGGTTCCCACACCTCCTCCTCTTCCTCCTCCTCCACCCGACTCCACTCAGCCCTGCACCCCTACTCCATCCGGGGCTGCAGGCCGAGTACCTTCCCCCCAGGAGCCTGCGGATCCTCCTAGGGGTAGACCAGACAAGAGGAGACCTCGGTCCAGATCCTCTTCAGGGTTACCCAGCCCCAAGAGACCCAGAAGACGCCACCATTCGCCTTCGACGGAGGACACAGGATCGGACTTCTCGGACGGATCCAGATCCCCCTCTCCAGTCAGCGTCCCTTCTCCGGACCCATGTGAGCTCCCAAGATGATCTCCGGATGACCCATCGTTCTCGGAGATTATGAGACATATCCAGGAGAACATGGGCTGGGATGCAGAGGAACTCGACCCCAAGAGACTACGCCTTGCCAGATATCTTCGCCAAAAAGATCCAAAACCTGTGGTGGTGCCACCCTTGGTGGACACCTTCGTGGACGTCACCAAAGCAGCGTGGAAACGTCCACATTCGCTCCCGGCGATGCCGAAGAAGGCTGACCGCCTGTACAAGGCCCCTAGGAAGGACCAGTACTTGGCATCACATCTTCTGGCCATTCTCTGGTCATTACAGCCTCTCATGACCGGTCCCAGAGGCAGCAACATTTGAGCACCCTGCCACCGGACCCAGAGTCCAAGCAGCTGGACGCTATGGGCAGGCGCACGTATGCATCCACTACCTACGCCATCAGGTCCCTCAACTACTTAGCCCACATGGTACAATTTCAGAACGCCTTGTGGGAGCAGGGACTGGATCTGGCGGAAAAGATGCCAGAAGGTGAGCAGAAGGAGGAGTTACTGCAACTCCTTCGCACGGGTTCGGACGTGGGAACCCAGTTGCTGCGAGCCGTGTACGATTCCTCGGACTCCTTGGCCAGAGCAGCAGCCTCAGGCGTATGCCTCCAGAGACACTCTTGGCTCCGTGTCTCCGGATTTACCCTGGACATCCAGAAGAACATTCTGGACGCCTCGTTTCACGGAGAAGTTCTTTTCGGTGAGTCCTCGGAGAAGGTCCTCACCAAACTTTAAGAGGCCGGGAAGGCGTTGCGGTCTGTCCAGGCCATGTACAGACCCAGCTTAGTTCCTTCGTAGGAACCAAAGTCGCTGAGGCTGGATGCAGAGACAGCAGTCCCGACCGTCCGCAACAGAGGGGCCTTCTCCCGCAGAGCCCAGGGAAGTCGCCAGCGGGCCGGGCCAACGCCTGCAAAGTCGGCCCAGCCCGGAGGACCCTCAGCCGCCACAGCATGACTCCTTCCCGGCCCTCGTCCCTCAGGATCAACGGGACACCAAGGTCGGGGGTTGCATCACGGACCACCTGCCAGGGTGGCAGTCCATAACCACCGACAGGTGGGTTCTTCAGTTGGTCAAAAAAGGCCACTTTATAGAATTCATGGACAAGCCACCCACAAGGCCTCCTCTGCTCTCCTGTTACTCGGGTCAGCACAGATCACTCATCAGGCAAGAGGTACTCGCACTCCTGCAAAAGGGAGCGGTGGAGTACGTCCCAGAGAACCAGAAAGGATCCGGATACTATTCCCACTTCTTTCTGGTTCCGAAGAAAATGGGACCTCCGTCCAATTCTGGACCTCAGCGACCTCAACATGTTGGTCACCTGCAAACGTTTTCGCATGGTGACCCTCCAAGGACTCATTCCCATGCTGAAAAAGGATGCCTTCTTAGCGTCCCTGGACATGCAGGATGCCTACCTGCACATCCCAGTAGCTCAAGCGCACAGGAGGTTCCTGCGCTTTGAGTTTCTCGGCCACCACTTTCAGTTCCGGGCTCTTCCGTTCGGATTGTCATCGGCCCCCAGGGTCTTTACCAAGTGTATGGCAGTCGTGGCAGCGTCTCTAAGAAGACAGGGCCACTACGTGTTCCCGTACCTGGACGACTGGCTTCTCATGGCCGCCTCCAAAGAGGTGCTCTTGCTGGCTATTCAGAGCACCCAGGATCTGTTCCAGTCTCTGGGCGTTCTTATCAACTACGAGAAGTCTCTCCTCGTACCGTCCCAGAAGCTGCAGTTCATAGGCGCAGTTCTGGACACCATCCAAGGGAAAGCCTTACTTCCCGACGAAAGAGCGGAACACATAGGATCTCTCATCAGGGATCTCTCGGCGAAGAAGACTGTCCCCGCCAGGTTGGTCCTTCGCTTGCTCGGACACATGGCTGCGGCCATTCCAACCATCCCTTTGGCAAGGCTCCACATGCGGGTAACTCAGTGGATGCTCAAGATGCAGTGGGACCAAAGGCAAGACCACATGCAGCATCTGGTCAAAATCACGAACGCCATGATTCGAGACTGGCAATGGTGGCTAGACCCAGGGACACTCTCTGCGGGTGTCCCGTTTACAGCGCTGTCCCTGGAGGCAGTCCTCTCCACAGACGCCTCAGGGCTGGGGTGGGGAGCGCACCTGAACGGGGTGAGGTCCCAGGGAACATGGACACCTCAGGAAGCCCACCTCCACATCAACGTCCTGGAGATGAGGGCGGTCCTTTACACCCTGCAGGCCTTTCAGTCAGAAATCCCGTCGAGTACTCTTCTGCTTCAGACAGACAATACGGCAGTGATGTATTACCTCAACGAACAGGGAGGCGCACACTCTTACCTCCTTTGCAGGGAAGCTATGAGAGTGTGGGATTGGGTAATCCGACACGGCGCGAGCCTGACTGCAGTTCACGTTCCTGGAGTGGACAACACAGTCGCAGATGGCCTGAGTCGTTCCCAGGCCAGAGTCCACGAATGGGAACTTCTTCAGGAGGTAGTAGAGGATCTGTTTCTTTGATGGGACACTCCAGAGTTGGACTTGTTCGCTTCCCCATCCAACGCAAAACTGCCCAATTTTTGCTCGCTAGATCCAGGGCCTGGTGTTTTTTGGCGAGACGCGTTGTCCCTCTCCTGGGCGGACAGATTCCTCTACGCTTTCCCTCCCTTCCCGTTGATCCAGAGAGTCTTTCTCAAACTTCGCAGGGGTCTTGCAACAATGATCCTGGTAGCACCTTTCTGGCCCAGGCAGATCTGGTTTCCCATGCTGACGCAGTTGTCCCGGGAACCTCCAGTTCCGTTGCCTTTCAGCTCCCATCTGTTGTCTCAAGAGGAGGGTTCACTAGTCCACCCGGACTTACGCTCACTGAAGCTGCATGCCTGGCTCCTCAAGACATAGCCATTATGCGACAGGGTCCGAAGAGGTGAGAAGTTCTTTCCATACGAAAGCGACAACGCATACGGCGTATGCCATGAAATGGTGCCGATTTGCTTGTGGTCGCAGGCACGCGGCCTCCCCTTAGAATGCCCAGTGAAATTGGTTCTGGAATACCTGCTCTCCCTCTTCCACCCGGGTCTCGCCTACGCCTCTATTAAAGTTCACCTCTGTGCGATCTCGGCCTACCACTTCCCGGTAGGTCAGCGCACAGTGGCACAACTCGATGCTTCTTGGGACTTCCTGAGAGGGGTGTTACACCTTAGGCCACCCATCAAGGATCCCGTCCCTCCTTGGGACCTACTCTTCGTCCTGGAACAACTCACGCGTCCCCCCTTTGAACCTGCCGCAGATTGCGAGCTGCGTTTTCTGTTGTGGAAAACGCTACTTTTAGTTGCTGTCACGTCAGCAAGGAGAATTTCCGAGCTTCATGCTCTCTTGTGTAAGGAGCCTTATTTAATTTTCCACCAGGACAGGGTGTCTCTGAGGACGAATCCTAAATTCCTGCCTAAGGTGGTCTCTGCCCTCAATCTCAACCAGGACATCGATCTACCTGTGTGTTTTCCCAAGTACTCTAATAGAGGAGAGGCATTGCTTCACACCCTGGATGTTCACTGCTCCTTAAGGTACTACCTGAACAGGACTAAACAGCTTCGCAAATCGGAGCAGCTATTTGTATCCTTCGCTGAGAGGATGCTGGGCCAACCAGTCTCAAAGCAGACCCTTTCTCGCTGGCTTGTCTAGTGTATTTCCTTTTGCTACAACAATAAACAGAAGCCCCTTCCGGGTACAGTCCGGGGCCACTCGACAAGGGGGGTGGCTACCTCCTTTGCAGCACTGCGCAATGTCTCCACCTCAGCCATTTGTGCTGCAGCTACTTGGAGCTCAGTGCACACATTTATTAGGCACTGTAGCCTGGATAGTACATCACGGCGGAGGGCCGGTTTCGGCCTTGCCATTCTACAGGGTCTCCTGTCCTAGAGTCAGGACTTGCTCAAGATCTCTCCTATTTGCCTCCTCCCAGAATGCTTAGAGGCACTATTGCTTGGGAATCGGTCCTAATGGTGTTACCTGCTGCAAGAGCTGTATCTCGAAGTAAGATAATACAGTTACGTAAGAACTTACCGTAACAGTAGATCTTCGAGAACAGCTCTTGCAGCAGGTACCTTCCCGCCCACCTTTCCCCCTTGGAGGAGGTATGGCCTACCAGGCCTTGGCAGGAGCTAACGCTCTTTCTTCCTTTTTCTTCTGATGGCGGATCCTCGGTCTCCCCTTCTGATGTCATCCTGCGGCCGGGAGTCTCCGGCGGGAGAACTGGGGAATCTGGCGGGACCGCCTCCTTATGTACTACGCCTGACGTCGGGGCGGGACCGACGTCGGAGGTGGTCCCTGCTGAAGACTGCTAGCTAGAAGATTTCCATGGGGTCCTGACGCCTGCCGGCTTCAGTCCTAATGGTGTTGCCTGCTGCAAGAGCTGTTCTCGAAGATCTACTGTTACGGTAAGTTCTTACGTAACTGTACTTACGTAAGAACTTACCGTAACAGTAGATCTTCGAGAGAGGCTCTTGCAGTAGTTAATACCTTCCGGCCCTCCATCCCCCTAAGCTTTTTTAGCTCCTTTTC
Source organism: Neoceratodus forsteri (assembly GCA_016271365.2). Classification (NCBI taxonomy): domain Eukaryota; kingdom Metazoa; phylum Chordata; order Ceratodontiformes; family Ceratodontidae; genus Neoceratodus; species Neoceratodus forsteri. The sequence continues at coordinate 1,098,438,441 of CM057458.1, read as the reverse complement.
CATTTAAGAAAATATCCGCTTCTATCTCGTCCGGCCTTTGTTGGCCCTTGGCGGGAAAGAACTAGAAGGCGGGCGTGAGGGACCGCCCCTTTATACCGACATCTCCTGACGCCAGTCACCTGACATGGGGTTGGTCCCTCGCCAGGGACTGCTAGCTAGAAATTTTTCCGTGGGGTCCTGCCGCCTGCCGGCGTCAGTCCTATATGTAATTACCTACTGCAAGAGCCTCTCTGGAAGATCTATTGTTACGGTAAGTTCTTACGTAACTGTATTTTCTGATGTATGCCCCTGAATGTGTAGTCTGCAGTGTTGCAGACATCAGGGTGGAAAGTCATCTGGGGACCATTGACCATCACACAGTATGGTTTACTATAAAGACAGCAGTGGAATCCAACCGCACAAGGGCGAGGGTCCTAAATTACAGAAGGGTTGACTTTACAGAGATGGGAGAGTGCATCTGAGAGGGCCTGGCAGGGGGGAAGATGTTCTTGGTGAGGTGGAGAGCACATGGGCCAGATTAAAAGAGGGTATAGTAAAGGCAGCAAACCTGTACATCAAGTAAGTAAGCAAAAGAAGAAGGAAGAGGAGACTGTTACGGTTCTCGAGGGAGGTGACAGAAAAGGTAAGAGCAAAAACAGTGGCATTCGGAAGGTGTAAGGAGACCCAGAAAGAGGAGGACATGGAAGTGTGTCTGGGGAAACAGAGGGAGGCAGTCAAAGCAGTAAGGAGCGCAAAGGCACAAACTGAGGAAAGAATAGCTTAGACAGTATCTAAGGGTGACAAGACCTTTTTCAGGTACGTTAGCGAGAAAAGGAAGACGGAGGGATTTTATGGTTAAACAAGGGGGGGGGGGGAGCTGTACAGAGGAGGACCAAGAAAAGGCAAACCTCTTTAACAGGTACTTCTGCTCAGTGTTCAGGAGAAGAGAAAGGACCACAAATAGGCACCAAGTGCTTTGAGAGGGAAGGAAGTGGACATCAGTCCCTTTTCTGAGGAGAGGGTCAGGAAAGCACTCGCTGAAGAGGGGTGGACAAAGCCATGGGGCCAGACGGGGTGCATCCAAGAGTGCTGTAAGAACTCAGGGAGGTGCTGGCAGCACACCTGGCAGAATTATTTAACAGTTCACTGGAGACAGGCGTGGTCCCTGGAGAAGAGCAGACATAGTCCCACCTCATGAAAGTGGTAGCAGGGGGGAGGCAGGAAATTATAGGCCTGTCAGCCTGATTTCTGTAGTAGGGAAATTGATGGAAACACTATTAAAGGAATGGATCGTGGAACACCTGGAATCCAGCGGACTGCAGGACACGAGGCAGCATGGCTTCACAGAGGGGAGGTCATGCCAAACAAATCTAATAGATTTTTTTTGACTGATTAACCAAGGTGATGGAACAGGGAGGTGCGGTGGACGTGGCCTATCTGGACTTCAGCAAGGTCTTTGACATAATTCCTCATAGAAGGCTGGTAAACAAGTTGGTAGCATGGGGTTTGGCAGTAAGGTGGTGTCGTCGAGGTGCAGGTCAGGAAGCATAGGAAAACCAGGAGCAGTTTCAAAAGTCGCAAATAGCATTTTATTTTTCTCAATAACAGCAAAATAAAAAATAAAAATTATTCAGTATAACTATTTACAAAGGCAGTACAAACGGAGAAAACTAAGTCCTTCTTCTGAGAGTATCTCATAATTCCAAGTTTAAGTCTCTTACTTTCCTTGTCTCTCTACCAAAAGCATTGCTGCTCTTTTTATAAATCTTTGTCTGGGAACTCGTTTAGAGAGCCTGATGCTCACAGAATGTTCTTGTAAGTTTTATTCTCCTTGCAGGTGCAACAAAACAGTACATGATGTCCCAGAACTGACCTCTTGTTGACAGCTCTGCAAAAGGCTTAAAAACTATGTCTCAAGTTAACCCCTTGAGTTCCAAGTAGCTTTTTGCAATAATTTCAACAGTAGAACTATATACAGTTTTAAACAAAGGGATCCCAGTTTCACATACAGATTTACACATATATTTTTATACCACAGATATGCAAGGGGGAAGAAAAGAGAACTAGGAAGCGAAGACAGAGAGATAGGGAGAGGTGGAGAATTGCGAAACCGTTGGAGTGATCAGTTCCTAGGTCTCACAAGAAAATTTGGTTGTGCAACCAGACAGAGAAGAGAGAGAAAAGGATAAAACAGACCCATGCGTTTAAAGTGTTTCTGCATGATAAATGGAATAGGGCCTTATTCAACCCTGTCACAGTTGGTAACCTGGGTAAGAAACTGGTTAGAGGATAGGAAGCAGAGGGTGGTGGTAAATGGAGTCCGTTCAGAAAAGAGAGTGACAAGCGGGGTACCTCGGGTCAGTACTGGGGCCAGTCCTCTTTACTGTTTTCATTAGCGACATAGCCGAGGAACTGGAATGGAAGGTCTGCCTCTTTGCAGATGATACCAAGATCTGCAACAAAGTGGACACCACTGTGGGGGGGGGGGCTGCAAAGCGTGGAAAACATTTTTAAACAGCTAGAGGAGTGGTCAGAAGTTTACCAGCTAAGGTTTAATGCAAAAAAAAAAATGCTAAATAATACACTTGGGTCATAGAAACGCTGGGGTGGAGTACAAAATGGGAGCAGAGGTACTTGTAACGACTAAACAGGAAAGGACTTTCGGGGGGGGTAGTCATATTGGATGACTTGAAGGTGGCCAGATGATACGACAAAGCGATCAGGAGAGCTAATGGTATGCTGGGGCGTATAGGTAGTGGTCTCACCAGCAGGAAGAGGGAAGTGGTGTTGCCCCTATATAGGTCATTGGTAAGACCCCCTGAAGTACTGTATCCAGCTGTGGAAACCACAGAAATACAGAGTAGAGGCAGTCCGGAGGATGGCTACAAAGATGGTTCAGAGTCTGCATCAAACCCCCAACAAGGAGAAGCTAAAGGAACTAAACATGTACTGCTTGGAGGAGAGGGGGGATATAATCAAGACCTTTAAATACCTCATGGGGGTGAATAAGGTACAGCTGGGAGATATTTTTCATTGGAAAGGGTGTTCTAAAATAAGGGGTCACAATGTGAAGCTGGAGGGGATAGGTTCAGGAGAGATGTGAGGAAATGCCTCTTCTCAAGAAAGAGTAGTGGATAACTGGAACAGCCTTCCAGTGAAGGTAGTGGGGACAAAAATAGTGGTGGGATTCAGAAAAGGCTGGAATTTGCACAAGGGAATCATAAGGGATATGAAATGTGTGGAAGAGAAAGTGCCGTTGGCTTAGAAGGATCTGCAGTGAATGCAATCACAACAAAAAAGGGCAGACCCGATGGGCCAAGTGGCCCTTACCTGCAGACAGTTTCTGTGTTTCTTAAAATGACGTAGTTGAATAATACGTAGTCATAATGCTAAATGCATAGTTTGTCTGGATGTTGCTGCTTTCTTTTCTTTTTTTTTTTAACTGTGACTTTTCTTTACACTAAGGCTCTGTCCGCTCAAGATGACTTGGATAAGACCAAAGAAGAACTGAAGATGGTAATGAGTGCCCCCCCTCCGCACCCTCCCCTCCTCCACCAGTCATTACTCCAGCTGATAATGAAAACGATGAGCAGGATGAGAACAGTGCAGAAGCTAGTGCAGAACTTTCATCAGAAGGTGTGATGAATCACCGGAGTGAAGAAGAACGAGTAACGGAAACACAGAAGAACGAACGTGTGAAGAAACAGCTTCAGGTTAGATATATGAATTTGAAGAATAGAGTGGGTGGGATGGGTGTTTACTAGAAAACAATTGGAGAACCGCTACCCACAGGCTGAGTTTAGCTGTTTTTTTTGTCATAGGGTTCACTTTATATCTACTTAACATTAGAAATGTCACACCAAAGTGGATCTTGTAATTTAGATGGAAAAACAGTCACAAGGAGGGAGCTAACAGCATCCCATTTAATATTAAAATATTTTAGACTGTACCTCTTAATGGCATCATTGTCAATAGTACTTCTGGAGAAGTCTTAACATAGTCTTTTTTTTTTTTTGTATCTGTTTTGCTACACAAAACTGTGAGGTGGCTATTATGCCATACTGTTGTCACTGAGCATTGGTTAACATGTTACAGCGTGACTGGTGTAGCTCTGGTTCTTTTCATAGCTGGGTGGCCCATGACCTCCTTTCCCTGGAGCCAAGTTCTTGTCCTCCATGATGTACTTGACCCATAGTTGCCTGCAGGGTTGGGTTCCATAGAGCACATGTGAACCCCAGTCTCTCAGGTAGCTGCGCAGCGCTCTGCCACCACACCGCTAAGGCGGCCCTTGTGGACCCATTTTCAGAATTTATTTGCCATAGGTAAAAATGGGAAAACCAAGTGCAGAGTGCATCAAACAGTGCTGTCAAGTGCCAAAAAGCAGTCAGCTGGGAGAAACGAGGAGAAACCCCTCCACAAACCCCAACCAGTTTTGCACAACTTGCGCTTCATCAAAGTCTCTGCAATGACTCCTTTTTGGGACTTTACTGCACTGTTTGATGCACTCTGCATGTTGTAACCATGTGAGTAAATAAATCCTTTTACATGTTGTCTATCTGGTGGTGCTTGTGTTTTATTTTATTGAATATGCTTTGAGGTCTCACTGAGCATGCTATTTTGGGGATGGTGCTGCTTCCCATTGTTCTGTCATGAACAATGGGGAAACCACCATTTGAAATTTGGGCCCAAGAACTGAAACTGTTTTAGTAGTTAATACCACATACAGGAGAAAATGGTCTATGATCTTTGGACTAGACATTAGCTGCAATGTATTTTCTTAGGTTGTCTCTTCCTTACAGCCTCTATGGTCTAAGCCCAAAGGCACTAGGACCCCATCGGAACCAGAACTTTATAGGGACATGGATATGGTTCTCTATCCACACTTATGGCAGTCTTCCTTTTCCTTTCAATCCAGCCGAAACTTCTTCAGGCTATGCTCATCCAACCCACCCTGGCTGTATCCTCCTCCTCTGCACTGCCCCGTGATGTCAGATCTTCCTCTCTGCTGGAAGAGTCAGGTCTCCTCCGTCGCAGCTCTCTGCACATGTTGTAGGTCTTGTTTTTTTTTTTCCTCCGTCTTCTGGCAGTTTTCTTTGTCGAATTCGCATTCTTTGCCAGTTCCTGTTCGTCTCTGCTTCCATGGAGTGTGACGACTCCCATGCGGCCACGGTTTTAAATGGTGCGTGACTTACAATCAGAAAATGTCACTTAACCCCCACACCTCATGCGTCTTTTGCCTGGGCACAGAGCATGACCTGCAGGCCTGCAGTCTGTGCAAGACCCTGCTCCCCTCCTCCTTGGAAGATGGGTATGCCCGCCTTTTGCGTGGCCGGATGGATGAGTGGGAACGTCCGGTCCATGGACACCCGCAAGGCTGTTTTGGTGGCAAGGCTGCCCCTGAGGAGGCGGAAGCTCAGGCCTCGGCAGTCTCTTCTTCCGTCCCGGCGCTATTTCCGATGGGTGGCTCTGCGGGGGCCTCCTTCACCAGGTCCTTCAGGGATGTGTGCAAGTCCCTTCAAACCCTAGAGGAAGGCCCTTTCCGAGGGGATCACTCTTCTAGGGTGCGACCTAAGAAATCCCGCCATAGTCTTGGGACCAAGAGCGGGCTCATTCTTCCCGTGATTGAGACTCCTTCAACCACTTGTCAGTTGTCGAGCTATCAGCTTTGGCGAAACCCACCAGGACTAAAGGGCAGGCTCCTGGCTCCTCAGGCTTGCTGGCTGAGATGCAGCTCAACCAGCCGGCTGATATTTTTCTTGACCCAGTCGACTCATTTTTGAACGAGTTGGGGGATGACTTTCTCACAAACTCCAGTCCTCACAACCCACTCCCAAGAGGAACAGGACAGGCTGACTGACCCTGCTGTTTCCTCCCAGGAGCTTCCACTCACGGGAGTCTTGTGGCAGGATCCGATCTGTGTGGTCTGCATGGCCCCTCCTCCTGCGTCGTCTTGTCTGCGGCCTTCCTGTCGCCAGTCAGGGTCCAAGTCGAGAACTTGGTCCTGGTCTCGGGACTTGGACCGTTCCCGTTCTCGACCCTCTCGGAAGCACCGCCGATGCTGTTTCTCATCCTCCCCTTCGGATGAGGAGAGACTCCATTGTAAACTTTGGCAGCAGTCTGAAGAGCCCCTTTGGCAGCAGTGGGTCCTTGGTCAGGGCCAGGCCTTCCAACAGGCCCCAGTGCTTCTGTGGTCTGCCCCAGTGGGGCTGGTTCCAGCTCAGCTTAGGCCAATCAAGCTTTCTCCGGCTTCTCAACCCATACTAGTAAAGTCTCTACGCAAGCAGTTGTCTCACAGGGTCCCGTCCAAGGCTGCTCAGCCAGCCTCCGGTCTCCCTGGCCAATATTAGGTTCAGATTACCCACGCTGGCTACTCCAGAATGGTTCATGAGGACTGAGGACCGAGGGCAGTGTTTGAGGAGGAGTCAGACACAGATGGCTCCTCTGCACTCTTCGAGGACCCCGGGCTTCAATTGGAAGTCCTCTGAGGACCTTGCCTCCAACTAGGGCCATGTGTCTTTCGGGGCCTTGCTCCAGCTTACCTCTCAGTCTATGGGAATCACACTGGAGCTGGTCCAGAAGAGGAACAAGTATCCTTTGACTGAGATCCAGACAGAGATGATCCCCCATGGATGGCCTTTCCGGTGGCAGAAGTCATCCTGGGTCCCGCACTGGAGTTGTGGCAGCATCCAGCTTCTTGCCCTGCTTCTCCCACCCGTATGGTCCGTAAGTATGTGGTTCTGACCGGGTCCCTCCCTGGGTTCTCCAGACACCCCTTGGCTGAAGGGTTGGTAGCGGATTCAGTTTTCCGCTGCACGGGCAATGTTGGAGATGTCGATAAACCCCCTGACAAGGAGTTGAAGAAGCTGGACCACGCCACCAAAAAGGTGTACACTGCATCCTCCTTGGGCCTCAGGCAGGCAAATCTGCTGTAATGATGGTTGGTTTCGGCCACGAGCTCATGGGGGGTCCCTGACTCATTCCCTCACCTTTCTGCGTATGTGCAATCAGCAGTAAAAGTGGTCGGTGACCAAGGCTGTGCTCTGGCTACGCATCACTACAGCGGCCTTCGATATAGGTGATTTCTGTGCCCGGTCGGTGGCAGTAGCATTAGCCATGCGCTGCAGAGCCTGGCTTTGGATCTCCAACTTTATGGCGGATACTCAACAAATGTTGGCAGATGTCCTGTTCTTGGGCACGACCTCTCTGGGCTAGGTGCACAGAACCACCTTACAAGGACTGAGAAGTCCAGTGCCACCCTGGACTCCATCACATCCTCGCAAAAGGACCCCAAGGGTCAATGAACGAAGAAGAATGCCTATTCGTTTTGGCCCTTTCAGCCCCAGCAGCCTAAGCAACAGCCGCCTCAGTCAGGGCAGTCCTAGGACTGGCGGCCCAAAAAGTCTGCCAACCAGGGCTCCAAAAAGTTTGGAGGTTGGACCACCAGCGCTGCTCCAGCAACCAGCACTGGATCTCCTCCTCCAAGGCTGCTCAGTGACGGGTTGGGGGGCATCTGCCTCCTGCCTGCTGTACCTCTGCCTCAGCTTCCTGTGAGGGGTTGACCTCTCCATTTCTGGCACGCCCATTCTGCTATTACTGCAGACAAATGGGTGCTGGTTATGGTGGCTCGAGGTCTGCCTCTTGACTTCGAGGCTTTTGCACCCTGTTGGGCCCATGCCTCACAGGAGTCTGTGGCATCCCCGGACATGTTTCCTCCCTCAGGGAGGACATTGCCCAGCTTCTAGAGAAAGGTGCTGTGACTTGGGCTTTGTGTCCAGGTACTTCCTGGTCCCCAAACAGACGGGGGGGGGGGTGGCACCCCATACTGGAGCTGAATGACCTGAAGCTGTTCTTGAAGAGATGCAAGTTCAGGATGGTCATTTTGAACCAAATTATCCTATCTCTGGAGCAGGGCATGTGGTTCTGCTATCTAGACCTCCAGGACACCGCCTTTCACATTCCAGTCCTTCCGTCCCACTGGCAATACCTTTGGTTCCGGGCGGAGGTTCTGTACAAGTTCCAGGTCATGCCTTTCAACCTCTCCTCTGCCCCCAGGGTCTTCACTAAGTGCACTGCAGTGGTGGCAGCATTCCTGAGGTGCGGGGTCTAGGTTTACCCTTACCTGGATGACTGGCTGATTGCCGGCCCATCCCTGGAGGCAGTGGAGTGGTCCAGGGATCTGCACCACCAAACTTTCAGCCTTGGTTCTTCTTATCAACCTGGCCAAGTCGGAACTCAACCCCGCTCAGACCATACACTTTATTGGGGCAGAGCTCAACCCCCTTCAGGCTAATGCCCGACTTCCAGTGGATTGGGTGATGGATTTTACCTCCTTTGCCCGATCATTTCAGGTTGGGCATTCCTGCCCTGCCCGGGACTTCCTACGGCTGCTGGTGGTACATGGCATCTTGCATCTGTGTGGTCTGGTGGGCCCGCTGGCAGATAGCACCCCCCTGCAGTGAGAGCTGGCCCTTCAGTGGTCTCAGTGCATTGGTTACCTGGACCAATTGATCATGATGACACAGCCAACATAGGACACCATCCAGTGATGTCTGGTCCTGGAACTCCTGCAGGAAGGAGTCCCGTTCATCTGCCCAAAACCAACGGTCTTGCTGATGACCGACATGTCTCTAGTGGGATGGGGAGCCCACTTGGGGGATCACAGAGCCCACAGGCTCTGGACCCCCAAAGAGTCCCAATACTGCATCAGCTTGTTTGCGCTCCATGTGATGCATCTAGCCCTGACAGCATTTGCTCCTTTGGTCCGGGGTCAGGTCGTGCAGGTCCAGATGGGCAACACCATGACCATGTACTATATCAACAAGCAGGGCGGAACGCATTCCCTTCAGCTATGCCGGGGAGCCCTCCACACCTGGACCATTGTGCGCAGTCTGGAGGCTGATCTCCTGGTGATCTATTTGGCTGGAGCCTCCAACCAGCTGGCAGATAACCTCAGTCAGTGTGGGCAAGGCATCTCATGAGTGGTCTCTTCATCAGGAAGTGGTGAACCATCTTCTCCCAGTGGGGCACTCCTCTGGTCAACCAGTGCGCCTGAGGCTGTTCTGTGCCCCCCCCCGCAGTGCGGAACACTGATGGGGGTACCTTCCTTTTCTATGCCTTCCTTCCCTTTCCCCTGATCACCGGTGCTAGTCAAGGTGCAAATGGACAAGGCACAGGTGATCCTGGTAGACCCGGACTGGCCGCACCAGTTCTGGTACCCGGATGTCAGCAGCAGGCCTCTGTGGTGCGTGCCTCTTCACTCAGACCTGCTCTTCTGTCGCAAGGGGAAGGTCTTGCACCTGACTGTCAGACCCTGCACCTGACAGCCTGACTTCTGAGCTGCTAGAGTTCCAGGTTTTGGGTCTCTCTGAGAAGGTTCTCCGGGCTGTGGAAGCCCCCCAAAAGGGTCATTCTGCCAGTGCTGTGCCTTCAAATGGAAGCACTTTTCCATTTGGTACCAGGGCAGGGAGCTGGACCCCTATCCTGCCCCGTGACTAGCATCCTGGACTACCTGTGGTCCCCCTCTGTCAGGCCTGAGGTTGACGACCCTCAAGGTGCACCTGACAGCCATCTTGGCATACCGGGCATGGGCTGGTATGCTGACAGTGGTGTAGGACAAGGTGGTTTGGTGCTTCTTTAAGGGCCTTGATCACCTGTCCCCCGGTGCGTGAACCACCATCACCACCTTGGGACTTGATGCTCATACTGGCATTGCTCATGGGCAAGCCTTTCAAACCAATGCGCAGGTGTGACATCTCTCAACTGTCATAGAAGACCACCTTCTTGGTGGCTATCACCCCTGCCATAAGCATCAGTGAGCTCCAGGAGCTCTCATAGATGCTCCTTACTCCAAAGTTTTTCCTGAAGGCTGTTTCGGAGTTTCACCAGGTGATCAATCTCCCAGTGTACTTCACCAGTCCAACCTCTGAGGCTGAGCACAGGCTCCATACGTTGAATATGAGGCAAGCGCTCGTTTATTATATGAAGTGCAAGGCCGGAGTTCGGGGAGAGGTTCGCCAGCTCTTTGTCACCTACGCTGAAGCCGCACCTGGCAGACCAGCAGCTAAGCAGACGGTTGGCAGGTGGATTGTATTCTACATCAGCCTCTGCTATAAGTCGGCTGGTAGGGAGCCTCCCATTGGGATTAGGGCTCATTTCACCAGGTATACCGCTGCCTCGGTGGCTGCCTTCAGGGACATCCCTATCCAGGAAATCTGCAGGGCTGTTGCATGGAAGTCAGCACACACTTTCATTTCTCATTACCACATCAGCCTTGAGTCATGCTGGGAATGCTGGATCTTCCTGGACTAAGTCTCCATCACTCATTCACACTAGTGGGATAGCGCCGGAGGCGCTAGGACCAAGCGGGAGGCAAAAATTTTCAGAAGGGCCGGCGCCGAGGTAGGACCACGCACGCGCGGCACCGCGAGACTGACTCACGCCTGTGTAGGCTATCTCGGCGTCGACCCTCTAACCGCCTCAGTTCCTTTTCTCCCGCCATCGAGTGCGCTTGGATGTCGACGTCGCTCGTCTGCCGGAGTCAAAGTTTTCGTCTATACGACAGCAGCTTTTAGTGTTTAATTTAAATGTTTTAATTTAACTATGTAGTGGTAATTTTTTATTTTTTACGAACAAGAAGATTATGAAGAAATTCTTTCCTGCCATCCACGGAGTCATCCTGTGACGGTAGGAAAACCTCGTTTGAAAGTTGCTATGGCAGAGGAGCTGTGCCCAGTCCGCCACCGTTAAGTAACGGGGGTCTGACTACGGACAGTCCTGTGCTTGGCAGGGAGGACAGTCCACCGAAGCATGAATCTGGCGGCGCCGGGGATCCGGCTCCACTTAGCCTCGAGCTCTTCTTCTTCGTTTGGGGAAGAAGAATCGGTGCCGCTCGAGGTTGCCCGTTGGTATGTCTGCACGAGGGTTGTTCATTGGTAGGGGCGATAGGCCTGAACCAACTTTCGTGGGTCCCTCTTGGCCCCGCTCCTAACGGCTGCATACTAGACTCCGGACTCCATCTCTGTCCTCGTTGGAGTTCCGGTGAGCAGTTTCACTTCTGGGCCGCTCTTGTGGAGCAGGGGGTTTGACTCCTTTTTTCCTGGTTGCGTTCCTGGTTTCCGGGCCTCGGAGCCGTTGGACCGGAGCCGGGTCAATTGGATCAGAATGAGCGCGGTGCCTTCTTGATGCCTTTGCCATCGTGTCAGCCCCTCGTGCCTACCCCCCTCTTCCTTTTCCATGCTGGGGCCGGCACGGGCACCACCTTTCTCCATCTTTTCCATTGGCTTTCCTCTGTGTTTTTCCTGGCGCTGTGCCCGACACCTTGGTGGCACCGCAGGTCTGGTGCCGTGCCACTGGTTTGGCATTGGTGTCATAGGCGGCGCCGCTGGTGTTTCGGTCGGCACCATACTTGGTGCAGCAGGCGGCACCGTGGCTCGGCTTGCTGCACTCGGCGCTGTGCTCGGTGCCGTGTATCGGCGCCGTGGGTGCTTCATTGCCGGCGCTGCTAGCAGTGCTGTGGGTGTTTCACGGTGCCACGGGTGCTGCGGGCGGTGCCGGGCACCCGCGGGTGCCTCGGGCTGCGCCGTGCACCCACGGGTGCCGCGGGCGATGCCTGGCACCCGTGGGTGGCATGGGGCAATGGGTGCCATGGGTTTCTTGGGTGCCATGGTACCATGGGTGCCATGGGTTTCTTGGGTGCCATGGGCGTCGGGGGTGCCCTTGCATGCCATTGCTGCCGTTGGTACCGAGGATACCTGCGGGTTCCACCGTGGGTGCCCTCTGGTGTCTCTCAAGTTGGCATGGGTACTGCTTGGTGCCCTCCTGTGCCACGAGTGACGCTGGTGACACAGGGGTGCCAGTTGGTGCTGTCTGACAGAACTAGGGAAAGATCTCTGTTTGCAGACCTCTCTTCCGCAGGACTTGTGTTGGGATGTTTCCATGGAATGAAGTCCTATTCTGCGGATTATTTTCCACACATTTTAGTGGGTGGCGGTCTGCATCAGATCTCCTCATCCAGCGGTTTTCCGCTGATGGGACTCTTCTGTTCTGTTCTGTCAGCGGAATCTCTCATTCCGCTCAGCACTTTCTCAGCCCCCTACGTGATGCCAAGCTCCTCGACACCCTTCCTGGTGGCGGAGTCTCTAGTGGCTCTAACCTAGACCTCTTTTTGGGGTCCTTCTGTGGTAGAAAGGCATCTAGATGAGTCTCTCCCTGTCCTTCTGGTCAGTGATACAGCGGATGACTCATTTTATATACTGAAAGACACGCCCTCTCTATCATCAGAGTCTGTGATGCAAGCTCTTTTAGTAGTTCCTCATTTATGGGGTCCACCATAGTGTTCAGACTGGATCTGTGGACTATATACCTCTGCGTCTAGACATTTTCAGTGGTCAAGACAATTACACTCTTTGGAACATTTTAATTCTATGGTTGGGAGCCGCACAGACTGTGCCGCTCCTTTGATAGGGGTATACAGCCCTCTTTTGATGCTGCCCCTCTGGTGGCTGCTTCGCCACAGGTAGTTAACATCTGTCTAGCTATTATTAGTCCAGTCAGGGGCTCAGTTATGGATCCTCAGGCTCCTCCTGCTCCTCAGAGGGATGACATCCTTGTCATTTCTGTATCAGGCAATACTTGCCAAATAGCAGCCAGCAACCTTGTTAGGCTCAGACTAATGATAATTAAAAAAAAAGGGGGGGGGGTCAGAATTATCACAGCACAGGGCCTAGTTGGAATTTCCCGATACCACACTTGGATCTGATCAGGTTCCGCCTCAGCCCTGAGGCGGTCGTCTCTGAACCTCAGTAAAGAGTACCTGTTTTCTTCTACCGCTAGGGGGCAGTCCGATCCAGCGGTGGTATAGCTCACCTCTTTTCTCTAGAGAATTTCTCTTATTCCGAGATATTTCCAAAACCTAGGCGTCTAACCAGTCTGTTAGTCCCTTTTTGTTTTTTAATCAGGATTTCTTCTCTTGATCAGAGCCTTGCAGCAACAGAAGTGACTCTTCAGCAAGTCGGAACTTAGATTCCTACTTCCATGTTTGCTTCAACTTAACAGATGACATGCTCCTTTCTTGACCATTGGTCAAGTAGGTCTTTTCTGAGGTAGCTTAGCAAATATTCACATACAGTCATACACATAGGGGCAGGATGACCCCCTTTTGGATTATGCAGTGACTAGGATTTGATTCTACTAGACCACTACAAGAGGCTTCTAAGTTGTGCTTCGCCTTCCATCAGGAAGTTTTCAGTGACTTAATACAGCCCTTTTTCCTTGATGAGCTAACCCCACCTGGACCTTCTTTTGCTCACCAAGTAAGGAGTTCAAGTGCTACTGGACCAGTTGTTTGCAGGTCAGCCATACTTGGTAGTGGGGGTTCCGTCTCTGCTTTTCGGTCTACCCTGAACCTGTACACTTTACCTCCGGCTCTTGCAGTTCCTGAGGTCCTTTACATTAGATTAGTGCATGTCTTTGACACTATTAATTTTGGTCATAGATCAAATCGTGAGGCCAGGTTCTTGCCGCTCTCCTAGAGTAGTTGCGGCTGCCTGGCAGACTTTCATTTTTTGCCCATTGTAGTCGTCGGCAAGGTGACAAGTTACAACTCGAGCGTTTATCTTGTAGGCACTATGTTATAGATGCTCTTACAAGACAGCTCTTTTTATTAACAGGACAGTCCTTGGCTGTCCTTTCTGAGTGAACCCTATCTCCTGCCACCCTACTTAGGGTTGTTGACTTTAGCTTGGTACTCTCCCACTAGTGTAAATGAGTGATGGAGACTTAGTCCAGGAAGATATGGAAATTACGTACTTACCGTAATTATTGATCTTCTTGGACAGTCTCCATCACTCATTCACACGCCCACCCACCATCCCCTGGGTTCACTCATTTTTCTTTGCTGGTCTTCATGGCTTATGGTTTGGACTGTGATGACATTGTCCTTTGACTTTTCTTACAAAGGCCATCTGGGCCCTCTCAGACCTAGAAACTCAGAATGAGTTATTCTCATTAGTTACGCTGCACCTCCTTGGTCGAAAAGGTACTGAGGCGGTTGGAGGGTCGACGCCGAGATAGCCTACACAGGCGGAGTCTCTCAGGTGCGTGGTCCTACCGGCGCCGGCCCTTCTGAAAATTTTTGGCTCCCGCTTGGTCCTAGCGCCTCCAGCACTATCCCACTAGTGTGAATGAGTGATGGAGACTGTCCAAGAAGATCAATAATTACGGTAAGTACGTAATTTCCATTTTTGGGATCTTGGTTCTCCAGTCCCTTTTTCCCAAGTAGGGGTGTGCTCCTTGCCCCCTCCTCCCAGAGAACTGCTAGGAGTCTTCCAGAACTGTGGATAGTGCGCCATATCCATGTCCCTAGAAATTAGAGATCTTCTTTGAGGATATCTCTTTCATCAGGCCACACCTATGGAACTAAAGCCACCAGGCGCTAGGACCACACAGAAATGTATTTTTTCTTAAGCAGTTCACTAGGGGCCTCCCACGATGACGTCGGATGTCAACATCGGCCCCTCTTCCTCCTTAGTTCTTTTCTTGCCATCGATCATACTCACCAGACTCCACAGAGATGCCACCGCTACAGTCAACTGCTACATACTCGATTTTTCTACACTTTTTATTTTCCCACCTTAGTCGCCATCACTTAATTTTAAAGTGATTGCCGTCATCATGTGTGTCAACAAAGGATGCTGCCGCTGAACTCTTCTAATATTGCAAGTGCGGTGGAAAAATGTATTCCAGCAATAATCATGACGTCTGTGTGTGCTGTCTTAGAGAGGCTCACAGCGGTAAGGCCTGCAAGATCTGCCTAAAGTATAATCAAGCTACCTGGTGATGCCATCAAAAAGCCCTGCACACTTTTCTCTTGGAACAGCAGGTAGCCAGAATGGAAAGAGAGTTCCAGATATCGAGCTCCACCATGTCGCTGACCTACCAGGTCAATAACTCACATGAAAGACAGCGTGGTTAATACCACGCTGTCTAGTGAGTGCATGTAATTTCAGCGACGGGTAGAACAGCACTAGGGAAAGAGCGCTACCTCTGTCGCTGTACATTCTTACCTGGCTTCATCAAGGTGCTGGGGGCTTGGTCGAGCCACTCCCATGATGGAGTGGCTAGGGCACCAGCACACAGCGGAATGGGAGACCTGGGACCGTGGTTTGGTTCCCAGGTCTTCCCATGCTCGCAACTTTTGCAGTACTTTTTTTTTTTCCTACCCCATGGTGTTTTCCCCATCCCCAACATCCGCCTCCCCGTGAGTTTATTATTCAATTTGAGGGGGCAAGCCCCCCACAAAAAACAAGGAAGCCCACAGACTGTAAGGGTGTGCGCTGCCTGTGTTCATCAGTGTTTTACCCTACGATAGTGCAGCGCACACTCTTATGGTTGTGGCATTAAGTGCTGAGCGATGTTTCTGTGCGCGGTATTGACCCTGTGCCTGTCACCGGCCCTTTCCTCTGGCTCCTAGTCCTCCTGAGAGGTGTCTTCAGGAAAGCGCAAACACCGGGAGAAGGGAGCAAAGCAAAGCTAAATCCCCCTAGTATACTCTCGGTCACCGCTGCCCTCGGCGACAACTGCTGCAGTGTCATGAACCACTTTTGGGGTGACACCTCCTGCTGCTCAGGCTTCTGCACCCTCAAGGCAGGCTCTGGCAGTGAATTCCGCTGGACCTTCCACGGCAGCGAAGGCCCGTCAACATCAGAGCTCCCACCCCCGTCGACATTGCAAGCCGTGCCACTCAGATCTCAGAACCCCTTAGGGTCGGCTGGCAGTGAGTTCTGCCAGACCTACCTCGGCTAGTGATGGCCTGTCGACGTTGGGGCTGCAGTCTCCCCTGTGAACGTCGCAAGATGCTCCTGCACTGCTGGCCACTGTTAACGTTTAGACAGTGCTCTCCTTAGTGGAGATAATACAGTGCCTTTTACCTCCTCAGTCTACACCAGGCACAATGACGACAGGGCCTCTTAGTCCAGCCCCCACATCAGCGCCTGCTCTGTCAACGCGCCCTACACACTCTAGAGTATCATTGTCCTCGCCTTCTTCCTTGTGGCCTCCAGGGCCCACGATGAGGATCAGGAATATAACCCTGACCTCATTCCCCAAGAGGAAGAAGAGGAGGAGGAAGATATAAATGGGAGCCCATCTGACAGGTCTGGCTCCACCAGTAGTGAGGACTCCACATTGTATACCCCGAGGTCCCCTCAGAAAGACCCCTTCTTCATCTCTTGGCGGACGTCGGAGGCAGTCCGACATCAGGGGGTGGTCCCCGCTGGGTACTGCTAGCTAAGATTTTTCCATGGGGTCCTAGTGCCTGGTGGCATAGTCTTTATGGTGTAGCCTGCTGCAAGAGCTCCTCTCGAAGATCTACTGTTATGGTAAGTTCTTACGTAACTGTACTTTCCTGTTTCAGGGGGAATGCTACCAGTTCAGGGTATTGAACATTCTAGGATTGTGGATATGTTGTTCATCCACACTTTTTGGCATGTACCTTTCCCCTTTAAATCTTGCCGGAAGTCTTCAAGCTGGCTTCTCCCACCCACCCAGGTGGTATGTACCTCGGCTCTGCCCCCTGTCGCCAGATCTTCCTTTCATTTTTTTTTTTTTTTTTTTTTTTTGCATTTTTTCCACCTCCTCCTAGCTGCCGGCCACCCAATGTTCAGCCCGGTGCAGAGCCAGCGGCTTCACCCCCACATCGGCCTCGGGTCCTCCGATACCCGTGGCTTGCCCCCACCGGCGGGGCTGCGGGATGGGGAGAGGCGAGGCATCCCGCGGGACCGTGGTGGTGGAGGACTGGCCTAGAGACTAATCAAAAGCAGCGGCCCGGGCTTCATGGAGGTGACGGCAACCGTCCATTTCCTCTTTTTCGGGGGCGGGGTGGGTACCAATGGCGTCCAGCGTCCGCCCGCC
This sequence comes from Neoceratodus forsteri, assembly GCA_016271365.2. Lineage (NCBI taxonomy): Eukaryota > Metazoa > Chordata > Ceratodontiformes > Ceratodontidae > Neoceratodus > Neoceratodus forsteri. Next base: position 1,098,421,554 of record CM057458.1, on the reverse strand, counting down.
TCTAATCTTTGAGCGCGGCAGCGTGGGTGCCCTAGCCTGCCATTCTATCCCTCCCCTCGAGTAGAGAGCAACCAACGGACGCTCAATCCTTCTCCCGGCCGCCCTCCCGACGACTCGGTTCCGTTCCCAGATCTTCCTTTCAGCTGGAAGATGCAGGTTGCCTCCCTCATGCTCACGCATTTCACAGGCCCTGACTTTCAATACTTCAGTTTTTCTGAAATTAAAACTCATCCGAGTTAGCGATCGCGCTTTTGCGTCCTCAGTCATGGAAGAGAAATCTTCTCTAGGATTTCGCCGGTGTCCTTGTGGCCAGAAGATGTTGCCCACCGATCCCCATCTCACGTGCGTCTACTGCCTAGGTGTCGGCCATGACACCTCGTCCTGCAGCTTTTGCTTGGCTTTCCATCCCAACATCTTGGACGGCTGCCTGGCATGTTTAAAGTTGGGGAGACTGTAGAAAAGGAATCCTTCGGTGAAGTCCAAGGAGGCTAGTTGGGTAGTTTCTGTGGCCGCGGGTTCTGCCAAGCAGCTGGAACACATGAAGGCGTTCGAAGAAGTAGCTGCCCGCGCTTCGGACAATGGAAGCTTTTTCATTCCACTCAACCTGGGCTCCACCTTCTCAGGTTCCTTCAAGGAGTTGTGCCAGTCTCTCCCCACCCAGGGAGAGGCACCTGCGGGCTCGCACTCCTCTCGATCTCGTGAAAGAGATAAGGAACCAAGCGCTTCTTCATCTCGTCGAAGTCGCTCTTGGGACTGAGAGAGGTCTCAGTCCCAGGGGCATGCAGTATTGGCCGCAGGCTTCACGGACCTTCCATCGGGCCAGCCGACCGAGGATGCGGCCGATGAGGTCGAGATTGTCATCGACCCTCTGTCGCCAGCCCTGGTCGACGACTCTTTGGAAAGGACTCCGGTCCTTGTCTTCCCCAATGAGGAGACCCAGCCTGCTGATGTCCCAATCGAGGACCCAGTTCCGGATCCCAGAGTATCGCCGGTCCTGCAGGTGTCTCCCAAGCGACCGAGTCGGCCCGTCCGATCTCGGTCGCGGTCTAGAACCCTCTCGTCCGGACGGCCGAGGAAGAACCACAAGCGCTCCAAAAAGAGGCAACGCCACCGGTCATCCTCGGATGAGGAGTGACTCCAACAGAAACTTTGTCGGCGCTACGAGGACCTCATGTGGCAACAGCTGATTTTGTCCGGGCACAAGCCGACTTCAACTCCTACCCCGGCCATTACTTGGCTTTCACCTCCCAGGCCGAAGCCAACCCCTTCGGAACTGAAGCCTTTGATTCCTCCACCCGTGGGGCTAGCCCGTCCTCTGGTTTGGCCTATACCGGTCTCTCCACCGATAGTGGTGGAGCCGCCACCTAAGTAGCCTATGGGAGGGGGTCCTCTTTAGGAGGGGCTCCTTCCAAAGAGGACTGACCAGATACCGGGCTTCCCCGACATCTGTCGGTCACGGTCACTCCGGTGAGTCCTGATCGACCAAACCGACCCCATTGGTCTCGATCGAGGACCAGGACCCCTTCGGTCGAATGGCCGAAAAAGGGCCACAAACACAGTAAGATGCGGCACCACCACAGATCTTCTCGGATGAGGAGAGGTTTCGATGGAAGCTCCGTCGACGCTATGAGGCTCTTATGTGGCAACAGCTGATTTTGACCAGGCAGAAGCTGGCCCCGCCGGCTGTCCCAGCCATCACTTGGCTCCCGCCACCAAGGCCGACGCCGACCCCTCCGGAACCAAAGGCCTCGGTTCCACCACCCGTGGGACCGGCCCGTATCCCGGCTTGGCCTGTTCCGGTCTCTCCACTGATTTTGGTGGAACCACTGCCTAAGCAGCCTCAGGTAGGGGCTCCCTCGAAAGAGGACAGACCGGACACCGGGCTTCCCCGACGTCTGTTGATCACGGTTGTCCCCGATTGCCCTCAGTGTATCGAGGGAGACCTAGGCGGGAGACCGTTGTATCCCAACTCTTCGGACTCAGACGACACTGCATTACATTCTCATCCTGGGGATGATGAGTCATCCGTGGCGGGATTGGAGGAAGGCCCTTCCTCCTTTCAGGCATCCTCCACCTGATCTCCGAATCCACTGGAATGCCCCTGGAGCCCATTCAGAAAAAGGTGGAGTACCCCCTTACGGATATCCTAAAAAGGGGGGGATACATCGACGGAGGCCTTTCCAGTGGCCGAAGCCATCGTTGGCCCAGCCCTTGAGCTTTGGCAGCGTCCTGCTTCCTGCCCAGCTCCGTCTGCCCGTATGGCCCGCAAGTATACAGTGCCCATGGGGTCCCTGGCGGGGTTCACAGAACATCCTTCGGCCGAAAGCCTAGTGACTGCTTCTATGTTCTGACATGCTGGTAGCTCAGCCGACACTGACCGACCCCCGGACAAGGAGTCCAAGAATATGGACCATTCTGCCCGTAAGGTCTGTGTGGTCTCCTCCTTAGGCCTTCGTCAGGCCAGCTTGGCTGTTATCATATCACTCTTCTCTCATGCCCTCCTTGGGTCCTTAGATGAAGTCTTCCCTCATCTCCCGGTGGACATGCAGACCACAGTGAAGCAGGTCCGTGATCAGGGCCGTGCTGTTGGAAAACAGCAGCTCCAGAGGGCCCTGGACATTGGAGATTCCTGTGCCCGCTCTCTAGCAGCCGCAGTGGCCACTCACCGCAGGGCTTGGCTGAGGCTATCTTCCTTCCTGGTGGGTACTCAGCACAAGTTTGCTGACTTGCCCTTCCTAGGCACTGACCTTTTTGGTCCAGGAGTGGCTGGTCACCTCCAACGCATAGAGCAGTTCAGTGCCACTTTGGATGCTACCTTTGTGAAGGGTTCTTCGAGCAATACCCAGCAGAAGCACAAGAAGAAGCCTTTTCGGCACTCTTCCCCTGCGGTTAGGCAGCCCTCCTATCAAGGAGGCCAGCAGCAACAGCAGGCTCAAGCTTGGCATCCCAGACCCAAGCAGGGTCTTCAGCAGCCCCGTAAAGGAGGCTGAGGTGCTGGTCCAGGAGCCTCCTCCTCCTCTAAGCCTGCTCAGTGACGGGTTGGGGGTTGCCACCCCTACACCCGTCATGCCAGCTGTGGGTCCTCCCGTGGGGGGCCGACTCCGCCACTTTCTTTCCGTCTGGTCCGATATCACCTCGGACAGGTGGGTTCTAGAAGTGGTCGGCCAGGGACTGCCTCTGGAATTCGAGCAGTACTATCCCAGCCGAGCCCGTGCCTCTTGGGAGGAAAGGCTCTCAGCTTGCACTCAAGTCGGCTCTTCGAGACAACATTGCTCAGCTCCTCTGCAAGGAGGCGGTAGCTCCAGTGCCGGATCCTCCTATAGACACATGCTTCATGTCCAGGTACTTCCTGGTGCCCAGGCGAACAGGAGGTTGGCGCCCCATCTTAGATCTCCATGACCTGAATCAATATCTCAGTTCTCGCACCTTCTGGATGGTAACTCTGAACCAGGTCATACCATCCCTGGAGCGAAACATATGGTTCTGTTCACTGGATCTGCAGGACGCGTTCTTACATGTCCCAATCTGTCCGTCCCATCATCAGTTCCTCCGCTTCAGGGTCAAGGGGACCCTGTACGAGTTCCAAGCCATGCCATACAGCCTGTCATCGGCCCCAAGGGTCTTCACCAAGTACATCACAGTGGTGGCAGCCCATCTCCGGCGTCAAGTAGTTCGAATCTACCCTTATCTCGACAATTGGCTCTTGGCAGGTTCCTCCCTTCAAGAGGTGGAAAGATCCAGGGGATTTGGCTCTTCGAACCTGCTCCCAACTAGGCCTCCTGATCAACGAGGCCAGGTCGGAACTCGTGCCCTCTCAGGTGATGGGCTTCATTGGGGCAGAGCTCGACTCTCGTCAAGCCAGAGCTCGGCTCCCGGCGGACAGGGCAAAGGTTCTTTCCTCCTTTGCCCAATCATTTCTGGTTGGGCACTTGCACCCTGCCCGGGACTTCCTGCGCCTTCTGGGTTACATGACGGCGTGCACCTCAGTGGTCCGTTGGGCCAGATGGCACATGCGCCCCCTCCAATGGGAGCTAGCCACCCAGTGGACTCAGCGCCACGCTCATTTCGACCAGCTAATCACTGTGACCCATAAGATGTGGGACGCTCTCCAATGGTGGACCGCCCCAGAACAGTTGCAGGAAGGGATCCTGTTTGTCCGCCCCGAGCCAACGGTCATTCATATGACCGATGCCTCTCTCATGGGCTGGGGAGCCCACATGGGGGACAGTAGAGCCCATGGGTTCAGGACCCCCGTCACGTCAGCCTGTTGGAGCTCGGAGCAGTCAGACTGACGTTGTCAGCTTTTGCTCCTCAGCTCTGGAGTCACGTGGTTCAAGTCCAGACAGACAATACCACGACCATGTACTGCTTCAATAAACAGGGCGGCACGCACTCCCGTCTGCTTTGCAAGGAGGCGCCCCACATCTGGACCCTCGTCAGCCAGTTGGAGAGGCGGATCTCCATGCCATTCATATGGCAGGAGTCTCGAACCAGCTGGCGGATGCTCTCTGCCATATAGGCCAGACATCCCACAAGTGGTCACTCCATCCAGAGGTAGCTTACAACCTGTTCTCCTGTTGGCACAAACTGCTGGTGGACTTGTTTGCCTCAAGGGAAAACACCAAGCTGAGGCTGTTTCATGCCCGCCCCCCTTAACAGGGCTCGCTGCAGGGGGATGCCTTCTCAAGGCCGTGGACCCCAGGCCTCCTCTACGCCTTCCCTCGATCCACAAGGTGCTACTCAAATTATGCTTTTCTTTATTTTTGAGTGAGAAACTGCTCATTTCTTCCGATATTCGTTGGTAGCTCTCGTTCTCTGGATTCTTTTGCTACCAATTTATCTGTGGGACACCCAAAGGGAGTGTCAGGCAGTCGGACAAAAACAAACACAACCACCACCACATGTCTTGAAATCTACGCTAGACCCCACAGCTTCTTCTGGTCTGAGTGGGACAGGAGATCCCCCTCACCCTGGGAACCGATTATACTAGCAGTGAGATATATGGACACCAAAACTGAGAGGATCCTGGAATGGCTGGGGGGCCCAAGATACCAAGATTGGTGAGGTGGTGACTACAGCAAAGGAGGCTGAAGAACGCTCCATTGGAGCCCAGGCTGCCTTCAGCAAAATGACAATGGAGATGGGGCATCTAAGGGCCCGACTGGAAAATCTAGAGAATGCGCAAAGGGCTGTGAACATTCTTGTGGTTGGACTGCCACGGTATGGAGGGGGGTGACCCGTTATCTTTCCTCCGTACATGGTTAACATCAGCTTTACCTGAGAACTTTTCCATCAGCCCAGACATCATCAAGAAAGTATACATGGTGAATTTCATCAGGCCCGGGGGGAGCAGGACACTCCCGGACTCTCCTAGCGGTGACCGCTAGTTCGGAGGCAAGAGATATGATCCTGGATTGAGCACGAGCACATTTTCCAGTCACCATTACCGATCACAAGGTGTGATTGTTCACGATCTGGTCCTATGCCACACGAATCCGCAGCAAATGGTTTGATCCTCAACAACAGCAGTTGAGGAGCCTCGGAGTTGTACACACTCTGCTCACACCAGCCCGTCTCTAAATTTCCTATGGCGGCAAAATCTTTCAATTTAATGATCATGCAGAGGCCAAGAAGCAGGTGGAGAATATCAGAATATTAACAATCCCCTATTCAGTTGTACGCTGATCTTTTAAAAATTGCATCAGCCGCATGTGAACTCAGTACCAGATGGCGTTTGGAATGCTAACATAACCAAGGCTACTGTTTTCTGGACGTGTGCTTAATCTTTTAGTATGTTTAAGTGCGCTGGGGGTGTTCTGGAGTTTCAGTCCCCATGGGATTCAGATAATTTTATACATTCTGTGTTGCCTACTCTCATGGGATTACCTAGGGGATTAGCCTGTTTTCTCACTTAGTTTCACAAGTTTCTGGGCTCGGTTTTGGTGCCTTTTCAAGGCACTAATGCTATATATAAATTTAAGCTCTACTTTAATGTGGGAATAATGACTCTGGTTAGTCATGTAATAACATGTTTAATGTCCTGGCACCCACATTGTTTAACATCCTTCTTAGTGATGTGCAAATTGACTCCAGCAATGTGCTTTCAAAATTTGCTGACGATACCAAGTTGGGAGGGAGGGTAGACAGCGCTTGTAGTACTGCAACACTAGCCACTGACCTAAACTCTCTCGAGCAATGGGCACACTGTAATGACATGCTTTTTAATGTTGACAGGTGTGCTGTTTTGCATTTCAGAAAGAATAACCCCAAAAATATTTACCATCTTAACAATACCCCTCTCAAGGCATCAAGCAACGAGCAAGATCTAGGCATCCTAGTCAACAATAGACTCTTCAACAGAGCAATGTGCAAAAATCACTCATATGTCTAATGGGTTAATCAAACGAACCTTTGTAACTAAGATGGAACAATGTTTGATCCCCCTCTATAGGGCCTATATTAGACCTTATACAGACTGCGGCTGCCCCCTTTTGGAGCCCGTGTCTTAAGTGTGATATTACACACATAGAACAGATACAGAGGCAGGCCGCAAATATGGTCCCTCGTTTAGCCTTCAAGGATTACCCTTGCAGACTACAGGAAACAGGTCTTCTTTCTGTACATTATAGAAGGTGTAGAGGAGATATTCTCCTGTACAAAATGTTACATTCTCCTGAACTCATGTATCAATGTGGGCTCACCTGCAGTCAAAGACGCATTGTCCCTAGGCTGCACAATAAACAGCTAGAAGTGAAGCGAGCTAAAACTAATAAAAGGAATAACTTTTTTTCCATAAGAGCACCCAGAATTTGGAATACCCTTCCCCAAGATTTAGTTCATATTGAGAATTTTGCCTCATTTAAAAAGGGCTTAGACATCTGGTTAGCATATAACCTAACCTGGAATTGTAGGGACATGGATATGTTGTTCATCCACACTGTCTGGCAGGTTCCTTGCCGCTTTAAATCTTGCCGGAAGGTCTTCAAGCTGGCTCCTCCCACCCACCTGGGTGGTAAAACTCTCGGCTCCACCCCATGACGCCAGATCTTCCTTACCGCTTGGAAGCTCAGGTTCCCTCCTTAATGCTCTGCGTGTAGACTGGATCCTAATTCTTCAGTTGGCCCGAAACTTATTTTAAAATTTTCAAGACTTCGGTCAAGTTTCTCCCTCGCAGCTGCGATGGACAAATCGACTCCCGGATTTCAGTGGTGCCCTGGTGGGCAGAAGATGTCCAGGACAGATCCGCACTCCACGTGCGTCTACTGCCTCGGCCTAGACCATGACCCGCAGGCCTGCGAGTTATGCTGTTCGTTTTTGGCTAACGTCCTGGAAGACCGCGCTGCCTGATTACAGCTTGGGCGCCCCGAGAAGCGCTACCCGCCAGTGAAGTTGAAGGAGGCCCGTTGGGCGGTTACCGCGGCGGCTGGCTCAACTGAGCAACTCGAGCAGATGATCGCCCTCGAGGAGGAGGTGACAGGCCGATCATCTCTTCCTCGGTCGCGGCATTTATCCGCTCTCTCTGGGTACCTCATATTCAGCTTCTTTCAAGGAGCTTTGCCAATCCCTTTCCATGAAGGAGAGGGGCCATCGGGACATTCCTCTCGGTCAAAAGAAGGACTCAAAGGTAGAGTCCCACCGTCGGCGTTAAGTGGGAGTGGGAGAGGTCCCCTTCCCCAGACAGTCGACACTCGACTTGATCAGTTGCGGCTAAGGCGGCTGGCTTCACGGCGTCCCGTCGGAGTCAGCGGCGAGACACCGATGATGCAGTCGAGATTTTCTCGACCCGTCGGATGGGCTGTTGACTGGTGAAGCTGACAACCCTTCTTCACCAGTTCCCCCGGTGGAGACCGAGGATCTGCCTGTGCCTCCGGTGCCGCAGTCCTCGGTCAGGGCTTCCGAGCCGAGGGAAGAGTGGGTGTCCCACGCCCCTTCCCAGACCCGTCCTCGGAAACACCGAGGTTCTCAGTCTCGGACATCCTCTCGGTCCAGCCGATCCCGCTGACATCGGCGGTCTCAGTCTCGGCACTGAAGTAAGTGGCACCACCGCTCGTCCTCGTCTTCCTCCTCGGAAGAGGAGCGGCTTCGGTGCAAATTGCGTCGACGCTACGAGGACCTGATGTGACAGCAGTTACTTCTGTCTGGGAATAAGCCGACGCCATCGCCTTCCCCGGCCATCAAGTGGCTGTCACCCGAGTGGCTGAAACAACCCCTCGCTGTAGCCGAGGTGCCCAAGCCTGGGCCGGTTGTTTGGCCGAAACCAGCTGCCCCGCTGATTGTGGTGGAACCTCCACCTCCACAATCGAAATCGGGGGCGCTGACCAAAGACTCTCGGTCGGGTCAGAGCCTGCCCCACAGGTTGTCGGTCACCCTCACTCCCGACCGTCCTCGGCAGGTGGAGGGTGGCTCAGGCCCCAGGCAGCTCTTCGCGGACTCCTCGGAGTCCGACGACGACGACTCCTCCCTGTTCTCCAGGTCCGTTGACCTGGAGTCCTCCGGGGGGCCAGTCGATGGACGAAAGCCCATCGTCCTTCATGGGTCTGCTTCGGCTCATCTCGGAGTCCACTGGTATGCAGCTCGAGCCCATATCCAAGTGGGCTAAGTATCCCCTCACGGAGATACTGGACCGAGGGGATTCACCCACGGAGGCCTTTCCGGTGGCTGAAGCCATTGTTGGCCCAGCCTTGGAGCTCTGGCAGTGGCCTGCTTCCTGTCCTGCACCTTCGACCAGGATGGCCAGGAAGTATGCGGTCCCTACCAGCTCTTTGCCCAGTTTTTCGGAACACCCCTCCGCTGAGGGGTTGGTCACCAACAGCGTTTTCCGGCGTTCTGGGAACACTAGGGATTTGGACAAGCCCCCCGACAAGGAGTCCAAAAAGCAGGACTATGCCGGGCACAAGGTATACGCTGCGTCCTCCCTTGGCCTCCGCCAGGCCAGCTCGGCCGTGCTGATGGCACACTTCTCCCACGCCCTCATGGGCTCCCTGGATGAGGTGGTCCCTCATCTCCCGGCTGACCTGCAGACCACGGTCCGGCAGGTACGGGACCAGGGTAGGGTGGTGGCTAAACAGCAGCTCCAAATGGCTGTAGACGTTGGAGACTCCTGTGCCAGATCAGTTGCGGCCGCGGTGGCCATGCGCCCCAGAGCATGGCTGAGGATATCCACCTTCACGGCAGATACCCAGCACAAACTGGCGGATGTCCCCTTCTGGGGACCGCCCTCTTCGGCCCTGGAGTGGAAGGTCACCTCCAGCGGATCGAAAAGTCCAATGCCACTCTGGACTCTGTCACCTCCGCCCAGAAGGACAAGGGCCGCCGACAACAGCAGCTTAAGTCCTTTCGTCCTTCTGCACCTGCGGCACGTCCGGCCCAACAGCACCAGCAACAGGGCCAGCAGGCTCGCACTTGGCATCCCACACCCAAGCCTGCGGCTTCCTCTAATAGGAAGCAGGGAGATAAAGGCCCAGGAGGTCCCTCGGCCGGTCCTTCCTCTAAGCCTGCCCAGTGACGGGTTGAGGGGTGTCGCCCCCAGCCTCGTCACTCTCCCCCGGGTTCAACCCATGCGGAGACTGCTTCGCCACTTCCTTTCCGTCTTGTCCATTATCACCACGGACCGTTGAGTGTTGGAGGTGGTAGGAAAGGGCCTGCCCCTGGAGTTCGAGCAGGCCCCGCCCTTCTGAGCCGTCGCCCCTCGGGGGGGGCTACGGGGTCCGCAGCCTCTTTCTTGGCTCGCCGAGCCGATATCGCCCTGCTCCTCGAAAAAGAGGTGATCAGGAAGGTGGCGGATCCTCCTCCAGACCCAGGGTTTGTGTCCAGGTACTTCCTGGTCCCAAAACGGACGGGGGGCTGGGCGCCCCATTCTCGACCTGCACGACCTGAACAGGTTCCTAAGGTCTCGGACCTTCAGGATGGTCACTCTGGCTCAGATAATCCCATCCTTGGAATGAGGCGTGTGGTTCTGTTCTCTGGACCTTCAGGACGCGTTCTTTCATGTCCCAATCCATCCGTCCCACCAGAGATTCCTCCGCTTCAGGGCAGAGGGATCCCTCTACGAGTTCCGGGCCATGCCCTTCGGCCTTTCCCTAGCTCCCAGGGTCTTCACCAAATGCATGGCAGTGGTGACAGCATTCCTGCGTGGCGAAGGGTCCGGGTGTACCCCTACCTGGACGACTGGCTGATTGCAGCCCCCTCCAGAGCGGAGGTGGAGCGGTCCAGAGATCTGGCCCTCCAGGTTTGCTCTCAGGTTGGCCTCCTCATCAATGAGGCCAAGTCGGAACTCGTGCCAAAGCAGGTGATCCAATTCATCGGGGCAGGGCTCGACTCTCTGCAAGCCAGAGCATGGCTCCTGGCGGACAGGGCCGAGGTTCTTTCCTCCTTTGCCCAATCATTTCAGGTTGGGCAATTGCGCCCTGCCTGGGACTTTCTGCACCTCCTGGGCCTCATGGCGGCCTGCACCAGCATGGTCCGTTGGTACATGCGTCCCCTTCAATGGGGGCTGGCCAGCCAGCGGTCTCAGCACTTCGATCCTCTGGATCAGCTAGTGACAGTGACCCAGGGGATGTGGAATGCTCTCCAGTGGTGGACCGTTCCAGCACATCTGCAGGAGGGCATACAGTTTGTCCGCCCGAGCTGATGGTCTCTCTATCGACCGATGCCTCTCTGATGGGTTGGGGTGCCCATCTGGGGGAGCACAGAGCGCACGGCCTCTGATCCCCTCGGGAGTCCCGATGCCACATCAACCTGCTGGAGCTTCGAGCGGTTCATCTAGCCCTCACCGCCTTCGCTCCGTTTCTACGTGGTCAAGTGGTTCAGGTCCAGACGGACAATACCACGACCATGTACTACCTAAACCGCCAGGGTGGGACGCGCTCCATGCCTCTATGCAGGGAAGCTCTCCGCATTTGGTCACTCGCGCGCAGCCTGGAGGTGGATCTCCTTGCCATTCATGTGGCAGGAGCCTCCAACACCCTGGTCGATGCCCTAAGCTGGATAGGGGGCTGCGTCCCACGAGTGGTCTCTCCTGCCGGAGGTAGTATGAGATCTGTTCTCCCGCTGGAGCACGCCTCAGGCGGACCTGTTTGCCTCCAGGGAGAATGCGAAGCTGAGACTGTTTCATGCCCGCCCCCCTCAGCAGGGCTCGCTGCAGGGGGATGCCTTTTTGAGGCCGTGGACCCTGGGCCTCTTCTACGCCTTTCTCCCATTTCCCTTGATCCACAAGGTGCTTCTCAAGGCGAGGAGGGACAAGACGCAGGTGATTCTGGTAGCCCCAGACTGGCCCCGTCAGTTCTGGTATGCAGATCTCCTCAGTCTCAGCTCTAGGCTCCCGAGGCGGCTTCCAGCCCGCCCGGAACTGATCTCAGTCAATCAGGGGAAGGTATTCCATCCGGACCTTCAATCCCTGCACCTGACGGCCCGGTTCCTGAGCGGCCAGAGTTCCAGGCCTTGGGTCTTTCCGACGAGGTCCTGAACGTCGTTGAGGTGTCCCGTAAGGAGTCGACCAGAAAATACTATGCCTTCAAATGGAAGAGATTCTCCATTTGGTGTCAGGGCAAGGGCCTGGACCCTTACTCCTGTTCCTTGGCAAGCATTCTGTACTACCTATGGTCCATTTCTCAGCAAGGGCTTTGGTCGACAACCCTTAAGGTACACCTGGCAGCCATCTCTGCTTACCGGGCATGGGCCGGGAAGCAGTCGGTGGCGCAGGAGAAGGTGGTCGGGCGCATTTTCAAAGGCACTGATCACATATCCCCTCCGGTGCGTGAGCCTCCACCTCCGTGGGATCTTTTGCTGGTTTTGGCAAAGCTCATGGGCAAGCCATTCGAACCAATGCACAGGTGTGACATCTCTCACCTGTCGTGGAAGACCGCCTTCTTGGTGGCTATCCGTCAGCCAGAAGGATGGGAGAGCTCCAGGCGCTTTCCATCAAGTCTTCTTATCTGGTCTTCCACAGGGACAAGGTTGTCCTCGCCCCCACCAAATTCCTTCCGAAGGTGGTGTCAGAGTTTCACCTCAACCAGGTGTTGACTCTGCGGTATATTACCCTAACTACACCTCGGATGCGAGTACAGGCTCCATACTCTGGACCTCAGGCGTGCTCTCTCCTACTATAAGGAGAGGACGGCGGAAATTCGTGGAGAGGTTCGCCAGCTGTTTGTCACCTACGCTGAAGCTGCACCTGGCAGACCTGCAGCCAAGCGGACGATAGGCAGGTGGGTCACCTCCTGCATAGATCTCTGCAATAGGTTGGTGGGCATGGAGCCTCACAGAGGGATAAGAGCTCATTCTACCCGCCATACCGCTGCATCGGTGGCTGCTTCCAGGGATGTCCCTATCCTGGAAATCTGCAGGGCTGCTACCTGGAAGTCAGCACACACCTTCATCACCCACTACCACATCGACCTTGAGTCACGCCGAATGCTGGTTTTGGGGCCTCGGTTCTCCAGTCTTTATTTCCCAAGTAGGGGGTGTGCTCCTTGCCTCCCTCCTCCCGGAGAACTGCTAGGAGTCTGCCAATAAGTGTGGATGAACAACATATCCATGTCCCTAGAAATACAGGTTCTAGGAGCGTGGATATGTTGTTCATCCACACTGTCTGGCATTGTCCCTTTCCCCTTTAAATCTTGCCAGAAATCTTCAAGCTGGCTCCTCCCACCCAGGTGGTAAATACCTCGGCTCCGCCCCATGATGCTAGATCTTCCTTTCCACTGGAAGATAGAGGTTCCCTCGTGCTTTTTTGCAGCGATTGATTCCCTGGAGTCTAATCGACGGTTTTCACCGCATCTTCTCGCTTTGAAACTCGTAAGAGTATACAGCTCGGATCCGAACTTTTCGGACATGGATGACAAGTCGTCCCCCGGGTTTCGGCGGTGTCCTTGTGGACAAAAAATGTTGCGCACCGACCCCCACCTCTCGTGCGTTTATTGCCTCGGTACCGTGCACGATACCTCGCAATGCACTATTTGCTCTGCCTTCCATCCCACCGTTCTGGAGGACCGTCAGGCGCGCCTGAAGCTGGGGAGACCGGAGCTTCTCAATCCACCGGTGAAATCTAAGGAAGCCAGGTGGGCAGTTTCCTTGACTGCGGGATCCATGAGCAGCTCAAGCAGATGGCAGCCTTGAGGAAGAAGCTGCCCAAAGCCCGACCAACGAAGCTTCTTCGTGCCATCAACTTGGGCTCCACCTTCACAGGATCCTTTGGAGTTGTGCCAGTCTCTCCCTACTAAGGGTGGGCGCCCTCGAACTCGCTCCTCCCGATCAAGAAGGATCAAAAACCGTCTTCTTCTAGCGAAGAAAGCGCTCCTGGACCGGGGCGGTCCGACTTCCAGAGAGCAAGGGTCTCGACTACTGTCGAGATCGCCTCCTCGGCTGCCGGTTTTTCAGACATTCCATCTGGACAAGGCACTGAAGTCGAGGACACGGCTGAACCGGCCGAGATTTCTCTCGACCCGATCGAGCCGTTGTCGCCGACGCCTGTCGACGACTCTCTGGAGAAAACGCCTATTCTCTCTTTCCCCGATGAGGAAACCCACCCGAGTATCGATAGGGGCAAGGAGCGGATCCTCGGTTTTCACGAGTCCGAGGCGTCCCCTGACCGACAGAGCCGACGCCAGTCCCGACGGAGAGAAAGTCCACCTGGTCGGTAGACCCAAGAAGGGACACAAACACTCCCGGAAGAGGCCCGCCACCGTTCCTCATCCTCCTCGGATGAGGAGAGGCTTCGACGGAAACTCCGTCGACACTATGAAGATCTTATGTGGCAGCAACTTCTGCTAACAGGCCAGAAGCCGGCTACCCCAGCAGTTCCGGCTATCACTTGGCCTCAGCCTCTTCGGCCGACACCGACTTCTTGACTACTAAGGCTCCGGTCCTCCGGGGGCCCCGTCGCCTTCGGCTCGGCGGATAGGCTTCCACCAGTTTTGGTGGAACCTCCACCTAAACTGCCCCTGGGAGGGGTTCCCTCTAAGGGGGACCGACAGTCTTTGGGTCTTCCTCACAGACTGTCGATTACGGTCACCCCTGATCGCCCTAGGCGTATCGAGGGAGATTTAGGTGGGAAGCCTTTGTATCTGGACTCCTCCGATTCGGATAATACCGGCCTTCATTCTCATGATGAGCTGTCGGTGTCAGGCTTGGAAGAAGGGCCTTCTTCCTTCCAGGGCATCCTTCGACTCATTTCAGACTCCACAGGAATGCCTCTGCAGCCTATTCAGAAGAAAGCAGAATATCCCCTCACGGATATTCTTAAGAGGGGGGATACCCCGACGGAGGCCTTTCCAGTGGCCGAAGCCATAGTTGGCCCGGCTCTGGAACTCTGGCAGTGTCCAGCCTCCTGCCCGGCTCCATCCGCCTGCATGGCCCGCAAGTACGCGGTGCCCACAGGGTCCTTGGCAGGGTTTACTGAGCACCCCTCGGCAGAAAGCCTTGTGACTTCCTCAGTATTCAGGCGAACAGGCAGCTCTGCGGATACTGACCGCCCTCCGGACAAGGAGTCCAAACTTATGGACCACTCGGCCGGAAGGTCTACGCGGCATCATCCCTGGGCCTTCGTCAGGCAAGCTCAGCAGTGATCATGGCACACTTCTCTCATGCCCTTTTGGGGTCATTGGATGAAGTTCTTCCTCACCTCCCAGCAGACATGCAGACCACGTTCAAGCAGGTCCAGGACCAGGGCCGGGCTGTTGCCAAACAACGGCTCCAGACAGCTCTGTACACTGGTGATTCCTGTGCCCGTTCACTGGCGGCAGTGGTAGCCTATCGCCGCAGGGCTTGTCTGAGGTTATCCTCCTTTACCGTGGATACTCAGCACAAGCTAGCTGACGTGCCCTTCCTCGGCACCGACCTCTTCGGTCTGGGAGTGGCAGGTCATCTCCAGCGCATTGAGCAGTCTAATGCCACCTTAGATGCCACCTCTGCTAAGGGTTCTTCAGGCAAGAACCAGCAGAAGCGCAAGAAGAAGCCCTTTCGGCATTCTTCCCCTGCGGTCAGACAGCCCTGATTCCAGGGAGGGCAACAACAGCAGCAGGCTCAAGCTTGGCGCCCTAGGCCCAAGCAAGGTCCCCAGCAGCCCCGCAAAGGAGGCCGAGGTGCTGGTTCAGGTGCCTCCTCCTCCTCTAAACCTGCACAGTGACGGGTCGGGGGGTGGCCTCCCCTGCACCCGTCACGCCATCTCTGGGTCCTCCCGTGGGGGGCCGGCTCCGCCACTTCCTTTCCGCCTGGTCCAGTATCACTTCAGACAGGTGGGTTCTGGAAGTGGTCGGGCAGAGTCAGCCCTTAGAGTTCGAGCAGTACCCTCCCAGCCGAGCCCGTGCCCCACGGGAGGAAAGGATCTCAGTTGGCACCCAGTCTGCCCTTCGGGACGACATTGCGCCACTCCTCCTCAAGGAGGCGGTGGCCTCGGTGCCGGATCCTCCTTCAGACCCAGGCTTCGTCTCCAGGTATTTCCTGGTGCCCAAGCAGACAGGGGGGTTGGCGCCACATTCTAGATCTCCACGACCTGAATTGGTATCTCAGGTCTCGCACCTTCCGGACGGTAACTCTGAACCAGATCATACCATCCCTGGAGCGAAACATGTGGTTCTGTACACTGGATCTTCAGGTTGCTTTTTACCACGTTCCAATCCGTCCATCCCACCAGCGGTTTCTCCGCTTCAGGGTCGAAGGGACCCTGTACGAGTTCAGACCTGCAGCCAAGTGGACGATAGGCAGGTGGGTCACCTCCTGCATAGATCTCTGCTATAGGTTGGTGGGCATGGAGCCTCACAGAGGGATAAGAGCTCATTCTACCCGCCATACCGCTGCATCGGTGGCTGCTTCCAGGGACATCCCTATCCAGGAAATCTGTCGGGCTGCTACCTGGAAGTCAGCGAACACCTTCATCACCCATTACCACATCAACCTTGAGTCACGACGTGATGCTGGTTTTGGGGCCTCAGTTCTCCAATCTCTGTTTCCTAAGTAGGGGGTGTGCACCTTGCCTCCCTCCTCCCGGAGAACTGCTAGGAGTCTGCCAGACAGTGTGGATGAACAACATATCCACGCTCCTAGAAGAACAGGTTACTCACCTGTAACAGTAGTTCTAGGAGTGGTATATGTTGTTCATCCTACCTATGACCTCCCGGCTTTAGGCGCACAACCTGGCTTCCAGCGGGGCTAGATCTGGCGTCATGGGGTAGACAGGTGTTACCACCGGGTGGGTGGGAGGAGCCAACTTGAAAACTTCCGACAGATTTAAGGGGAAAGGGACAATGCCAGACAGTGTGGATGAACAACATATACCACTCCTAGAACCACTGTACAGGTGAGTAACCTGTTCTTACTCACCTGTAACAGGAGTTCTATGAGTATGTTGTTCATCCTACATTCCCGACCTGCCCGGCTTCGACACACAACGGCTTCCAGCGGTCTAGATCTGGCGTCATGGGGCGTAGCCGAGAATTTTACCACCCAGGTGGGTGGGAGGAGCCAGCTTGAAGACCTTCCGGCAAGATTTAAAGCGGCAAGGAACCTGCCAGACAGTGTGGATGAACAACATATACCATTCCTAGAACTTCTGTTACAGGTGAGTAACCTGTATTTAGTTGTCCACGATATGTGGAAGACGATCTCGATGGGCTTCTAGCCTGCTTTTTGTCCTACATTACCAAGTAAACAGCCATTTCTCCCTTTTCCCACAGTCATGGCATGGCTCGGATCCTAACTATTTAGCCAGTTTTAATTGAGACTATGGATTCTATGTTGGTAATACCCCATAGTCTCTATCAAAGTTAATGACTCCTTATACTGAAGCTAACATGCAAGTTTAACTATTGCCTATAATGGTGATGACATCTCTTATGTCATTAACTGTAATGTTTCTGGCTCTGCTCAGTCTGAAAATGAATAAAAATAAAGCTTAAAAAGGAAAGGAAGGTTCCTTTACGCCTTCCCTCCCTTTCCTCTGATTCAGAGGGTGCTAATCGAGCTCCAAATGAAGGGAACTATTTTAATTCTTGTGGCTGTCTTTTGGCTTTGTCAGATCTAGTTCCCCTTACTGCAGCAGTTGGCAGTAGAACACCCAGTACCCCTGCCTCTGTGCAGAAGCTTGCTATCACAGGAGCAGGGTACTCTGGTCCATCCGGACCTCAAGTCACTCCATCTCCATGTCTGACTCCTGAAGACATAGCCATTGCAAGGTTTGGATTGTCCCCTAAGGTGGCGGATGTCCTGGTGGCTGCCCGGAAGCCCCCCTCCAGGGCCACCAACTCTATGAAGTGGAAGCGGTTTGCTTTGTGTGCCACTTCACACCACCTGGATCCCTTCACTTGTCCAGTGAACCAGGTTCTGGAGTATTCATTGTCCTTGTCAGACACATGACTGCAATACTCTCCTATGAAGGTGCACTTCGTGGCTATCTCAGCCTTCCATGTGCCTGTTAATGGCTGTGTGGTGGCTCAGTTGGAAGTGGCCCGTAGATTCCTTTTTTTTTTTTTTTGGTAGAATCTTTTTCCCTTCCTAGTCGCGGTCTATGGAGCGCGTCTCGGCATCCTGCCTACTCCTGCCACACCTGACGTCCTTCTACCTGTGCCTGCTCTCTCCTCCTCTTCTAGCCACAATCGGTACTCCCAGCTGAACCACTCCGGGGTGGGGCCGCCCCTCATCTTTGGGCACCCTCAACAGTCAGCTCCGATGTGGCAGAGGACCCAGGCAGAGGAACCTGGAAGGCCAGACAGGAAGGACCCAGCTGTGGGCATGGGGGCCCCGCAGACTTGGGTTTTCCCTGTTCTGGTGAGCTCTTCTCCCCTCCCTCCCATGTGGGTGCACATCTCGACACACGGCAACCCCTGCCTGCATCAAGCACGCCTGCTATGTGCCGCCCAGTGAGCTACAGCACTCCCGGTCTCCACCAGGAGCCACAGATGCCCCGAGCGATCCCCACTCCGCGAAGGAGAGCAGCCCTGTGGGCGCTCAATCCTCTCCTGCCCCTGCCGTCCCCCAGCGCTCCGAGCTCTCTCCCGAACTCGGGTCGCTGGCGTGGCGCGAGGTGTGGCATCCAGCGCCTCAACTCTCAACGCCACCGGGCCAGTGGCCTGTACATTCTTGAAAGGCATTCTGCACTTGAAGCCTTCCATCCACAATCCAGTCCGAGCTTGGGACCTGAGTTTTGTGTTAGAAAAGCTTACTGTGGCTCCTTTTGAGCCAGCTGCAAGTTGTGAGCTACGCTTTCTGTCTTGGAAAGCGTTATTTTTAGTTACTGTTACTTCTGCTCAAAGGATTTCCAAGCTTCAGGTGCTTATGTGTGAGCCTCCTTATTTGATTTTCTTAAAAAGACTGGGTGTCTTTAAGGGCCAGTCGTAAGTTTCTTCCTAAGTTAGTGTCCGAGTTTGTTTTCTTGTGCACGCCAGTCCAGGGGAAGCACTGCTTCTTACCTCAGATGTACATAGGATTCTCAGATATTATGTTCACATACGAAGGACTGCAGAAAGTCCTCACAGCGTTTTGTTTCCTTCGCCCCTGGGTAAGAGGGCATATCATTTTCTAAACAGTGCCTGTCCAGTTGATTGGCCAACTGTATTACTTTTTGTTATAGGAAGTACGGTAAGGAGCTTTCTTGGGTCGTTCGTGACCATTCAGCCTGAAGCATGGCCACGTCAGTTGCCTCTTTCAAGAATGTTTCAGCTGCAGAAGTTCATGCTGCTGCCAATTGGAGTACTGTCCACAATTTTACTAAACACTACAGTCTGGACATTGCCTCTAGAAGAAGGACAGGTTTCGGCCTGGCTGTGCTTAAAGGCCTCATTTCCTAGGCCTGTAGCCTCCAGCCACCAGAGTGTCTCTCTGGCAGTACTGCTTGGAACTCATTCCATAGTTGTGGCCTGATTAAAGAGATATCCTCGAAGAAGATATAGATCGAGGGGGCACTCCCGACCAATCGGAGAGCTCCTTTCCTTGCACATGAAGCACTTATTGTGTGAAGAGCATCTCACGCGCAGATGCCCTGGAAACAGGCAGGTTCTGGGAAGTTTTTTAATTTTTTAAATATATTATTGATCGCTCTTGATCAATAATATATTAATACATCCCTCGTCGCTACTCATTGCTGAAAAGGAGTGGTTTTGTTTGCCTTCAGCTTGAGCTAGAACAGCTCAGCTTCGCTTTGCTATTCTTTCTCAGCTGAAGGCGCATGAAACCACTTGTTTTCAGCAACGAGTGGCTCCGGGGGATGTAATAGCACATAGTTCGGTTACATAAGAACTTATCATGACAGTAGCTCTTCGAGAGAATCTCTTTCATCAGGACATGCCATCCTACCCTTCATCCCCCATAGACTCAGTCCTAAGCTCCAGTCTGTTTCTCTCTCCAGGACGGGCTACCTTCTGTTCTAGTCTCGCTCAGTAGCTGGAACCTTTAGCTCTCTCCTTGGTTCCGTAGAGGGAGGCCTTTCAGTATGGTCTCCAGTGGGGAACTGAAGAGGGAGAGGGGTTGCCCACGTTTATATGAAGCGGACGTTGACATCAGACGTCATCGTGGGCGGCCCCTAGTGCACTGCTAGTGAAAAGGTTTCCGTGTAGTCCCAGCGCCTGGTGTCTGTAGTTCCATAGGTGTGGCCTGATGAAAGAGATTCTTCCGAAGATCTACTGTTATGCCAAGTTCTTACGTAATTGCACTTTACTCACCTGTAACCGTAGATCTTACTTCGAGAGGACACTGTTGCAGCAGGTAACACGTATAGGACTGTAGCCAGCAGGCATCAGGACCCCTCGGCAGACTTCTTTCCAGCAGTACCAAGCGAGTACCGTCCCCCGATGTTGGCCCACCCCCGACGTCCCACGTGGTATAAGAGGCGGCAGTCCCCAGCGTGCCCCAGTTCTTTTCCCGCTGCCGACACGCAATCATTGGCTCCACGGCCCGACTCTCGACAGTTCGACCGCTGTTTGGTTGCGTAGCTCAAAAACTGTCAAATTGTTGGTTTGTTTCATTTCTAGCATTCCTGCATATCTTCTCCCTCGACCAGGCACATGAACGAGTGCACCTGTGTAAGACAGAGTCCCTCCAAGGATGGCCATGTGGCCTGCTTGTTATTTCTAGGCCTGGACCATGACATTCGGTCCTGCTCCCAGTGCCAGGCCTTCAACAGTCGGACCCGCATCCCTCGCCAGAAGTCCCTCCAGGCCTTTCTCACTCAGCAACAGTTGTCAGCCATGCAGAGGGGCTCCCCCTCAGAAAGGGAATCATCCCACAAAAGCTCAATAAAACATTGCTGTAAGTCCAAGGAGAAGTGCAGAGAGAGGGGTGGAGAACGGGAGAGGTCCCATTCAAGGTCGTGATCCTTTGGTTCTCATACCACCTCCAGCTCAGAGTCATCAGGCCATGACTCACGGCTGACTGTAGTGAAAGCCCCAACTACCTCCAGTGGTCCCTCCACCAAGAAGAAGACAACAGGGTCCTCTGCGATGCTCCAGCCTATCAAGATCTGACCTTCTGCCTATCAAGATCTGGCCTCCTGCCATGTCTTCTGGCCGATCGTTGGACCCAGGTAGGGTCCATTCTGCCCCCCAGTTGGCCTCTGTATGCAGTGCTGACTCCCAGGAGAAGGCAAAATCCTCAGGTCAGTCGGCGGGGAGGTCCTTCTTGCTCCCGCCAAAACAGGCTGCTGAATCAACCGAAAAACGCTATACTCTGCCATCTGACAGGCGTCACCATGAGAAACCCTCAAAACCCACATCGGAGCACTGACGTCTGTCTGAGGAGAGTACCACCAAGCCCGCTTTACCGCCTCCACCTGCTAAGACTCTGTCGCCCTCTGAGTCCTCTCCCAATTCAGATGCCATGGCGGACGATACACCAGCGCCAAAGGACCTGACACTGGCTCGTGGAGTGCCCTCTGGGCCCGACAACGGTCCTGATGTTCATGTTTCCTCATTGTCACCTCCAGTTCGTCCACCGATACTGGATAGAACCGATGCTGGTACTGGTGCCGGTGCTTCCAGCCCGTCGCCCGCTCCGGGTTCCCCGAAACTAAACCTGAGCCAGGTGAAGCACCTTTTCTAGGGACGTGGATATGTTGTTCAATCCACACTGTCTGGCAGGTTCCTTGCCGCTTTAATTCTTGCCGGAAAGTTTTCAAGCTGGCTCCTCCCACCCACCCGGGTGGTAAAACCCTCTGCTCCGCCCCATGATGCCAGATCTTCCTTACCACTTGGAAGCTCAGGTTCCCTCCTTAGCACTCTGCATTTTAGGCCTGGATCCTACCTCTTTGGGTTTACCGAAAATTGTTTTAAAATTTACAAGACTTCAGTTGTCTTCTTCCCTCACGGTTGCGATGGACAAATCCACTCCCGGCTTCCATCGGTGCCCTTGCAGGCAGAAGGTGTCCCGGACCGATCCGCATTCCACGTGCATTTACTGCCTGGGTCTTGCTCACAATCCGCAGGCCTGCGATCTGTGCAAGTCCTTCTCTGCTTCAGTTCTAGGGGACCACGCTGCCAGACTGCAACTTGGGCGTCTCGAGAAACGGTACTCGCCGGTGAAGTCAAAGGAGGCCCCGTTGGGCGGTGTCCATGGTTGCGGGCTCCACGGAGCAGCTGGAGCAGTTGGATCGCCCTCAAGGATGAGGCGGCCCAGGCCGCTTCATCTTCCTCCTCGGTTGCGGCGTTTATCCTGCTCTCCTTGGGCTCCTCCTATACTGCTTCTTTTAAGGAGCTTTTGCCAGTCCCTCTCCACCCACGGAGAAGGGCCATCAGGACATTCCAGTCGGTCTAAGAAAAAAGAACCAAAAGGTAAGTCCCACCGTCGGCGTTCGTGGGAGCAGGAGAGATCCCCTTTACCGGACTGTCTGCTCTCGACTTCGGTTGAGGTTGTGACTAAGGCCACTGGCTTCACGGTGTCCCCGTCAGGTCAGCCGGCCAAGACATCCGTCGACGCGGTTGAGATTTTTCTCGACCCGTTAGACGGTTTGTCAACTGGCGAAGCCGACAACCCTTCTTCACTGGTTCCCCTGGTGGTAACCAAGGACTTGCCTGTGCCTCTTGTGCTGAAGTCCCCAGTAAAGGACCTTGAACCAGGGGATGAGTGGGTTTCCCCGGCCCCCTCTTTGACCCACCCTCGGCGACCCCAAAGGTCTCGGTCCTTTTCCAAGTCGAGTAGATCCCGCCGTCGGCAGTCTCGGTCTCGACACCATGGAAAGCAGTGCCGCCGCTCGTCCTCTTCGGAGGATAGGCTCCGATGTAAGTTACATTGGCACTACAAGGACATGATGTGGTAGCAACTTTTATTGACTGGTAGCAAGCCAGCTCCATCGCCTTCTCCGGCAATTAAGTGGCTGTCACCGGAGCAACCGAAGCAAGCCCTCGCAGTCATCGAGGAGCCGACCCCGGCGTCGGTTGTTCGGCCGAAACCAGCTGCTCCGCCCATTGTGGTGGAACCACCACCTCCTCAACCGAAGACTGGGGCCCCGACCAAGTATTCTCGGTCAGGGCTTGCCCCACAGGTTGTCGGTCACCCTCACTCCCGATCGACCTTGGCAAGTGGAGGGTGGCTGACGATGACTCCTCCTTGTACTCCAGGCCCATTGACCTGGAATCCGCTGGGGGTCAGTCGGTGGACGAGAGCCCATCCTCGTTCCTGGGTATTCTTCGACTCATCTCGGAGTCTACAGGGATGCAGCTCGAACCCGTCCAAAAACAGGCCAGGTATCCCCTCACGGAGATACTGGACCGAGGAGATTCTTCTACAGAGGCCTTCCTGGTGGCCGAAGCCATTGTTGGCCCGGCCCTGGATTGGTGGCAGCGGCCTGCTTCTTGTCCCGCACTTTCAGCCAGGATGGCGTGCAAGTACGCAGTCTCTACTGGTTCACTCTCCGATTTCTCGGAGCACCCCTCTGCAGAGGGGCTGGTGACCGATAGTGTTTTCCGGCATTCCGGGGACGCTAGGGACGTGGACAAACCGCCCGACAGGGAATCCAAGAAGCTGGATTACTCAGGGTGGAAGGTTTACGCTGCTTTCTACCTAGGCCTTCGATAGGCTAGCTCGGCTGTACTGATGGCACATTTCTCACACACCCTTATGGGTTCCCTGGATGAGGTGATTCCCCATCTCCCGGCTGACCTTCAGATGACGGTCAAGCAAGTTCGGGATCAGGGAAGGGCGGTGGCTAAACAGCAGATCCAAACCTCTTTGGACATCAGTGACTCTTGTGCCCAGTCAGTAGCAGCTGCAGTAGATATGCGCCGCAAGCTTGGCTGCGGATCTCCACCTTCACGGCAGACACCCAGCACAAGCTGGCAGACATTCCCTTCTTGGGCACCGACTTGTTCGGGCCAGGGGTGGAAGGCCATCTCCAGAGGATTGAGAAGTCCAGTGCCACCTTGGACTCTGTCACGTCTGCCCAGAAGGACAAAGGCCACCAGCAGCAGCGTAAGCCCTTTCGCCCTTCCGCTTCTGCGGCACGTCCGGTCCAGCAGCACCAGCAACAGGGTCAGCAGGCTCACACTTGGCACCCAAGACCAAGTCTGCCACTTCCTCCAATAGGAAGCCTGGAGGGAAAGGCCTAGGAGGCCCCTTGGCCGGTCCTTCCTCCAAGCCTACCCAGTGACGAGTTGAGGGGTGTCGCCTCCAGCCTCGTCACTCCTCCCCGGGTTCCCCCCATGGGGGGACGGCTCCACCACTTTCTTTCTGCCTGGTCCGCTACCACCATGGACCACTGGGTGCTAGAAGTGGTCGGCAGGGGTCTGCCTCTGGAGTTCGAGCAGTCCCCTCCCTATCGAGCCGTCACCCCACAGGGGCAACTGGTTCCGCAGCCTTTTTGTCGGCTCGTCGAGCCAACATTGCCCTGCTTCTCCAAAAGGAGGTGATCAGGGAGGTGGTGGACCCTCCTCCAGACCCAGGGTTTGTGTCCAGGTACTTCCTGGTCCCAAAACAGAAGGGGGGCTGGTGCCGCATTCTCAATCTGCACGACCTGAACAAGTTCCTAAGGCCGCGCACCTTCAGGATGGTCACTCTGGCTCAGATCATTCCATCCTTGGAACTAGGCATGTGGTTTTGCTCTCTGGATCTCCAGGACGCGTTCTTTCACGTCCCAATCCATCCGTCTCATCAGCGATTCCTCAGCTTCAGAGCAAAGGGATCGCTTTACGAGTGCCGGGCCATGCCCTTTGGCCTTTCTCCAACTCCCAGGGTCTTCAACAAATGCATGGCAGTGGTGACAGCATTCCTGTGGCGCCGAGTGGTCCGGGTGTACCCTTACCTGGACCACTGGCTGATAGCAGCCCCTCCAGGTTGGAGGTGGAGCGGTCCAGGGATCTGGTCCTCCAGGTATGCTCTCAGATTGGCCTCCTCATTAAAGAGGCCAAATCGGAACTCGTGCCATCGTAGATGATTCAGTTCATCGGGGCAGAGCTCGACTCCCTTCGAGCCAGAGCTCGGCTCCTGGCGGACAGGGTTGAGATCCTTTCCTCCTATGCTCAGTCATTTCTGGTTGGGCACTTGCGCCCTGTCCGGGACTTCCTGCGCCTGCTGGGCCTCATGGCGGCCTGCACCAGCGTGGTCCATTGGGCTCGCTGGCATATACGCCCTCTGCAGTGGGGGCTGGCCAGCCAGTGGTCACAGCACTCCGGTCTTCTGGACCAGCCAGTGACAGTGACCCAGAAGATGTGGGACGGCCTGCAGTGGTGGCTCATCCCAGCTCATCTGCAGGAGGGTATCCCGTTTGTCCGCCCTGAGCCGACAGTCACGCTAATGACCAACGCCTCTCTGATGGGTTGGGGTGCCCATCTGGGGGGTCTCCGGGCCCACGGCCTCTGGTCCCCTCACCGAGTCTCGATGCCACATCATCCTGATGGAGCTTCGAGCGGTTCGGCTAGCCCCCGCCGCCTTTGCTCCATTTGTACGGGGTCAGGTGGTTCAGGTCCAGACGGACAACACCACGACCATGTACTACCTCAACCTTCAGGGCGGGACGCACTCCTGGCCTCTGTGCAAGGAGGCTCTCCGCATTTGGTCTCTCGTAATCAGCCTGGAGGCGGATCTCCTAGCCATCCATGTGGCAGGAGCCTCCAACAGTCTAGCCAATGCCCTCAGCCGGATAGGCGCTGCATCTCACGAGTGGTCACTCCTGCCAGAGGTACTGCAAGAACTGTTCTCCCATTGGGGCACCCCTCAGGTGGACCTGTTCACCTCCAGGAGAACCATTATCAGTTTAAGGCCCTCCCATTTGGCCTTTCTTCGGCATCTGGGGCCTTTACCAAATGCCTAGCGGTGGTGGCTGTGGCCTTACGTCACAAGGGGATTTATGTATTCCCTTATCTGGACAACTGGCTGCTGTTAGCACCGTCGCAGGACAGTCGGGGGGCTTCCCTGTCCTCCACCCTGGACCTATTTTCTAGACTTGGCATCACTGTGAATGTTCCCAAGTCTCAACTTTCACCCTCCCAGAGGCTTCAATTCATCAGAGCAGTGCTGGACACAGTTCAGGGCAGGGCCTTCTTGCTACGGACAGGGCAGAAACTTTGATGCAACAAGTGGTGCTGTTATCCTCCTCTCGGCAGACCAAGGCAAGTCTGTCTTCCGCCTGTTGGGTCTAATGGCGGTGGCCATACCCACAGTCCCTTTGGCCAGACTGCACATGAGGGTGACCCAGTGGTCTCTCCGGGTCCAGTGGGATCACCGTCTGGATGAGATGGACCACGTCGTCCTAGTCTGCAGCAGCCTGAAGAGGGATCTTCTATGGTGGAAGGATCTTTCCAACCTTTTGTTGGGAATCCCTTTCCACCCCCATCCCCCTCCATGACCCTGATGACCGATGCCTCGGGCCAGGGATGGGGTGCACACCTGGGAGACCATCAAAAGCAGGGGACGTGGTCCCCACTTGACGAATATCTACGTATCAATATTCTGGAGAAGAGAGTGGTGCTCTGTGCTTTCCAACCGTTCCAGTCCCTCTTGATACCGGGAACACTATTGGTCCAGACCGACAACACAGCTACAGTCTGGTACATAAACAGGGAGGCACCCAATCGTACCCCCTTTGCAGAGAGGCGATGAGGGTGTGGTACTGGGCAGTCCAGCACAACCTGTCATTGATAGCAGTCCATGTTCCAGGAGTTCACAGTGTCCTGGTGGACAGTCTCAGCTGCACCGTCGCACGGGCTTCGAGTGGGAACTGAAGCAGGAAGTAGTGGAAGATCTCTTCCTTCAATGGGGTTGGCCAGAAATAGATCTGTTCGGCTCCCCATCCAACGCAAAACTACCCAGCTTTTGCTCGCTCGTACCAGGGCGTGGTGTTTTTTCCTGAGACGCGCTGTCTGTGTCCTGGACAGGGAGATTTCTGTACGCTTTCCCTCCATTTCCTATTCTGCAGAAGGTTTTGCTGAAGTTCCAGGCAGAGGGCGCTCACATGATTCTCATAGCCCCTCTTTGGCTTCTGCTGATTTGGTTCCCTCTGCTGCAGCAGCTGACATTGGAACCCCCAGTACCTCTTCCTCTCTCCCACGACCTTCTGTCTCAGGAGCAG
This sequence comes from Neoceratodus forsteri, assembly GCA_016271365.2. Classification (NCBI taxonomy): domain Eukaryota; kingdom Metazoa; phylum Chordata; order Ceratodontiformes; family Ceratodontidae; genus Neoceratodus; species Neoceratodus forsteri. The sequence continues at coordinate 1,098,395,072 of CM057458.1, read as the reverse complement.
GGGAGCCTGGTGCACCCGAGCCTCAAGTCTCTCCACCTGCATGCGTGTGGCACCTTTGGACATAGCTGTCTCTTATTATTGCGTCTCTTTTCGAGTCACCCAGGTCCTAGTAGAGGCTAGGAAACCCTCTACCAGATCCACGTATGCTGTGAAGTGGAAGAGATTCTCTGTTTGGGCCACAGCCAAGGACCTGGATCCATTCACTTGCTCAGCTCCCCAGGTCCTTGAGTACCTGCTGCACCTGTCTGATTCGGGCCTCAGTTATTCCTCTCTGAAGGTCCACTTCTCTGTAGTTTCTGCCTACCACCTTCCGGTGGAGGCAGATTCCTTGCCCAGTTGGAGGACTCCAGAACCTTTCTGAAGGGGATCCTCCACCTTAAGCCTCCGGTCCAGAGTCCGGTCCCCCCCTGGGATTTAAATTTTATTTTGGAAAAACTTACTTTGTCCCCTTTTGAGCTATCAGCAAGTTACAACATGCAGTACTTGTCCTAGAAAGCGTTTTTTTTGGTCACTGTTACTTCAGCTCAAAGGATTTCAGAGCTTCAGGCCCTCGTTTATAATGAGCCTTATCTGATTTTCCACAGAGACCGGGTAGCTCTGAGGACTAACCCTTCCTTTTTTCCAAAAGTGGTTTCTAAATTCACTTTCAATCAGAATGTTGAACTGCCAGTATATTACTCTCAGTATTCCAACAGGGGGGAATACCTATTGCACACTTTAGAGGTGCACAGGTTTCTGAGACATTACATCTCTAGAACCAAAGAGGCTCGGAAGTCTGACCAGTTATTTGTGACCTTTGCTCTCAGTTGTCAGGGCAAGGCCATTTCCAAGCAGGGCTTGTCAAAATGGTTGGCTAACTGCATCTCGTACATTTACCACAGGTACGAGAAGCCCCTTCCAGGTGAAAGGCCATTCTATTCGAGGCATGGCTGCTTCGACGGCCTTTCTCAGAAATTTGTCCACTGCGGACATTTGCACAGCGGCCACTTGGTCTTCTGTCCATACATTCACCAAGCATTAGAGTCTAGACATTGCCTCTAGGCGTAGAGCCGGTTTCAGCCTCGCCATTCTGCAGGGCCTTCTTTCTTGAGAAAGTTTCCAGTTGGCAGGCGCTTCTTCCTCTCGGAACTTAGTCTCCGACTCCTTTATTATTTTCGACTGCTTGGTATTCAGTTCTATACGTAAAGACCTACTGCAGGAACCCTCTAGAAGTAAGATATAACAGTTATGTAAGAACTTACTGTAACAGTAGATCTTCGAGAGAGGTTCCTGCAGTAGATCTGGATTTCCCAGCCACCTTCCCCCAGCTCATGTTATCTTATCCTCTTTTTCCTTTCCCAAGGCTTCGCCTCTGGAGGCCAGGGTCTAAGGAGTTGTTTTTACTCCTTTCTCCAGTTTCCTCTGTGGAGGTCTCTGACGGGAGAACTGGAGGGCGGGCATGTGGATCGCCCCTATATACTGTCATGCTGATGCCTGATCTGGTGACGCTGGGGGCAGTCCCCCGCTAATGATTGCTAGCTAGAAATTTGCTGCGCGGTCCTGACGCCAGAAGAGACAGTCTTACATGTAAAGACGTACTGCAGGAACCTTTTTCGAAGATCTGCTGTTACTGTAAGTTCTTACATAACTGTTATTTTATCTAGGACACTGACATCAGCCATAATAGATTGTACCAAACTCTGAGATTTTACATTCAGGTGATAGTTGGAGGCTACTCTCAATGGACTGTTGGACCTGGGTTCGTTTAAACACCTACATTCTTTTCACTGAAAGCTTTAGTTCTAGGGACGTGGATATGTTATTCTATGCACACTGTTTGGCATGGCCCTTTCCCCTTTAAGAAGTGCTGGAAAGTCTTCAAGCTGGCTCCTCCCACCCAGGTGATATATCTTTCGGCTCCACCCCATGACTCCAGATCTTTCTTTCTGCAGGAAGAAGCAGGTTCCCTCCTTTGGGCTTCTGCGTTGTAGGCCCTAGCGCTTTTTGATCCTTTTAGATTGCTTTAAAAAAACTTCGCTATCATTTCGGTATTTGTCTTTGAGCTTCCCAACCGTGATGGACAACAAGTCCGTTCCTGGACTTGGCCGGTGCCCGTGCAGGCAGAAGATGTCGCGTACCAACCCCCATGCCACATGCATTTACTGCCTGGGCCATGAACATGATACCCAGGCCTGTGATGTATGTTGGTCTTTTCACACAACAGTCCTTGAGGACTGCCTCACCTGCCTGAAATTGGGCTGCCCGGAAAAGTGACATCCACTGGACAAATCTGAAGACGCCCGTTGGGTGGTCTCCTCGGCTGCGGGGTCCGCTGAGCTGATAGAACAGCTTATAGCCCTCGAGGAGGAGGCGGCTCAGGCTGCCACTCAGTCATCTTTGGCTTCTGCCTTTGTGCCGCTCCAGTTGAGCTCCACCTTCTCGGGCTCCTTCAAGAAACTGTGCCAGTCCCTCCCGATGAAGGGTCAAGGTCCTTCTGGATCTAACAGCTCTTGAAAGGAGAAGAAAGAGAAGACTCATCATCGAAGTTCGTGGGACCAGGAGCATTCTCGGTCTCATGACTCTCAGGTTTTGACCATAGTCAAAACCGCAGTCTTGACCGCTGGCCTCACGGAGACCCCATCGTGCCAGTCAGTCAAGACGCCGTCCGAGATCTTTCTCAGCCCAGTCGACTGGTTGTCATCTGAAGAGGCCAATAACTCTCTCTTCAGGACTCCGGTCCTGCCTGTGACCATAGGAGGGGCTGCTCAGCCCGCTGATCAGAACCCTCTGGTCACTGACCCAGACCTAGAGGAGCCACGGCATTCCTTGGCTGCCTCTGAGATCCCTCGTTGGCATCCCTGGCAGCCAAGGTCGAGGTCTCAGTCCTCCACCAGTGGGTCGAGCAGCTCTCACCATCATCGGTGCCGCCGTTTTTCCTTATCTTCATCCTCTTGTGAGGAGAGGCATCAGCACAAGTTGCGTAGGCGCTGCGAAGACCTTATGTGGCAACAGTTGGTGCTGGCCGGTACAAAGCCGACCCCGGTTTCCACACCAGCCATCACTTGGCTGTCGCCCGAGAGGCCGACACCAACTGCCCCTGTGGTCGAGACCGTCCCTCCCCCAGCAGAGCCGGTCAAGACCATCTTGGTTCGGCCAATGCCAGCCTATCTGCTAGTTGTGGTGGAGCCACCACCCCAGCAGCTGTCGACAAGCGCTCCAACCAAGGAGTCTCAGCCGTCCAAGGGGCTTCCCCATTGACTGTCGGTCACCGTCAGACGTGACCACCCGCGGAGGGTTGAAGATGACTTGGGCAGTCGGCCGTTTTGTGCAGACTCCCCCAAGTCCAAGGATTTCTCACTACGCTCCCGTCTGGTTGACGAGGAGTCCATGGGGGATCTCTCAACAGAGGAAGGGCCCACTTCCTTCCTAGGCATTCTCCGCCTCATCTCTGAGTCCACAGGGATGAAACTAGAGCCTGTGCAGAAGTAGGCTTGCTGTCACCTTACAGAGATTCTGGACAAAGGGGACTCTCTGGAGGCTTTTCCAATGGCCATTGTTGGCCCAGCCCTAGAGCTTTAGCAGCGCCCCGCGTCCTGCCCTGCATCCTCTGCCCAGATGGCCAGTGCCCATTGGTACCCTCTCGGGTTTCACGGAGCACCTCTCGGCCAAGGGGCTGGTGGTCGACTCCATGTTTCAGCGCTTGGGCAATATCGGGGACGTCGGCAAGTCACCGGACAAGGAGTCCAAGAAATTGGACTATGCGACTAAAGTCTATGCTGCCTCCTCACTCTGCCGTCTTGGGGGAACACTTCTCCCATGCCCTCTTGGGCTTCTTAAATTAGGTGATTCCTCACCTGCCTACAGACCTCCAGACCACGGTCAAGCAGGTCCGAGATCAGTGCCAGTCTGTGGCCAAGCAGCAGCTGGAAAGGGCTCTGGATCTGGGAAATTCCTGTGCTCGCTTAATGGCGGCCTTAGTAGCCATACGCCATAGGGCTTGGCTGCGGATCTTGACCTTCATGGCAGACACCCAGCACAAGCTGACGGATGTTACTTTCTTAGGCACCGACCTGTTTGGTCCCGGTGTAGAGGGTCACCTCCAGTGCACTGAGAAGTCCAGTTCCACCTTGGACTCTGTAACATCCACACAGAAGGATTCCAAGGGTTCCAGGCAACAGAAGCGAAAGCCCTTTTGGTCCTCCACTCCTGTGGCAAAACCAGGCCAGCATCAGGCTGGCCAGCAGGCTCAGTCTTTTCGACCCAGGCCCAAGTCAGTGGCCTTGGTGGTCCGTAAGCTCGGAGGGAAGGGACCCGGTGGCACCTCAGCCGGGTCCTCCTCCTCCAAGCCTGCTCAGTGATGGGATGAGGGGGTGCCTCCCTCACGTCCATTACGCCTCCCCTGGGTCCTCCTGTGGGGAGCCGACTCCACCACTTCCTTTCCACTTGGTCCACTGTCACCACAGATAGGTGGCTTCTAGAAGTGGTCGGACAGGGTCTGCCTCTGGAATTCGAGCAGTACCCTCCAAGCTGAGCCCGTGCCCCACAGGAGGACTTGGTAGCCGCAGTCACTCGGTCAGCTCTTCGAGACAACATAGCCCAGCTCCTCCGCAAGGAGGTCGTGGTCAGAGTAGCGGATCCTCCAGAACACCCTGAGTTTGCCTCCAGGTATTTCTGGGTACCAAAGCGCACAGGGGGCTGTTGCCCCTTTCTAGATCTGCATGACCTGAACAAGTTCCTCAGGTCACACACCTTCAGGATGGTAACTCTGTCTCAGACCATACCATCTCTAGACCAAAACATGTGGTTTTGCTCCCTGGGTCTTAAGGACGCATTCTTTCATGTCTCTATCCATCCCTTCCACCGAAGGTTCCTCCACTTTTGAGCTGAGGGAATCCTATACAAGTTCCGGGCCATGCCATTCGGCCTATAGGGTCTTCACCAAATGCATTGCAGTGATGTTCGCTTACCTGAGGTGCCAAGGGGCCAGGTGTACCCCTACCTGGCCGACTGACTGATTGCAGGTCCCTCCAGACCTGTACCTCCCTTGGCCTCGCTGATCAACGAGGCCAAGTCGAACTCATGCCCTCATAGGTTATCAGTTTTATCGGGGCAGAGCTCAACCTCTTGCTGAGCCAGAGCCCAGCTCCTGGCAGACAGGCTGGAGGTTCTCTCCTCTTTTGCCCGATCATTTCGGGTTGGGCAGTTGCGCCCTGCCTGGAACTTCTTGCGCCTTCTGGGTTACATGGCAGCCTGTAGCAGCGTGGTCCGATGGGCCAGTTGAAATATGCGCTCACTGCAGTGGGAGCTGGCCAGCCAGTGGTCTTCATGCAAAGGTCACTTCGACCAGCTGGTCACTGTGACCCAGAAGATGTGGGACGCCCTTCTGTGATGGCTAGTCCCAGCGGATCTGCAGGAAGGGATCCCATTTGTCCACCCCGAGACAGCAGTCATCTTGACGACGATCTCTCACAGGCTGGGGTGCCCATCTGGGGGAACACAAGTCCTTGGGCTCTGGCCCCCCGAGGAGTCCCGATGGCACATCACTTGCTGGAGCTCCGGGCAGCTCAGCTGGCACTGACTGCATTCACTCCGTATATTCTGGGTCAAGTGGTCCAAGTCCAGACGGACAACACCACAACCATGTAGTACCTTAACAAGCAAGGCAGGATGCACTCCCTGCCTTCGTGCAAGGAAGCTCTCCGCATTTGGACCCCCATGCGCAGCCTGGAGGCGGATCTCCTAGCCATCCATGTGGCAGGAGCCTCCAGTCAGCTGGCGGATGCCCTCAGCCGAGTAGGCAAGGCGTCTCCCAAGTGGTCTCTCCATCCGGAGGTAGTTCACAGCCTGTTCTCCCAGTGGGGCACCCCTCAGATGGACCTGTTTGCCTCCAGGAAGACCGCAAAGCTAAGGCTGTTCTGTGCCTGCCTCCTCAGCAGGACTCACTGCAGGGGGGTGCCTTCTTGAGGCCTTGGACCCCAGGCCTCTTCTGTGCCTTCCCTCCTCTTCCCTTGATCCACAAGGTGCTGCTCAAGGTCAGGAGGGACAAGGCACAGGTGATCCTGGTGGCTCCGGACTGGCCACGCCAGTTTTGGTTCCTCGATTTTCTCAGCCTCAGCAACAGGCTCCCGAGACATCTTCCACTCCAACTGGATCTGCTCTCCATCGGTCAGAGGAAGGTACTCCACCCTGACCTTCAACCCTGCACCTGACAGCCTGGTTCCTGAGTGGCTAGAATTCCATGCTTTGGGTCTCTCTGGAGATGTCCTTACCGTGGTGGAGGCATCTAGAAAGGAATCGACGAGAAAATGCTGTACCTTCAGTTGGATGAGATTCTCCATTTGGTGTCAGGGCAAGGGGCTGGACCCTCTGACTTGTCTGGTGGCCAGCATTTTGGACTACCTGTGGTCCCTCTCCAAAGGGAGACTTCAGTCAGTGACCCTTAAGGTGCATCTGGCATCCATCTCTCCTTGCCGGGCATGGGCTGGTCAGCAGTCGGAATCACAGGGGAAGGTGGTCTGGCACTTTTGCAAAGGCTTAGATTACATTTCCCCTCTGGTGTGTGAACCATCACCACCACTGTGGGGCTTGTTGCTTGTTTTGGCAAAGCTCATGGGCAAGCCATTCGAACTGATGCACAGGTGTGAGATGTCTCACCTGTCATAGAAGACCACCTTCTTGGTGGCTATCATGTCAGCCAGAAGGATCGTTGAGCTCCAGGCACTTAGGGCGGAGTCTCCTGTCCTGGTCTTCCACAGGGACAAGGTTGTCCTGCGCCCCAACCTGAAGTTCCTCCCAAAGGTTGCGTCGGAGTTTCACCTTAATCAAAGGATGACTCTCCTGGTGTTCTTCCCGAATCATACCTCGGAGGCCGAACACAGGCTCCAGACTCTGGACCTGAGGCGAGTACTGGCATATTGCAAAGAGTGCACAGATGGAGTTCAGGGAGAGGTTCGCCATCTGTTTGTCACCTACGCTGAATCCGCACTTGGCAGACCTGCAGCCAAGTGGACAATTGGCGGGTGGATCACTTCCTGCATTGATCTTTGGTAAAAGTTGGCAGGTAGGGAGCCTCCCGGAGGGCTAAGGGCTCATTCCACCCATCATACCGCTGCATTGGTAGCTGCTTCTAGGAATGTCCCTAGCCAGGAAATCTGCAGGGCTGCTACCTAGAAGTCGGCACACACCTTCATTTCCCATAACCGCATTGACCTCGAGTCTTGCCGGGATGCTGATTTTGCGACCTCAGTTCTGCCATCACTGTTCTCTAAATAGGGAGTGTACGTCTTGCCTCCCTCCTCCTGGAGAATTGCCAGAAGTCTGCCAAATACTGTGGCTAGAACAACATATCCACGTCCCTAGAAACACAGGTTACTCACCTGTAACATTAGTTCTAAGAGTGGTTGGTGCATGTTGTTCATCCACACAGACCCATCCGACCTCCCCTGGCTCAAGCGCCCAACCTCTGCTTCCATCGTGCCAGATCTGGTGTCATAGCGTGGAGCTGAGGGATATACCACCCGGGTGGGTGGGAGGAGCCAGCTTGAAGATTTTCTGTCACTTCTTAAAGGGGAAAGGACCATGCCAAATAGTGTGGATGAACAACATATACCACTCCTAGAACTACTGTTACAGGTGAGTAACCTGTGTTTTGAAAACACTTGCTTTTAAACGATCGATTTCGTTAAGTGCTTGTTCGTTTAATATGGAATGTGAGTTAATCTGATGGTATTTGGGGACTAATACTAACTACTGCATTACATTTTTTTAGACCACATCAGTTCAGAGATAACGGTGTAAAACTCTGTGTGCACGTATTTTTACAGTTTAGATCTAGTCTATCGTGGCTGACACTGCCCCATTCCTTGCAAATTATACCGATTTACTGATTTATTGACTGCGCAGTACTGTTAAAAGCCTATTGTAATAATATGAATCAAATGTTTCATGTGTTTTAAGTGCAGGAAATGTTTGTATGATGACTTTTATAAAACTAATACAAATAAAATGTAACAAAAAAAAAACAGCCATTATTCATAAAGCATATGGCCTTAGTGGAAGGGTTTTTTTTTCTGTCTGGGGCGAAAGCAAAACTGAATCCCTATACTCAGCCTTGCATGCAAGTTTTTCACTACCTCCATATGATTTTTGAGCCATGAATGCATTTGTCGTTGGTGAAGGTGCATCTGCATGCTGTTCATTTTGATCATGAGATGGTCAATGAGGCCATCTTATAACAGGTGGTTAGGAGGTTTTTTATTTATTCATTTATTTATTTATTGAATAGAATCGGAATTACAGTCCTTTGAGTCACAGACTCTTTTGCAAAGGCTCCACGTCAGATACAGGGGGTGGAGGGTAAACAAGTACAGGAATAAACATACAAACAAGCATTAGTGACATTACAGTACTGGAGACACAGTCCAGGTATTAAATTAGATAAAACTGGTGACAGACGTAGGCAGCAGTCTGAAGATCACTTGAATAGAAAAAACATGAAGGCAATGCTTTCCTCATAGGGAGCTGGTGCTTTTGTCTTCTGCAGCAATAGGGTAGCTGGCACCTGCACACTGTTTGGACACTGTCGAAACTGTGTGCAGAAGCCAGATACCCTGTTGCTGCAAGTTACTGATATAAATAGCACGGCACTGTCAATTCCCAGGTGCAGCTCCAAGTACTCTTCTTCACTTGTGTCTTTCTGTAGAAGAAACTGAGACCTAGGTCCTTAAGCCAGTGTTCAGTGAGCTGTCTACCCACCTTTTGAGCTGGCAGGCATGTGCGAGCTAAATTGTCTTATGTCATAGACCATCTTTCCATGCACCGCTACTCCAGCTCAGAGTCTTGGAGATGCTCGCTCTAGTAAGTGGTCATTCACACACGTCACAGGCAAAGGGGAGTTCCATGAACATACTACATTCCTCAAAAGATGGTGGCGGAGTTCCATCTCGACCAGTCCTTAGATTTGTGGCCTTGGTATGCCAATCCACATAACATAGAAACATAGACGTTGACGGCAGTTAAGGACCACATAAACCATAGGAGGTCCTGTTATAACTTTCTAGAGTCAGTCTTCTCCATAGTACCACCCTCTTTGGTTTTGGGTCCGGATGCACTAGGGGCTCACAGAAATGAGAACTTGTGGGGCTGACACATGCAGTGTGCTCAGAACAAGCATATGGTAATGTGCACTGACAGCATAAATAGCTGTGCCAGCCCCAACTGCCTCAGTTAATTTTCTGTCCTGCCATGGAGAACTGCAATTGTTTGGGGACCAGGACTTTTGCTTGCTTCGAATAACTTTCCAGTGCAATTTGTTGTAGTCTATCATTGTTTATTTTTGCAGTATATTATCTTTCTCATCACAGAGTTACGCAATTTATTTTTGGCTTATTTTCTCAGACCAGTCACAGATTTTGTAGCAGTCATAATGACGTCTGTGAGATACAGTACATACATTCTCCTTGGTGCCCTCCATGTCCCTCCAAAGCAAGGTGAGCAAGTTGGAGATTTGACAGTCTCTGGGTGTCTGCATCACTTCTTGTGCCCAGTATTTCGCTTTCTATCGAGATGGTGCCAGTTTCTCCAGTACAGGCTTCTGCTGCCTACGCGCCATGCTGGACAGTCTTGCCGCTGACAGAGTTTCTCTGGTCACCGGAGTATATTGGTCACAGACTCGCCTTGGCCAGATGGGTGGTAGAGCTTCAGGTGCTGTCTGTGGAGTCACTACAGTATATCTGATTTTTACAAGGATAAATTCACTAAAATACCACCAACAGCTTAATCTGGTTCAAAGTCAGTTGGCATTCATCTGTATCCCCTTCCCCCGGGTCGTGCCTGAAAATAGGCAGAATTTGTCTAGTGCATTTACCCGGTCAACAAAAAACTAAATAAATAAAATAAAATAAGGTTATCTTATGCACCCATACAGAATTCCTGCCAAAGATAGCCTTGGAATTCCTCCTTAATCAGGCTCTCATTCTACTGACTTTATTCTCAAAGTCTCACCCTTTGCAGGCAACGTGAACACTCCACACGTTAGATGTTCACTGGGCTTTGCCTTTTTTTTTTTTTTACTGGGAGTGTACAGTGGAGTTTTGCAGTAAGGCACGCCAGTTGTTTTTCATGCAGAAGCCATGACAGAGTGTTGGCCAAACAGAAAATTACCAAATAACTCCTGCTTCACTCTGGTTACAGTTTGCCAGGGGAGGAGCACCCCCTGGGGTTGAAAGCTTACTCCACTAAGCATGCTGCTGCCTCTGTTGCTGCTGCCAGGTGTATTCCGATTTCTGAAATATGTGGTGGTGCTGCTACATGGTATAATGCACACACATTCATTTTGTATTGCAGCTGCTCTGTTGTCATGATGTGGCTTTTGGGTCCTCAGTCCTCCAGACTCCTTTTGCTTAATTTGGGGTGCTCCCCAATGAAGACTGCTAGGAGTCTGTTTAAGTGTGGATTGTGAACTGAATCTAGGTAGTTAGAAATACAGGTTCTAGGATCGTGGATATGTTGTTCTATCCACACTTTTTGGCAGGTACCTTGCCGCTTTTAAGATGTGCCAGAAGTCTTCAGGCTGGCTCCTCCAACCCATCTGGGTGTTATAACCCTCAGCTCTGCACCATGTCGCCAGATCTTCCTTTCCGCTGGAAGGTTCAGGTCCCTCCTTAGCGCTCCCTCGTGTAGTAGGCCCTGGCTTCGGAATCTTCGGATTTGCTTCCATAACTGATCCTCAAGCTCTCTAGAGTAAAATTTGCTCATTTTCCGATTGCAAACACAATGGAGGAAAAATCGGCCCCTGGGCTTTGCCAGTGCCCCTGCGGGCAGAATGTCTCGCACGGATCCACACACCTCATGCGTTTATTGCCTGGGGTTAGACCACGATCTGCAGGCTTGTGAATTTTGTCCGTCGTTCACCCTGAAGGTGCTAGAAGACCGCACCGCTCAACTTCGATTGGGGCGACCGGAGAAGCGTTTCCCACTGGTCAAATCGAAGGAGGCCTGTTGGGTGGTCTTTATGGCTGCGGGGTCTGCCGAGCAGTTGGAACAGCTCAAGGCCCTCGAGGAGGTGGCTCAGTTCCACTTCAGCCTTTATTCCTCTGCACCTCGATCCTCCTATTCGGCTTCCTTCAAGGAGTTGTGCCAGTCTGTCTCTCGACTAAGAAGAAGGAGTCTAAGAAAGGCAAGTTGACTCTTCGACATTCATGGGACCGGGAGCGATCCCGCTCACAGGAGAACCCTGTTACGACTTCGGTCAAAGTCGCGGCCAAGGCCGCTGGTTTTACGATGTCCCCATCGAACCAGTTGGCCGAGACGCTTGTCAACGCAGATGAGATTTTTCTCGAGCCAATCGGGGGGTTGTTGCCTGATCCGGCTGACGACTCTCTTTTCCGAACGCCAGTGCTCCCAGTGTCTTCAGAAGGGTGTCCCAGAATGTTGGGCAGGGCCCGGTATCCAAGGAGCTGGAGCCGAGGGTTTCCCTGCCTCCGGTTGAGGTCTCGGTCCCGCTCCTCGGCTTTGACGTCGGGAAAGTCCCACCATCGTCAGTCTCGGTCCCAACGTCATGGCAAGTGGCACTGGCACTCATCATCATCATCTTCGTCCTCCTCGGGTGAGGAGAGGTGTCGGCACAAGTTGTGTCGATGCTACAAAGATCTCATGTGGCAACAGTTGGTCATGTCCGGATCCAAACCGAGCCCGGTTTCGACTCCAGCCATAAAATGGCTCTCACCAGAGCGACCAAAGGTGGCCACGGCCACCATCACTGAGGTGCCAGTTACAGCCCTGCTCAGCCGAAGCCGGCCACTCCACCAGTTCAGGTGGAGCTGCTGCCTGATCAGCACAAGTCTGGAGCACCGACCAAGGATTCCCGGTCAGCTCAAGGCTTGCCCCATAGGCTGTCGGTCACTCTCACTCCCGACCGCCCAAGGAGGGTGAACAGCAACTGGGGGGGCACTATATGTGGAATCCTCAGAGTCCAAGGACTCCTCCATATCTCCCATCCGGTGGATGCGGAATCCTTGTTTTTTTCTTCTGTCGACGAGGGCCCTTCCTCACTGATGGGCATTTGTCGGCTCATCTCCAAATTTTATTAGGATGGAGCTGGAGCCTGTGCAGAAACAGGCTAAGTACCCCCTCACAGAGATTCTGGATAAGGGGGATTCTCCTGTGGAGGCCTTCTCAGTGGCTGAGGCCATTGTGGGCCCAGCCTTGGAGCTGTGGCAGCATCCCGCTTCCTGTCCTGTGCCTTCTGCCTGCGTGGCCTGCAAGTATGCAGTGCCCATGGCATCCCTGTCTGACTTTTCGGAGCACCCCTCTGCGGTGGGGTTAGTGGCTGACTCTTTTTTTCAGCACTCAGGCAACAAGAGAGACGCGGATAGACCCCCGAACAGGGAGTCCAAGCAGTTGGACCACTCCAGGAGGAAGGTCTATGCAACCTCCTCGCTAGGCCTCCGTCAGGCCAGCTCGGCCGTTATCATAGCACATTTCTAGCACACCCTCTTGGGCTCCTTGGATGAGGTGATCCCTCATCTCCCAGCTGACCTCCAGACCATGGTCAGGCAGGTCCGGGATCAGGGGAGGGCGGTGGCCAAACAGCAGTTCCAGATAGCTCTGGATATTGACAATTCTTGTGCCCGCTCGTTAGCGTCCACAGTGGCCATGCGCCGCAGGGCATGGCTCCGCATCTCAAACTTCACGGCAGATACGCAGCACAAGTTGGCAGATAACCCCTTTTTGGGTACTGACCTTTTTGGGCCAGGCGTGGAGGGTCTCCAGCGCATAGGGAAGCCCAGTGCCACCTTGAATTCTACTGCATCTGCCCAAAAGGACAAGGGCTCCAAGCGTGCTAACTGCAAGCCCTTTTACTCCTTCACCCCTGTTGCCAGTCTGGCCCAGCAGCAGGGCCAGCAGGCTCAGACTTGGCATCCTCCAACCAAGCCCATGGCCTCCTCCTTCCGGACCCTCCTCCAAGTCTGCCCAGTGACGGGTTGGGGGTGCCTCCCTCAGCTCCATCACGCCTCCCCTGGGTCCTCCTGTGGGAGGCCGGCTCAGCCACTTTATTTCCACTTGGTCCATTATCACTATGGACCAGAGGGTTTTGGAAGTGATCGGTCGAGGCCTGCCTCTGGAATTCGAGCAGGCCCCTCTGTACCGAGCCCGCGCTCCTCGGGTGGGATCAGGCATCCGCAGCATCTCAGGTGGCTCTCAGAGCCGACCTGTCCCAGCTCCTCCTAAAGGGGGTGGTGGCCCAGTAGCCGACTTGCCTTCAGACCCAGGGTTTGTCTCCAGGTACTTCCTGGTGCCAAAGTGGATAGGAGCTGGTGTCCCATTCTAGATCTGCATGACCTGAATGGGTCCCTCAGGTCCCACACTTTCCGGATTGTAACTCTGGCTCAGATCATGCCATCACTGGTGCAAGGAATGTGGTTCTGCTCCCTACATCTTTCATGTCCCGATCCGTCCGTCCCATCGACGGTTCCTCCACTTCAGAGTAGAAGGAATCCTCCTCGAGTTCCAGGCCATGCCCTTCGGCCTACCTTCAGCCCTCAGGGTCTTCACCAAATGCATGGCAGTGGTGGTGGCTTACCTGAGGCGCTGAGGGGTCCAGGTGTACCCTCACCTGGACGACTAGCTGTTAGCAGGTCCCTCCAGGTTGGAGGTGGAGCGGTCCAGGGATCTGGCCCTCCAAACTTGCCCAGAACCTGGCCTCAATGAGGCCAAGTCGGAACCTGTACCTGCGCAGGTGATTCAATTTCATCGGGGCAGAACTCGACTCCTGCCGAGCCAGAGCTCAGCTCCCGGCAGACAGGGCAGAGGCTCTCTCCTCCTTTGCCCGATCATTTCTGGTTGGGCAATTGCGCCCTGCCCAGGACTTCCTGCTTCTTCTGAGCTACATGGCGACCTGCACCTGCGTGGGCTGATGGGCCCGCTGGAATATGCGTTCCCTTCAGTGGTAACTGGTCAGCCAGTGGTCTTAGCGCTCAGGTCATCTCAACCAGCTGGTCTCTGTGACCCAGAAAATATGGGACGGCCTCCAGTGGTGGCTTGTCCCATCCCACATGCAGAAAGAGATCCTATTTGTCCGCCCCGAGCAGACGGTCACTCTGATGACTGACGCCTCTCTGATGGGTTGGGTTGCCCATCTTGGGGAACACAGAGCTCACAGGCTCTGGTCCCCTCAGGAGTCTCGATGCCACATCAACTTGCTGGAGCTCCAAGCACTCTACCTAGCTCTGACCGTATTCGCTCCATTTGTTTGGGATCAAGTGGTCCAAGTCGAGACGGACAACACCACAACCATGTACTATTTCAACAGACAAGGCGGGATGCACTCCTTACCTCTGTGCAAAGAAGCTCTCCGCATTTGGTCACTCGTGCTCAGTCTGGAGGCAGATGATCTAGCTATTCATGTGGCAGGAGCCTCGAATCGGCTGGCCGATGCCCTCAGCCGGATGGGCGGGGCATCTCACGAGTGGTTTCTCCTCCGCGAGGTAGTACACGATCTGTTCTCCTTCTGGGGAACCCCCCAGGTGGACCTCTCTGCCTCCAGGAAGAAGCAAAGCTGAGGCTGTTCTATGCCTGCCCCCCTCAGCAGGGTTCGCTGCAGTGGGACACCTTCTCGAGGCCTTGGACCCCAGGCCTCTTCTATGCCTTCCCTCCACTCCCCTCAATTCACAAAGTGCTCATCAAGGTCAAGAGGGGCAAAGCGCAGGTGATCCTGGTAGCCCCAGACTGGCTGCGCCAGTTCTGGTATCCAGATCTCCTCAGCCTCAGCTCCAGGCTCACAAGGCGGCTTCCAGCACGCCCGGACTTGCTCTCGGTCAATCAGGGGAAGGTATTCCATCCGGACCTTCAATCCCTGCACCTGTCGGCCTGATTCCTGAGTGGCTAGAGTTCCAGGCCCTGGGTCTCTCCGACGAGGTCCTCAACGTTGTTGAGGTGTCCCATAAGGAATCGACCAGAAAATGCTATGCCTTTAAATGGAAGAGATTCTTCATCTGGTATCAGGGCAAAGGATTGGACCCCTCGTCCTGCACAGTGGCTTGCATTTTAGACTGCCTTTGGTCCCTCTCCCAGCAGGGGCTGCGGTCGACGACCCTAAAGGTGCACCTGGCAGCCATCTCTGCCTAACGGGCGCGGGATGGTCAACGGTCGGTGGCGCAGGAGAAGGTGGTCGGACGCTTTTTCAAGGCCTACATCACATATCCCCTCCGATGCGTGAACCTCCACCTCCATGGAATTTACTGCTGGTTTTGGCAAAGCTCATGGGCAAGCCATTCGAACCTATGCACAAGTGTGAGATGTCACACTTGTCGTGGAAGACTGCCTTCTTGGTGGCTATCACGTCTGCCAGAAGGACTGGGGAGTTACAGGCACTCTCCATAGAGTCTTCTTACCTGGTCTTCCACAGGGACAAGGTTGTCCTGCGCCCCCACACGAAATTCCTTCCAAAGGTGGTGTCAGAGTGTCACCTTAACCAGGTGATTACTCTACCGGTGTTCTACCCCAGTCACACCTCGGAGGCCGAGTACAAGCTCTATACTTTGCACCTGAGATGAACACTCACCCATTACAAAGAGCGAACAGCGGAAGTTCGGGGAGAGGTTCGCCAGCTGTTTGTCACCTACTCTGAAGCCACACCTGGCAGACCTGCAGCCAAGCCGACAATAGCTGGATTGATTACATCTTGCATTGACCTCTGCTGTAGGTTGGCGAGCAGGGAGCCTCCCGTTGGGCTAAGGGCTCATTCCACCTGCCATACTGCTGCATTGGTGGCTGGTTCTAGGGACATCCCTATCCAGGAAATCTGCAGGGCTGCTACCTGGAAGTCAGCATACACCTTCATTTCCCATTACCACATCGACCTTGAGTCACAATGGGATGCTGGTTTTGGAACCTCAGATCTTACTTCGAGAGGGCTCTTGCAGTAGGTAATTACATATAGGACTGACGCCGGCCAGCGACAGGACCCCACGGAAAAATTTCTAGCTAGCAGTCCCTGGTGAGGGACCGCCCCCACGTCAGGTGACCGGCGTCATACAATGTCAATATAAAGGGGCAGTCCCGGACGCCCGCCTACCAGTTCTTTCCCGCCGTTAGCTCGTGCAGCACCTCGTGGTAAAGTTCGTGCTTAGTCAGCTCCTGCTCTTTCGTCGGTTTTACCGAAAATTAAAGTATTTTTCCTTTCTACCGTCAGTGTATGTCGTCCCCTACACCCTCCGAGCACAAAAACAAGTGCGACTCGTGCGGCGCCCAACTGCCACACAAGGACAGCCATTCCCTCTGCTTCTTCTACCTAGGCCCCGACCACCCGGTCGACAAGTGCCTGCATTGCATTCACTTCAACACGGCTACCCGCAGACGACGCCAACAGTCCCTAGAAGCCCATCTTCTCAAGAAAAAGATGTCTTCAATGGAAAAAGAATTGAAGAAGCTCAGGCAGGTGTCTGCTTCTCGGGAAGGACATCGCAAAAAGCGGGACAAGGAGAGGCACCGGGAGAAGGCCTCCGCGTCCGCGACTCCAGTCGGAGTCGCGGCCCAGGTAACATCCCCTCAGGGGGACCATCCGACGGCAGCCTCCAAGGGTTTGGAGGAGGCGTCAGCCCGCCCGTCTGGCTCGCGCTTGGACCTTGCGGGTGCCTCCGGGCAAAAGGAGGCCTCCGCCCCCAGTTCGGCCGCAGGCTTACGGCCTACTGGTGCGGGCAACTCCCATAAGTCGGATGTCGGCTCCTCCGATGTCCGCCGGGAGAAGGTTGATAAGACGCCCGACCCTTCGGGGCGGCGCGCGGCCTCGTCCCCCTCGGAATGGGCAACTCCTCCTCGGCCCATCTCCGATGAGGGACCCCGTAAAACGGACTCCGGCGCCCGCGGGGAAATAGCCCCTAAGCCGCATGTCGGCTCCCCCGACGTGTGCCGGGCAACGGAACCTACGACGGACCCTCCAACACCCATCGTACCCGGTTCCCCGCAGCCTTCGCTGCTGTCCGGGGAGCCTGAGTCACCCCAGCCTGACCCCGGGGATTTTCCCCCATCCCCGGGCGATGCGGGGGATGTTCCACCTCCGTCAGACCCTCCTCCTATGGAACCAGATCTGACGCCGGCCCCCTGGACTCCGGCCCCACCGACGCCGTCAGGGGATTTTCCCCTTCCGTCGGGCCCTGCTCCCCCCAGACCTGTCAATATTGACCCGCCCGTGGGACTACCTTCCGGGCCATCTGCTCCGGCAGCTCCTCCGGCACCCGGGTACCCGCCGTCTTATCCGGCGCCGTCATACCCGGGGCCGCAGTATCCAGCGCCGCAGTACCCGAAGCTTGGTCCCTCCGGCGTCTCAGTACCCGGCTACATACCCGGCGCGGTTTCGCAGCCGGGTTTCGATACTCGCCTACGGATACAATCCGTATTCCTTTCCCTCCTCCTCCACCTCCACCGCCCCTCGGCCGCGGTGGATCTGCGAAGACTCTGGCTTCCTGGTGGGCTGAGGCCAAGGCTCAGCTCACCAAGGAAGTAGAGAGCCGCCCTACGGCGACAGTGCCGCCCCCGGCTCCCGTACACCCGAGATGGCACACTCCCTCACTGCAGCCGGACTCCAGGGCCCTTCCCTCTGGATCCCGAGAGGGGCAGGACACGCATCCAGGGATCCCCCCCCAAGGAACCCGTTCCTGCCCTCAGCCGTGTTAGGGAGTCTTATTCTGCTTCCGATTCTTCTTCTTCCCTCTTGGATTCTTCCGACGGATGCTCCGAGAGAGATGACGAGCCTCGCTCTCCGTCCAAGCCCCGGCTGAGGACCCTTCCGGAGGATCCTTCCTTTACGGAGTTGCTCAGGAAAAATCCAGGAAGTACATCAGTGGCGCTCCTTGGAACCAGATCCTCAGTGGGTTAAACTTGCCGAACATCTGGACCTGCCCCTCACAGCTCCAACTTTAGTGCCACCCTGGATCGAGCCTCACGCCCACCTTGTTTCCACTATTTGGAAACAACCGCCGGTGTTGGCCCCGCTTCTTAGGAAGTCTAACA
Organism: Neoceratodus forsteri; assembly: GCA_016271365.2. NCBI lineage: Eukaryota > Metazoa > Chordata > Ceratodontiformes > Ceratodontidae > Neoceratodus > Neoceratodus forsteri. The sequence continues at coordinate 1,098,377,084 of CM057458.1, read as the reverse complement.
GGCTATACCAGGCTCCAGAGGGTGTAGACTATTTGGACCTCCACCCTTGTGCAGATTCGGTCGTGATTAACGCCGCTCACGGCCGGTCAGCGCATCCCAAACATCTAAGCTCGTCTCCTCCGGATAAGGAATCTCTTCTCCTGGACCAGTATGGAAGAAAAATCTACGCCTCTTTCACACTGGGAATTCGAGCCCTGAATTATGTTGCTCATATGGGGGATTACCAGAAGGCCATCCTTACCCAGGTAGAATCTAAGATTGACTCCTTACCTGACTCTCAAGTCAAGCAGGAGTGGGCCGATTTAGTCCGTTCTGCTCGTTCGGCCAGTCGCCACATTCTGTGGACGACATACGATGCAGTGGACACTGCTGGGCGGAGCTCCGCTTTCGCCGTGAGTCTTCGGCATCATGCTTGGCTCCGCGTGTCAGGTTTGGTCCCGGAGGTGCAGTCCGCGATTCAGGAAGCACCTTTCAGGGGTCGGTGCTTTTTGGTGAGGATGTCAAGGACATCATCACCGACTTGCAGGATAAGGGGCGGCTCTGAAATCCATGGATTCATGTACCCGTCCCCATCAGCCGCCAGCACCATCCTTTTCACAGGCCTGGTCGGCCACCGTGAGAACCCCAGGAAGGGGCGGGCCACTAAGCGTCGGGGCCCCGCAGCTGCCAGGCCCCCTGCGCCCAAAAGCAGCGGGTGCCCCAGCTGCGGCACTGTCCCACACACCTGACTCCTCCTCTCTCCCACCGCCTCCGGACACACGGAGGGAACCGGTAGGAGGGAGGTTCTCCCTCCACCTTCCAGGTTGGGAGAGGATAACAAAGGATTCATGGGTGCTCCAGATCATAGCGGAAGGGCACTCTATAGAGTTTCTACAGAAACCACCCCGCCACCCACCTCTGAAGTTGTCCTATGCAAGGGACCATCTTCCTTTGGTCCAGGAAGAAATCTCTGCCCTCTTCGCGAAACAGGCCGTAGAACCCATTCCACTTCACCTTCAAGGGACGGGTTACTATTCACATTTCTTCCTGGTCCCAGAGAAGACGGGCGATCTCAGACCCATTCTTGATCTCAGCTCCTTGAACCTTTACGTGGAATACAAAAGGTTCAGGATGCTCTCCCTACAGACCCTTCTGCCCCTCCTTCAGCCGGGTCATTGGCTTTGTGCGCTGGATATGCAGGATGCATATCTGCACATCCCCATTCGCCCTTCTCACCGCAAGTATCTTCGGTTTGCTTTTCAGGGGGACCATTACCAATTCCGGGCGCTACTGTTTGGTCTTTCCTCGGCACCCTGAGTATTTACCAAATGCCTGGCTGTGGTAGCAGCCCACCTGCGTACGATGGGAGTTCAGGTGTTTCCTTACCTGGACGATTGGCTCCTGGCGGCCTCGTCCAGGAAGGAGCTCCTGCATTTTCTCTCCCTCACCCAGTAGGTTTTTACTTGCCTGGGTATTGCCATCAACCATTCCAAGTCTCATCTGGATCCCTCCCAGAGACTACAGTTCATCGGGGCTATCCTCGATACGACGGTGAGCAAGGCCTTCCTGCCTCTGGACAGGGCGGCCTCTCTTCAGTCACAGATTTCCCTGCTATCAGAATGCAGGAGGGTTCCGGCAAGGTCGATTCTCCATCTCCTAGGGCTCTTGGCGGCTGCTATTGCGACAGTTCCCTGAGCTCGGCTCCACATGGGGATCTCTCAGTGGACTCTTTGCTCCCAGTGGGATCAACTTGTAGACAACCTAGATCATCTAGTTCTGATCTCCTCGCCGATGGCTCGAGACTTACAATGGTGGATGGTTCGAGAGAACCTGTTTCGGGGGGGTCCCCTTCTGTCATCCTCCCGCCTCCCAGACTCTGACCATAGACGCATCAGGCGAAGGTTGGGGAGCCCATCTGGGTCCTCACCGAACCCAGGGATTATGGTCCAGATTGGAACTGGCTCTCCACATCAGTGTGCTCGCTCTTCGAGCAGTACTATATGCTCTCCAAGCCCTTCACCAATACATTCTTCCCGGTCGCCTAGCCGTCCAAACGGACAACATGTGCGTAGTGTGGTACATCAACAAGCAGGGAGGGACTCAATCCTACCCTCTATGCAGGGAAGCAATGAGGGTTTGGGACTGGGCATCTCAACACAACCTTCACCTCACTGCGATTCATGTTCCAGGAGTTGACAGTACCCTGGCAGACAAGCTAAGCCGCTTCTCTGCCCTGCCACACGAGTGGGAATTGGACCAAAAAGTGCTGGACGATGTCTTTCAGCTTTGGGGGACTCCGCAGGTAGACCTGTTCGCCTCTTCCCAAAACGCAAAACTTCCCACCTTTTGCTCGCTTGTTCCAGAGCGAGGCGCTTTCTGGAGCGACGCTCTGTCTCTAGACTGGAAGGGCAGATTCATCTACGCTTTTCCCCCAGTTCCTCTGGTCCCTCGTGTATTGCAGAAACTAACCACAGAAGGAGCGAGAATGATTCTGATCGCTCCTTTCTGTCCCAGGCAAATCTGGTGTTCTCTTCTACAACAATACTCAAAGGTTCCTCCTCTTCCTCTTCCTTTATCTCGAGGTTTGCTGACCCAGGATCAGGGGACCCTGGTCCATCCAGGCCTCAAGTCTCTGCAACTTCATGCATGGCTCCTGCAGACCTAGCTCAATCTCGTTTTGGTGTCTCTCCAAAAGTGGCGGAGATTCTGGTGGAGACTAGAAAACCCTCCACTAGGTCCACTTATGCCATGAAATGGAAGAGATTTTCTATTTGGGCCGCCTCTCGGAATGTGGAGCCTTTCTCCTGTTCAGTGGCTGTTCTGCTGGAATATTTACGTCATCTCTTCGACCTGGTTCTCAGTCATTCCTCCTTGAAAGTGCACATGGCGGCTATTTCAGCCTACCATGCTCCTTTCGCAGATAAAGCGTTTGCCCAATTAGAGGTCTCTAAGACCTTTCTTAGAGGAGTCCTTCATCTGAGGCCCCCCATCCGAACTCCTGCTCCCCCTTGGGATTTGAACTTTGTTCTCGAGAAACTTACCCTTCCTCCCTTCGAACCGGCAGCAACCGCAGATCTGAAGTTTCTTTCGTGGAAGACGCTCTTTTTGGTGGCCATTACTTCCGCTCGAAGAATTTCCGAGCTCCAGGCCCTTATGTGTAAAGTCCCATATTTGGTTTTTCACAAAGAACGAGTGGCTCTTCGCACAAATCCTAAGTTTCTACCTAAAGTGGTAGCAGAGTCTACCTTAAATCAGTCCATAGAGTTACCTCCCTTTTTCACGCATTATTCCAACCGAGGGGAATATTTACTCCATACCATGGATGTTCACCGGATTCTGAGATACTACACCAACAGGACAAAGGATCTCAGAAAGACTGATCAGTTGTTCGTCTCTTTTGCTCACAAAAGGGAAGGCAGTGCTGTTTCCAAGCAATGCCTGTCGAACTGGTTGGCTCATTGCATCACTTTCTGTTATGACAAGTACAACAAGACCCTTCCGGATCAAGTCAGAGGTCACTCCACTCGTGGAGTAGCGGCCTCCGCGGCTTGTTTAAGGAATGTGTCTGCGGCAGACATCTGTGCTGCCGCCACCTGGACTTCCGTCCATACCTTTTCGAAACACTACAGTTTGGACATTGCCTCTCGCCATAGAGCAGGCTTCGGGCTAGCTGTTTTGCAAGGCCTCCTGTCTAGAGGATTGCAAGGCTTCTGCTACTTTCTGGAGTAGTTTCCTCCTCTCGGTGCCTTTTATTTGTTCCAGACTGCTTGGGATTCTGTCCTGTATGTAATTACCTACTGCAAGAGCCCTCTCGAAGTAAGATAGTACAGTTACGTAAGAACTTAACGTAACAGTAGATCTTCGAGAGAGGCTCTTGCAGTAGGTAATACCTTCCCGCCCTCCATCCCCCTAGGCTTTTTCAGCTCTTTTTCCAAGAATGGAAACATCTGCTTCTCTCTCGTCCAGGCCTTCGGGGCCTGTGGCGGGAAAGAACTGGAAGGCAGGCGTCCGGGACCGCCCCTTTATACCGACGTCGTATGACGCCGGTCGCCTGACGTGGGGGCGGTCCCTCGCCAGGGACTGCTAGCTAGAAATTTTTCCGTGGGGTTCTGCCACTGGCTGGCGTCAGTCCTATATGTAATTACCTACTGCAAGAGCCTCTCTCGAAGATCTACTGTTATGGTAAGTTCTTACGTAACTGTACTTTCTCCAGTCCCTCTTCCCTAAGTAGGGGGTGTGCGTCTCGCCTCCCGGAGAACTGCTAGGAGTCTGCTAACAAGTGTGGATAGAACAACATATCTATGATCCTAGAAAAACAGTTTACTCACCTGTAACAGTAGTTCTAGGAATGGTATATGTTGTTCATCCACACTGACCCACCCGACCTCCCCAGCTTTGACGCACAAACCTGGCTTCCAGTGGGCTAAGCTCTGGCGTCATGGGGCAGAGCCGAGGGTTATACCACCTGGGTGGGTAGGAGGAGCCAGCTTAAAGACTTCTGACACATCTTAAAGCAGCAAGGTACCTGCCAATAAGTGTAGATGAACAACATATACCACTCCTAGAACTACTGTTACAGGTGAGTAACCTGTTTTTACTTACTCTTAACCATAGTTATACTACTATTAGTGTTCGGTTCACGTCCACATAACCCAGTGGATCTTCGCAGGTGACTGTTGCTTCAGATTCCTGCTCCAGCATGCAGATCAGAGTGGAGCCAGGGGATCACATGGTTGGGTGCTAGGAGGAATAACGCTTGAAGACTGTTCCGTTGACTGGGCATGCTTAGTGGAAGACTGACAAAGTATGGTGGTGAACTGAATACTAGTAGTAGTACTATGGTTGCAAGTAACCTCTGTTTCTTCATGAGTGTCTCCTCTGTAGAGTCACACTCAAACCCACCCACCATCCCCGTTTTCAGAAGTGTCTTGTCTAACCACTCTTGCCTTATCAGAGCATGGAGCTGAGCACTTGGATTGCTTCACCTATTTAGGACTTTGTACATATTGGGTGTTGCATGCATCATTTCTCCTTCTACCAGGTAGGTTAGGTTAGGTGACGTCATGTAGATTTCTTACAGTTGCTCTCTGCTGTGGCCTTATATAGGTAATCTTATACCAACTTATCTTGATCAAAAAAAGAGAGATTACGCATAGGAAGAAACTGTTGATCATTATTTTTTTTAGCTGTTATTCCTGTAGGAATTTGTTGCAGTCATGTTTATTCATATGCATGTAATGGGCTGATGTAAAATATGCGTATATAAGATAAATATATTTCTAGGGGTGTGGATATGATGTTCTGTCCACACTTTCTGGCAGTTGCCTTTCCCTTTAAGACTTGCCGGAAACCAGGGGTGTAGCCGGAAATTTCAATTTTGTACACAATCTCCAGCAGTTCGCACACCCCCCATTAAAAAATGTACACATCCTTTCCAAATGGCACCCTCTTCCAAACAAGTCAGATGATTCCTCTAATCTCTAAAGAGGTTATACATGCATCTGTCTCCTAAACAACAGCAGTTTAAACAGAGACACTCCTCAGTGGCCTACACTAACCCAAATAATACAGATTAGAATGAAAATGTTAACAGAAAGGCACATGGTTTATGACAGGCACTCAACAAAACTATACACAGATGTGTACAGTGAGTATGCCTGTCTACACCCTTGCTGGAAACATATTTAAGCTGGCTCCTCCCACCCACCCAGGTGGTAACTCCCATGGCTCTGCCCCATAATGCCAGATCTTCCTTTCTGCTGGAAGAAGCAAGAAGTGTCCTTACCACTCCCACGTTGAGTAGGCCCTGGCGCTTAAATCTTCGGATTTACTTCCAAAACTTAAAACTCATTTGAGTTTTGTCTTCCACTCGCTCTTCGATCGCGACTGCGATGGAGGATATATCCTCTCCCAATTTTCGCTGGTGCCCATGCGGGCAGAAGATGTCGCGTACCAACCCTCACACCTCGTGCATGTACTGTCAGGGCCACGATCCGCAGGCCTACGACATTTGTTGTTTTTACCACCTGAATGCCCTGGAGGACCACGCTGCCCACATGAAGTTGAGTCATCCAGAGAAACGTTATCTGCCAGTCAAATTAAAGGAGAGCAGCTTAAGGCCTTAGAGGCCCAGGCCACTGCTCAATCCTCTCTTGCCTCGGCCTTCGTTCCACTCCAGTTTGGCTCCACTTATTCTGCCTTCTTCAAGGAGCTGTGCCAGTCCCTTCTGACCAAGGTCAGGGCCCTCCCAAACTGCACAGTTCCTGTTCACGCAAGAAGGAGTCCAGGAAGGATAAAGAGATTACTTATCATTGTCGATCCTGGGACCGGGAGCGTTCCCGCTCTCAGGAATCTTTGGTTTCGACTATGATCGAAACCGCAGCCGTGGCCGCTGGCTTCATGGAAACCCCATCTGGCCAGTCAGCTGAGACACCGGCCCAGATTTTTCTCGACCCTGTTGACCAGTTGTCATCTAAAGAGGCTGACAACTCTCTCTTCAGGATTCCATTCCTGCCAGTGACCACTGAAGGTTCAGATCAGCCAGCTGAGCTGGCCTCTCCGGCCATGACCTAGACCAGGAAGAGCTGTGTATCTCCCCAGCTCCCACTGAGGCCCCCTGTTGGCACCACCAATGGCCGAGGTCTCGGTCATCTTCCTCTTCTGGATCGAGCAGGTTCCACCGACATCGGCGGTCTCGCTCTTGATAACACTGGAAGCGGCGCCGCCGCTACTCGTCTTCATCCTCCTTGGGTGAGGAGAGGCTTCTGTGCAAATTGCATCGACGCTTCAAAGACCTGATGTGGCAACAGTTAGTGTTGACCGGGCCAAAGCCGCCACTGGCTACCAACCCTGGCTGTCGCCCAAAAAGCCGACACCCCTGCAAGGGCCGATCGACACTGTTCCTCCCCCTGTGGAGCCAGTCCAGACATTTCGACTCCGCTGAAGCTGACTTCTCCACAGATTGTGGTGGAGCCACCACCCAAGCCACCATCGACCGGAGCTCCAACTAAGGAGTCTCGGTTGGCTAAGGGGCTTCCCCATCAGCTGTCGGTCACTCTCACGCCTGACCGCCCGCGACTGGTCGAGAAGTGATTGAATTGGTAAATCCCGCTTTATCACGGACTCCTCAGAAGTCTGAGATTCCTCTCTACTCCTGTCCACTGGATATGGAGTTGATGGCAGAGCTTAATTCATGGGCATTCTCCGCCTCGTCCCGAGTCCATGGGGATGAAACTGGAGCCCTTTCAAAAACGGGCTCGCTACCCCCTTACAGAAATTCTGGATAAGGGGGGACTCTTTAACAGAGGCTTTCCCAGTGGCTGAGGACATCGTCGGCCCTGGAGCTCTGGCAGCACCCTGCTTCTTGTCCTGTGCCCTCGGCCCGCAAATATTCGGTGCCCACTGGTTCCCTTTCAGGGTTCATGGAGCATCCCTCGGATGAGGGGTTGGTGGCTGACTCTGTGTTTAAATGCTCGGGCAATACCGGGGACATCAATAGACCACCAGATAAGGAGTCCAAGAAGTTGGACTGCTTGGTAGAAAAGATCTATGCTGCCTCCTCGCTCTGCCTTCACCAGGTGAGCTTGGCCGTCATGATGGCACACTTCTCCCATGCCCTTTCCTGTGGACCTCCAGACTACGGTCAAGCAGGTCCTGGACAAGGGTCATACTGTGGCCAAACAGCAACTTCAGATGGCCCTGGACATTGGAGATACCTGTGCCTGCTTGGTGGCGGCCGCAGTTGCCATGCACCGTAGGGCTTTGCTGCGGATTTTGGCCTTCATGGCAGACACCCAGCACAAGCTGGCGGATGTACCATTCTTAGGCACCGACCTGTTTGGGCCTGGTGTGGAGGGTCATCTCCAGCGCATTGAAAAGTCCAATGCCACCCTGAACTCTATGACATCCGCCCAGAAGGACTCCAAAGGCTCTAAGCAGCAGAAGCACAAGCCCTTTTGGTCATCTGCTCCTGTGGCAAAACCAGTCCAGCATCAGTCTGGACAGCAGGCTCAGTCCTGGCAACCTCAGGCCATGTCCGTGGCCTCGGTGGTCCAAAAGACTAGAGGGAAGGGACCCAATGGCTCCTCAGCTGCATCCTCCTCCTCCAAGCCTGCTCAGTAACTGGATGGGGGTTGCCACCCTCATGTCCGCCACGCCTCTCCTGGGTCCTCCTGTGGGGGGCCGGCTCCACCACTTCCTTTCTGCCTGGTCCGCTGTTACCACGGACAGGAGTTCTAGAACTTGTGCCCTTGAAGGTGATCAGCTTAATCAGGGCAGAGCTCGACTCGTGCCAAGCCAGAGCTTAGCTCCCAGCGGACAGGGCAGAGGGTCCCTCCTCCTTTGCCCAATCACTTCTGGTTAGGCACTTGCGCCCTGCCTGGGACTTTCTGTGCCTTCTGGGTTATATGGCGGTCTGCACCAGCGTGGTCCGATGGGCCCGTTGGCATATGCACTCACTGCATTGGAGCTGGCTAGCCAGTGGTCTCAGTGCAAAGGAGCCTTAGCTCGTGTCCCAGATGCCATGGCAGGGTAGGGTTTCATGTCCAGGTACCTCTTGGTCCTGAAACGGACAGAAGCTGGCGTCCCATTCCAGATCTTCATGATCTGAACCAGTTCCTAAAGAAGCACAAGTTTCAGATGGTCACTCTGAACCAGATAAGACCATCCCTGAAGCAGGACATGTGGATCTTACTTCAAGGGGGTTCCTGCAGTAGGTCATCACAGGTAGGAATGTGCCCTCTGGCATCCGGGCCACGCAGCAAACTTTTCCAGCAGTTCCTGGTGGGGACCGCCCTCCAGACGTCACGTGATGGACGTCAGTGTGACCCTATGTAGTGGGCGGTCCCCAAGCCCACCCTCCATTTCTTTCCCGCCATCGACCTGCGCATAGTGCCTCACGGTTATACTTGCTTAGCCGATCACCATTTTTCTGCCATTTTTCGCTCTTTATCTGACCTTTGGTAATTTCTTTTATGTCTTCTCCACCACCTACAAAGTCAAAGAAGAACTGTGAGAAGTGCGGCTCCCAGATCCCTCATAAGGACGGCCACCTCTGATGCCTCTTTTGCTTGGGCCCAGACCATGACACTGCGGCCTGCTCAGACTATAGCATACCATGATGGCGTTGTCCTCTTCGTTACACCTGACTTTGTGGCCTCTCCTTCACATTTCTCTAATACCTAATTGTGCTCCCCGTCCTCCTGTCCTGTGTCTTCTCCAAGGCTTCATCTGTCCCTCATCTATCCCCTACCACCCTGCCTGTACCCTATCTCACCTCGCCTACCACCCCCTCTTCTACCCTGTTATACTGTTTGTTTTTTCCTTTTTTTAATTCACTGTCTGTCTTGTTACTTATGGCATTGTAAGTAATATACCATTACCTAACATTTGTCCTTGTTAGTACTTCCAGCTACTGTTACTAGACTCATTATACACCACGAAGGAATTGAACCACTGTTTCCAAACTGTTCTCCACTTATGATTGTTTAACTATTGTATCTCTGTATTGTGTAATATTACTGAGGTGTTATGTTGTGACTGTTCATATATTGTATATCCTGTGCTAGCCAGGTCCACCTTGTAAATGAGCTATGCTCAATGGTGTTCGCCTGGATAAATAAAGATTTGATTGATTGATTGACTGTCAGCCCTTCAGTCAGACCACTCGTGCAGGCCCTGGAAGCCCATCTTTTGAAGTCCAGAATGGCTTCACTGGAGAAAGAGATGCAGAAGCTGAGGGACACTGCATCTTCCCTTACTTCTGAATCAAAAAAGAAGAAAAAAGAAAAGCATCGGGAGAAGGAGCGTTCAGAGGATCGGAACTGAGGGGACTGCAGCAGACCCTCGACTAGTAAAGCCGTTCCCCCGCCGCCTGCCCTTGTGGTTCTCTAGGCCGCGCCCGGAGCTTCTCCAGGTAATTCTGCTGCTTTTCTCCCAATCTCTACCAGTAAGTCGTCAACCAGCTCCTCTGTCGAATGCCCGGTTGTTGCCGATAAGTCGGCCCACGGCTCCTCCGAGGCCCGCCCGGCGGCCATTAAGCCAAGTCCCAAGAATTCAGTTGCGACTTGCCCAGCCTCTAGCAATAAGTTGGTCGAGGGTTCTTCCCTCCACTGCCTGGTAACTCTCACGTCCAATCAGCTGGCCATCTCTGACGTGCGTCCGGACCTTGCTCTCCCGTCGAGGGCTTATGCTATCTCGCCCGACGTCCGGTTGAGTACCATTTCGGCTGCCAGCTATACATCCCCCAGAACCTTCTCTCCCACTTCCCTAGGTGGTTCCTCTGGCCCCAGTGGTTCTTCAGGTACGGAGGAGGGAACGAGATCCCTGGAGGTGGTTCTTCCTTTGCCCACACCAATGACGATCTCCCAAATGCCTCTCGAAGGCTCCGGGCCAGAGGTTCTGACGCCGACCCCCCCGTCTCTGTTCCGCTCTCTGGGCCATTGGACCCTCCGTTAGGCCTTCTCACGTTGGCTCCACCTCACCCATCGTCAGAGGCCCCGACGTGCATTTGGTTGGCTCCTCCATCTGGGCCCTCGTGTCCGATCCAGACGCCAATTGTAGTTTCGTCAGGCCTGACTCTTTCTACTTTCACGACGGCTGGTCTGACGACGATTTCCCTGACATCAGCTCCTCTGACGTCAGGTACCCTTTTGCAGGGATTCACGTCTGGACCTTCCCGTCTTCACGTTCCAGGCTTCTTCCCCGTGGACTGTTGTCGGCTTATCCTCCGTTGGGCCCTTCGTTAGACCATCTACCCCATTCTGTCTATTCGGGGTACCCCTCTTATCAGGGTTATCCCCATCAGCATCATTTCCATGGTTCGGGTGCACCTAGCTACTGCTATCCACCCGCCCATGTTCCTCCTCCACCTCCTCCTTCCCCTGCACCCCCCGCAGCAAGACTTTCAAAGCTAGATCCAATCCTGGTGGAAGGAGGCTAGGTCTGAGCTGGTGTCTGACTTAGAGAAATGCCTGCCAGCTCCAGTGGTTTCTCTTCCCCCACGTTCTTTGTCGCCCATCAGCTCAGTCCATTCGATGGTGCATGTATCGGGGTCCACTCCTAAGGAGGTCACTCTTCCTGATTTCTAGCCTCCTGGTGATAAATCCTCTTTTTCTGAGGGAGATTCCTCAGAGGATTCTTCAGATGAACATTCCTCCGCTGCTAAGGGGAAGGATTCTCCTAAGTACCCTCTTGAGGATCCTTCATTCACAGAATTATTGCTTATTATCCAGCAGTCTAATGGCAGGAATACAGAGAAACTGGATTCAAAGAGGAAGCGCCTCGCTGAGCATTTAGATCTCGTGACGGTTTCCGCTATACCTGTTCCCCCGTGGACAGCCCCTCATGAAAACCTCATCGGTACCATCAGACAGCTGCCACATTCCATTCCAGCTGTCCCTAAGAAGGCTAACAGGATCTACCACGCTCCAAGGGGATTTCCTTCCCGGACTCCCACCCCAAAGCCAATTCGATTGTTTTGCTGCGGACCATGATCGCTCGGCCACTCGGAAGCACATGAGCACCTCTCCCCCAGACAGGGAATCCCGACAGCTGGACCAGTATGGAAAAAAGTTTATTCTTCTGCTACGTGCACCCTTCGCTCCCTTAACTACGTAGCGCATATGGTCTTGTTCCAAAAAGCGACTATGGCCAAGCTTGAGTCCCGTATCCAGACCATGGAATCTTCGCAGCTCAAGGAGGAGTTGGTCAAAGACCTGCGCCTGTCTAAAATATTGTGTCAACAAGCGCTGAGGGCTACATATGACACTGTGGACGCGAAAGCCCGCTCCTCCGCCACGGCAGTGTCTCTTCGACAACATGCTTGGCTTCGCATTTCTGGCCTCTCCTAATGATTTCCAGGCTGTGATTCGGTGCTTTTTGGAGGGGACACCAAAGATATCATCACGGGCCTTCAGGACAGTGGCCAGGCCCAGAGGCTCGTGAGGTCCATGTACCAATTGGGATTTCAGATGAAACAGCCCTTTCGGAGACAGACCAAAAGGCGGGGTAAACAGCCCTTCGCTAGATGGCAGAGAAAAAGAAAGTCCACGGGTCCCACCTTTTCATCCCCCCCCCCTCCAAATCTCAGAGGGGGGTCCGGGGGACCCCCTCAACCCTCCACTTCCTGACTGGCCCCTCCCTCCCCTTCCTCTGCTTGCGGGCAAGGAGCTGGTGGGAGGAAGGTTCACCCTCCATGTGCAAAAGTGGAGGGACATGACCATAGACGCATGGGTACTACAGCTCATTTCAAAAGTACACACCTTGAAGTTTCTGGAGTTCCCTCCAGATTCCCCTCCAAGTCGCTCATCTTATTCCCCACATCAGGTTCCTCTGGTTAAGGAGGAAATCCGGTCTCTAATTCAGAAGGTGACCGTAGAGCCAGTCACTCTGCACCAACGGGGGAGGGGATTTTACTCCCACTTTTTCCTGGTCCCAAAAGAGTCGGGTGACCTCAGACCCATCTTAGATCTCAGCAGTCTAAATCTTTATGTGGAGTGTAAAAGGTTTCACATGCTGACACTGCAGGGCCTCCTGCCTCTTCTACAGAAGGACCATTGGCTTTGTGCACTGGATATGCAAGATGCTTACCTGCAAATTCTGGTGTTCCCGGGCCACTGCCGCTTCCTTCATTTCTGCTTCCAAGGGGAGCACCGCCAGTTTACAGTCCTCCCCTTTGGCCTTTCCTCAACACCTTGAGTCTTTACCAAGTGCTTTGCGGTGGCAGCGGTCTTGCACCGTTGGGGGTGGGGGGATAGCAGTTTTCCCTTATGACGACTGGTTTCTGACAGCCCCATCCAGGGACAGTCTTGTGGAAGCCCTCTCATGCACGTTGGACCTTTTTTCTCAACTGGGTATCACAGCTTCCCGAAGTCGACGCTTACCACTTCTTATAACCTTCAGTTCATTGGAGTGACCTTGGACATGGTCCAGTGCAAAGCTTTCCTCCCCCAGACAGGGCAGAGGCCATTCGAGAGCAGGTCAATTTACTGACCGCTTCCAGACACTTTCCGGCCAGAGTGAGGCTACGCCTCTTGGGCCTGATGGCAGCCTCCATCTCCACAGTCACATTTGCCATGTTGCATATGAGGATCACCCACTGGACCTTGCGTATCCAGTGGGATCGGCGCGTAGACGACCTGGACCATCCGATTCTAGTCTCTAGTGCGATCAAGAAGGATGATCTTTGATGGCTAGACCCTCTGAATCTTTCCTGGAGCCTTCCATTCAGAAGTTCCTCACCACAGATGCCTCCTGTCTGGGTTTGGGGGCCACCGGATCCAGGGTTCGTGGTCCCAGTTGGAGATGGCATTCCACATCAATATCCTGGAGATGAGGGCAGTTCATTTATTCCTTCCAGGCCTTTCAGTCCATTCGGTCAAACGGAACACTACTGATCCAGATGGACAGTATGTTAGTAGTCTGGTACATCAACAAGCAGGGAGGCACCCAGTCGCATCCCCTATGCAGGGAGGTGATATGGGTGTGGAACTGGGCAATTCAGCATGGTCTATTCCTAACTGCCGTGCACATTCCAGGAGTTCAGAACGTCCTGGCAGACAGCCTCAGTCGGACTTCATCCCTCACTCACGAATGGGAACTCAAGTCAGGAAGTAGCAGATTCTCTCTTTCAGACATTGGGTCACCCAGACCTAGATCTGTTCGTCTTCCCATTCAGCGCAAAGCTTCCCAGATTTTGTTCACTCGTTCCAGAGCCTGGTGCTTTCTGGCATGACGCGTTGTCACTTTGTTGGACTGCGAGGTTCTTGTACGCCTTCCCTCCCTTTCCCATTCTGCAGAGAGTGCTTCTAAACCTCCAGGCAGAGGGAGCTTGGATGATCCTGATAGCTCCCGTCTGGCCGAGGCAAATCTGGTTTCCGCTCCTGCAGCAGCTCTCAGCGGAACAACCAGATCTTCTTCGAGATACAGCTCTTGCAGCAGGTTACACCATCAGGACTGAAGCTGTCAGGCGTCAGGACCCCATGGAAATTTTCTAGCTAGCAGTCTTCAGCGGGGACCGCCCTCGACGTCAGGCGTAGTACATAAGGAGGCGGTCCCGCCACAATCCCCAGTTCTTTTCCCGTCGTCGACATCGCAGCATCGGCCTCACGGTCACTCTCTAGCGTGCTACGACTTGGAGACTCCAACGTTTTTCTTCCTTTTCTCACTGGACTCATCTGATGTCCTCTCCAAACACCTCTTTAGAGGGTCATCCATCCAAGTGTGCCTGCGGCAAGCAGATGCGTTTTAAGGATCCTCACTTGGCCTGTGTGTGCTGCCTGGGCCCAGACTACGACACCCAGGCCTGCTCCTTCTGCCAAGGCTTCAACAGCCGAACTAGGATCCGCCGCCAGAAGGCCCTTCAGGCTTTTCTTCTTGAGGAATGACTCAAAGCGATGGATAAAGACCCTTCCTCCAAAGGGGAGTCGTCTGGGAAGTCCCACAGACATCGCGAAAAGCACAGAGAGAAGGCAAGACCCAGATCCCCTTCTATGGCCTCGGATTCCCGCAGCTCTGGCTCCAGGTCTGACCGCTCCCCCTCCAGGGCTCACTCTCAGCCTCCCCCGGTTTTGGTTAGATCGTCCAGTGGTTCCTTTTCTCTGCAGCCTGTTAAGACCTCCAGGCCTGTGACTTCATCCACTCCGTCCAAGGCCTTGTCCAGGTCCGGGGAGCGCCACAAGTCATCCTCCCGTCATCAGGCATCCGACGTCAGGTCAGTCTTCCAACCTCTGCCTCCCCAGCGCAAGACCAAGGAGCTGACCTCCCTGAAGCGGATGTCGGACCCGACGTCGGTCCATCTCCATAGGCACTCCCGAGAACCGGCTACAGTACGACACCTGTCGCCGGTCAGGCGTTCGCCCCCAAGGACATCGGCCGGGGGACTGACGCCCGCTACTGCAGAGGGAAGGACCACGCCACCGCCTACCGATGTCGGTCGGAGGAGGAGGACACTACCCAGCCCGAAGACCAGGCGGGCGACATCGGTACCATCGAGCTCCCACGGGAACCCTCCCCAGAGCGGGAGACCCCCGAAGACCCGATGCCCGACACCGGCGACAGACCATCCGCTCCCGGCCTGTCATCGGGCTTGAATCTGATGGAGGTGAAGGAGCTCTTCACCTTCTGGTGGGACACCATCAAGAAGGATGTAGTCACCGCACAACCTCCTCCTATGCCGGCTACCCCTTCAGTGCCTGCACCCCCACCCAGGGGGTCAGCAGGACGGTCATCGACCCCTAAGGAGCCAGCATCCCCTCCTAGGGGCAGATCTTCGGACAGGAGAAGGCCTCCTTCAAGATCCACTTCAGGGTCCCCCAGCCCCAAGAGACCCAGACGGCGTCAGTATACCCCATCCGAGGAGGACTCCAGATCTGACACCTCTGGCTGCTCCAGATCCCCTTCTCCAATCAGCGTTTCTTTTACGGACCCACGTGACCTTCCCAGGTCCCCTGCGGATGACCCCTCATTCGCCGAGATTATGCGACATATCCAGGAGAATATGGGGTGGGATGCTGAAGAGCTGGACCGCGAAAGACAACGCCTTCCCCGCTACCTTCGGCAGAAAGATCCAAAGCCTGTGGTAGTACCACCCTTGGTGGACACCTTCGTGGACGTCACCAAGGCTGCGTGAAAGTGTCCGCATTCGACTCCGACAGTGCCGAAGAAGGCTGACCGCCTGTACAAGGCCCCAAGGGAGGACCAGTACCTGGCGAACCATCCTCTGGCCAATTCTCTGGTCATTACAGCCTCACATGACCGGTCTCAAAAACCATAGCACTTGAGCACACAGCCACCGGACCCAGAGTCCAAACAGCTGGACGTTCTGGGTAGGCGCACATACGCGGCTGCGACTTGCGCCATCAGGTCGTTAAACTACCTCACCCACATGGTTCAATTCCAGAATGCATTGTGGGAGCAGGGACAGGACCTGGTTGAAAAAATGCCAGACGGTGGTCAAAAGGAGAAGCTGTTAACCCTCCTCGGTACGGGTTCGGACGTGGGAACCCAACTGCTTAGAGCCGCATATGACTCTGCGGACTCTGCGGCTAGAGCTGCAGCCTCAGGCGTGTGTCTCCGGAGACTCTCGTGGCTCCGGGTTTACCCCGGACGTCTAGAAGAATATCATGGACGTCCCTTACCATGGCGAAGTTTTGTTTGGTGATGCCTCTGAGAAGGTGATCACCAAACTGCAGGATGCCGGGAAGGCGGTTAGATCTGTGCAGGCTATATACAGGTCTCAACTCAGTTCCTTTCGCAGCTACCAGAGTCGTTTTCACAGCCGGACCCAAAGGCAACAGCCACGTTATGGCCAGCAACAAAGGGGATCCTTCTCCTGAAAAGCCCAGGCTAAGACATCCTCAGGCAGAGGCCAACGAGTTATAAAGTCAGCCCAGCCTGCGGGATCCAATGCTGCCACAGCATGACTCCTTCCCGGCCCCCGCCCCTCCTCAGGATCAACGGGAAATGAAGGTCGGGGGTTGCATCGCATGCCACCTGCCAGGGTGGCGGATGATCACCACCGACAGGTGGGTGCTACAGTTGGTCAAAAAAGGCCATTATATAGAATTCATAGACAACCCGCCCACAAGGCCTCCTCTGCTTTCCCGCTACTCAGGTCAGCACGCCCTGCTCATACAGCAGGAAGTGCTCACGCTTCTTGAGAAGGAAGCTTTGGAGCACGTTCCAGGGAACCAGAGAGGGTTAGGATATTGTTCGCACTTCTTCCTGGTTCCAAAGAAAACAGGGGACCTCCGTCCGATTTTGGACCTCAGCGACCTCAATCTGTCGGTCTACAAACACTTCTGCATGGTGACTCTTCTGGGTCTAATCCCCATGCTGAAGAAGGATGCCTTCTTGGCATCTCTGGACATGCAGGACGCTTACCTGGACATCCCTATAGCTCAAGTGCACAGGAGGTTCCTGCGCTTCCGAGTTCCAGGGCCGCCATTATCAGTTCCGAGGACTTCCCTTCGGGCTGTCGTCAGCACCCAGAGTATTTACCAAGTGCATGGCAGTCGTGGCGGCGTCTTTGAGAAGACAGGGCCACTATGTGTTCCTATACCTGGATGACTTGCTTCTCATGGCTCCCTCCAAGGAAGCATTGTTGATAGCCATTCAGCGTACCCAGGCCCTTTTTCAGTCCCTGGGCATCCTCATCAACTACGAGAAGTCTCTCCTGGTACCGTCTCAGAAGCTGCAGTTTATAGGGGCAGTTCTGGACACCGTCAAGGGAAAAACCTTTCTTCCTGAGGACAGAGCGGAACGCATTCGGTCCCTCATCAGGGACCTGTCGGCGAAGAAGACCGTCCCGGCCAGACTGGTCCTTCGCCTGCTCGGACACATGGCTGCGGCCATTCCAACAGTCCCGATGGCAAGACTCCACATGCGGGTAACCCAGTGGATGTTAAGGGTGCAGTGGGACCAAAGGCAAGACCATCTGCAGCAGCCAGTCCGAATCAAGAAGACCATGATTCAGGACTGGCAATGGTGGCTAGACCTGGGAAACCTCTCTGTGGGGGTTCCCTTCACAGAGCCGTCTCCGACGGTAACTCTCTTCACAGACACCTCAGGGCTCGAGTGGGGAGCGCACCTGAACGGGGTGAGGTTTCAGGGCATATGGTCAATCCAGGAATCTCATCTCCACATCAATATACTGGAGATGAGGGCAGTCCTTTACGCCCTGCAAGCCTTCCAGTCAGACATCCACCGAGTACTCTCCTGTTACAAACAGACAATACTGCGGTGATGTATTACCTCAACAGGGAGGCACACACTCTTACCCCCTTTGCAGGGAGGCCATGAGAGTGTGGGAGTGGGTAATATCTTATAGCAGTTCACGTCCCCGGGGTGGACAATATCATTACGGACAGCCTGAGTCGCTCTCAGGCCAGAGTCCACGAGTGAGAGCTTCTACAGGAGGTGGCAGAGGATCTGTTTCTCAGATGGGGCACTCCAGAATTAGACCTTTTCGCGTCCCCATCCAACGCAAAACTGCCCAATTTTTGCTCGCTAGATCCAGGGCCTGGTGTTTTCTGGTGAGACGCGTTGTCCCTCTCCTGGGCGGGCAGATTCCTCTACGCCTTCCCTCCTTTCCCGTTGATCCAGAGAGTTCTCCTCAAACTTCGCAGGGAGCATGCAACGCTTATCTTGATAGCGCCTTTCTGGCCCAGGCAAATCTGGTTCCCGCTCCTGCATCAGCTATCCTGGGAACCTCCGCTTCCTTTGCCGATCAACTCCCACCTGTTGTCTCAGGAGGAAGGTTCACTAGTCCATCCGGACTTGCGTTCGTTGAACCTACATGCCTGGCTCCTAGAGACATAGCCATGATGCGACACGGGGTCTCACAGGAAGTGGCGGAAGTACTTTCTGCCACTAGAAAACCGGCAACATACGCCATGAAGTGGCGCAGGTTTTGCTTGTGGGCTCAAAGGCATGGTTTCTCGCCCTTAGACTGTCCCGAGAAGCTGGTTCTGGAATACCTGCTTTCATTTTTCCAATCCGGACTAGCTTACTCCTCGATTAAGGTGCATTTATGCGCAATTTGACTTATCATGCCGCATAGGCCATCGATATGGTGGCCCAATTGGATACTTCATTGCCTTTTTAAGGGGTCCTCCACCTTAGGCCACCTATCAAGGACCCGGTTCCTCCTTAGGACTTGCCCTTTGTCCTGGAGCAGCTTACGCTGCCACCTTGAACCAGCCGCGGATTGCGAGCTACGTTTTCTGTCATGGAAAACGTTGTTTTTGGTTGCAATTACTTCGGCGAGAAGAATCTCCGAATTACATGCACTCATGTGCAAAGAGCCCTATTTAATTTTCCAACAGGATAGGGTATCCCTGAGGACAAATCCTAAGTTTCTGCCTAAGTTGGTTTCAGCCCTTACCCTTAATCAGGATATCAACTTACCAGTGTGCTTTCCCAAGTACACCAATCGAGGAGAAGCACTGCTTCACACCTTGGATGTTCACAGGTGTCTCAGATATTATCTGACCAGAACCAAACAGCATCGGAAAGCGGATCAGCTGTTTGTCTCCTTTGCTGAGAGGATGAAAGGGGCTCCTGTCTCTAAACAGTCCCTTTCACGTTGGCTCATCCAGTGTATCTCTTTCTGTTATGACAAGCGCAGCAAACCCTTGCCGGGCACGGTCAAGGGCCATTCTGCCAGAGGAGTGGCCACCTCCTTTGCAGCGCTGAAGAATGTTTCCACTTCAGCTATTTGTGCTGTAGCTACCTGGAGCTCAGTGCATACCTTTATTAGGCATTACAGCCTGGATATCGCTTCAAGGCGAAGGGCAGATTTCGGCCTAGCCGTCCTCCAGGAACTTCTGTCCTGGGCTCGAGAATGAGGTTGTAATCTGCTTTTCCTCCTCCCGATGGCGTAAGATTGTCGCTATTGCTTGGGAATCAGTCCCACGAGGATGTCTGCTGCAAGAGCTGCACCGAAGAAGATAGTACAGTTACGTAAGAACTTACCGTAACAGTAGATTCTAGGAACTGCTCTTGCAGCAGGTACCTTCCCTACCACCATTCCCCTTGGAGAGTAGGTTATAGCCTAACATCCATCTTTCGGATGGAACAATTTGTTTTAGTGTTGGCCATCTGATGGCGGATCCTCGGTCTCCTCTTCTGATGTCATCCAGCGGCGGGGAGTCTCCGGGGCGGAGAACTGGGGATTGTGGTGGGACCGCCTCCTTATGTACTATGCCTGACGTCAGGCGGGACCGACGTCGGATGCGGTCCCCGCTGAAGACTGCTAGCTAGAAAATTTCCGTGGGGTCCTGACGCCTGACGGCTTCAGTCCTAATGGTGTAACCTGCTGCAAGAGCTGTTCTCGAAGATCTACTGTTACGGTAAGTTCTTACGTAACTGTACTTTCCTCTTCCTCTCAGACATGACTTGTTGACCCAGGATCAAGGCAGAAAGTCTTGTTTCGGAGTCCCGCACAGGGTCACTCAGGTCCTGGTAGACGCCAGAAAACCCTCTACCAGATTGACCTATGCTATGAAATGGAAGCGTTTTTCCATTTGGGCGGCGTCTAAAGGCTGGGACCCCTTTACGTGCTCGGCTCCACAGATTATGGAGTATCTGTTGCACCTGTCTGATTCGGGTCTATCTTACTCCTCCCTCAAGGTTCACCTGTCAGCCATTTCGGCCTACCATGTGTTGGGGGGACCCATGGCACAGTTGGAGATCTCAAGAACCTTTCTAAAAGGGATTCTCCACCTGAAACCCCCCATCCGTAACCCCACCCCACCTTGAGATTTAAATTTTGTGTTAGAGAAGCTTACGCTTCCTCCTTTGAACCAGTGATGAGCTGTGACATGCACTATCTCTCTTGGAAGGCGCTGTTTTTGGTTGCCATTACTTCTGCTCATAGAATTTCCGAGCTTCAGGCCCTGATGTATAAGGAGCCTTATTTGATTTTTCATAAGGACCAGGCGGTCTTACAGACAAATCCTAAGTTTCTTCCCATGGTGATTTCAGAGTTCACTCTCAATCATATGGTGGAACTTCAAGTATATTACCCTACCCATTCTAACAAAGGTGAGGCTCTTTTTCATATGCTGGACGTACATAGAATTCTGAGATGTTACGTCCACTGAACTAAAGGCTCCAAAAAGTCTGATCAGCTTTTTGTCTCCTTTTCCCATAGGTACTTGGGTTCAGCGGTGTCTAAGCAGTGCTTATCCAAATGGCTTGCTAACTGCATTTGCTTCTGTTATCAGAAGTATGACAAGCCTCTCCCGTGGGAAGTCAGAGGTCATTCCACTAGAGGAATGGCTGCATCCACAGCCTTCTTGAGAAACATTTCTGCAGCGGAGATTTGTGCAGCAGCTACCTGGAGTTCAGTCCATACCTTCACGAAGCAATACAGTCTGGATATTGCCTCTAGGCGTAGGGCCAGGTTTGACATCGCCGTTCTGCAGAGTATACTGTCCTAAGGCCAGTCCTGTTCTGTCCTTTCAGTTGTTCCTCCTCCCGTGACTCTCTCGGTCTTTCTATGAGTGACTGCTTGGGATTCAGTCCTGTCTGTGATGACTTACTGCAGGAACCCTCTCGAAGTAAGATAGTAGTTACATAAGAACTTACCGTAACAGTAGATCTTCGAGAGAGGTTCTTGCAGTAGGTCACATTTTCCTTCCCTCCTTCCCCCAAGTTTTTTCATTTCTTTCAGCGTTTTCTGAACTGGGCTTCAGGATTTCATCCTTTCTCCTGAATCATCCTGCTTGGATCTCCGGCGGGAGAGCTGGAGGGCGGGCATGGGGACCACCCACTATATAGGGTCACGCTGATGTCCGTCACGTGATGTCTGGTGGGTGATCCCCCACCAGGCATAGCTGGAAAAGTTTGCCGTGCGGTCCTGACGCCAGAAAGCACAGTCCTATCTGTGATGACCTACTGCAGGAACCTCTCTCGTAGATCTACTGTTATGGCAAGTTCTTACATAACTGTACTTTCTGCTTCCTGGACCTCCAGGACACCTTCTTCTACGTTCCAGTCCATCCCACTGGCAGTACCTTTAGTTCCACACTGAAGGGGTTCTGCACGAGTTCAGGTCATGACTTTCAGCCTCTCTTCGGCACCCAGGGTCTTCACCAAGTGCATGGCAGTGGTGGCTGCATTCCTTAGACGCCAAGAGGTCAGAGTCTACCCATGCCTGGATGACTGGCTGATAGCCAGGCCATCCGAATAGTCTGTTGAGCAGTCCAGGGACCTGGCACTTCAGACTTGCAAAGATCTGGGCCTTCTCTTCCTCCATCTCTTCCCTATGGAATGGGCTCCCATGCAGCTTCCAATCATCTACCTCTCTAAGGGATTTCAAGAAAGAGCTCAAATCTCATTTGCTGAAATTGAACCACTGTTTCTGTTATAAATGATAATGATGTAATTTAGTCTCCCAGGCACTGACCTGTGAGCTTATGAATCGTATAAGTTAGAGATCCACTGTGCCTCTAAACTTATATACAATGTCCCAAATATATACTTATCCCCTACTGTACTATAAGGTTCCCATGCCTGCCTACCCCCTCTTTTCCTTCCCCCTTTGTTAAATGTCCTTGCACATCCAATGCACTCCTAAGGTACTGACTGTCGTTGTCTCTTTGTCTTGATAAGAATTGATTGTGAACTATGTTGACTAATAATGCTATATTCCTCTGTATGATGCGTCTATTGCTGTTTTCTAAATGTGTAATGTATATATCACTGCTTTATGTCTCTCTGTAATTAATCCTGGGTCACCCCTGAAAAAGGGACCATCCGGTCTTAGTGGGCCTACCCGGTTACCAAAATTAAATAATTAATTTGTCAGCCTCGCCAAGTCCAAACTCAACTCCTTTGCAGGTGATCCACTTCATCGGAGCAGAGCTAGACTCCTTCTTGACCTAGGCCTGACTCCCAGTGGGCAAGGTATTGGATCTTACCTCCTTTGCCCTATCATTTCAGGTTGGGCACTTGCGCCCTGCCCGGGACTTCCTGCAGCTGCTGGGGTACATGGCATTCTGCACCAGTGTGGTCAGCTGGGCCCACTGGCAGATGTGCCACCTGCAGTACTGCCAGTAGTCTCAGCACCTAGGTCACCTGGACCAGCCAGTGACGGTGATCCAGCCGATGGTGGGATGCCATCCAGTGGTGGCTTATCCCAGAACATCTGGAGGAAGGAGTTCCATTTAGCTGCCCAGGGCCTGCAGTCAGCCTAACAGCATGTCTCTGGTGGGATGGGGAGTGCACATGAAGAACCACAGGACCCACAGATCCTGAACGCCAAGAGAGTCCCATCACCACATCAACCTGCTGGAGCTCCGTGCAGTGTGCGTTGCTGTGATGGAATTTGCTCCATTTTTCAGGGTCAGGTAGTGAAGATCCAGATGGACAATGCCACAACCATGTACTACTTGAACAAGCAGGGCGGCACACACTATCTTCATCTGTGTCGGGAGGCTCTCCGCACCTGGACTCTAGTGCACAGCTTGAATGCAGATCTCCTGGCCATCCACATAGCAAGAACCTCCACCCAGCTAGCAGAAGCCCTCAGTTGGGTGGGTGAGCTGTCTCATGAGTAGTCTCTGCATCGGGAAATGGTGAACCACCTGTTCTCCCTGTGGGGCACTCTTCTTTTGGACCTCTTTGCCTCCTGGGAGAAAGCCAAGCAGAGGCTGTTTTATACGCGCCCCCCACAGTGCAGGACACTGATGAGGGATGCCTTCACGAGGTCCTGAACCCCAGGCCTCCTCTATGCCTTTCCCCTGATCCACAAGGTGTTGGTCAAGGTGTGGAGGGACAAGGAACTGATCCTAGTATCCCCGGATTGGCCTTGCCAGTTTTGGTACCCAGATTTCCTCACCAGCATGCTTCCGTTACGGTTACCTCTGCACCCAGATCTGCTCTCTTGTCGCAAGCGGAAGATCCTGTACCTGGATCTTCAGTCCCAGCACTTCATAGCAGCTACAGTTCCAGGCTCTGGCTCTTTTGGATAATGTGCTGCATGTTGTGGAGGCTTCCCAGAATGAGTAAACCTTCAATGCTATGCCTTCAAATGGAAAAGATTGTCCATTTAATGTCTGAGCAGGGGTCTGACCCCTGGCCTGCCCTTTAGTTAGCTTCCTGGATTACCTGTGTTCCCTTTCTCAGTCAGGACTGAGGTCAACAACCCTCAGGATGTACCTAGCAGCCATCTCTCCATACCAGGCATGGGCTGATATGCTGATGGTGGCACAGGAGAAGGTGATCGGGCGCATCTTCAGTGGCCTTGACCACCTGCCCCCGCAGGTGGATGAACCACCACCACCTTGGAACTTGTTGCTGGTGTTGGTGATGCTCATTGGTAAGCCGTTTGAGCTAACCAAACATCAGGGGACGGTTCTACACCCAAACCATCAGTCCCTGCACCTGACAATCTGGTTCCAAAGCTGCTTGAGTTCCAGGATTTGGGTCTTTTGGAGAATGCGCTCCACGTTGTGAAGGCCTTCTGAAAAGAGCCGACTCACAGGTGCTTTAACAGGTCACAACTTTAATTGGACAAGATTTTCCATTTGTTGTGAAGGCAAGGAGTTTGATCGCTTTGCCTGCCCTATGGCTGGGTATCCTTGAGTACCTCTGGTCCCTTTCCCAGTTGGGGCTTCAATTGACAACCCTCAACATGTAGCTTGCAGCCATCTCTGCGTACCAGGCGTGGGCTGGTATGCCGACAGTGGCACAGGAGAAGGTGGTCAAATGCTTCTTTAAAGGCCTCGACCACTTGTGTCCATCCCCACCCCCCACAAGTGCGTGAACCACCACCTTGGGACTTACTGCTGGTACTGCTCATGGGTAAACCATTTTAGATGATGCACAGGTGTGAGATGTCGCACCTGTCGTAGAAGACTGCCTTCCTGGTGGCTGTCACCTTTACCAGAAGGATCACTGAACTCTAGGTGCTCTTGGTGGAATCTCCGTACTTGGTGTTCTGCAAGGACAGTTTAGTCTTTCTCCCCCATCTGAAGTGCCTCCCAAAGGTTGTGTCAGAATTTCACCTTATTCAGGTGATTGGCCTCCCAATGTACTTCACTAGTCCAGCCTCGGAGGCCAAGCACAGGCTCCACTCATTGGACCTAAGACAAACATTTACTCATTACAAGGAGCGAACAGCTGGAATTCAGGAGAGGTTTGCCAGCTGATGTATGCTGAAGCTGCACGTGGCAGACCAATAGCTAAGTGGATGATTGGCAGGTGGATTTTCTTCTGCATCGACCTCTGCTCCAGGTTGGCTGGAATACGCCTCTGTCCAAACCGAACCCAAGTCTTGTGCCAAAGAAGCCAGTCCCTGGAACTGGAAGAAGAACTTTCCTCAAGGAAGGCATGCCCACAGGACCAGCCAGGTCTAAAAGAGAAAAAACCTTATTGTTAGGGACTTGATAATGTTGCAGGATTGCACTCTACATATCACTCAGACTAGGGACTATGCCCTAAGGTGATCATTGTGTAAATTAAATCTGTAGTGCTGTCTTCAGACCCAGGGGAGTCTGAAACAGGTGACGATATTAGAATGAAAACTGCAGATGTTCCATGAGTCAGTTAAACGACACGTGGGGACAGGAGACTACCGGATCACCAAGGATTAGATACACTTTCTAACCATCTTTTCTGTTAGCATAAGTGGACCTCAGCAAATATCAGCATCATCACAGTTCTTAATGACAATGCATAGCAGGTCTTCACATCCTCTCAAAAGCTAAAAATTTTCTGCCACATTCTGTAGGGACAGACAAAAAGAATGGTGAAAACATCCCTACTTCCTCTCCAAGAGAGAAGGCGAGGTAACTCCCCTGGAAGAGTGAGTGGAACCCTATTCTTCAGAGAAAACTCATCCTAGAAAATGTTAAAAGACATCAAGCAAGGCTGGCAAATGGCTGGATTGATGGGAAGCTCCTCTCCACCTGAAAGAAAGGGACATACTCTGAGAGAAGGCCAGAAACACAGGTAGCAAGCATGACTACCAGTGCTACAGAACAGCCAGAAACTGCTGCACCAAGCTAATCGGGCTCACCAAAGCCAACTGCCATAAGGCCCAGCTTTGGAATTCTTGGGGTGATGGGAAAAGATTCTGGGATGACACCAGAAGCATCATTGGAAAGGAGGACAAGAAGCACCCTCAGCTGCTCAGTATCAGTAACACCCCTACTATAGACCCTCTAGCTATTGCAGAAGCCTTCAGTAAGGCCTTCACCGATCTTACCCCAGTGCTACCACCTGCCTATTTTCAGCCTGGTTTCAACCACTCCAACAGCTTATCTACTGAGTGTTCTCACCCGACCTTCTACTTTAAAAGGGTGATGGTGAAGGAGGCCCTTACTATGGTCAAGAAAATACTAGGTAAGACCAGACTGGACGGTGACGGGATAGACATGAAACTTCTATCCCTCACCCTGGACGTTCTAATAGTGCCCATTACCTCGCTGTACAATAAGTCCCTGGCCCTGGCCCTGGCCCAAATCCTGGCGGTTTGGAAGCAGGCCCTAGTTACGCCAGTGCATAAAGGAGGCGCCTAGTTACGCCAGTGCATAAAGGAGGCGCCAAGTCTCTGGTAGCCAACTACAGACCCATCTCGATCCTCTCCCCCCTGTCCAAGGCACTGGAAAAGATTGTAGCGAGTCAGCTCATCGACTACCTCAATAAGTATAATCTACTATGCCCCAACCAGCATGGTTTCAGACAAAATCACAGTACCACCACTGCCCTGCTGGACTACACGAACTATGCACATAAGGCCCTGGATGAAGGCAAACTGGTAGGGTCTGTCTTTATTGACCTCACCAAAGCCTTCGATACAGTCAACCACCCTGTTACTGACCAAACTGCGAAACATGGGTGTGGCACCCAATGCCCTTTGCTGGTTCCAAGACTAGCTGATATGGAGAAATCAATGTGTCAGAATTGGGCAAACAGTATCCAGCGCAAGAGAGGTATCTTTAGGGGTGCCCCAGGGATCAATACTGGGGCCCCAACTCTATAGCCTCTTCTTAAATGACCTTCCCACAGCCTGCGACACCAAACTCCTACTATATGCAGATGATGCTGTGCTCCTGAGCAGCAGCACGTCTCAGGCTGCCCTACAATCTGAGGTGCAGAACTCCTTCTCCAAACTTGAGGACTGGTTCTGTAGTCATAAGTTGCTACTAAACTACAAGAAGACCAAGGCCATGCTTATGTCCAGCCCCCACAACAAAAATAAGCACCACCCCTTCATCATCTCCAACTCATGCAGTGAGCTGCTGGAATAAGTTCACTTGTTCAAGTATCTGGGGGTCATAATAGATGATACACTCACATTTACGCACCATATTGACTCTCTATTCAAGACAGTCAATGCCAAGATTGGTGTCCTGTACAGGCACAGGCAGTACCTCTCTGTGGGGGCCCTCCACCTCTCAGTCCACAGTTCAACTATATCTGCTATTGACTATGGACTAGTGGTCTATGGGGCGTCAACGGATACAACGCTCAAGAGGGTTCAGACTGCACTCAACAAAGCCTGCAGACTCACCCTGGATGCTGAGCGTGGCACTCGCACCTGTACTCTGTACAAACGTGCAGATTGGCTGTCATTACGAAACAGAGTCACATTCCAGACTTGCATCCTAGGGAAGAAGGCTCTATTGGGTAAAACACCACCTTGTGTAGGCAGTTTGATCAAGGCGGCCAACTCGTTACAGGTCACCAGAGGGAGGACTAGAGGGGCCTTGGCCATCCCCTTCCGTCGCACCTCACTTGGGCAACGTGCACTTGCCTACCGGGCTCCCCTATGGATGAATGAGCTCCCTGGACACCCCTTGGCCACCAGTTGTCTGGCACAATTCAAAACTGACCTCTGACCTCAAACAGCACCTAATGACACTCTCTCTGAGTGCACCTGCCCCTGAGTCCAACCACACCTGCTGTCTCTGCCCCCCAGCAAGCACTAGGCAGGCCTCAGGTACCCCCTTCCTCTGTCCTTTCTCATGACTTGCCCCAGCAGTCAGTTTGAGTCATACTCCTTCGACACTCGCCACCCCCTCCCCCAACTCACAGTCCCGTGAATTTCCCAAACAGTCACTACTAATGCAGGCTGCCTGACCATGCCCCCTCTCACCCCACCATTTTACTCTAGCATGTCCTGTCCGCTCGGCCTCCCCTCACCCCACCATTTCTCCCTATACCTTGTTGCCCTTCTTCCCTCACCCTTCACCTCCACCGCAGTACATACCTCTCTCGTACCTTATTCACCCCACTGCCAGCTATGCCCGTCTCTCTGAACTACTGACAAGGCACTTTGTGGCTGCTTACCCCCAATAAAGTGTTTTTCTTGTTATTTAACCTGTACCTGTGTTTTGAGTTATTCTGTAAGTTCTGAATCCAAGCTGTATCGTTCATTGTAATGTACCTTTGCTTTCTCCCATTGTACTTTGTTTTGCAGTCTGTGACATGGAACCTTTGTAAAAGAGCTTGCGCTCAAAGGTCTTTTCCAAATCGCTAAATAAATAAATAAGCACACAGAAACCAGACCCTGTTGGTCATAGTTAACCTCCCATTTCCTTTAATTAGGAAAAACAGTCACCAAAGGTCTTGGGAACCTAGACCCAGCACTGGGGCTGCTGACAGATTCAGCTCATGAACTAACTAGAAGGCAAATGCCAGATAAGGGGAAAAAACACCAAGAGACTTCTAGAAAACAAACACTGAACAGTTTGGAATCAAATCCCATAGCCCACCTCTAGGTACGATATGTTACATACTAAGTGTATATATTCATTGTCTCTGCTGCTGAGAGAATAGAAAAAAAAACTAGCCTGATAAGTGAGAAAAGGAGAAAGATTAAAACGGTGAATGGGTTTCTTAACATAAAATGTTGTGCATCACCTTTGCACTTGAGATGTTAATCTCTTGACTTTTTTTTTAAACTACTTCCAGTATAGAGAAACAAAAACCACCTGATAAACACCCTTGGCAGTTAATCATTTTACAAGAAAAAGGTGGCAATGGACAAGAATCCGTAATCATCAGCCGTTTGCCTCTTTGGTCAGCCTGAACTGACCTTAGCAAAAAGAGAACTGAGGTATAACCAACCCTGGGTCAAAAAGAAGTATAAGGGTCTCTTAATCCATCACCTTCTACCACAGTGAATGAGGAGCTCTTAGGAAGCAGTTGATTCAAAAGGAACTCTGAGATAGGACCCTGTCTTTCTGTTTTGTGTACTCAATACAGTCTTCTACAACGTTTTGTCATCCCAAATGCTTTGAAGAGAAATCCAAGAATACCAACCATTTAGGTAGAACAACCTAGTATGTTCTGGTCTCTCTAGACAAGTGTGCCCCAAATACCCCTATTCATCAAAAGCTCTCCCTGGAATAGAATTATTCCATCAGCTCAGGGCGTAACAGATATGAGACTTTGTCTGCATTTAGTTGATTATGTTATTTACACCACATTCACGTAGCTTGTAGCAATTAAAAAAGGCCCCAGTACATCTGGACATGCCTGTTGTGGACCCCTTAATCTGAGGGTGCTCTTGTAGGAGACTTTGTGGACCTGGTGTTCTAGACTGTAAATACCATATGATAGCCCCTGAATGGGCCTAAAACTCCAGTTTTCCACTCCTGCCTGCAATTGTTCAGGTGTACCAACCCCCAGGTGCCCAGCATTTAGGTTAATGGAATTAGTGAATGTTACAGTTCACTTATTTGTATACATAGGACAAGTTTAGCCATAAAGAACATCATTCAGAAGTCTGTGGCAGGTTATTTTTTTTTTTTCAGTCCAAATCATTTACAATAGTTATTACCCACCAAGGGCTTGGTGGAAACAAATAAACATCAGCATCCCGAGATAGACTTTACTTTTAACGGACCATGTACTGCGAAAAATCTAATGTCCTAAAAAGCTTACGTACCTGCCATGACATCGAACAGCGTACTGTGAACTATAACAAGGCATTTAATGCCAAAAAAGAGACACACCAGCCTACAGCAGTGTATTCAGAGAGTGTACTACACACGTTTTCTGTAGTCTTGAATCAGCTATAGATTCTGCAGAAACAAATGATATGCCCTGCACAAGAAGAAAGTTACCTGCCCTTTCACCTCAAGACAAACAAAAAATCATTTTGTCCCCAGGTAGAGGAGCAAGAGAGCCGCTGTCCTTGTCTGGAAACCAAAGTGTGGGAGTAAGGCTGGTTCCTGCACCAAAAAAGACTGCAAGAGGCATTTTACTCTAGTAGAGCCAAGTCGGGAGAGAGCTTCCTTCTACCTGAAACTGGTCTACGGAATCTGTGTGGAGAATGACGTGCATGCATGGTTGTGTGATGGCTTCACACAACTGCTGGAAAGGTGTCCATCTACAGGGGAAGCATCACACGTGCCCTCAGAAGGTTCTCTCTAGTCCTGTGTACAAAGACACAGATACAAACACACAACATTCACTTTCAACCATTGAAAAAAGTGCAAAAACAGAGATCACGTTTCCAACAGTCGGGAGACAAAGGAAAAAAATAGAAGTTCTCTAAGAGTGTTGTGGAGAGGGCTGCAGCGCTCCCTCTCAGAGAACAGCACAGAGGGGCTTAGCCAGCTAGGCTCACAGACTGGGGGAGAAAAAAGCAAGCAGCTGCAGGCCCTCAGAAAACAAAATGTAGCACTCGCACCACAAAATCTTTATCTTCCTAAAAGAAGGGAACAGGCCAAGCCTTGCTTTTGGGGGGGGGCTAATACCATTTCACAGCAAGTCACTTACCTGAGGCTGAAAGAAAAAGACAAAGCACTACAGAATAAACATCATCATAAAACCCCTTACATAGTGGCAAAGTCCCATTCAATCCTCCAGATGGAGCTGCAATGGAGAACGCAGACTTGCCAATTTTGAGGATTCTCCTCATTTTAAATAGGCACTGTTTAAATTGAGAGGGACTCCCAGACCCACCCTCGGTCTCTGACCTCTTCTCGGTCCAGCCGTTCCCGCCGACATCGGCGGTCTCGGTCTCGTTACCGAAGTAAGCGGCGACACCGTTCTTCCTCAACGTCCTCCTCGGGTGAGGAGAGGCTGCAGCGCAAGTTGCGCCGGCACTACAAGGACCTTATGTGGCAGCAGTTGCTGTTGTCCAGGCCTAAGCCGACCCTGGCCATCAAGTGGCTGTCGCCTGAACGTCCGAAGCAACCACTCGTTCCAGTCGAGTTGCCCGCTCCAGGGCTGGTTGCTAAGCCGAAACCAGCTGATCCACCAATTGTGGTGGAACCTCCGCCTCCACAACCGAAGTCGGGGGCACCGACCAAGAATTCTCTGCCGGGTCACGGCCTGCCCCACAGGTTGTCGGTCACCCTCACTCCCGACCGTCCTCGGCAGGTGGAGGGTGGCTCAGGGCCGAGGCAGCTCTTCGCACACTCTTCAGAATCCGACGACGATTCCTCCCTGTTCTCCAGGCAGTTCGATCTGGAGTCCTCCGGGGGCCAGTCAGTGGATGATAGCCCATCGTCCTTCTTGGGTCTGCTTCGACTCATCTCGGAGTCCACCAAGATGCAGCTCGAGCCCGTGTCCAAACAGGCCAATTATGCCCTGATGGAGATTCTGGTCCGAGGGGATTCTCCCACGGAGGCCTTTCCGGTGGCTGAGGCCATTGTCAGCCCAGCCTTGGAGCTTTGGCAGCGGCCTGCTTCCTGTCCTGCACCCTCGGCCAGGATGGCCAGGAAATATACGGTCCCTACCGGCTCTTTGCCCGGTTTCTCGGAACACCCATCTGCTGAGGGGTTAGTCACCGACAGTGTTTTCCGGCGTTCCGGTAACGTTCGGGATGTGGATAAGCCCCCCGACAAAGAGTCCAAAAAGCTGGACTTTGCCGGGCGCAAGGTGTACGCTGCGTCCTCCCTCGGCCTCCGACAGGCCAGATAGGCTGTGCTGATGGCACACTTCTCCCACGCACTCATGGGCTCCCTGGATGAGGTTGTTCCTCATCTCCCGCCTGACCTGCAGACCACGGTCCACCTGTTGCGGGACCAGGGTAGGGCGGTGGCGAAGCAGCAGCTCCAGACTGCTCTGGACATAGGTGATTCCTGTGCCAGGTCAGTAGCGGCCGCGGTGGCCATGCGATGCAGGGCGTGGCTGAGGATATCCACCTTCACGGCAGATACCCAGCACAAGTTGGCAGACGTCCCCTTCTTGGGGACTGACCTCTTCGGCCCTGGAGTGGAGGGACACCTCCAGCGGATCGAGAAGTCCAATGCCACTCTGGACTCGGTCACCTCAGCCCAGAGGACAAGGCCACAGCAGCAGAAGTCCTTTCGTCCTTCCGGTCCCTGCTTCCCGACCGCCTTCCAGCAGCACCAGCAATAGGGCCAGCAGGCTCGCGCTAAGGCCCCAACCCAAGCCGACGGCTTCCTCCAACAGGAAGCAAGGAGGTAAAGGCCCAGGAGATCCCTCGGCCGGTTCTTCCTCCAAGCCTGCCCAGTGACGGGTTGAGGGGTGCCGCCCCCAACCTCGTCACTCCTCCCTGGGTTCCCCCCGTGGGGGGAGGGCTCCGCCACTTCCTTTCCACCTGGTCCGCTATCACCATGGACCGCTGGGTGTTGGAGGTGGTAGGAAAAGGCCTGCCTCTGGAGTTCGAGCAGGCCCCACCTTTCAAGCCGTCACCTCGGGAAACCCGCGGGAGTCCCATGACCTCGCTGTAGGCCCGCCCGAGCGATATTGCCCTGCTCCTCGAAAAAGAGGTAATCAGGAAGGTGGCGGATCCTCCTCCAGACCCGGGGTTTGTGTCCAGGTACTTCCTGGTCCCAAAGTGGGACGGGGCTGGCGCCCATTCTCGACCTGCACGACCTGAACAAGTTCCTAAGGTCTCGAACCTTCAGGATGGTCACTGTGGCTCAGATAATCCCATCCTTGGAGCAGGCGTGTGGTTCTGCTCCTGGACCTCCAGGAGCGTTCTTTCACGTCCCAATCCATCCGTCTCATCAGAGATGCGTCTGCTTCAGAGCGGAGGGATCCTATATCGAGTTCCGGGCCATGCCCTTCGGCCTCCTCAGCTCCCAGGGTCTTCACCAAATGCATGGCAGTGGTGACAGCATTCCTCGGGCGCCGAGGGTCAGGTGTACCCTTACCTGGACGATTGGCTGATAGCAGCCCCCTCCAGACAGGAGGTGGAGTGGTCCAGAGATCTGGCCCTCCA
Organism: Neoceratodus forsteri; assembly: GCA_016271365.2. NCBI lineage: Eukaryota > Metazoa > Chordata > Ceratodontiformes > Ceratodontidae > Neoceratodus > Neoceratodus forsteri. Next base: position 1,098,344,446 of record CM057458.1, on the reverse strand, counting down.
GGTTTACTCTCAGGTTGGCCTCCTCATCAACGAGGCCAAGTCGGAACTCGTGCCAAAGCAGGTGATTCTGTTCATCAGGGCAGAGCTCAACTCTCTGCGAGCCAGAGCACGGCTCCCGGCGGACAGGGCCAAGGTTCTTTCCTCCTTTGCCCAATCATTTCTGGTTGAGCAATTGCGCTCTGCCCGGGACTTCCTGCGCCTCCTGGGCCTCATGGCTGCCTACCAGTGTGGTCCGTTGGGCCCGTTGGTACATGCATCCCCTTCAGTGGGGACTGGCCAGCCAATGGTCACAACGCTGCGATCCATTGGACCAGCCCGTGACCGTGACACAGGAGACGTGGAACGCTCTGCAATGGTGGATCGTTCCAGCACATCTGCAGGAGGGTATCCCGTTCGTCCGCCCCGAGCTGACGGTCTCTCTCTTGACCGATGCATCTCTGATGTGTTGGGGTGCCCATCTGGGGGAACATGGAGCTCTGGTGTCCTCGGGAGTCCCGATGCCACATCAACCTGCTGGAGCTCCGAGTGGTCCATCTAGCTCTCACTGCCTTCGCTCCTTTTCTACGGGGTCAAGTGGTTCAGGTCCAGACAGACAACACCACGACCATGTACTGTCTGAACCGCCAGGGCGGGACACGCTCCATGCTGTTATGTAAGAAAGCTCTACGCATTTGGTCCCTCGTGCGCAGCCTGGAGGCGGATCTCCTAGCCATTCACGTGGCAGGAGTCTCCAACACCCTGGCCGATGCCCTAAGCCAGATAGGGGCTGCGTCTCACGAGTGGTCTCTCCTGCCGGAGGTGGTACAAGATCTTTTCTCCCACTGGTGCACGCCTCAGGTGGACCTGTTTGCCTCCAGGGAGAATGCGAAGCTGAGTCTGTTCCATTCCCACCCCCCTCAGCAGGGCTCGCTGCAGGGGATGCCTTCTCGAGGCCGTGGACCCGGGCCTCTTCTCGCCTTTCCCCGTTCCCTTGATCCACAAGGTGCTTCTCAAGGCGAGGAGGGACAAGGCGCAGGTGATTCTGGTAGCCCCAGACTGGCCCCGCCAGTTCTGGTATCCAGATCTCCTCAGCCTCAGCTCCAGGCTCCCGAGGCGGCTTCCAGCCCACCCGGACCTGATCTCAGTCAATCAGGGGAAGGTATTCCATCCGGACCTTCAATTCCTGCACCTGACGGCCTGGTTCCTGAGCGGCTAGAGTTCCAGGCTTTGTGTCTTTCCGACGAGGTCCTCAACGTCGTTGAGGTGTCCCATAAGGAGTCGACCAGGAAATGCTATGCCTTCAAATGGAAGAGGTTTTCCATTTGGTGTCAGGGGAAGGGCTTGGACCCTTCCGACTGCCCCTTGGCAAGCATTCTGGACTACCTGTGGTCCCTTTCTCAGCAAGGGCTTGGTTGTGACCCTTAGGTGCACCTGGCAGCCATCTCTGCTTACAGGCGGGCTGGCAGGCAGTTGGTGGCGAGGAGAAGGTGGTCGGGCGCTTTTTCAAAGGCCTTGACCACATTTCCTTCTGGTGCGAGAACCTCCACCTCCATGGGATCTACTGCTGGTATTGGCCAAGCTCATGGGCAAGCCATTCGAACCAATGCACAGGTGCGATATTTCACACCTGTCGTGTAAGACCGCCTTCTTGGTAGCTATCACGTCAGCCAGAAGGATGGGAGAGCTCCAGGCGCTTTCATCGAGTCTCCCTACCTGGTCTTCCACAGGGACAAGGTTGTCCTGTGCCCCCACCCGAAATTCCTTCCGAAGGTGGTGTGAGATTTCACCTTAACCAGGTGTTGACTTTGCCGGTGTTCTACCCAGTCACCTCGAGTCAGTATAGGCTCCATACTGGACCCTAGACGCGCGCTACTATAAGGAGTGGACAGCTGAAGTTCGGGGAGAGGTTAGCCAGCTGTTTGTCACCTACGCTGAAACCGCACCTGGCAGACCTGCAGCAAAGCGGACGATAGGCTGGTGGATCACCTCCTGCATAGAGCTCTGCTACAGGTTGGCGGGCATGGAGCCTCCCAGAGGGATAAGAGCTCATTCTACCCGCCATACCGCTGCATCGGTAGCTGCTTCCAGGGACGTCCCTATCCAGGATATCTGCAGGGCTGCTACCTGAAAGTCGGCACATACCTTTATTACCCACTACCACATCGACCTCGAGTCACACCGGGATGCTGGTTTTGGGGCCTCGGTTCTCCAGTCTCTCTTTCCCAAGTAAGTATCGGGGGTTTGCACATTGCCTCCCTCCTCCCGGAGAACTACTAGGAGTCTGCCAGGAAGTGTGGATGCACAACATATCCATGTCCATAGAAATATAGGTTACTCACCTGTAACAGGAGTTCTAGGAATGGTATATGTTGTTCATCCACACGACCCACCCGACCTCCCTGGCTTCGACGCACAACCTGAGATCCAGCGGGCCAGATCTGGCGTCATGGGGCGGAGACGAGAGTTTTACCACCCGGGTGGGTGGGAGGAGCCAGCTTGAAGACCTTCCGGCAAGAATTAAAGCGGCAAGGATACCTGCCAGAAAGTGTGGATGAACAACATATACCATTCCTAGAACTCCTGTTACAGGTGAGTAACCTGTATTTGTGTTCTCCTCTTCTGGAGGGCCTGCAAGGTCAGTTGACCTCTAAAGAGAAGAAACTGCCTATGGAGCTCGTTAGTCTGTCTGTGTGGTCACTACACCTATGAGTCGTGTCCTAGGTGTTCTCAGTGTGGGGAGCACCATCAGTGGACTGGTCTCTTCCTAAAAAACAGGAAGTTGGGTTATTTTTGTGCTCATGTCCCTCAGTAGGGAATCTTGCCAGGGGATGTTTGCCTGGTCGTTGGCGGGGGGGTCTCCTGTACACTCTCCATCTGTTTCCTCTGGTCCACAAGGTTGTCCTCAAGGCTAAGCGGAACCTAGCATCCCTTATTGCGATTGCACCAAACTGGCCACACTAGCTTTGGTATCTAGACCTCCTCAGCCTTAACTGGAAGCCACCAAAAAGTACAGTTATGTAAGAACTTACCGTAACAGTAGATCTTCGAGAGGATCTCTTGCAGCAGGTCATCACTGGTAGGACTAAGCCACCAAGTGCTAAGACCACACGGAAACCTTCTAGATAACAGTCTATCAGAGGGGGCTACCCCCCTCTGACTTCAGTGCCTGACGTCAGCCAGTCCTATAAAGGTGGGTGGCCCCCACACCCTCCTCAGTTCTCCTGCTGGCAACCATAACCAGGATCTGTGATAGGGGAACTGAGGAGGACTCTGAGGAATCAAAATAACATAGAAAAATTAAAAGCATCCTATGATAGAGGAAAGAGACACATGAGAAGCTGGGCGGGGGGGGGTGGAGCAGGGCCTGCTGCAAGAGATCCTCTTGAGGATCTACTGTTACGGTAAGTTTTTACGTAACTGTACTATCTTACTTCGAGGGTATCTCTTGAAGCAGGCCATCACCAGTAGGACTGAGTCCCAAGCAGTTCTTGTACTACAGACAGACAGACAGCCCGGGTGGTAGGAAAAACATAATAGCCTATGAGAGATAGCTTTGAAGAACAGCTAAGCGGAAGCTGGTCCGACGCCTAGAGGCGATGTCGAGGCTGTAATGCTTGGTAAAAGTGTGGACAGTGCTCCAGTTGGCAGCAGCGTAAATGTCAGCAGCTGACACATTTCTGAAACAGCTACCGAGGTGGCCATACCCCTAGTTGCCGTATTTCTGGTAACAATAGACAATGCAGTTGGCTAACCATTTAGACAAACACTGTTTGGACACCGGAGCGCCCTCTTTCCCAGGGTGAATGAAACAAACAACTGGTTAGACTTCCTAGAGTCTTTAGTCTGTATAGTACCTCAATATTCTATGCACAACCAAGGTATGGAGCAGTGCCTTCTCTTGATTGCAATGCTCCGGAAAATAGACGGGTGCATAGATGCATAGAATTTGTCGGCGGATAAGGACCACCTTGCCCATCTAGTCTGACCATTTTTTCTACCTTTAACTTATGCTGCAGACTGTAGTTGATCTGTGGCTTTCCCACTCTTCCCTTTTTCTACTGTTCCCTTGTGAGTGTCCCATGCATTTTTTAATTCCTCCACCATTTTTTCCCCTACCACCCTTGCGGGGAAGCTGTTCCAAGCATTCACCGCCCTCTCTCTGAAGAAATACTTCCTCACATTACCCCTGATTCTTCCTCCCTCCAACTTCATCTCTTGTCCATCTTCTTTTCTGAAAGATGCTACTCTCCTGCACCTTATTGATCCCTTTAAGGTATTTATACGTCTGTATCATGTCCCCCCTCTCTCTTCGCAGCTAGGTGGATGGATTGATTTAAAGTAAACTCTGACACCACCTTAGGAAGAAACGTAGGATTGGTGTGCAAAGTCTTTGTGAAAATTCAAATAAGGCTCTTTATACATGAGGGCCTGAAGCTCAGAAATCTTTGAAGCAGAAGTAATGGCAGCTAAAAAAATTGCACTTTTCATGACAGAAAGCATGGCTCGCAAGACACGGCCGGTTCAAAAGGAGGCAGTGTAAGCTTCTCCAACACAGAGTTGAGGTCCCAAGGCAGGACAGGGTCACAGATTTAGGGCTTCAAATGCAGAATGCCCCTCAAGAATGTGTGAGACACATCAAGTTGAGCCACAGAATGCCCATCCATGGGTGCATGATATGCAGAGAAATGTACCTTGATAGAGGAGTATCGCAATCCCGAGTCGGAGAGGGACAGAAGGTATTCCAGGTTCTGAACCACTGGACAGGTGAAGGGATCTAAATGGTGCAGTGCAGCCCAAAGAGCGAAACGCTTCCATTTCATTGAGTTGGTGGCCCTGGTGGAGTGCTTCCTGGCTGCCACCAGGATACCTACTACTCTGTTGGAGACCCCAAATCTGGCAGTGGCTTTGTCCTTAGGAGCCATGCATGGAGATGGAGAGACTTGAGATCCGGGTGGACCAGGGCGTGCTGTTCCTGGGAGAGCAAGGGGCAATGGAGGATCCACTGTCAGCTGCTGCAGCAAGGGGAACCAGATTTGATAAGGCCAGAAGGGGGAGATGAGAATCATTGTAGCCCCGGCCATCTGAAGTTTGATCAGGACTCACTGAAGAAGTGGGAAGGCATACAGAAGTCTCCCTGTCCAGGAGAGGGACAGTGCGTCTCACCAGAAAACTCCAGGACCTGGATCTAGCAAGCAGAAAAGCGGCAGTTTTGTGTTGCGTGGGGACAAAAAGGTCCAGTGAGCCGACCCTATCTAATGAAGAGGTCTTCTACCACTGAGGTCAGAAGTTCCCACTCGTGGCTCTGGACCACGAGTGACTTAGGCTGTCCACCAAGACATTTTGGATGCCGAGAACATGAATGGCTGAGAGTTCTAGGCCGTGGTAAATGGCCTGATGCCAGGCTCTCATCACTTCTTTACACAGGGGATAAGAATGAGCCTCCCCACCCCCAACCCCCAAAACACGTTTATGTAATAAGCTACACACATGTTGTCTGAATCGGGAGCAGACCCAGGGAGAGCAGAGTCTGAAAGGTCTGCAGGGTATGCAAGACTGCTTGCATCTCCAGGACATTGATGTGGAGGTCCCGCTCCACTTTGGACCAAGTCCCTTGAGTTTGGTGGGCTCCCAGGTGAGCCGTCCCAGCTCAGGCCCAAGGCGTCCATTGTAAGGACTTGCTGAGGAGGAGGTATACAGAAAGCCCCCAACCGAAACAGGTTGCTGGGTTCCAGCCCCCACAACAGTACCTTTTTGACTGGATCCGATACCAACACTGGTTGATCCAGGGCGTCCAACTGTTGATCTCACAGGACCTGCAGCGTCCATTGAGGGATTCTCATATGCAGTCTGGCCAGGGGAACTGTGGCAATGATTGCAGCCATGAAGTCTAGAAGCCTCAGAAAAACCCTCGCTGGAACATGACAGCCAGAGTAAAGAAGACCGGCCTGGTCTTTCAGATGCTCTGCTGTCTCTGGGGGTAAGAAGGCCTTCCCCTGGGTCATGTCCAGCACCGCTTCTATGTACAAGAAGTGCTGGCAAGGGGTCAGAAATGACTTTGGCAGAGTTATAATAATGCCTAAAGCTTGGAATAGGTTGCAGGTGTGCGAAAGAGTTCGAAGGAGATGGTTCCTGGATGGAGCCATTAGCAGCCCAATCGTCCAGGAAGGAAAAAATGTAAAACCCCTGCCATCTCAAGGCAGTTGCTACTACTGCCAAGCATTTGGTGAAGACCCTGGGGGCTGAGGACAGACCAATGGGTAGAGCTGTGAACTGAGTACGCTCCCTGGAAGTGGAAAATGGAAGGAGCACTGGTGGGAGGCGAAAACCTTGATATGCAGGTAGGCATCCTGCATGTCCAAAGAGCAAAGCAAGTCCCCCTGGTGTAGCAGGGCAGTAAACCCTGAAGGGTGACCATCCTGAACTGCTTGTACTGTATAAACTGTTTCAGCTGGCTTAGGCCCAGGATGGGCTAAAGGTCTCCCGTCCGTTTGGGGACCAGGAAGGAGTGGGAGTAGAACCCCCTTCTCTGCTGAAACTGCAGGACTGGCTCTATGACCTTTTTTTGAAGTACTGCTGGAATTTCCTCCTGGATGAGAGGGACATGGCTGGGAGGGTATGAGGAATAGCGTGGAGGATTCTCTGGAGGCCACTCTATGAATTCTAGAGTGTGGCCGTGCTCAGTGAACTGCAGTACCTGGTTGTCTGTGGTGATCTCCCTCAACCTGTCCAGATGCAGGGAGAAGTGACCCTCTACGACTGCCTCCTGAACAGCAACTGTGGGGGGGGGTCTAGCTTGGAGGTGGGAGGAGCTGGGGCTGCTGCTGAACCCCGGGTGCTTTGGGTGGCAGCGGAGGAGGGGGTGGAGAGAGCTGCCTCTGCTTTGCGCTTGCTCTGAGTTTTTTTGGGGGGTGCTACCTGCAGGAGGAGCAACAAAAAGGAGCCCGCTGCCCTGACTGTGGCTGGGTATGGTACATAAAATAGACAGATTTAAGAGCCCGTCCTGAGGTCTGGAGTTCAGAGATGATATCTTGAACATCTCCCCCAAAAAGTTTGAAGCCCCTGAAGGGTGCATCCATTATGCTAGATTGGACATCCTGCACGAAGCCAGAGACCCATAGCCAGGAGTGGCACCTCATACAGATGCCCACAGCCGCTGCCTGGCCTGAGGCATTGACTGCATCATAGGTAGCCCCAAGGACATGGGTACCAATGTCAGAGCCTGTTTTGAAGGCCAGGAGGGTCTGCTGCTTGGAGGGGGTCATCCGGCATGACTCGGACAGCCTCCCTAGCCTAGTCCCATATAGCAGGTTCTGATATTGTACCATATGGGCCAAATAACTGATGGCCCGAATGCCAGAGTGGCAGAGGCGAAGGCACGCTTGTCTGTCTGATCTAGCTGGCGAGATTCCCTGTCCTGAGGAAGGGAGCTTAGCTGTTTTGGCCTCTTGGTCTGGTCATGTGCCGCATTGATGATGACCGAGTCAGTCTTGGACTGCTCCCAACAAAACAGTTTGCCAGCCGAGGTGTGGTAAAGCCTGTCAGCTTTTTTGGAGACCACCAGGACCATCTGAGGGCGGTTACAAGCAGCTCGGGTAACATCCTCATAGGAGTCAATGATCGGGAGGGGGCCACCAGCAGAGGGGTGTTGGGTTGATGTAAGTAAATTGCCAGCCGATGCATCTCAGGATCCTGCTCCTCTGTTTCCCACCCTATAGTGGCCTGAATGTGCCTCATGATTGGCCATGAAAGTGGGAGGCGTCGGGGGTTTGGGGACATTGCTCAGAGCCTTTTTCCCTTCGGAGGAGTCCAGAACCAAGGAGGAAGACTCACTGCTGACACTTTCGCCAGCGTCGTCTGCGTCGTCATCCCTGCTATCCTCGGGTTGACGATCGTCCCGAGCATCCGGCTGAGCCAGCATGAGGCCTACCCCGGGGCATGTGAGGAGCACTAGGGACCAGGGAAACGGGGCCCAAAGGAGGCCCTTGAGGGGTGGCTGGCGCCTGTGTCTGCGTGAAGGACCACAAGGTCGAAATCAGGCCATGATAATATGAACGGGCCAGCATCAGTCCCCCAGGCACTGAGTAATGGGGAACTGGCTACAGTCCCAGAGGCCCCGGGTATGGGTAGCCCGGCAAAGGCCCCACTGGCACTTGGTAGGGGTGTACAAGTGCTGGACCAGCAGGAGCTGGCATAGGGTACCCAGGCCAAGGTCCAGCTGGCGCAGTTTGCGGCAGGATGGGCAACGGGCCCACTGGCATCAGCTGAGGAGGCAGAGCTGGCATGGGTCCCGCAGGCTGTGGCTGAGGGGAAACAGGTGCAGGCCCAGTGGGCGTCAGCCGAGGTAAAGCCAGAAGGGAATCCACAGGCGCCGGCTGTGGGGAGACAGGCGCCAGAGTGGAGGGCAAACCCCAGGGAGAAGGTTAAGGAGAGACCGGTCTTGGGGAAACACCGGTGTCTTGCAGCGTCTGCCCCTGAGAAGAAGGGGCAGGACCGATGGCGGCACCAGAGGATGAGACCGGCGTTGGGGCATGGGTGTCAGGGGGGCAACAGCTTGGAGACTGGCATTTGCCACACCCACATCGGCCGAAGAGAGTCCAGCCGAGCTGCCTGACTGTGTGCCTGCAGAGAACAAGGGTTGGAACAGCAGGGGCTGGGGAGCAGGATACAGAGTTCCCTGACCCAAAAAGCTGCTGGCCACGAGGGAGCTCTGTGGAAGTTAGGGCATACGGGGCTGAGAAGGTCGACCCCGCCCTCGCGGGAGGAAAACTGTTGAGCTGTCGAAGACTGCTTGTGTGGGGACTGCGAGCTGGAGACAGACCTGAGTCAGTCCCGATCCTTGTTCCTGTGCTTATGTTTCCCGGTGGTTTTGACCCAGGACTTTGAAGATGAAGACCAAGAAGACTGGGCTGGGGAAACAGAGGAGCTCCTGGCCTGCAGCTCCCATTCCATCGAGGCGACCTTCTGCTTAAGGAGGAGGAGGTTCTCTAGGATCTTCTGGCAACGTTTCCTGGTGGCCGGGTTGAACTTCTGGCAGGCCTCTCAGGCTTGAACATTGTGATCTGGGCCTAGGCACAAGATGCAGGCAGAACGGCCATCCTTGTTCAGGATCTGTTTGCTGCAGGCACACTTTGTGGGGCAGTCAGAAGATGAGGATGGTTTTGAAGACATAAACCCTTGAGTGAAAACACCGAAATGTCAATGTTAAATCAACCAAAAAACGAAAAATAATATAGCACAGTTAAACGTGGGAAAAAGGTGGTCAACTGTAGCTGCGGCAGTATCAGTGGTTCAGTGTGCATTGGTCGACAGCAGGAAAGAACTGAGGAGAGTGTGGGGGTTGCTTGTCATTTTAGGATTGGCTGACATTGGAGGTGGGCAGCCCCCTCTGGTAGACTGCTAGCTAGAAGATTTCCATGTGGTCCTAGCGCCTTGTGGCTTAGTCCTACCGGTGATGCCCTGCAGGAAGAGATGCCCTCCAGGTAAGATATATTCGCACTCCACCCAACCTGCTTATAAGGTCCAAGGGGACAGCTGAGCACCTGGACCTGTAGTCACTGTAACTGACGATCTGGTTCTTAAGCAGTTAGAGCTCCAGGCCCTTGGGCTTTCCAAGGATGATATCGGTACTGGAGTTGTCTTGGAAAGAGTCCGCTTGCAAAAAGTACCATTGTACTATAAGGCTAAAATCTACATCACCACCAACTCCCACTTTGCGGCTTTCTTTTTCTGCCCCAGCTCCATATCTCTGTTGTCCCCTGAATGGCAGCCCATATTCTACCCCCATATTCAGCTTCTTAACTGATGTTGTCTTCAGTTGTGTACTCACAGTGATTCTGTCTCCCCTTTCTCTCCCTTGATGGACCCATCCTCAGCTATCTCTGTGCCTTCATTGACATAAATGGCTACCCCTGCTCCTTTTCCCTTCCCTCTGTCTCACCTATACATGGTGTTCACTGGCACTGTTACATCCTAGTTGTTATTCCTGGTGGCCCATGTTTCTGTAATGGCTATGAGGTCTAACCTGGAGCTCTCTAATTTTGTTACCTAGGCTCATGGCATTTTAAGGCAGACTGCCTTCCAGCTTGTGCTTGTTCCAGTACCCTTCTACTTTTTATCAGCTCCTCCCCCTTTGTCGACTGTTTTCCTCCCACATTTCCGGATTGTCTTGCTCCTTGCCATCTCTGCAAGCCCCCCCCCCCCCAGCTTGGCACCCTTTCTTTACTTATTATGACCCCCTGCTTTGCTGCTTCCATCTCCATTGCTCCTGCTTTTAGTCCCCATTTCTGGGAGTCCTAGCTAAGTTCCCTTTTGTTCAGCCATCCTTTGTGATTCTTGCAGCCTCAGCCCCCATCCCACCCAATTTAAATATCCACAAATGTACACATCAAACTCCTGCCCAAGGTGATAGTCATCACCCTTGAATAGCCTCCTGTCCCAGAAGCCCCCTAGTCTCCCTCCTTCTTCCTCACTGTATCCTTCCCCTTCCTCTACCCCACATAGGGAGGACCTTGGAAAAGGCCAAGAAAGCCAAGTTTGCCTTTAATGTGTCCCCAAGCCTTCAAAAGTTGCACCTCACTGTCTCAGTAGGCTGGTTTGCCAGATCTGTGGTACTTTAGTGTGTGAGCACCCCAGGCTCTTCACCCTCTCCCTCAGCCATCCTCCCTGTCCATGTCCCAGATGGCTGAATCACCTAGAAGGCATTTAGCCACTCCCCTTCCCTCCTCCCACCCCCTTCTCCATCCCTCTAATAGGGTCCCCTACAACTCGGATACTCTTTGCTGTTTTGCTTCTGTCAGCACTGCTGGGTGGAGTGTCCACCCCACAAATACACACACACAAGAAGTCAGATACCTATGCCATGAGTGCGAAACCATTTGCTGTCAGAATTTGGTGAGCTTGGGTGACCTCCTTGTGACTGCCATATCACCCCCCCCCCGGCCATTGGGCCTATGGGGAGTGCTAGTGGAGCCTGGTTCAGCTGGTATCACAGCAGGATATCTCCTTGCTGCTAGCAGCTGTACAGACCGCTTCACAAATGTCCTATAGATGGGGCAGTGTCCCCTTCTTCTAGAGCGTAACCCTGGAGATGAGTAACCCATAGTCCTGCACTTGACTGTCTCCCTGCTATACTTATGCTCCATGCTGTTTTCTGTTTCCCAGCACACAGTTCCTGCATGGCTCTTACCTGTACCTGCAGTAAGACCATGGAAGTAAACTTGTTGTCGCCTACCTGCTTAAAAACCCTTTAGCCACTCCCTAAAACACCCTGTTCTAGATAGGAAGTGTTCCCAAGTACAGATTTACTTAGATGCACAGTTACAGCCTTACAAACTGAAGTGTTGCGCTACCTCAGATAGGGAATCTGTAGGATTACTTATACTACCTGCCACTTAGAATTTGTACTGTAGATACCTGCATCATCTTTTACAGTCCTCTGCGGAACTGTGGATTCCTGCAGACACTCCACATATGTCCCTTAGGCAGACACCTCACTCATATTTTGTGTAATTTACACAGTGGAACACTTAGGGCACAGTCCTATTATGCCTCGCCTCCACTTCCTGGATGCTCTTGTCCAGACTCCTGATTGGCTGGTGTCATTCATGTGACCAGTGATAAAGTATTACCCCTCCTGATTAAAAGTGTTCTAGCTACCCCAGTCAGCTGCCTCCTTGCTCTTCTAGCAAGATCTCAGAGCTGATTGTTGCTAGGTAGTCAGCTATCATAGTGGGCATGATGTTCGCAGGTTGCATTGCGGTTACACTTGATGCCATGGGCCCCTCCCAAGGAGTGCCCTTCCCCTTGGGCCCTTTTTGCTGAACGCCAGAGTAGAGTACTGATTCAGCATCTCATCCTTTGTCCCTGGCTCATGCACAGCTCCACCTCCCTTATTTTCAGGGACCCAGTCCTCTCCCTCATCTTCCGCTTTCCATTCATGTGCTGGAAGAATTAAGTGTTCTCTGCTGCTCCTACTGCTATCCTGAATTCCAGACCCTCTTTGGTTCCCTTAGTTCTACTTTTGCAGTCTCTCAGTGCTGTTTTGTATTCCTCTGTGTTTCTCACTAAGAGATAAATACATAATCTCTGTGTCTTCATCCAACCAATGAAACAGAGTTTAGAAAATCAGAAAGAGTTTTTTTTTTTTCTTGGACTACAAAAGCAGTGTCAGGTTGCCTTTAAGGATACCATAATTATATTGATCTTCACATTTATCTGGAAACCATACTAGTCCAAGGACTTGGCACCTCCTGAATTTGTTGAGGCTTACGTCACAGAATCATTTGCCACATTCTGAGTGGAAAGGCAACACACTTCGGTTGCAGACTATTACAAAGCAGCAGCATGGCCATCTAGTCATACTTTCTCCGACCGCTGTAGAGTACTCTTGCTCTGCTGACAGTATTCGGATGTAGACTGCCTGAAGGCTTTGTCTGTAGCGACTGCAGTCAGTAGTTCAGTCATGACCATCAACAAATGTTTTACAGCCTTTTACAACTCCATGACTCTGGCAGTGCTGTTGGTTTTGTTTTTGTTTGTTTTTTTTAACATCTCACTGTCTGGACTAATCTTATGAGATGCACTAGACAGAAAAGAAAAACTAAATCGTATTCGCTGTTGTATTTTGTTTTTTTCATCCCATTGTCTGGACTGATCTACTGAGATGCATCAGACAAAACAGAAAAGGAAAATGAAATCACATTCACTGATATTTTTCTTTCTCGAGTTTGATGTATCCCTGTAGATTTCCATCTGTGGGGTGGTCAGACATCCATATACAGTACGTATACGTTTAGCAAAATAATATTGTCCAGTTTAAAACGAAAATCGTGTTATAAGTTGCAACAACAGAAAAGATCTGGTTTAAATATTTTCTTTGCCGCTCAGTTCTTATATTACCAATATTTGTTGGAGTTTGCTGTTGATGTCTGCTTATCTACTTTATGGAGGCAGTGTAGACCAGTGGTTACAGCACTGACTTGGGAACCAGGGTGAAACAGGTTAAACTGCTCTAGAGCCAAATACTCGTCGTGACCTTGAGCAAATCACTTAAGCTCCTAGTGCACCAATACACCTAGCTGTGAAACTGGATAGAAGCAGGACCCCACTAGAAACGAAATGTTGCATCTCAGCTGTGCTGTCCTGGATAAATCAGTTGTAAAATAAAATAAACTTTCTTGTTTAATTGTGGGTAAATCTGCTGGAACAATTCCTACTGTTTGGAAAGAAATTGAACTGAGGATTACCTGGGCTGTTGTGTGCTGCTGTATTGCAAAATGTTTCACTTCCTGTCTTCCTCTGTAGGGATGGGGTATTATCCACCTTTGGCCTATTAATGTATAGAAATGCATCAGAACTCACAGAAAGGAAAATGTAGGCAAGTATGAATTTTAGTTTCCTTTTCTTCTCTGTTCTCTGAAGTTGCTTACTGTGAAACAAATGGAATAATAGCAAACTATATATACAGCAAGGTATTCCATTGAGGGATTCGGATGACATCACTACGCATGCATGCAAAGCTTCAGTTGTAGTGTATGGTACTTACCTTAACAGAAAGTGCATTGGACATCATGTTGGCTGTAGTCCCACTGTCTCTACCCCCAGGTTTGTAGTCCATGACAGTGACCTGTCACGCTCAGTGTGCCAGCTTGTTGTTTGTGAGTTACTCCCGTGTCCGTGCCTGTGTGTTTTCCTTGAAGTTATTACAGTGGTGATGAGGTTGTTTCAGCATTAGTACCAGTAGGTAGGCTCTTTTCATTTTGTTTTAAATTATAGGTATCAGCCTGTAGGTAGGAACAGAGAAGCCTAGATGGACCTTGGTCTTTTTCTGCCTGTAAAATTTTGTAAGGGCCTCCAAATTCATTGGGAGATGAATTTGTTACAGCAAATTGCTCACTTCTCTTATACTTGTCTGCACACACTACTGCCACTTTGTGCCTTCTCAAAATTGCCGTCAAGCGTCTCTCTGATGCCTGCGGTGGACACAAGACTGGGCATTGTCTCAACAGAAAAAAAAAAAGTGGAAGTAGTTGTGCTCCTTTTTTGTTGGGGCCCCATTGTAGCTTGTTAAAGCATTCTGCAACACCACGAGAAAGCTGGAGTAACTGTGGCCTGATTCTCCACTGTGGGTGCGCAGTCATGTGCTGCCGCTCCTCTGTCCTGTGCAGTTTAGCATGCTTCTGTCCCCGTTCACACACTGATGAGCCAGTATAACTAGGGCATCAGTAAAAGACATGCTAAATCTATCGGGGATATGCCATGCCCCATACAGAAATACTGGTGATATTTCTCCCTCGTGTACTTTGACCTATGACATCACTCATGGCTTCCAAGTATACGAGGGAGAAATCTCACCAATATTTCTGTATGGGGCATGGCATATTTGATTTATCCAACACTTTTTTTTTTGTTTGTTTAATTTGTCTTTGTATTTTTAAGTTATTTAATGTTGTCTGATGTGCGAGCACTTTTCAGGATGACTTAGCAGTTGTTTCCCTGTACTGATGTACATGATGTTATTGTGTGCGTCATTGCATCAGCGTGCGAGTTGCCGATGTGCATTATGGAGACTGATCGGCCTGTCGGCACTGCTTATTTGAGTGGGTGCGGCCTGCCTTTATACAGCCTTCAGGAGAGTTGTTCCTGGCAAAGACTGCTGCAGAGTGCTGGTGTTGGAGACGGCGTTCACATTGTGGAGACGGAGGGAGGTAACTTGCAGGGGAAATGTTTTGGGCAAAGGCTTGAGTAATTTGACTTGTTGACAGTCTCATTGGGGGAGAAAGTTGTTTTCCTTTTTTTGTTTGTTTTTTGTTAATATGAGGACAATTTCATGTGGTTTCTGCTGTATGGCTCGAAGGAGCTTAAAATCGGAAGTAGTACTCTGGAGCTAGCTCTTCCGATTTTTGAGCAGTGGAGTGCATGCTGCTGATACGAACCGATCAGGAGCTACAGTGAGGATATTTTTGTAACCTCTGGACCTAGAGTGAGAATATCAGACCTACAGTGAGAATATTTCACATTCTCACTCTAGGTCAAGAGGTCACAAAAATATCACTGATATTTGCCACAAAATATCCTCACAAGTAGTGGATAAATGACTTTATAAAACAAGGACTTTGCTTGACACATCAGTAAGGAAAAATGCAGCCCTCCTATAAGGATAACAGAAACTGCAGCTCACATCACCCTCTAGGTAGGACTGCAACACAAAAAATTGCAGGCAGCCAGCCCGTCGGCACGGCAGTAGCGCTACCACTCGCGACGCTGGCGACCCGGGTTTGGGAACGAGCCCTGGGAGCTGGAGGGCCGGCCGGGGGGAGAAGGCTGAGCGTCCGTGGGACTGCTCGCCTTCTCCAGGGAGGGAGGGGGGACAAGGTTCAGAGCTTGACTGACCCCAGGCAGAGGCCTGGGGTACAGCAAGGGCCTGACCAATCCAGGAGGGGTGGGGCATGCCAGACGTCGGCATAGCTCCACCTTGACGTCAGGGCACATAGCACGCCCAGAAGAACAGGGAAAAACACCTCTGTCGCTCCGGAGTAGGCGGAGCGCCAGCACTGAACCTTAATGGTCCCCTGCCTGTCCCACCACGAGGCGGCCCCGATGAAGTAATGCTAGTTCGAGGTGCTTGGCCTTAGTGCCCACCTGGGGGGGTAGATCCAAAGCTACATGGGGGGCCGCCGTGGGGCTCCAGGCATGGAAGGAACCGAGGCAGATGCCAGGTGCTCCCAAAGAAGCGGAGCATAGGGGGCAGGTAGGCGGAACAACAGCAAGTTCAAAAAAAAAAAACAATTGCAGGCTACTGTGCTGCTGCAGCAGCAGGAAACACAGTGGAGAGAGAGAGAGAGAGCACAACCTCAAGCACACACAATATGCACTGTTGCACCATCTAGTGGCGGAAGTGGTAAATAGCAGAGGCCCTGCTTCAGAGAAGGAAAAAGCGGCAGCAAGAAAGAAGGATTAGGGGTGGAGTGAGTGAAACAGTGAGAAAGACTGTGTTGACCTCCTCAGTCAGTGTAAGGACACACTTACGACATCAGCAGCAGTCTTGCCTACAGACACACAGAAGCTGTACAGTTCTGGTGACACGGGGTTGATCGAACAGTTGCCAAAATTCAGTGTTTAAAATGGGAGTTTGATTCTCATTTGGAACACATTGAATGGTGGTTGGTGGTGAATGAAGTCGCAAAAGAGAAGAAGGTGAAAGTCTTTCTGGCTGTTTTGTGGCCCACAATATATGGACTTCTCAAGAGTCTGACCGCACCAGTAAAGCTGTTGGACATGTCGTATGTGCAGCTCACAGAGGCACCGTGACATTATTTCAAGGCCAGTGTTGATTCTCATCACAGAAGTTTCCTTTGTCAGAACTAGGCAGAGGGAGAGGCCCTGTCCAACTACATCATTGCCTTAACGCATTTAGCCAGAAACCTGTGAGTTTGGCAAGTTTATTTTCTTTGCTACAAAAGTGTTTATTAAATTTTCAAGTATAACAGCTTACAGTGTACAAGTAGCTTAAAACAGCAAATCATCTCATTACAGAACAGATTTAACAAACTTTCGATGGGGCACATAGCCACAGTAGCATATTACTATCGGGTCTAATTAAAAGCAGCGACAAGAATAACTCCATCTTTTTACATTGGAGGTGTGTGGTATTGAAAAAAATACATTAATACTGTAAAATAAAGAATAAATGCCACTGATACTTGATAGGTATATGAAAATCATGCTCAAGATTGTGCCAGCTGTTCATTTCAAGGAATGTTAGCATGTTATAACATTAGTGCAAAACATCATCCAAGGCGAGGTCCTGTTAGATGTTAATACCTATATTATGAAGCTGTTTCCTGAATAGGGAGTGGTGAACCCCTACATATCCTGTACAGTTTTATCCTAAGACGCCCACCTTCCGTCTGCGTGCCCCACTGGTCCACCAGCGCAACAAAGGAAACTATCCATCTTCTTCGAGGGTATCTCTTTCATCAGGCCACACCTTTGGAACATATAGCCATCGGGCAGCAGGACCACATGGAAACCTTTGCAAGCATTGCCGTTAGGGGCCACCCATGATGACATCAGGCTTCAGTGCATATATAAGAGTGAGCGGCCCCTTCTGTCCTCATTTCTTTTCCTGCCGTCACTCATACTCGTTGGACATCATACAGAAACACTGTTGGTTGCCACACTGCTTTCTTTTCTTTTTAGCCGCAGTAATCACTTTTTAAGTGATTAGTCGATGACATGTATGTCGCCAAAGGAGACATCTAAGTTATTTCATTATTGTGAGTGCAGAGATAAAATATACATCGGTGACTTGCACGCATCTATATTTGTTGCTCTGACAGCAACATCGCCGCATGCCAAATTTGTAGGTACTTTAACGCTACAACAAGGTGACACCACAAAAACAGCTTAGAAAAGTTTTTACTAAAGAAACAACTTGCCAGTGTGGAGAAGCAGCTAACAGAACAGGCTGCTTCGAAGCAGTCTCTGGAGACTTTGGGGTCACCATCCTCCTCGACTGCTTTAAAGACGTCCAGATCCAATGAAAAGTCCAGTTACAAGCACAAGGACAGGTTGTCCCCGCTCCAGGTTTCCTCACAGCCCTGTTATAGATATGGTCTCTGTATTGCCATTGACCGCTCAGGCGGTGATGCTTTCACCCCCACCCCACCCGTCGACCTCTACGCGGTCTGGTTAAGCGTGATGCCACTGGCTTGATGACCCCCAGTATACCATCAGCTGTTTTCATCTCCACCATCAACCCCCATCATCATGCCCCTTTCTCAACCAGGCGCTAATGCTCAAGCGGCTCTCATCACATTCTCCGAGATTATCTGACAACTACTTTCTGGCCTACTTAGCACTGTCCCACAGTCAGTGGTGATACTGACGCCTGTACCCGTAGAGACGCCAGGCTGCTCTGTGCCACAGCAGCCACTGTCATCACCTGCCTGCTCCCTCCTGCCCGTCGACTCCCTCGACGACACCTGTGAATATAATCCAGCCCTTAGCATGCAGGAGGAAGACCTTTAGGAGTCAGCAGAGCTACCCTGTTAACTGGGTACCAGCTCTACCATCTCGACCTGTAGTGAGGACTCTTGTCATTAACACTCCCAGATCACCTCCAGAAGATCCTTTTTTTCTTTCCATGATGCAGCAACTTCAGGCTGCTGTGGGGTTTGCCCTAGAGGAACGGGACACCACCAAAAATAATTTACTAGATTTTCTGAGCTTCATGAATCTCCCACTGTAGTTGTCCCTCCACTTTTACCAGCTTTAGGGGATGGCACTTATGCTGCGTGGCACAGGCCCAGTAATATTCCTGCAGTCCTTAGAAAGGCAGATAAATTGCATCTTGCCCATCAGGTGAACTTTATGCTAGACAGCCGGAGGCGGACTCAGTAGTGATTACTGTAGCCCATGACAGGTCTAGGGCACCCAGACACCTTAGCTCCCTCCCTCCAGCGACCAGGAGTTTTGAATACTGGATGTCCTAGGCAAATGTGCATAAGCCTCAGCATCTTTGGGCCTACGCATTGCAAACTACCAGGCCCATATGATGAAATATCAAAACTCCCTCTGGCGTAAGGCCGAGACTACTGCCCAGGCCTCACCTGACAGTGCGGAGAATCAAAAATTACTTAAAGTTCTCACTACAGGTGATGATGTGGGCAGACATCTCCTTCGAGCAGCTTATGATATCTCAGATGCATCTGCCAGAGCAGCTGCTTCAGGGTCTGCCTTAGAAGATACTCATGGCTCAGACTGGCAGGTTTTGCCTCTGATGTCCAGCAGGCTGTACTGAATGCTCCTTTTAAGGGCCCTAAACTATTTGGCCCTGATGTGCGGGATACAACAAGGTAAAGGAAAAGGAGCAGCATTACCAACTCCAGCCCACACTCTCAGTGCTCACTTCAAACCCCTAGAGGTGGTGGAGCAGGGGGAGCGGCCCCCACTGCTGCTGCCTGGCTCCCTAGTCCTTCCCCAACCACTTTTACATCCAGGAGTGGCTGTAGGGGTTGTATCTCTCTCCACGTACCCCAGTGGAGGGAGGTGACCTCAGATGCCTGGGTTCTAGAAACTATAGACGAGGGCCATGCTCTGGAACGCCTAGACAGTCCTCCAGACCATCCACCTATTCATACAAATTACTCAGCAAAACATTTTGCCCTCTTTCTGGAGAATGTTCAGTCCCTCCTCCAAAAGCGAGCCATCCAACTGGTTCTTCTAGAACAGCGGGACACCAGCTTCTAGGGACGTTGATATGTTGTTCTATCCATACTTGTTGGCAGTGTCCTTTGCCCTTTAAGATGTGCCGGAAAGTCTTCAAGCTGGCTCTTCCCACCCACTCAGCTGGTTTATCCCTTGGCTCTGCCCCATGACAGCAGATCTTCCTTTCTGCTGGAAGAAGCAGGTTCCCTCCTTCGTGCTTCCACGTTGTAGGCCCTAGCGCAAAGCTCTGCAACGTGAGGCTCGCGCGCCACATGCGGCTCTTTGCCTGTGTTCATGCGGTTCTGCAGCTCCTTAACTCTCAAAAGTCCAACTTTATGCTTTTCAGTATCTCTGCTACTTTGCTCCACAATAAAGTATTTTGGAATTGTCTGTGGAGGTCACGCACTGAATATGCAATATCACATACAGAGTGATATCCTTGATAGAAACACAGAAATGTGTCAGCAGAAAAGGACTGCAAGGCCCACGCAGTCTGCCCAGTGTGCCTAACAAGCTGCTGGGACTTTGTAATTCCTTACCATCTCCCCCTCTCCAGATCCAAGAGACCACTATGTATACCCCACACTCCCTTGAATCCCCTCACAGTCCCTGCTCCCACCACCTTCTCTAGGAGTTTGTTCCAGTTATCCACCACCCTCTCCGTGAAGTAGAATTTTCTTGATGCTGGGACAATATGAGGAAGTCGAGCATAATACTTATGAGAGGCTGTTGGCACTGCAGTGTCCCCTATATTATAGGCCAGTATCGATACTACCATTTGCATTACTACCATCAGCCAGTGGTAAGTGAGGGAGAAAGCTTTCAAAGGTTCATGGCAAGGCTGCCTGATTATATCATAGCGTTACTGCTTACCAAGGTGCTGAACAAGATTGGTGCCAAAGCCCAGAGTATTGCACATCAAGTGGCAAACCCAGTAACGATCATCTCTGGATGCCTCACAACTGCACACATGCTCTCTGATAACCAAAGGGGAGGGATCATGTTGGCAGAGAGTTGCAGCTCAGGAAATGTTACCGGATGTTAGCAGGGCTTGCAGTACTCAACACTGAATGTAGAGGCACCAGACATGCAATGTGTTTTTACGTATAGCAGGCCGGGCCTGGTAGATGTCCATGCCCAGCCACCCCTGCCCCAGTTGGGAGGGACAGATGGACTCCTATCCTCAGATACACAGGATGGTCCAGCCACTTATTTTGTCATCCTTCTCCATCTCTTAACAGGTGCTGAGCACTTTATGTACTGTATTGTGATAGCCTCACATCATTTGGGCTCTAGGTGGGGTGAGAGGTACAACTACAGTTACATCAGGATGCTATGTAGCATTCAGATAATTAGAAAGGCAGTTGTTCCTCAGGAAGGATAGAAGACTGTGGGATGGAAGGAAGACTGAGTCAAGGCATGCAAGGTCATACAACTGCAAGAAGTATTAAAGGAACATTGTCAACCTTTTTTATATTGTATTATTTTAGGTAAAAATCCACATTTTATTATTGCTTACTTTCTCTAAAATTAATTTATGTTGCCGGTTGTTTTATCTACCTCATTGCTTGTTAGAAATGAAATGCAGGGTAATGCACAGCTATGCCCAGCTCTGTTTTGCTTCAAATCATTTAACTACTCTTAGTGCACATTTCCTGAACATAAGAAACACTATCAGACAGTGCAGCCACTCATGATACAATAGTGTCCTCTACTCCCACTGCATAATGAGTCGCCGCTATATTACTGCAGCTATCTCTAAATCTAGATCTAGTAGCGACACCCTGGACCTTAAGCTTCTGTTGCTCACCTTCGATGAGGTAATTCATCCATTAACAAAAACCTAAACCTCTCTCTCAGCTGTGGAAAATTCCCGGACCTATGGAAAACAGCCACCGTAACACCCGTCCATAAAAGTGGGCATAAGACGAATCACTCAAATTATCGCCCTATCTCCATACTGCCCCCACTCTCTAAGGCACTCGAGCGCATCGTGGCTGATCAACTTACCGACCACTTAGATAAATACAATATACCTTGTCCACAGCAACACGATTTCCGGAAAGGTCACAGCACCACCACAGCCCTTCTTGAGTTCACTGGAGCTTTGCACAAATCCTTGACAACGGCCTTCTCCCAGGGGCCGTTTTAGTGTTCCTCTCAAGGCCTTGATACAGTACACCGTGGTCTACTAATATACTAACTACTGAATGCCGGGCTATCACCTGACTCTTCTCCCTGGTTTAAAAGCTACTTAGAAAACCGGTCTCAGAGAGTAAAAAATTACGGATGCTCTTTCTGACAACCTGCCTGTTCGCCCGGGTGTCCCACTGGGATCCATACTGGGCCCCCTCCTTTTTAGCCTTTTCTTAAACTCCCTCCCTTACCACTGCTCTGAGCAGATCATACTGTATGCCGATGATGCTGTTGTATTCTCCACTCACAAAGATCCTGCAACTCTTCAACACAACCTTCAACTTGGTTTCAGTTCTGTAGAGACATGGTTTCTTAATCATAAACTGGTCCTCAATGACAAGAAAACCAAATCTATGCTCTTCTGCAGCTCTCATAACCCACACAAGCTACACCACTTGGCTATCTCCACCACCCAGGGAAACACTCTAGATCAGTTGGGGTCCTTCAAATACTTAGGGATACAGCTTGACCCTAATCCCTCCTATGGACTTCATGTTGATAATGTAGCTAGAGCTGCTAATACACGGCTTGATCTCCTCTACAAACACAGACCACACCTCACGCCAGAAGCTTTGAAGGTTGCAGTCCTGAGTTCTATGATCTCTGTAATAGACTATGGTCTCATCATTTATGGCTCGGCCACAACCACAACCCTTAGACGCCTCTCAACTGCTTAAATAAGGCATGTCGGCTCATCACTGGTGCTCACCGTCTCACCCACACATGTGACCTGTACACTCAGACCGGCTGGCTCCAACTATCAAACCACATAAAGTTTCTCACCTGCTTCATGGCGAAAAAAATCTACCTTGGCCTTGCACCTTCTGGGGTCTCAACTCTGTTACAACACCGAATTAACAAATGGTGCCTTAGGAGATCCACGCTACAGCTACTGAAAGTCCCCCACTGTCACACTTCATAGGGACAATGCTCTTTGCTTATCGAGGCACTCTGGTTCAATGGCCTCAGCCCAACCATCTCCTCTGCCCCAACAATTGGTATGTTTAAACTAGGCTCGGACTATCTCACTACCAACAGCTTCTGTGACTGCCCAACTTAACCTTGTTTCTCCACTTCCTTCCTGCTCTAGTGGTCCCCTCCTCCCTCCCCTCCTCACTGGATTCCCCCCTCACATCTTGGTATACCCAGTGCTGCGCTTTTCACCCTCTCCCACCCTTCCTACATTCCTTCCCCCCCCCTTCCCTCTCCCTATGACTGTGGCACTTATCTGTTGTCTGTTTTCTCTGACAAATGCTGCTGGCTGCCTTGTTACAATGCTACCCTTGAATTGTATTAATCTGTACTCTGTTTGCAGTGTCCACATTGTTGTAATGTCTGTCTTGATGTTCCCCATAATTTGTATTTCTCTGACGTGGAACCTTTGTAAAAGAGCCAAGGCTCAAAGGTATTTGTAATCCTAGACTTGATAAATAAAAAAAAAAAAAAAATGAGTGGCTAGATTGTGTTTGGGGTGTTCCCGAGTCCAGGAAAGATGCAGCGTGATGTGGTCAAGAAATGTAAACAAACACGTTTTGGTGTGATAACACCAGTATGGTGGGCAGTTAGTTTTTCACTTTTTAAAAGAAAAAAATGGATGTGAATCAAACTACCAGCTGCATAAACAGTGTGTATAATATGAACAATCATAAAATGTGTTTTTTAAACCAGGAACACTTTGAGGCTTAAGGAAGTTGACAGTGTTCCTTTAAGCGTATTAAACAGAGCTTTGCCAATGTTAAGGTGGCACTGATGCTGTGAATCAGCCATACATTTTATGATAAACTGGCACACCCAACAAAGAAAATAATAGATGAGAACATAACCTTTCTAGAAGACTGGGGTGCTTTTGTTTTCATCAGCAGAGGTGGATGAATATTTCAAGTGATTTGCAGCACAAGTTTCCAAAAAATATTACTAATTCCAGGACATGTCTCAACCAAACATTCTATACATGCCAATAATGTATGTGGTAGGGGTGGCCAGGCTTGTCCCTACCTATGCTGAGACACAGGAAGGTTGCACCAAAGAACAGAGGCCATCCAAGCAAGACTCCTTCAGTGGCTCCAAAAGAGTTGCCTGAAGCATGTAGTAGGAATTAATTTTGAGTTATTAACCATTTTCTTTTTCAGCTACAAAATCATGGCTAAAACTCCTCTGATTCTCTTAGGGAGGATCTGGAGAGGAAGCTATCCAGTATGGCTTCTTTGTGCAGTGTTCCAGTTGATTAACATATGCTTTATTCGGATAGCATTGTGGGATGAGTTTAAGCTAAATTATGCACTACAAAGGACCTCTGCTATGCATACACTCATATGGCTCTCTGGTGATCAGACTGGTCATGCCAGGAGGACATAGAAACATAGACTTTGACGGCAGATAAGGACCACTTGGCCCACCCAGTCTGCCCATTTCTCTTCCAATTGGATAAGCTGCAGATTCTAGTTAACCAACAGCCTACTTCCTGCAACCCCCCACTACAATTGCCTTGTGTCTGTCCCATGCATGTTTGAATTCCCCCACTGTTTTAGACCCAACAACCACCCCGGGAAGGCGGTTCCATGCATCCACCACTCTCTCCGTGAAAAAAATTTCCTCACATTACCCCTGAGCCGTCCCTCCTCTATCTTTAAATTGTGCCCCTTGTTCTTACACATCTCTTTTTCTGAAAGATGCTACCCTCCTGGACTTTGTTGATTCCCTTGAGGTACTTAAAAGTTTCTATCATCCCCCCGTCCCTCCTTTCATCAAGGATATACATATTAAGCTCTCTCAGTCTCTCTTCATATGGTTTCTGATGCAGACCCTGCACCATTTTAGTTGCCGTCCTCTGGACTGCTTCCATCCTGTCTATGTCCTTGCGTAGATGGGGTCTCCAAAACTGCACACACTATTCCAGATGGGGTCTCACCAACTGTCTGTACAGAGGGATAACCATGCGACTCCTAATCCTGAAAAGGTTGCAGACCCCTGCCCTAGCATTTTCATCTGTTTGGATTGCTGTCTAAAAGACGTCATTACTATATAGGTATTCGTCTACGAGCTCCCGACTGCAATGGATGACAAGCCTGCACCCAGATTTTGTCAGTGCCCATGCAGGCAGAAGATGTTGCGTACCGATCCCCACGCCACGTGCGTCTACTGCTTGGGCCACAACACGATACAGCCCTTGAGGATTGCACAGCTGCCTTAAGTTGGGCCGCCCGGAAAAACTACATCTGCCGGTCAAGTCTAAAGATGCCCGTTGGATGATCTCCATGACTGCAGGGTCCGCCAAGCAGCTGGAACAGCTTGCGGCCTTTGAGGAGGAGGCAGCTCGGGCCGCCACTCAGTCCTCCTTGGCTTCTGCCTTCGTGCTGCTCCAACTGGGCTCCACTTTTTCAAGCTCCTTCAAGGAGCTGTGCCAGTCCCTCCCAACTAAGGGTCAGGGCCCTTCTGGATCCCACAGCTCCCGATCTCGCAAGGAGAAGGAGTCGAAGAAAGAGAAGACTAATCGTCGTCGTTCGTGGGACCGGGAACGTTCTTGGTCTCACGACTCCCAGGTTTCGGCCTCTGGCATCATGGAGTCCCCGTCGGGCCAGTCAGTCAAGATGCCGGCCGATTATGCAGCCGAGATTTTTCTCGACCCTGTCGACCGGTTGTCATCCGAAGAGGCCGACAATTCTCTCTTCAGGACTCTGGTCCTGCTTGTGACCTTAGAAGGGGCTGCTCAGTACGCTGAGCAGAACCCTTCGATCACTGATCCAGACTGGGAGGAGCCGCAGCATTCCCCGGCTCCCTCCGAGATCCTCCATTGGCCAAGGTCGAGGCCTCGGCCCTCCTTCAGGGGGTCGAGCAACTTCTGCCGTCATCGGCACTCTCGGCGCCATGGGAAGCGGTGCCGCCGTTATTCCTCATCTTCGTCCTCCTCGAGTGAGGAGAGGCTTCGGCGCAAGTTGCATCAACGCTACAAAGACCTCATGTGGCAACAGATGGTGCTGGCTGGTCCAAAGCCGATCCCGGTTCCCACACCAGCCATCACTTGGCTGTCACCCGAGAGGCCGACACGACTCCCCCGTGGGTCGGTCAAGACCGTCCCTCCCCCAGTGGATCCAGTCAAGACCGTCTTGGTTCGGCTGAAGCCAGCCTCTCCACCAATCGTGGTGGAGCTGCCGCCCAAGCAGCCATTGACAGGTGCTCTAAGGAGTCTTGGCCAGCCAAGGGGCTTCCCCATCGGCTGTCAGTCACCCTCACACCTGACCACCCGCGGAGGGTTGAAGGTGACTCAGGCGGTTGGCCGCTTTATGCAGACTCTGAGTCCAAGGATTCCTCACTGCACTCCCATCTGGCTGACAAGGAGTCCATGGGGGATCTCTCAACAGAGGAAGGGCCCAGTTCCTTACTGGGCATCCTCCGTCTCATCTCCGAGTCCACAGGAATGAAACTGGAGCCCGTCCAGAAGCGGGCTCGCTATCCCTTTACAGAGATTCTGGACAAAGGGGACTCTCTGATGGAGGCTTTCCCAGTGGCCGAGGCCATTGTCGACCAGCCCTGAAGCTTTGGCAGCACCCTGCATCCTGCCCTGAACCCTCTGACTGGCTGGCTCGCAGGTATGCAGTGCCCATTGGTACCCTCTCGGGTGTCATGGAACACCCCTCGGCCTCTGTGTTTCGGCGCTTGGGCAGTATCGGGGACATAGACAAGCCGCCGGACAAAGAGTCCAAGAAATTGGACCATGCAGCTAAAAAAAGTGTATGTCGCCTCCTCGCTTGGCCTCTGTCAGGGGAGCTCAGCCATCTTGATGGCACACTTCACCCATGCCCACTTGGGCTCTTTGGATAAGGTGATACCTCACCTGCCTGCAGGCCTCCAGACCACAGTAAAGTAGGTCCAAGATCAGGGCTGGGCTGTTGCCAAGCAGCAACTGCAAACAGCTCTGGACCTGGGAGATTCCTGTGCCCGTTCGGTAGTGGCTGTAGTAGCCATGCGTTGTAGGGCTTGGCTGTGGATCTTGACCTTTGCAGCAGACACTTGGCACAAGCTGGCGGATGGGCAACAACCTGTTTGGGCCCAGTGTGGAGGGTCACCTCCAGCACATTGAGAAGTCCAGTGCCACCTTGGACTCCATAACATCCGCACAGAAGGATCTCAAGAGCTCCAGGGAGCAGAAGCGAAAGCTCTTTCAGTCCTCCACTTCTGCGGCAAAACCAGCACAGCATCAGGCTGGCCAGGAGGCTCAGTCCTGGTGACCCAGGCACAAGTCAGTGGCCTTGGTGGTCCGTAAGCCCAGAGGGAAAGGACCCGGTGGCTCCTCAGCTGGGTCCTCCTCCTCCTCCAAGCCTGCTCAGTGACGGGATGGGGGGTGCCACCCTCATACCCGTCACGCATCCCCTGGGTCCTCCTGTGGGTGGCCGGCTCCGCCACTTCCTGGTCCGCTGTCACCACAGACAGGTGGGTTCTAGAAGTGGTTGGTCATAGTCTGCCTCTGGAATTGCTCCCACAAAAGTGGGAGCAAGGCAGAAGCAGGAAACTACAGACCTGTTAGTTTGACCTCAGTGGTGGGGAAAATGATGGAATCACTTCTGAAAGAAAGAATTGTTGAGTACCTAGAGGCCAGCGGGGCGCAGGACCCAAAGCAGCATGGATTCACAGCAGGAAGGTCATGTCAGACGAATCTGATCGATTTCTTTGACTGGGTGACCAAAGTAATAGACCAGGGAGGGCTGTGGTTATGCCTACCTAGACTTTAGCAAGGTATTTGACACAGTCCCGCAAAAAGATTAATAATCAAGTTAGCCAGCCTGGGAGTGGGTCCCAGGGTGGGTAGCCTGTAGCAAACTGGCTGCACAACAGGACACAGAAGGTAATAGGAATGGAACACATTCTGAAGAAAGGGGTTACTAGTGAGTACCTCAGGGCTCAGTACTGGGTCCAGTCCTCTTTAACGCCTTTATAGGTGACATTGCGGTGGGTCTGAAGGAAAGGTATGCCTTTATGGATGACACAAAGATCTGTAACAGAGTTGATACACAAGAGGGGTAGAAAGGATGAGAAGGGACTTGGCAAGGTTGGAGGAATGGTCAGACATATGGCAACTTAGATTCAATGCAAAGAAGTGCAAAGTAATGCACCTGGGAAATAAAAATCCAGGAGAAGAGTACACAATAGCAGGGGAGGTACTAACGACAACAATAATGGAAAGGGATCTGGGTGTAGTCATATCAGATGACCTAAAGGTGGGTAAGCAATGTGAGAAGTCAGTAAGGAGAGCCAGGGGGATATTGGGATGCATAGGGAGGGGCATCACAAGTAGAAAAAGGGAACTGGTTATCCCTCTATACAGACAGTTGGTGAGACCCCATCTGGAGTACTGAGTGCAGTTTTGGAGACCTCATCTACATAGACAGGATGGAAGCAGTCCAGAGGAGGGCAACTAAAATGGTGCAGGGTCTACATCAAAAACCATATGAAGAGAGACTGAGAGAGCTTAATATGTATACCCTTGATGAAAGGAGGGACAGGGGGGACATGATAGAAACTTTCAAGTACCTCAAGGGAATCAACAAAGTCCAGGAGGGTAGCATCTTTAAGAAAAGAGATGTAAGAACAAAGGGCACAATTTAAAGTTAGAGGGGGACGGCTCAGGGTATTGTGAGGAAATTATTTTCACTGGAGAGAGTGGTGGACACATGGAACCACCTTCCTGGAGAGGTTGTGGGGTCTAAAACAGTGGGGAATTCAAACATGCATGGGACAGACATAAGGCAATTATAGTGGGGGTTGCAGGAAGTAGGCTGTTGGTTAACTAGAATCTGCAGCTTATCCAATAGGTAGGGAAATGGGCAGACTGGGTGGGCCAAGTGGTCCTTATCTGCCGTCAAAGTCTATGTTTCTAGTACCCTCCAAGCCGAGCCCGTGCCCCACAGGAGGACTTGGTATCTGCAGACACTTGGTCAGCTCTTCAAGACCACATAGCCCAGCTCTTCCGCAAGGTGGTTGTGGTCAGAGTAGCGGATTCTCCAGCATACCCAGGGTTTGTCTCCAGGTACTTTCTGGTGCCAAAGTGGATGGGTGGCTGGCGCCCCATTCTAGATCTGCATGAACTGAACAAGTTCCTCAGGTCATGCACCTTCAGGATGGTAACTCTGTATCAGATCATACCATCTATAGAGCAAAATGTGGTTTTGCTCCCTCGGTTTTCAGGATGCGTTCTCTCATGTCCTGATCTGTGGTCCCACCATAGGTTCCTCTGCTTTTGAGCCAAGGGAACCCTTTACGAGTTCCAGGCCGTGTCATTCGGCCTCTCCTTGGCCCCCAGGGTCTTCACCAAATGCATTGCAATGGTGGCAGCTTACCTGAGGCGCAGAGGGGTCCGATTGTACCCCTGTCTGGACAGTTGGCTGGTTGCAGGTCCTCCCTCCAGGCAGAGGAGGTGGAGCGGACCAGGGACCTGGCCGTCCAGACCTGCACATTCCTTGGCCTCCAGATCAATGAGGCCAAGTTGGAACCCGTGCCCTCGCAGGTGATCAGCTTTATTGGGGTGGAGCTTAACTCTTGCCGAGCCAGAGCTCGACTCCCAGTGGACAGGTCGGAGATTCTCTCCTCCTTTGCCTGATCATTTTGGGTTGCACAATTGCGCCCTGCCCGAGACTTCCTGCGCCTTCTCAGTTACATGGCAGCCTGCACCAGCGTGGTCCACTGTGCCCGTTGGAAAATGAGCCACCTGCAGTAGGAGCTGGACGGTCAGTAGTCTCAGTGCAAAGGTCACTTCAACCAGATGGTTACTGTGACCCCGAAGATGTGAGACGCCCTCCAGTGGTGGCTTGTCCCAGAGCATCTGCAGGAAGGGATCCCGTTTGTCGGCCCCAAGCCGATGGTCAGCCTAATGACCGATGCCTCTCTCACAGGCTGGGGTGCCCATCTGGGGGGACACAAGAGTCCATGGGCTCTGGACCCCCAAGGAGTCCCGATGGCACATCAACCTCCTGGAGCTCCGGGCAGTTCGGCTGGTGCTGACTGCATTTGCTCCGTATGTTCGGAGTCAAGTGGTGCAAGTCCAGATGGACAACACCACAACCATATACTACCTCAACAAGTAGGACAGAACGCACTTCCTGCCTTTGTGCAAGGAAGCTCTCTATGTATGGACCCTCATGCACAGCCTGGAGGTGGATCTCATAGCCATCCATGTGGCAGTAGCCTCCAGTCAGCTGGTGGACGCCCTCAGCTGGGTAGGCGAGGCATCTTACGAGTGGTCTGTCCATCCAGAGGTAGTCCACAGTCTGTTCTCCCAGTGGGGCACCCCTCAGGTGGACCTGTTTGCCTCCAGGGAGAACGCAAAGCTGAAGCTGTTCTGTGCCCGCCCCCCTCAGCAGGGCTCCTTGCAGGGGGATGCCTTCTCAAGGCCTTGGGCCCCTGGCCTCTTCTGTGCCTTCCCTCCACTTCCTTTGATCCACAAGGTGCTGCTCAAGGTCAGGAGGGACAAGGCACAGGTGATCCTGGTGGCTCTGGACTGGCCACGCCAGTTTTGCTACGCCAGTCTCCTCAGCCTCAGCAACAGGCTCATGAAGCGTCTTCCACTACACCCGGACCTGCTCTCCATCAGTCAGGGGAAGGTACTCCACCCGGACCTTCAATCCCTGCACCTGACTGCCTGATTACTGAGCGGCTAGAGTTCCAGGCTTTGGGTCTCTCCAAAGATGTCCTAACTGTGGTGCAGGCATCTAGAAAGGAATCAACCAGAAAATGCTGTGCCTTCAAATGGAAGAGATTCTCTGTTTGGTGTCAGGGCAAGTGGCTGGACCCTTTGTCCTGTCCGGTGGCCAGCATTTTGGACTACATGTGGTCCCTCTCCAAAGGAGACTTCGGTCAGTGACCCTTAAGGTGCACCTGGCAGCCATCTCTGCTTACCGGACGCAGGCTGAACGGCAGTCATTTGGAGCAGGAGAAGGTGGTCTAGCGCTTTTTCAAAGGCTTCGATCACATTTCCCCTCTGCTGCGTGAACCACCACCACAGTGGGACTTTTTTCTGATTTTGGCAAAGCTTATGGGCAGGCCATTCGAACTGATGCACAGGTGTGACATGTCTCACCTGTCGTAGAAGATCACTTTCCTGGTGCCTATCACGTCAGCCAGAAGGGTCAAGTGAACTTCTGGTGCTTTCAGTAGAGTCTCCTTACCTGGTCTTCCACAGGGACAAGGTTGTTCTGCGCCCCAACCCGAAGTTCCTCCCAAAGGTTGTGTTGAAGTTTCACCTTAATCAGGTGAAGACTCTTCTGGTGTTCTTCCCGAATCACACCTCGGAGGCCAAATACAGGCTCCATACTTTGGAGCTGAGGTGAGCGCTCGCTTATTACAAAGAGCGCACAGCTGGAGTTCGGGGAGAGATTCACCAGCTGTTTGTCACCTACACTGCAGCTGTACCTGGCAGACCTGCAGCCAAGCAGACGGTTGGCATGTGGATCACGTTCTGCGTTGATCTCTGCTATAGGTTGGCAGGTAGGGAGTCTCCCAGAGGGCTAAGGGCTCATTGACTGCTTCTAGGGACTTCCTTAGCCAAGAAATCTGCAGGGCTGCTACCTGGAAGTTAGCACACACCTTCATTTCCCATTACTATATTGACCTCGAGTCATGCCGGGATGCTGGTTTTGGGGCCTCAGTTCTCCGGTCTCTGTTCCCTAAGTAGGGTGTGTGCACCTTGCCTCCCTCCTCCCGGAGAACTGCTAGGAGTCTGCCAACAAATGTGAATAGAACAACATATTCACGTCCCTAGAAATACAAGCTACTCACTTGTAACAGTAGTTCTAGGAGTGGTATATGATGTTTCATCCAGCATGGACCCACCCGCCCTCCCCTGGCTCAGGCGCAAAAACTCTGCTTCCAGCGGGCAAGATCTAGCATCATGGGGCGGAGCCAAGGGATATACCACCCAGGTGGGTGGGAGGAGCCAGCTTGAAGACTTTCCAGCATATCTTAAAGGGGAATGGACGCTGCCAACAAGTGTGGATGAACAACTTATACCACTCCTAGAACTACTGTTACAGGTGAGTAACCTGTGTTTTTATTCCAGGTACTATGGTATCCCTCTCTAAAGATGCAGATACTGAATAATCAGCCCTGGATGCAACTAAGTACCAGTTTCATATGGCAGTATATACCAGTGACACTGCATCCAGGATCATGGCCCATGCAATATCTTTAAGAAGGTTTGCCTGCCTGCCTCAGAACTACAAACCTGTCCCAAGACACCCAAGTGAACACCATGGATTTCCCCTGTGAGAGAAACTCCTTATCTGGTAACAACACAGAGGCATACATGAAAAAGGCAGACGAGTACAAAGCCACCTATAACAGCAACAATGAGAAGGAAAAGACCTCCACTTCCAGTAGGCCCCATGGAAGGGGTGGTATGATGAGTTTGCAACACGATTGGGCGCCACTGAAACGGCGACTAATCACGTCGCTTATGCTAGAAGCGACCATGGAGGGAGGGCCACTGGATGGGGGTGGCGAACATAGCTTAATATCTCTGTCACTACATGTATGCACATGGGGGCAAGCACGCATAGCGAGGGAGGGAAGGATTGTGAGGGGTGCCACGGCGAGCTGCTCCGTGACGGGTGGGTGGGTACAAGGTTGCACCTGCACAGGGTGCCAGGTTCGGGCGCGGTGCAGGCACCTTATGTTGTGCCCGCCCCAGATTTTTTTTCTGCTCCCCTCAACATACACCCCTGGAGTTGAGAATCCTTCAGTTGGGGGTGCAGGGCAACCTCACATTAACATTAGAATTGTAAGTCCTCAGCACCATTTGCTGTGCACTCAGGGACTATTTTATGGCGTGTATCGCCCTAATGGCGATTGCTATTCTGCAGTCGCTGTTATCATATAGAGCCAAAGGGGATGTAGGGGTACGGGTTATTTTCCCTGTGGTTTCCTGCCTTAAGTCTTCTCTCATCTGAGAGGCTTCTTTAGAGGTAGGGGCAGGAGAGGCTCCAAACGTGCTGACCCAACCCCAGCACCCAAGGATCAGCCCAAGCAGAACCCCTGACAAGTCGGTTCAGGTTGCTAATCCATTGACAGGTGGTGGGGGAGACTGGCTCACTTGTTCCAGGAGTGGAAAAACATCACCACAGACTAGTGGGTCCTGGAAGTTGTGATCCAGGGGCTCACTGCAGTTCAAAAAATTCTCCAGACTGCAGGTTAGCAAAAACTTCACACCTCCCACTCCAACAGAGAAGATCCTGCTGGAGTTAGAGGTCAAAAAGTTGATGCGGGCAAAAGCAGCAGAAAGAGTCCCCCCTTTTCAGTGGGGAAAGGGCCTTTATTCAACGTACTTCCTCACCCACAAGAAAAATGTGGAGTGGCGACCCAGTTTGGATCTCAGATATCTGAACAAATGCTTGAAAAAGGAAAAGTTCAAGATGATAACCCAGACTGCAGTGATACCATCCTTTCAGCAAAGGGACTGGCTAGTTCTCTGGACCTGGAAGATGCCTATTTTCATATTCCAGTCAGGCCCAGCCACAGGAATTGTTTAAGGTTCAGGGGAGGAACTGGCTACTACCAGTTCTCAGCCCTCTCCTTTGGACTCTCCTCAGGTCCCAGGGTGTTAACAGAGTGCTTAGCCATGGTGGCAGCACACCACAAAAGACAGAGATTACAGGTTTTCTCTTACCTAGATGACTGGCTGGTCACAGGAAAATCACACCAGCAGGCCAGGGCCTCTCTTCTCCTTGCCCAGAGCACCCTTGAGGACTTGGAGTTTCTCGTAAATGCCCAAAAGTCCCAGACAGCCAGTTTGTGCTGGATTTCATAGGAGCAGAGTTGGATGCCTCCAAGGGAGGACCTTCCTGCTTCTGGACAGTGTGGAAAATCTTGTAAATCTGGCAAAGTCTTTCATCCTGGGTCAACCCAGGCCAGCAAAAGACTTCCTCCAGCTGTTAGGCCATATGACCTCACCCACAGCTCTGGTGGCAGGGGCCAGGTTTCAAATAAGAGACATCCAGTACCATCTAAGGGCCCACTGGTCCCAAAAATGAGACCCTCCCTCAAGGCTGGTGCCTGTAACAAAGTCTCTCTTATGAGCACTAGACTGGTGCAAAGAAGAGGGCAACTTCAGGGAGGGAGTACCCTTCCTGCAGTGGTCACCCACAGTTCTAACAACAGATGCCTCTCTCCTAGACTGGGGAGCTCACCTGGGTGACCTGACAGTAAGTGGGGTATGGTCCCCCAGGAATCCCAGGAGCACATGAACCTGCTGAAGCTCAGGGAAGTTTTCCTGGGTCTGCAGTCTTTTGCTGCCCAGGTCAAGGGTCAGTCAGTCCAGGACAGGACAGACACAACACCACTACCATGTACTACATCAGCAAACTGGGAGGCACAAGATCCTCCAAGCTGTGTACAGAAGCTATGAAGATCTGGAAACTGGCTTACTCCCTCGAGGTGCAGCTTTCTGCAGTTCACCTGCCAGGGAAAATGTGTCTTGGCAGATTCCCCTCAGCAGGATCAGCAAGGGACATCATGAATCTACCCTGAACAAGTAAGTATTGGCCACAGTGTTCAGAATATAGGGCACACTGGAGACGGATCTGTTTGCTTCCAGGGAGAACCACCAGCTCCCCATGTTTTGTTGCAGGCCTCCAGCAGTGGGCTCGGTGCCAGTGGATGCTGTGTCTCTAGGCTGGTCCAGAAGGGTCCTGTATGCTTTCCCTCCCTTCTCTCTCTCTCTTGCTGAGGGGGTTATTGAAGCTGAGGAGCCAGTCTGCCACCATAATACTGGTGGCCCCAGATTGGGCCAGACAAGTCTTGTACTCCTTCCTCTTGGCCCTCTCCATCAAGCAGCCCATCCGCCTCCCACTGAGGTACAATCTGCATACCATGTCCCAGGGCAGAATCACCTTTCTGAACCAACCTCAGGTCACTATGCCTCAAGGCATGGCTCTTGAAGAATTAGAGTATTCTGACTTTCACCTCTCTGGGCAAGTTCTGTAGGTCCTCAGGGTCTCCAGGAAGCCAGCTACTAGGAAAACCTATGCTTCCAAATGGAAAAGATTCTCTCTGTGTTGTGCCCCTAAGCAACTCAGCCATTTACAAGCAGATCTGTCCACAATCCCGGACTACTTGGTCCACCTTCAGTCCTTGGGCCTCAGGCCTTCAACCCTTGAGGTGCACCTAACTGCGGTATTTGCTTGTTTCAGCAGGTAGAGAGTAAACGGTGGCTTCACACCCCATTTGCAGCAGATTCATTAAAGGGCTTCTGCACCTGCATCCCCTAGTTAGGGACCCAGTCCCCCCTTTGGGATTTGAACCTGTGCATAGCAAAGTTTTTGGACTCCCCTTTTGAGCCCATGGCTACTGCTGATTTGAAGAGTGTTCCTGGTTGCCATAACTTCTGCCAGAAGGGTGTGTGAGTTGCAGGTCCTCTGGACAGACCCGAATTACATCATCTTTCACCGGGACAAGGTAGTCATAAGGACTAACAGAAAATTTCTCAGTAAGGTGGTGCCCGAGTTTCACCTGACTGAGTCCATTACCCTTCCAGTGTTCTTTAAAGCAAAATCCAGCTCTGGAGAGCAGAGACTCCACAGCCTAGATGTTAAGAGGGGACTTCGTAGATTTCATAGGTTCATACAGAGCATAGAAGACCGAAGTCCATATAGCGTGCCCCTGTACTAACTATACTCTTGAATCTTATTTGATGTTAAGTGTCGGTCCAGTTTGGTTTTAAACTCCTTCATATTTTTACTGGTTACCACTTCCACTGGAAGTCCATTCCAGACTGGCACCACCCTTAAATTAAACCATTTGTTTTCTTTTTATGGTCTGGTACCTTTCCCTGGATAACTGTAGTGAGTGGGCTGTAGAGTGGTAACTTTGCTCTCTGATATCCAGTCCCAGCTGTTCCCATAGCCCCTCTTCAGACGTAGCCCTATAAACCAAACACATATCCCCTCTTAGCCTGCCGAACTCCAGGTAATATAGACCCAGTTCCGGCAGCCTCTCCTTGTATTCCATGTCTTTGACATCTGAAATCAACCGAGGTACCCTACTTTGTACCCTCTCGATAGCTTTTACCTCCCTTTTATACCCTCGTGACCAGAATTGAGCACAGTATTCCATGTGCAGCCTCACCAGTGATGTATACAACAGGACCAGCACCTCCCTCCTTCTGCTACTTGTATGCCTGCCAGTACAGTTCAGTATACCGCTAGCTTTTTTTTTTACCACCTGACAGCAATGAATTTTAAAGCTTAGGCAGTTTGATATTTTGATACTTAGGTCCCTCTTGTCCATGACATCCCTTAGTGTTTTCCCGTTTAGTGTGTAATTTGCTTTAATATTTTTATTGCCGAAATGCATTATGGTGCATTTGTGTTAAATGCTAGCTTGTATTTATCTGCCCATTCCTCCAACTCATGAAGGTGCTGACTGTGATATTTTAGTCTCCTCTATATTATTTACTTCAAGGGACGTGGATATGTTGTTTATCCACACTTCTTGGCATGTCCCTTTCCCCTTTAATTCTTGCTGGAAGGTCTTAAAGCTGGCTCCTCCCTCCCACCCGGGTGGTATAATCCTCGGCTCCGCCCCACGATGCCAGATCATCCTTTCCACTGGAAGGTTCAGGTTGCCTCCTCTCTGCCCCCGCATTTTGTAGGCCCTGGCTTCATTTCCTTTGGACTCTCTGAAGATTAAGCTCATTCGAGCTAGCAATTGCGAATTTTGCTATTCGATCATGGAAGATGAATCTTACTCCGGCGTCTGTCGGTGCCCGTGCAGCCAGAAAATGTTGCGCACAGACCCGCATACCGCGTGCGTTTACTGTCTGGTGTCAGCATGACACTTCACTCTGCGAGATTTGTCTCATGTAAGCCACCTGAACGCTCTCGACGATCATCTCAAGCTGGGCAGGCTCAAAACGGAATCCTCCGTGAAATCAAAGGAGGCCGGTTGGGTCTCCCGCGGCTGCATGATTCGCCACGCAATTAGAGCAAATGCAGGCCTTCGAGGAAGAGGCAGCACGGGCTGCAGAGCCTCCTCCTCAGCCAATTTTGTTCTACTCAATCTGGGCTCCACCTTCCGGCTCCTTCGGGAGATATGAGTCTCGCCATTAAGGGCGAGGATCTTGGGATGACGTGTCTCCTGGTCCCATAAAAGGACAAGGAACTGAGAGATTCTTCATCTCGGCAAAAGACATTCTTGGAATCGAAGAGCAATCAAGTCCCAGGATCTTTAGTCGAGACTGCTACTTACAACCTCTGACTTCTCGGCTCTGCTGACTGGTCAGCCGGTTGAAGTCTCGATCGACAGTGCGGTGGAGATCTCTCACAACCAGGTCGATCTGTTGTTGCCCGACGAGGCCGATAACTCTCTTTCTACGACTCCGGTCCTGCCTCTTCCCGAGAAGGAGACTCAGCCAGCTGGTAATCCCATCAAGGAAACGGTCCTTGATCCAGGAAAATCGCTGGTTCCCCCAGTGTCTCCCAAGCGGCCCAGTCAGCCAGTCTGATCGAGGTCTCTGACTCCCTCGACCGATAGGCAGAGCAGGCGCATAAGCGCTCAAACAAAAGGCAACGCCAACAACTCATCTTAGTCGTCCTCAGACGAGGAGAAGATTCGACGGACACTCCGTCGACACTACTAAGATCTCATGTGGCAACAGCTGATATTGTCCTTCCTAGGGATTCTCCGCCTTATCTCCGAATCCACTGAGATTCCCTTGGAGCCCATCCAGAAACTAGCAGAGTACCCCTTTATGGGTATCCTAAAAAGGAGAGATACCCCGACAGAAGCTTTCCCAGTGGCCAAGGCCATTGTTGGTCCAGCTTTAGAGCTTTGGCAGCATCCTGCCTTCTGTCCAGCGCCGTCGGCTCTGATGGCCCATAAGTATACAATGACCATTGGTTCCCTCTCTGGGTTCACAGAACACCCCTCTGTGGAGGAGTTGGTGACCGCTTCTGTGTTCAGGCACACAGGAAGCTCAGCAGACACGGATAGACCTCAGGACAAGGAGTCTAAAAAATTGGACCACTCTGCCAGGAAGGTCTATGCCACCTCTTCTCTAGGCTTCCGTCAGGCAAGCTCAGACGTCATCATGGTGCATTTTTCTCATGCCCTGCTGGGCTTCTTGGATGAGGTTCTCCAGCACCTCCCTTTGGACCTTCAGACCACGGTCAAGCAGGTCCGGGACCAGGGTCGGGCCGTGATGGCCCTGGACCCCGGGGCCTCATGTGCCTGTTTGGTGGCAGCCGCAGTTGACGTGCCACCGCAGGGCCTGGCTGAGATTATCCACCTTCACGGCGGATACCCAGCACAAACTCACTGATGTTCCTTTCCTGATCACCGATCTCTTTGGCCCAGGTGCGGATGGTCTCCTTCAGTGAATCGAGCAGTCCAGTGCCACCTTGGACTCAGCTACTGCTTTTTTTTACCCCACTTGCCAGTTTTCCGCCCGGTCACGGGATCCCCCTGCTGCGGCATCCCCCTAGCCGCAGGCTCCCAGTACCCCTGGCTTGCCCCAGTGGGACGTGGCACCCCTCAGCCCTTAGGGTGCTACCTAACGACGGAATAGGATGGGAGCCGTGCTCTGGGGAGCTTCCATTGCAGCCCGAGGGACGGCATCATAGAGGCTCTGGAGTGGGCGAGTTTTACCCCTTAAGGGGCATGAGCATGCAATGACGCCCAGAGTCTGCCCCGCCCCTTTTGACGCCAGGTCCCGAGTGCTTGGGGCTCTCCTGGTCTCCACCAGGAGTCCTCCGTGCACTGGCGACTCACCGCACCCCCGGAGAAGGAGGCAGTGGTGAGGAGCTCGATCCTTCTCCCCAGCCAACCCTCCAGTGACCAGAGTCCGCTTCAGACCCGGGTCACGGCATCGAAGCGAATCCAAAGCTGCGCCGGCAGGCTGGACTCAGCTACTTCTGCTCAGAAAGACGCCCCTGGCTCCAAGAAACAGCAGAAGAAGCTGTTTCGGCACCCTGCTCCTGCAGCCAAGCAGCCTTCCATCCAGGGTGGGCAGCAACAGCAGGCACAGGCTTGGCGCCCTCGGGCCAAGTCTGGGCCTCCAGCAGCCTGCAGTCAGGGAGGTCGGAGTTCAGGCAGTTTCCAATCTGGACCCTCTTCTTCCAAGCCTGCCCAGTGATGGGATAGGGGCTGCCACCCCTATTCCTGTCACGCCAGCTCTGGGTCATCTCGTGGGGGTCTGGCTCTGCCACTTTATTTTCCGCCTGGTCCGCTGTTACCACAGACAGGTGGGTTCTAGAAGTGGCTGCCTCTGGAATTCGAGCTGTACCCTCCCAGCCGAGCTGGTGCCCCACGGGAGGAAAGGGTATCAGTCCACACTCAGTCGGCTCTTGAGACAACATAGCCAACTCCTCCTCAGGGAGGCAGTGGCCTGAGTGACAGATCCCTCAGTCATCCCAAGGTTTGTTTCCAGGTACTTCCTGGTCCCGAAGCAGATGGAGGGCTGGCACCCCATTCTAGATCTGCAGGACCTGAACCAGTTTCTCAGGCCACGCACCTTCAGAATGGTAACTCTGTCCCAGGTCATAAATTCCCTGGAGCAGAACATGTGGTTCTGCTCACTGGATCTCCAGGATGCGTTTTCTCATGTCCCAATCCGTCCATCTCACCAGCGGTTCCTCCGCTTTGGAGCGGAAGGAACCCTCTACGAGTTCCGAGCCATACCAATCGGCCTGTCATCGGCCCCACGGATCTTCACCAAATGCATTGCAGTGGTGGCAGCCCACCTCAGGCATCGAGGGGTCAGAGTCTATCACTACCTCGACGATTGGCTCTTAATGGGTTCCACCCAGCAAGAGGTGGAAAGGTCCAAGGATCTGGCCCTCCAAACCTGCCCTCATGCCTTCGCAGGTGATATGCTTCATCGGGGCAGAGCTCGACTCCTACCAAGCCAGAGCCCTGCTCCCAGCGGACAGGGCGGAGGTTCTCTCCTCCTTTGCCCAGTAATTTCTCGTTGGGCACTTGCACCCTGCCCAGGACTTTCTGCACCTTCTGGGGTACATGGTGACTTGCACCACTGTGGTCTGATAGGCCTGGTGGCATATGCGCCCCCTTCAGTGGGAGCTGGCTGCCCAGTGAACTCAGCACCAAGGTCATTTTGACCAGCTGATCACTGTGACCCAGAACATGTGGGATGCTTTCCAATGGTGGACTGTCCCGGATCATCTGCAGGAAGGAATCCCGTTTGTCCGCCCCAAGCTGAGGGTTGTCCTCACGACCAGTGCCATATGCGCCCCCTTCAGTGGGAGCTGGCTGCCCAGTGAACTCAGCACTAAGGTCCTCACGATCAATGCCACTCTCACGGCTTGGGGAGCCCACATGGGGAACAGGGACCACGAGTTCTGGACCCCTGAGGAATCCCGATACCGTATCAACCTGCTGGAGCTCAGAGCAGTCAGACTGGCGCTATCAGCTTTCGCTCAGCAGCTCCGGGGGTCAAGTGGATCAAGTCCAGATGGACAATACCACGACCATGTACTACCTCAACAGACAGGGCGGCACGCACTCCCGGCTGCAGTGCAGGGAAGCGCTCTGCATTGGACATTCGTGAGCCGACTGGAGGCAGATCTCCTAGCCATCCATGTGGCAGGAACCTCAAACCAATTTGCGGATGCTGTGAGCCGCATAGGCGAGACATCCCACGAGTGGTCTCTCCATCCAGAGATAGCTAACAGCCTATTCTACCACTGGGGCAAACCGCTGGTGGACCTGTTTGCCTCCAGGGAAAACACCAAGCTGAGGCTGTTTAATGCTGCCCCCCCGCAGGGGGATGCCTTCTCGAGGCTGTGAACCCCAGGCCTCTTCTACGCCTTCCCCTCCATTTCCCTTGATCCACAGGGTGCTTCTCAAGGTGAGGAAGGACAAGGCGCAGGTGATTCTGGTAGCCCCAGACTGGCCCGCTAGTTCTGGTATCCATAGCTCCTCAGCCTCAGCAACAGGTCCCCGAGGCGTCTTCCAGCATGCCCGGACCTGATAACAGTCCAACAGGGGATGGTACTCCATCCGGACCTTCAATTCTTGCACCAGACAGCCTGGTTCCTGAGCGACTAGAGTTCCAGGCTTTGGGTCTCTCCGAGGATGTACTCACAGTAGTGGAAGCATCCAGGAAGGAGTTGACCAGGAAGTGCTATGCCTTCAAATGGAAAAGGTTTTCCATTTGGTGTCGGGGCAAGGGCCTGGACCCTTTGTCCTGTGGCTAGCATTTTAGACTACCTTTGGTCTTTGTCCAAAGGGGGTCTTCGACTGTTAAGATGCACCTGGCAGCTATCTCTGCTTACCTGGCGTGGGCTGGTCAGCAGATGGTGGCACAGGTGAAGGTGGTCTGGCGCTTTTTCAAAGGCCTCGATCACATATCCCCTCCGGTGCGTGAACCTCCACCTCCGTGGAATTTACTGCTGGTTTTGGCTAAACTCATGGGCAAGTCATTCAAACCTATGCACAAGTGTGAGATGTCACACTTGTGGAAGACCAGCTTCCTGGTGGCTGTCACATCAGCCAGAAGGATTGGGGAGCTCCAGGCGCTTTCGGTGGAGTCTCCTTACCTGGTCTTCTACAGGGACAAGGTTGTCTTGCACCCCCACCCGGAATTCCTCCTGAAGGTGGTGTCAGAGTTTCCCTTGAATCAGATATTGACTCTGCCTGTGTTCTACCCGAACTACACCTTGGATGCCGAGTACAGGCTCCATGCCCTGGACCTGAGACGTGCGCTCTTCTACTACAAGGAGAGAATGTCGGAAATTCGGGGAGAGGTTCACCAGCTGTTTGTCACCTACGCTGAAGCCGCACCTGGCAGACCTGCAGCAAAGTGGACGATTAGCAGATGGATTACATCGTGCATTGATCTCTGCTATAGGTTGTCGGGTAGGGAGCCTCCCGTAGGGCTAAGGGCTTATTCCACCCTCCACACCGCTGCATCGGTGGCTGCTTCCAGGGACATCCCTATCCAGAAAATCTGTCAGGCTGCTACCTGGAAGACAGCAAACACCTTCATCACCCACTACCACATCGACCTTGAGTCACGCCGGGATGCTGGTTTTGGGGCCTCGGTTCTCCAGTCTCTGTTCCCTAAGTAGGGGTATGCGCCTTGCTTCCCTCCTCCTGGAGAACTGCTTGGAGTCTGCCAAGAAGTGTGGATTAACAGCATATCCACGTCCCTAGAAAAATGGGTTACTCACCTGTAACAGTAGTTCTAGGCGTGTTATATGTTGTTCATCCACACGGACCCACCTGACCTCCCCGGCTTCGACATACAACCTGGCTTCCAGCGAGCTTAGATCTGGCGTCATGGGGTGCAGCCAAGGGTTATACCACCTGGGTGGGTGTGAGGAACCAGCTTTAAGACCTTCCAGCAAGAATTAAAGGGGAAAGGGACATGCCAAGAGGTGTGGATGAACATATACCACTCCTAGAACTACTATTACAGGTGAGTAACCTGTTTTTCCATCCCTAACCTGGTATTATCTGCAAATTTCAATTCCCAAACATTCTGCGTGCTTGTCATGGAATGTATGCAGATGTTAAATAAACAGGGGCCCTGTACAGCTCCTTGGGGCAGTCCACTTGTCACCTCTGACCATGCTGAATAAGACCCTTTGATGCATACCCTTTGTTTTCTGCCACTCAGCCATGAGGCTGTCCAGCGGGATATGTTCCCCTGGATTTTGTGCTCAATAAGAACATCTACTGGCTCTCCATGGGGGACCCTATCAGTCGCTTTTGAGAAATCCAGGAAAATGACATCCACCGAGTGCCCACAATCCAGTACCCTACTGACTTTGCCATAAAACTCCAACATGTTAGTCTGGCATGAGCGGCCTTTGGTGAAGCCGCATTTGGTATAATCGATGTCCCCTGCCAGTAGTATGTAATCGGTAATATGGTCCTTAATTATCCCTTCTAAGATCTTGCCCAACACTGCCGTCAGGCTGACAGGCCTATAGTTACCCACATCTTGTTTGGAACCTTTTTTGTAAATGGACAGCACATCTGCCCGCCTTCACACCTCCCCTTGGTCCAAGGATTTCTGAAAAATTGCTGTTATTGGTCCTGCCATTTCCACTGCCAGTTCCTTGATAACCCTGGGGTGCAGACCGTCAGGGCCCTGAGCTTTATTTTGGTCACTTTTGAGTAACCTTT
This sequence comes from Neoceratodus forsteri, assembly GCA_016271365.2. NCBI lineage: Eukaryota > Metazoa > Chordata > Ceratodontiformes > Ceratodontidae > Neoceratodus > Neoceratodus forsteri. The sequence goes on along the minus strand of CM057458.1, from coordinate 1,098,301,933 downwards.
TCCTAATATCAGTCTGTAGAACCAGACTGCCTTTGTTTGAGCTATCTAAATGAGATTTAGCCCCCAGAGTTTAGGTCCTTAGTGAGGTTCAGGTAGTTACTACCTGGACCGCACTAAGTATCTCGGGTCTTCCCACTCACTGCTGTTCCTCACATATGGTGATGTGGGAAAAGGTAGGCCAGCCTCCAAGAAAACTATTGCTTGCTGGATAGTCTCCAGCATTCAGTTCTGTTACAGCAAAGCTGGCAAACTATCACCACAGGGTCTCAGGGCACACTCCACGCATGGTACTGTACCTCTGCCTCTGTGGCAGCTGCAAGGGATGTCCCCTTGCTAGAAATCTGTAAAGCAGCTACCTGGAAAACAGTACATACTTTTACAAAACACTGTTGCCTGGATGTGCAGTCCAGAAGGGATACCAGGTTTTGCACTGCTGTCTTGCAGAACCTTTTCCCTAAGTAGGTTCTGTACCCAGCCTCCCTAAGTAGGTTCTGTACCCAGCCTCCCAAGGTACTGCTTTATAGTCTGCAACAGTAAGCACGGTGAGGGATTCCTGGGGTTTGAAGAAAAAATTACTTACAATAGTAATATTGTTTCTTTCAAGGGATCCTTCACTGTGTATAACATGCCTGCACTACTTCCCCTTCCAGAACCTGGAAAAGGTTCTCCCAAGATTCAGTTTGTGTTTTAGTCTTCAGTTTATAACATTTGCCTGAGCATTACATTTGCATTGCTTACCATTAATTAACTTATTGATGCTTAACATTAGTCTGCCGTAGCTTGTCCTGTGGGACCAATCTTTAGGGGTTTTCTATTTTTCTTATATTTTTCCTTAGGTTTAGGTTAGCTAGCTTAGTGGTCACTGCTCCCCTGGCTATCAAAATCAGTCTGATGTTGGAAGGCAGGGTGGAGGGTGGCCACACAGCGAAGATTTGAATTTCATTCCATTGTTCCCTAATCTACATAAAATTCTACTCTCTGGGGCAGCTCAGACCTGCAAGCTGATGAGGGATCCCTTGGAAGAAGCAATATTACTATGATAAGTAATTTTTTCTACCAGTTCATGTGCTACAAAGATGACATTGATTCTGCTGTAAGAGTCATGGGCCACCGAATAACATGAAAAGTCTATGTCATTGGATGAAGCACCCACCATATGTCTCAAAATCCCACATTTTGATCTTCAGAGCTAACTTGAGCAATCACCTGGTGTTCCTGCCGGTGACCCGGGCCGGTTCTGTTGAGGAAGGGGGTCAAAGCTAAATTTAAATCTCCCCCGTAACAATCCCTGCTGGGTTGGGAGGAAGCTTCCGTAGTATGAGCTGGAAAAAATCAGGATCTGGATTATTGGTAGTGTAAATACTTCCAAGCATATTTGGTTCTCCCTGATAAGTTCCTTCTACCAAGATAACTCATCTGAAACTGAAACCTGTCTGTATCCCTCATTTCTTGATGAATCCCCAGTTGCAACCCTTTCTTACACAGTCTGGCTACGCCTCTTTGCTCGGAGGCAAAACTACTATGGCACACTTGCCCAACCAAGGAGCAGTGGAGCCGCATTTCCTCCTCATCCAGTAGATGCATCTCCTGAATCATTGCAATGTCGCATTGCATATTTTAAGTTGCAGTAAAATGTTCCTTCTTTTTAGCAGACAGTTGAGTCCTCTGGTGTTCCAGGAGATTATTTTTAATGAATCAAACTCAGTCATATTAAAAATATCGAGGTGAAGGTGCATCAGGGGTAATAACTCCGAAGATCAGTCCTTCCATACCATCTCCCACCCCCCTCCCCTGTCCTTCTCAGCAGTACCTACAGGACCCAACAAACCCCACCAGAGAATACAAGTAAAATACATGTGCCTTATTCTGTGCTGCTCAGCAGGAGCAAATACTACAATTTGAAAGGATTTCCTATAAATAGAATAACTAGGGAACTGTAACACAGTAGCAGGAAGTAGTATTTATGGAACGTAACTCAGTCGAGTAGCTGAAAAAAAAGAAGACACTGCTCGGTTGAGCAGTTTCACCTGGTGGAGGCAACCAGTAACTATCTCTAGTGGATAGTTGGGATGGCTATTAAGCCGTCACTCACACAGACCCCAGGGTGCACACAGGAAAAACCCCTACCAGACCCTGAATCCCCCCCCGCCCCATATAACTCCTTAGCCTTGGTTAAAGAACACAACAGACGTCCAAGGTTTCTGTGGGGTGTCATGAATATGTTTTCAGGTTTCTACAGTAGGTTAAATTACTTAAAACAAACACAAGAATTGCAGAGGCCCTTTGGGGAGGAAAAGCGAACAATTAAAGGAAGAGTATTACAAAAGCATATGAAGGATGGTGGTCTGGCATTACCATGTTTTAAATATTACTATTGGGCCACCCAGTTGGCATTTCTCCAGTCCCCTGTCACAGGCTCTGTCCCCGCCTGGTGCCAAATGGACGGGGAATCATTAACTGGTGGTCTGCTGCGAGGACTCTTATCCCCAATACTCAACAAACAAATACCACCCAAATTAACCAACCCGTTCACAAATCAGTTGGTCAGAGTATGGAGAGGTGCTCACCAATGTATTGACCACAACAAGGAATTGCCTCTTAATGCAGCTCTGCATTCAAGCTTTGCTGACCTTAAAGGATATAATGTATTTACACATGAGGCACTACTACAATGGTGGAAGCGGGAATGAGGTGTGCTGGTGACCTTTAATTTGGAGGCTTCCTTAAACCCTTCACTGAGCTCCCAACAATAATATGTCATAAAGTCAGGGAATTTTTTGCCTACTTGCAGATCAGACAACATTTGGCCAATGTGACTCCCTTGTTGTTACCAACTGAAGAAAGATTTTGTAAACCACAACCTAATATGTATATCTTAATTAGTTTCTATAGACTATTTCTAGTGGCCATGTATACCCCCGCAGTTAAGGCCAAGGTGGACTGGGAGTTAGATCTGGACATTACCATCGATAATGCAGCTTGGAAAAATGTCATTAGAAATGTCCATCAGTGCTTCATATGAACTGCGTGGAATACAGTTCTATTTTTTGTATAGCGCCTATCTTCCACCTTCAAAGCTCCATAGGTTTGACCGAGACAGGAACCCGATTTGCCCTAGGTGCCATGTGGGGGTGGGAAATTCTGTTCACATGGCCCTGCTATTTTCTAAAGTGGCTTCCTTTTGGTATAGTATACATGAACAAATGGAGAAACATAGAATTTGACGGCAGGTAAGGACCGCTTTGCCCATATCCCTACCTACTGGATAAGCTGCAGATCCTAGTTAACCAGCAGACTTCTTCCTACCCCCACCCCTAGAATGGCCTTATGACTGTCCCATGCATGCTTGAATTCCACCACTGATTTTGACTCCACAACCTCCTCCGGAAGGCCATTCCATGCATCCACAACCCTCTCTGTGAAAAAATACTTCCTTAAATTACCTCTGAGCCGCCCCCCATCTTCAAATTGTGCCCTCTTGTTCTTGCACACCTCTTTTTTTGAAAGATGCTACCCTCTTGGACTTTGTTGATTCCCTTGAGGTACTTGAACGTTTCTATCATGTCCCCCCTCTCCCTCCTTTCCTAGAGGCTATACATATTAAGCTCCTTTCGTCTCTCTTCATATGTCTTCCGGTGCAGACCCTGCACCATTTTAGTTGCCCTCCTCTGGACAGCTTCCATCCTGTCTATGTCTTTGAATCTTGAAGAAAACCTTACCGAATTCACCCATGGAGCTCATTCTGGGAGCTGAACCCAAACCACTGGGTCCCCATGGGAAGTCAGACTATGGAGTATTGCTTTGGTTAACACAAGAAAAACTACTGCACAACACTGGGTTAGTGATACCCCACCCAGTACAGCCCACTGGCTTAATAATTTATTATTATACATGAAAATTGAAAGATACCAGCTTACAGTAATGGGGCAAACAGCTGTATTTGACAGAACTTGGAATACTGTAATGAAAGCCATAGAACAAGGTGTAATTAACACGTAATGCATTAGTGATGGTTGACCACACAGTTCTTAGTATAATCTCACTGCCTAGGGCTAAGAAACGTGGTTACCTATAATGTGAAGATAATGACCATTGACTACATGTTTCATAAACTGTAATACTTAATGTGATGGGTAGATGAGATGCTTGGATCTGTGGCCCACTCAAAGTTGGTGTAAGTTCTTTCCATGTATCTTCTGTCTAAATGTGAGCTTCCTGTTACCCATGTATACATATCCATGTAAATCTGAAGGTTTTCAATAAAATATGTTTACAAAAAAGAATTGCACAAGCCCACTTGGCTAGATGACTTCTCGGCTTGCCTCTGTGGGAAGTACTCTTTCTGCTGACCTACAGGCTATTTTCTGGTCACGTGCAGCATTGTGGGATAGCAAAGTAATGGGAACATGGGGGTTATTTAACTGGGGGGTCTCTAGCTACAGTTTCAGACATTGCATCAAGACATTTCTCCTTTAAAGTATGTAATTCCCCATGATCATCTTCGGGGGTATCTCAGTCATCAGGTCACACCATAGGAATTTCTCCATCGGTGAAGCGGGATCCACACGGAAGATTTTCAGCAGTACAGCTGGGGCCGCCCACGCTGACATCATGTGACGATGTCACCAACCCTATAAAGGTGTGAGCAGCAACGCTCCCTTCTCAGTTCTTTCCTGCCATCTACTTGTTCACATGGGTCTCCACAGAAGCTCTGATACAGTTTTGTGCTATTTTCTTTTATGGGAAGTTGACCCTGTCTCCTTTTGAGCCAACCGCAACTTGCAAGCTGTGCTTTCTTTCCTTGAAAGCATTATTTTTAGTAGCTATTACTTCTGCTCAAAGAATTTCAGAGCTTCAGGCTCTGTGGTGAGAGGCGTCTTATTTGAAATTTCAAAGTCTTTGTGCACAAATCCTACGTTTCTTCCTAAGGTGGTGTCTGAGTTTACACAGAACCAGTCTAGCCACCTTCCTGTTTATTTTTCAGAGCGTGCCAATCCAGTGGAAGCACTGCTCCATACAGTACATTAGATGTGTGTAAAACTTTGAAATATTACCTGCTCTGAACCAAGGAATATAGAAAGTTGAAGCAGTTGTTTGTTTATTTCACCCCAGGTAGAGAGGGTGTTTGGGTTTCTAAACAATGTTTGTCCAAATGGTTGGCTAATTGCATCGTGTTCTGCTACAAGTATGTAACCCAGGGCCGGTAAGCCATTTGTATCTGACAGCAATACCAGGTGGGCTGGGTTCGGGGAGGAATTGGTCACTCGGCTCAAAAGCTAGGTTTGGCTGCTCTGCACAGGGGCACCCAAATAACTCAGAACACAGGAAGCAATAACTGTAATGTCCAATAACAGCAGTGGGATTCTAAAGTGTGGCTTTTTATTCACATCCAACAGAATAAACAAAGCATAGACGGACCCCCACAGGGCTACACTCCTGGTAATGCAGATTAAAAGAGAGTAAAACACTTCCTCAACACTTTAGCCCTCAGGCTCTGAACCCACTGTGCACACAGCCCGGACTTGGCACGCTGCTTGGGGTTACACAGCCCTTTTTCAGAGCGAACTCACCCTTTGGTTGCAGGTGCCCCACAGGCGTTTCCTCCACAAGGAATTTCTCTCTCTCAGAGCTTCTGGTGCCTCAGCACAAGTTGAACAGGCAGCTTCTTTCCCTTAGCCGACCCCGGGGTTGCCCCTGGAAAACAGGCAAAAACCTTCCCCCCATCCCCTCAGGGATGAGGCCCTTGAACCATTGAAAGCGGTCTCCACCACTTCAGTTACCAGTTCCTGTGTTCCTCTTCGGGTGGAAACACACACCTTCCAAAAGTAGCTCTAAAACAGAGCTTAAAGCTCTGAGAGCCTGCGCACACTCAGCTGTACTACTGTCTCTCACTCAGACTGCACACAGTCTGAATTCAAAATCCCCAACGTGCTACACTAACCTCCAACTGCAACATTCCAGTGTGGCTTATGCAGCTGCGAAAGTTCTATAATGATGTCATTCCTCAGTCTCAGCTGAGACTGAGAACAGAGTGAGACAGTGTGAAATCCATTTAACTGGAGTTTCACAAGCTGCCTTCCCTGCCTACCAGTAGGCCTTACTGGGATTCTAGTAACCCCGGGTAATGAGGATAACAAGTATGATAAAGAATTACCTGGAGCAGTCAAAGCTCATTCCACAAGAGGCATGGCTACCTCTGTGGCTTGTTCCTAGGAGTCTTACCCACTGACATCTGTGCGGCTGCCACCTGGAGTACCGTCCACACTTTTACCAAGCACTGTAGTCTGGACATTGCCTGTAGAGCCTGTGCAAGATTTGGCAGGGCTGTACTGCAGGGCGTCCTGGCTTAAGGTTGGCCTCCCTCCCGTACTGTTTGATTGCACCTGTAACTGCTTGGGACTCGTTCCTACGATGTGACTTCATGACTGAGATACCCCCAAAGAAGATAGAACAGTTTCTGGAACTGGCTATCTGGTGTATCCAGCCTTTCTTATAGGCCTGGGCACCTGTCCCCCGCCTCTGTCCCCCATGGCTAGAGCTATGCTCCCTTTGTCTCCGGGGAAAGAACTGAGGAGAGAGCGGGGCCACTCACGCCTTTATAGGGTTGGTGACATCGCCACATGACGTCGACGTGGGCAGCCCCAGTTGTACTGCTGAAAATCTTCTATGGGGATCCTGCTTCACCGACAGTGAAGTTCCTACGGAGTGGCCTAATGACTGAGATCCCTGCAAAGCTCTACTGTTACAGTAAGATCTTAATTTGAGAGGGAGCTCTTGCAGCAGGCTACACCATAAGGACTATGCCACCAGGCACTAGGACCCCACAGAAAAATTGTTAGCGAGCAGTACCTAGCGGGGACCGCCCCCTGACATCAGATCACCTCCAACGTCTGCCAATGGTATAAAAGAGATGGTCCCCAGCCACACCCCAGTTCTTTTCCCGCCATCGACCCGTTCACATCGGTTCCATGGATGCCTACTTCTAACCAGTCGACCGCCATTTTCTCAAACTTTTTATCTTCAGTTTCTCTGTTATTTTACTGCCTTATTGGTTTATGTCTTCTCCGTTGCCCTCCTCTAGCCAGCGACCAAAATCCAAGTGCGCATGTGGGAAGCAGATTCCGGCCCGAGACAGTCACTCAGCCTGCCTCATCTGCCTGGGGCCCAACCACGACGCCATCTCCTGCCCGTACTGCCAAGGTTTCAACTGCTGAACTCGCACCCGTCGTCTGAAGACGTTGAAGACCTACCTTCTAGAAAAGCAGCCGTCTGCCATGCAACAGACCCCATCAGGACTAGGATCCCCTTCTTCTTCAAGGTCAGGAACTTCTCATAAATCCAAGGAGAAAAAGTCCAGTGGAAAGCACCATCATCATGAGAAGGACAGGACCCGTTCAGACTTCCAATCCAGGTCTCCGCACAAGAAGACGGCCAGCTCCAGTCCTTCATCCCACGGGAGATCAGAATCTTTCCCTCTGCCAACCTGGGTTTGCTCCGGGTTGCCAGCCTTGAAACCCCCGGCGTTGGTGCGTACGCCAGGTAGTGTTTCTTCGGGGCAAGGGCCTTCTGCTCCCTCCCTTAGTCTTAGACCCTACAGCCATGCCTCCAGGTCTAAGTCCAAGGAATCAGCCAGTCAAGGGCCGGACGAACGCCTCCTTTCCACCCCTCACCAAGCTAAGGCTTCCTCTCCCTCGTCAGATCGCCCGGCTGGGCCCGACAACAGGAAGCAGTGTTTGGCACAGGAGTCTCACCCGGACACCAGCTGTCCGAAGCATCAGACATCAGACTCCTGATGCTCGACCCTGACGTCTTCACCTTCGGGGTCTTCCCTGCCACCTGCACCCCCTAAGCTACCGTCAGAAGGGGCGCAGATGCCAGCCAAGGAGTTGCCTTCCCCACTGCCCAACCCTTTAACGTGAGACAGCCAGACGTTTGGTCAGCCAGTCGACCTGCCGTCAGCTCTGCCGCCACCTCAGAACCAGACACTGGAGAAACCTTAGTCACCAGAATGTATGTCGGCTCCCAACAAACCATCAGGTGTGGCGCCCGAGGGGCCTGACGACAGGTCTGAGATGCCAGGCCCATCTGCCCCAGCCATGGTCTCTCTGGCCGAAGTCAAGGACCTTTTCAGTTCCTGATGGGACATCATCCCCAAGGAACCCCAGGTTCCCATGCCACAGCCTCTCCCCGTAGACTCCCCGCAGCGGCCTCTGTGGCCCCCTCGGTCATCACCTTCCCCAGGGAAAGAACTCCTGCTCCATCGGATGACAGGTCTTCTGGATGCCGCAGGCATCGTTCGAGATCATTCTCCAGGCATTACAGGCGGAAGCACTGGCATTCCCACTCCAGATCTTCCTCGAGGTCATACAGTTCGTACTCTTCTACCTTCTCCAGATCCTCAGGGGAGCTTTCCTCTCCTCCCCACCACCCTGACCCTCCATGAGATTCACCTCACTCTCCCCTGGATGATCCCACGTTCTTGGACATGATTTGTCACATCCAATTTTTGAACCAGTGGGAAACTGAGGACCTCAGTCCAGAGGGAAAAAGACTGGTTCATTTCTTGGGTATGAATGAGCCCAAACCCTTAGTCATACCATTCTTGGTGGCTCCCTTTCAGGACGCTACCAGGCTAGCCTGGAGGTACCCTTCAACAGCCTCTGCTATACTAAAGAAAGCAGGCAGGCTGTATCGTACCCAGACTGTTCCTTGGTGAACAGCCCAAGGTGGACTCGGTCGTGCTGACGGCTGCCCATGGCAGGACCAAACAGCCCCGGCACATGAGCTCCCAGCTGCCGGACAAGGAGTCCAAACATCTGGATCAGTTCAGCAGGAAGGTCTGTTCATCAGCCACCTGCACCATTCGGTCGCTCAACTTCTTGGTGCACATTGTGCAGTACCAGAAATCACTCTGGAACAAGGTCATCAAGCTGGCAAAAAAAACTATTCCGATCACAAAACGGAGCTCCTGGACGTGCTCCAGTCCGGTCTGGATGTGGGGAAGCACGTCTTGAGGTCTTCCTATGATTCGGCAGACACGGCAGCCAGTGCAGGACAGGGTGTCCTTGAGGACTAATCCTAAGTTTCTACCTAAGGTGTCGTCCCAGTTTACCCTAAATCAGGACATCAGCCTTCCGGTTTATTATCCGTAACATGTTAATCGGGGGGGAGGCCCTTCTTCATACTCTGGGTATACATAGAGTGCTTAGATACTACATTAACCGCACTCGTCCTTTCAGAAAGTCCAACCAGCTTTTTGTTTCTTTTGCCCCAAGAACCCTGTGGGTGCCTGTGGCAAAGCAGACTCTGTCCAGATGGCTAGTCCACTGCATCACCTTCTGCTACAATAAATACAACAAGCCCTTACCGGGCTCGGTTAAGGGTCATTCCACCAGGGGTGTTTCCGCCTCTTTTGTGGCACTTCGGAACGTTTCTGCAGCAGATATGTATGCAACAACTACTTGGGGCTTGGTGCACACCTTTGTGAAGCACTACAGCCTGGACGTTGCTTCCCGTCAGAGAGCTGGGTTTGGTTTAGTGGTGCTTCAGGGTCTTTTGTCCTGAAGCTTCCCTCTACTAAAGTCTCCACCTCCCAGTCTGTTCGTGATCCAATTAGTACTGCTTGGTACTCAGTCCTCCTGGTATAGTCTGCTGTAAGAGCTCCCACTCGAAGTAAGATAGTACAGTTACGTAAGAACTTACCGTAACAGTAGATCTTTGAAAGGAGCCCTTGCAGCACGCATCATTTCCCTCCCTCCTTCCCCCTGGTCCTTTTCTCCTTTTTTCTTAGCCTTGGCGTGGTATTTTACTCAGCTCGGTTCTCTATTATTTGTTAGCCTGGTCTCCAGCGGGAGAACTGGGTGTGGCCGTGGACCGCCCCTTTTATACCATTGGCGGACGTCGGAGGTGGTCCAACATCAGGGACAGTCCCAGCTGGGTACTGCTAGCTAAGAATTGTTCCGTGGGGTGCTAGTGCCTGGCGACATATTCCTTATGGTGTAGCCTGCTGCAAGAGCTCCTCTTGAAGATCTACTGTTACGGTAAGTTCTTGCATAACTGTACTTTCTTACATAACTGTTCTTTCTTACAACAGAAAGCTATGGGACAACAGTATGGTATGATATAAAGACAGCAACTCAGAGAGTCCAAAGCGAGTGTACAGCCAGGAACCTAGTGATAAAAGCAAAGCTCAGCCGGGCTTCACTGTGATGTTCCCCGATGTGCTGCCACTCCTGACCAAGCCGTTGACAGGTTACTCGAGGTGCCAGTGTTTCGGTCTGCAAGAGGCCCACTGGGGAAGGGGGGATGCTACAAGAACCAGACCCCCATCAGTTCAGTATGGTGAAAAAAGAAGGTTACCCCCAATATTAACTAAATAATCAGACTTCAAAATTATAGTTCCTTTTAACAAAGAACACAACAGTCTCTATAGTCACAAGTTGTAGCTCGCTTTTTGCACCATATCCAGCAATGGCGTGCCTATAATGGAAAGCAAAGCTTATATGTCCCGGTTCATAATCCCATACCTGGGGTAGTAGAAATTTCTATTGGCACAGGCTGAGTGGTCGGCGTCTAGGTGGACTGGCGCCGAAGTGTCGTCCTGGGTTTCCACAGTCTCTCCGGCTGGCAGCATGCTTCTTAGGGATCTTGGCGGGCTGAGCGCAGTCTGTAAGTAGGCGTCCGCCTCTTCAGGAGTTTGAAACAGGAGCTCTTTCCTCTGGAATTGCACACAGAGGGTTGCTGCATACAGTAACACATATGTTATGCCTTGGTTTCTGAGCCTTTCTTTAATTTTGTCAAAGGCTTGGCGCCTATCTAAAACAGACTTGGGGTAGTCCAGATAAAAGGATATTTTTGCTGCTGCCACAGTAACTTCCTTAAGCTCCCATGCAGTCTTCAAGATTAGTTCCTTGTCTTGGAAACTTAACAGTTTAAAGATGAGGGGTCTTTATCTTGTGTTCTTGCCCTGTGTTCTGGCCCTCTAGATTCGGGTGCCCGGTGTAGTTCAAAGTCATATATAGTGGGATCAAGCCTGAGCCACAGGGGCAGATTATCTCAAAGATATTGAACAGGGGAGACCTGTGAGCCCTACGATCTGCAAATTCTTGCTGCGGCCTCTACCCTCCAAATCCTCAGTTTTGTTCAGCAGCCAGGTTGTTTGAGTCTCAGCAACCTCCTTGATTCTTTTCTCAGGAGTCAACACCTGTCCCTTCAGTGCTTCTAGGGTCACCTGGGTCGTAGTCACTTGTTTGTTTAATGGATTCCACACTCTGGGCAATTTGATGGAGAAGATCAGTAGAGTTTGCTGAATCAAGGAGGAAGCATGGCTCTGGTGGGACACCGATATCTTAGCTACTGGTTGCTGCAGTGTGGGTGGAGAGCTAAGAAAGACTTTTTTTTTTTTGCATTTTAATGGTGATTCCAATATGCCAAACTCCACAGAACGCTCCGGCATCACTTCCCCCACACCCATTGCACAAGTTCGCTGATGACAATTATGAAATAATCACTGATGGAGTCTTCTTATATTGTGGTTGACAGCCAAAGGTTTAGGCAGCCTTCTGAGATGGGTGCTCATGTGACCTCCTGGCAAGTTTCTAGATGATGCCTTACAGGATGTTTGTCTTGGGCCAACAAAGGGAAGACTGTCACAAATGGTTGTTCTCTGATAATTATTCAACATTCAGATCAGTCTGTGATATTGCGATTACTTTGGAGCAAGCCTGAAAATGTACCAGGCAGCTTGCATGCATAACGAACCACCAAAAATTGGGTTTAACAGAGTCACCCATATGTCAAGGGGCAATCCAGACCAAGGAGTGGTCAGTGACCATTGCCATGGGCTTCTTCAGCAGTGACACAGCAGGTTTGTTTTGGGGTCGGGGTGTAAACAGCACAGTGCCTGCAGATTCAGGCAAGAAAAATAACAGCTGTGAAAAGGTGGGTAATCTTGTGCAAGTCTGAAAAAGGGCATCTCGCACTGCAAGAGTGCAGAATGTAACAGGCACAGTACCAGAAATTAAACAGGAAGGATTGACTGGAACTGTTCAGTGTCTACATAGCACATCTAAATGGAGAGGGAATTTTCCTCCCATCTGGGTTGCCATGTAAACCAGTTAGCATGCAGTTTGACATGGGTGTATCTCATGTGCTGCAGCACATCGTTAAGGAGTGCCTTAGCAAGTATCTGCCACAGCCCTTGCATATCCAGCTGACATTGTACACCTGAGATTGAATCCCCATGTTGGGGAGATTCAGGGTAGTACTCACTCAATGTTCTCAGGACCATGCAAATGCAGATGCTATGTCATGACTGACATGCACAGGTTTTCAGAGAAGGAAGAATGTAACCAGTGTGCACCTTGAGAAGCAACCTGTAGTTTGCCAGGATGTGGCAGAGGAAACCAGACAGTTTCCATTCCTCTCAGAGGCCCTGGATTTTATCATGAAAGGATAGCCTAGCTTCACAAGAAGGACCCAATTGTTCTGTGAGGTGCCCAAGTCATGAAATTCCAGAAGCGGTTGCTTTCCAGCTTCCATGAGGGTCATCTCAGAATCCCGCAGATGAAAGCATTGACCCCGAGATACCTCTGATGACATGGCCTAGACCCAAGTCAACTAACACCTGTTCAGCAAATGTGCACTTTGTACAACGGTCAGCTGTAAGCCTGAAACAGCTCCTCTCCATCCCTGGGCCTATACACCTCGGAAGTGCATCCATGTCGACCAACATTTTCTGATGATTGCTGTTGGCTCGAAGTGCTCACCATGTACCTGATGACTACCAAATAGATGGTGAGTCTACTTACACAACTGTTTGTATCATATAGACTGCCCCAGGAACTGATGTTGGACAACCATCCTCCGTTTTCTTCAAAGATTTCAAATTGTTTCTAAAGCTGAATGGATCCAGCACATATTGTCACAACTTTACAATGCAGCATCAAATGGTGTAGCTGAACAGGCTGTGCAGATCTCAAGAAAGCATGGACATAACAAGTTTCTGAGAGGAAACGTACTGTACTTGTAATCCTGTATTGGCTTGTTTCTTGTTCCCCCTACCAAAACACTCTGTAGACTATCACTGAACAGACACATGTCTTAAAACGGAAACACCGCACTCGCTTATCATTTCTGAAACTTGTTTTGTTCAGTACTGTGGAGAAGCATCAGCTGCAGCAACAGAGGAGATGTAACAAGTTTCCAAAACCAGTCCAGATCTTCCATCCTGGGGAGAGGTTGATGTCCCTGGATTCCAGGTACTGTGCACGAGACTTATGGATGTTCAACCTACATTCTGCGTGCATCTCTTTCCGTTCGTGTTGACATGGATCATCTGCTGTTTTCTGTGTTTCCTGCTTGTTGTTTGGTAAAAGATGTTGCTCCAGAAGGGAAGAACGATACTAAGGAGTTTACTGCTGCCCGTGAAAATCCACTGTGTTTTGCGCCAAATAATCCTGAGGATCTTCATCAAGAATATCTATTCTGTTGGGCCACACCTTTGGAACTGTAATCCCCCTGTGTCAGAACCACTGAAAAACTTTTGTTGGGGCGAATAACATACAACTTGGCGCCTTTATAATTGTGGACGACTGTTGCTACTCAGTTCTTTGTCCCATGATTAACCGCTCACTGAACCTGCAGAGGAACAATGCCAGTATTTTTTTTTACTTTATTTTCTAATACTTTACAATATCAACGTCCTTTATGCCACTGTCAGAAGAACCTTTAAAGTTTTTTACTTGTGGTTACAAGATCTACAAGGATGTCGCTCACATGATTTGTGTTTGTTTGTTTGGGCCTGTCCCACTACGTCAGAGCCTGCAAGATCTGCCAGGGATTTAACCAGACCATAAGGACACGCCGAAAGAAGGCTGTAGAAACCTTAATCACCATCAAGAGTATAAAGTTAAAGCCAGGGCAGCGGGCTTCAAGCTGGCTTCTCCCTCTTGCTCGACCACCTCTGGGAATGGTACTCCCTAGCATTCGATGTCGCCGCTGCAGTCGACAAACAAGGACAAAGGTAATTCATTGCCGAAGTCCTCCTTTTCTAGCTGTCACCACAAGCATAAGGATAAAGCTCTTGCTTCTTCGATGAGGTTGAGGTTTCTTTTGGAGGAGGGTATGTCCTCACTGTCATTCACTCCAGTGGCAACAACAGCCACCACCACCACCCCCTCCACCACCACCACCACCACCACCATTGATGAGGCACTAAGGTCGGGGTCTGGCTCTGCTGTACCTACTATGGATAGTATGCAGCTCCCTTCATTGGGTTCTACCTCTTTGACATTGATTGTTCTAGGCTTTTTACAGGGGCCATCGACCCACAGGTTGTGCTGGAGTCATTCTCTGAACTATTTTGACGCCTGATACGATCACCTCTGCTGAAGATAATGGCTATCCTGTTGACTGGGCTTCCCCTATTGGCACCATCGTCATCGGTGGGCTCCAAAGGCACACCTTTCATTCCTCCATTGCAGCCTCCATTGCCAGCTCTGTTGATTGCCCCCATCATCATTCTAGAAGATGAGATTGAATATTATAAAAAGGTTCTCAGAAATTCTGCAATCTGACTGGCTGTTAGGATTCCAACAGCCTTACATTAGTCCATGTTATACTGTCATGTACAGCTTGATCACAACGGCACATGGATTCATCCTGTCAGCATTCCATCCTCTAGCACTGCTGAATGACTGGAATGATGCATTGTGATTTTGAACCACAATTCTAAAACTGTTGGTGAAAGAACTATTTTATTAAAAATCTCTCTCTGACTGAGGAAAACATTCAAAAAGTATTCTTGTAACCCTCTTCCTTTGGAACAATTTTTTATAATAGCAAAAAGGCACTCCCAGGAGTTAGATTACCAGTCATTTAATCACCCCTTAGGGACAATATGGCACTCAGCTGCTCCTCGTGCCACATTACACCCCTAGGGAGCGATTAACAGACTGTTAATCTAACCTCTGGTCATGCCTTATTGCTTAATAGTTTTGATCTTCTTAATATGGAGGAGGATTTGGAGGCTGCTGAAAAGGATAGTGACCCCTATGAGGAGGGTCTTCCTTCCAGCTGTGCCCTCTCTTCCTGCAGCGAGGACTCTGTGATGTATACTCCCAGGACTCCTCCTGAGGATCCCTTTTTTCAGGCTTTACTCCAACAAATCCAAACTGTTATGGGATTTGAAGCTGAGGAGGAGGAGGGATTCGTTAAGAAAAATTTAGGTTTTTGGAGGTTCCATTGTGGTTCCTCCTGTATATCCTGCCTTAGAGGATACCTTTGCTGCTTGGCATCAGTCTAATACTTTGCCGGAGTTGCCTAGGAAGGCTGACAAACAGTACCCTGCTCTGTCTATTAAGCCTTACTATGCTTCCTAGCCTGAAACAGATTCTGTGGGTATAGCAACTGCTTATAGCTGCCCCAGAGCCTTTAGACACGTGAACAGTTTGCCTCCTGACAGAATCCAGGAGGCTGGATGTTACGGGCAAAATAACTTCTTCCTCTGCATTGTTGGGCCAAGCAATTGCAAATTACTTGGCATGCATGATTAAATATCAGAATAGCCTGTGGATATCTGCAGTGTCTGCCATTCAGGCTCCACCTGATGGTCCTGCCTAACTAGTGATGCACGGATACCACTTTTATCCCGGATTACAGGTCCAGATATTTTTTTTGTTTTGAACCAACTGGTTTCGGTTGAACATCGGTTCGGATACCAATAAAGACAATGAATTTATTGCCCATACATGCAATATATGTTATATTTATTTAAAAAACTTGAATTTAGCACGTTTACTATTTGATATTGCACATCATTGCACTTTGGATGCAAAAATTGACTTAGATAATGGGGTGCGGGGGGGTTCAAATACCAAATTCCAAATGGCAACAGTATGTGTTACTAAATTTCACAATTTCAATACTGACAGCAGTTTAGAAGTTTAGTAACAGATTTTTTTCAAGAAAAGCAACATGTTTTCATTCTCTGTTGATAAACAAGAGTGACATTCTGTAATAATGTCGCCTGCAACACTAAAAGTTTGTTCACTGGGAATGCTAGTAGGTGGAGCTGACAGGTAGCGTTTTGCAAGTCTGGAAAGCATCAGGAAGCGGAGATGGTGAATTTCCCAGTAACATATGGCATCAGGTGTTGTTTTTTAGGGGACCAAATGTTCATAAAGGTGTATTTCAATCTCAGTATTTCTTGAAGCGACCTCTGCATTTTCAGCAGCTGTGGGGGAGAAGGTATGTCTCAGTAACATATTAAGATTTGGGTATTACAAAAATTAGACAAAGCTTACAACAGCAAAAGCGCTAACTAAAGCACTTACTGTACCTTCCTGTGGCACAGCATTACACTGTGTAAAAGTGTCTCATGGGTCCTCAGCCTCACACTCAGGCTCCAGTGTGGTTTCTGGCAGTACATCCTTCGTTATTCTGGGCTTGAAATTATCGAGTTCATCAACTAGATCTTCCTGGATATACACTACCGGTCAAAAGTTTTAGAACACCCCCATTTTTCCAGTTTTTATTGAAATTTACGCAGGTTAATGCCTCAATGTACTCTGAAATTAAAGCATTGAACAAATAAACAATTGGAGATAAAAAAAGAAATCATAGAATCATTTTATTTAACAAAATTTAATCTAAATTTTTGACTCATCAAAGTAGCCACCTTTGCAGATATACCAGAATCACGAACACACTCGTGGCATTCTTCCTACAATGGACATCAAATATTGTTCGGAAGTTCTTCCCAACACTGTTGCAGAAGTTCCACAAATGTGTTGCACTTGTAGGTTGCTTTGCTTTCACCCTTCTGTCCAGTTCATCCCAAACCAGCTCGATGGGGTTTAAGTCTGAGACTGTGCTGGCCATTCCATGATTTGAAGCCTACCGTCTTGTTCTTTTCCTCGAAGGTAGTTCTGACATAGCCTGGAGGTATGTTTTGGGTCATTATCTTGTTGTAGGATGAACCCCTGACCAACTAGGCGTAGACCAGAGGGTACTGCATGGCGCTGCAAAATGCTGGTAGCCCATTTGGTTCAGGGTGCCAGTCACTCTGTGCTGTTGTCCTGTGAGCCGCCTATCACGCAAGCTGTTGACTCTCAGAAACTTGTCTTCTGATTCTGTTGTGGCTTTGGGTCTGCTAGACCTCTTCCTGTCAGAGTTTCTCCAGTTTCCAAGTGCCTTTTGATGGTGTAGAAACTGTACTCACTGACACCTTGGCTTTCTTTGCAATTTCTCTAAAGCAGTTTTTGCTAACCTAAACTTTTTTTTTTTAACCTCTAGCAGTTTACCGCTTACCTTTGTACCATTTCAGGTTATTCACTGGACTTGAATTGCTTAAATTTTAATAAAAAATGGAAAAATGGGGGTGTTCTAAAACTTTTGACTGGTAGTGTAAAGTCTCCACCACTCATTCACACTGATGAGATCTATGTAGGAGGCACTAGGACCCAGAGGGAGCATACTTTTTTGCAAGAGTGTCAGTGCCAGAGATGGAGCCACGAGCCTCGGCTCGTGTGCAATGACTATCTCAAGGCCGACCCTCCAAACTGCTCCTTCGGTTCCTTTTTTCCCCGCCATCGAGAGCGCTTCAGAGACGACATTGCTCCCTCGCTGGGAGTCAAACTTCAAACTAGCAGCATAGTTTTCAGTTTATTATTTTGTAGTGTATCTCAAACAAGTACCGCTTTCTATAATTTATTCTTATTAAAGAAAGAAGTCTCAGCCTACACTGACGGAGTCGACCATGAGCGGGTCAGGTGACGGTAGGAAGACTTCGTATGAAAGCTGTTCAGTCAGCTGGGCTGGGTCCAGTCCGCCGCCCTCGCCGGAGGGGGGGTCTGACAACGGACAGTCCAATGCCCGAGGGGAGGGGTGGTCCCCCTGGAAGCATAAAAGAAAACTGTCACATTCTCTGCACCACTCGGCCTCGAGCTCTTCTTCGGCCCACAGGTCAAAAAAAAGAGAAGGCATCACTCGAGGTCGCCCTCTGGTATGTCTGCGCATTGACGGTCGGTCATTGGGGTCAGTTGCCGGTCTCCTCCTCCAGAGTCACCGGTTTCTGTTTCTGGTCACCAACCTCTTTGACATCAGAGCCCTTCCCCACCTTCTGGTAGGGCTTCAGATGAGTAGTTTCATCAGTGGGCCACTCTGATGGAGCAGTGGGCTCGGAGGTTGGTCCAGCTGCCTGACCTGGTCACTCCGGGGCCCTCGGACCGTTTAGGGGATCAGGCAGGGCGGTTGTCTCCTTAGTCAGCGGTGCCTTCTTCGGGTGCCGCCGACCAAGGCCAAGTGTTTTCCCCTCACATGGCTGCGTAATAGGGGCCAGCACCGATGCCTCCATCTCCTGATATTCTTCCTTCTTTCTCCTCAAATCCTAGTTTTTGGAGCCCTGTGTTGGTTTCGGCGCTGCCGGCATCGATGGATCGCTCAACGCCATCCTTGGCACTGATGCATCTGTCGGCGCCATCCTCTGCACCCATTGGGATTGTCGGTGCCATCCTCTGTGCCATGCAGCTTTTTGGCACCATCCTCGGCACCGAGGGCTCTGTCGGCACCATGCGCTGCGCTGGGTCAGGCGGCGCCATGCTCTTCCTTGGCACCGAGGCTTGGTGTGATGTCTTCCAGACTTCAGGGCTTCGACTCCGAACCCTTTTCCTTCTGATTTTAACTCCTTTCCTTTCCATACAGTCCCTCCTGAGCTGTCAGGAGATGATATTGAGCCTGACCCAGACCTTAGGCTGGGTGAAGACGTGGAAGGAACAGGACCTAATCCTATTGCAGAGCCTGTGGTCGAGGACCTGTCATTTAAGTCTCTGCTGAAAAATTTGAATTCCACTCTTTCTGTCCAGACTACAGATATCGATCCTGGGAAGCTTTTAAGGCTCCAGTACGTTCATGTCCCGGAGATACCTGTGGATTATACTCCACCGGTACAGCCTTCCTTTGAGACGCTTTCTCAAATGGTATGGAATAATCCCACTCTCATTCCTTCTGTGGCTAAGTTCATAGGTAGAAAGTATGCTGCTCCCAAGGATCGACCCATTTTGGCCTCCTAAGCCTTTGTGGACCTTATTGTAGTCTTGGCAGAGAATGATAAGGTCGTCCTCCCTCAGGCTACTACTGCCCAACCCATCAACAAAGAATCTCGTAAGACAGATACTTTAGGTAAGAGAGTCTTTGCTGCATCCACCCTGGGTATGCGTATTGCAAGCTACCAGGGCTATTTCTCTCAATATGAGTATGTTCTTTGGCATTCACTCAAACAAGTGGTAGAAGCTCTACCGGAGTTGGACACTAATTCAGAGCTTCTTCAAACCATAACCAGGTGTGTCGAGTCCAACAACCAGCAGGTTAAAGCAGCTATGGACACTTTTGATACTGCCTCCCAAGCGGCAGCGGGCATTTGTACCCCCCGTCACTCCTGGCTGCGCACTTCAGGCTTCACGATTGATGCCCAGCAACAGGTCATGGCATTACTCTTCAACGGCATGCATCTCTTCGGTCCTCAAGTAGAGCAAGCTCTAGAGGCCACACAAAAGACTAGGTGTGCCATTAAATTGGCTCAACCTGCTCCCGGCCTCTCGGGAGTGTAAGACAAGCCGTCAGTTTCACAACTGACAGTCCTTTTGAGGCAAGGGCAGGGGAGGTTTTAATAAAAACCAAGCCCCCCAGCTTCAAAAGAAAACGCAACAGAAAGCACAAGTGCCCAAAGCACCCAGTGCCGCCTTCTGAGTTTCTGGCCCAAGTCCCACCTCAGCTGCCCGAGGGGGACTCTTCCTCAGCGGTGGGAGGTTATCTGACTCAATTCTACAACCAGTTGAAGTTCATAACATCGAACAAATGGGTCCTCTGGATAATCTTTGAGGGGTATTCCCTCAGTCTTTCATAGACCCCTCCAGATCGTCCCTCCAAACGGCATCCCAGGCTGTCACTACTTCAGTCAGAACTTCTCGCTTCCAGGATACAAGGCCTTCTGAACAACAGAGCAGTAGAAATAGTTCCACTGGATAAATGGAACACAGGGTTCTACTCCCATTACTTTCTAGACCCAAAGAAAACCGGGGGCATGCGCCTCGTTTTGGACCTCAGAAAATTGAACAAATTTCTTCAGAAGGAAAAGTTCAAAATGATATCGCTAGGAACCCTGTTACCTTTGCTTCATCAACACGACTGGCTAGCCTCCGTGGACATGCAGGATGCTTACCAGCATATTCCTGTTCACCCAAAGCATCACAAATACCTAAGGTTTGTGGCTTTGGGACAGCATTATCAGTTCAGAGTCCTGCCCTTTGGGCTATCCTCGGCACCGTGAGTTTTTACAAGGTGTTGTGCAATTCTCGCAGCGCATCTCAGAAAGATTGGTATGCAAGTGTTCCCATATCTGGACGACTAGCTTCTAGCAAGTCCTTCCAGGCAAGGAACTCTCTACGCCATTACCACGGCCTCAGACTTTCTCACGTCCATGGGAGTGCTGCTAAATCTCAAGAAATCGCAGTTGCAGTCCTCCCAGAAGCTCCTTTTTATAGGAACTCTTCTGGACACCTCCTGTGCGAAAGCTTTTCTACCAGAGGACAGAAGGAGTGATATCCTACAGATGGCCCGATACATCAGAGAGAACAGCTCGGTTCGAGCTATCTCAATGCAATGGATGCTGGGTCTCATGGCATCCTCGGTGTTCACTGTACCCCTAGCTCGCCTCCACATGAGAACCTCTCAGGGGATGCTCAGTACTCAGTGGTCCCCAACCACTCATCCTCAGTCTTTTCTCATCAAGGTGACAGAACCTCTGAAGAGGTCACTCACCTGGTGGTCGCAAGAGGACAACCTTCTGGAAGGGCATCCATTTGCTCCCCTGGATCATCAGATTTCCATTACCATGGACGCGTCCCTGATGGGGTGGGGAGCTCTCTGCCAGAATTTCCACACCCAAGGTACGTGGACTCAAGACGAGTCCCAGCTTCACATAAATGTCCTAGAAATGAGAGCCGTCCTTTATGTGGTCTGGGCTTTGAAGGACATTCTCTGTCACAAGAACATTCTCCTTCAAACGGACAATAAAGCAGTGATATATTACATCAACAAGCAGGGCGGTGCACACTCTTACCCTTTATGCAGGGAAGCGATAAGAGTGTGGGAATGGTTCCTAGAACACAAGGCTCTAATCCAGGCGGTCTGCCTGCTGGTAGTGCAGAACGAACTGGCAGACCATCTCAGCAGAACGGAGACAGATCCTCATGAATGGTCTCTCGACTCGATCGTAGTTCAGTCACTATTCGCAGAGTGGGGAACTCCAGACCTGGACCATTTTTCATCCTCACTCAACACAAAACTGCCTCTCTACTGCTCCAGAAATCCAGGGCCTGGCATTTTCTGTCAGGATGCATTCAGGCTGCAGTGGACAAAACGCTTTCTTCTATATGCCTTTCCTCCTCTTCCTCTAATTCAGAGGGTACTTCTCAAGTTCGAGTCCCAGGTGGACAAAATGATCCTCATTGCTCCCTTCTGGCCTCGACAGATATGGTTTCCATTACTCAACAGTATGTCGGAAACCCCTCCAAAAGCGCGTCCCTTTCAGATGAACCTTCTGACTCAGGGGCCTGTGGTCCATCCCAATCTGAGGTCACTTCACCTTCACGCTTAGCTCCTGAAGAGATAGAAGTGAACAGGTTCAATGTCTCTCGCAGAGTTTCAGATATTCTTTTTGGCTGCACGCAAGCCAGCTACTAGTAAAACTTACTCAGCCAAATGGAAGCATTTTTTTTCCCTCTGGTGTGAAAAATCCTCTTTGAATCCTTTTTCCTGCTCACCAAATAAAGTTCTAGAGTACCTTTTAGACCTCTCAAATTCAGGTCTACAATACTCTACAGTCGAAGTTCATCTTTGTGCCATTTCAGCTTATGAGCCAGTACTTTCCTTATCACTGGCTCAACGAGGCAGTATAGCGCAGTGGTCTAAGGCTCTGAGCTGCAAATCTGGTGACATCCAACAGACCAGACCTGGGTTTGAATCCCACAGCTTCCACTTGCATACTGTGTGACCCTGAGCAAGTCACTTAACCTCCTTGTGCTCCCAGGTCGCTCCTGTAAAAAAGCTTTCAGCTTAGTGTGCTATACCTGATTAAACAACTAACTAACTAACTAATTACCAGTAGTTAAGAGGCTTCTTAAGGGTATTCTGCATACCAGACCTCCTATCACATGTCCAATCACAGCCTGGGACATTAATCATGTACTAGACATGCTCACTCGAAGGCCTTTCAAGCCACTAGCTACCTGTGAGTTGAAATTTGTCACTTGGAAAACGGCCTTCCTGGTGGCCATTACCTCGGCCCGCAGGGTCTCTGAAATACATGCTTTGGTCACCGACCCTCTGTATACTGTGTTTCATAAGGGCAAAGTAGTTCTTAGGACTCATCCTAAGTTTCTTCCTAAGGTTGTTTCAGAATTTCATCTAAACCAACCTTTAGTCCTATCTACTTACTTTGCGAACTTCCAAAGTGAAGGAGAGCATACCCTTCAATCTTTTGATGTCAAAAGAGCTATGCGTTTCTAGTTAGATAGAACAAAACAAATTCGCAAAGCCCAACAACTGTTTGTTTCCTTCAGCGAGACCCGGCTGGGTCAGCCTGTCGCTATCGGATGCATTTCAGCATAGCTGCTGGCATGCCTTGACCACTGTTATTCCATGGCGCAGGTTAAGCTGGAGGGCAGAGTGTACGCTCACTCTGCTAGAGCAGTCGCGGCATCCCTGGCGGAAATCCGCAACGTGCCCATTGCAGACATTTGCAATGCGGCAACCTGGATCGTAGTGCATACTTTCTTCAAGCACTATGCCCTGGATGTCCATACCAGGTGACATCTTTTGTTTGGCAGGACCATCCTTAACGGACTTCTGTCCTAAATTTGTGAACTCTTGGTCTCTCTTGCCGCCCTCTCGTGGGAGATTATTAGCTTGGTACTCTCCCATCAGTGTGAATGTGTGGTGGAGACTTTATGTCCAGGAAGATATAGAAATTACGTACCTACCGTAATTCTTGATCTTCTTGGACGAAGTCTCCACCACTCATTCACATGCCCACCCGCTAATCCCTGAGCTCGCCTGTTGTTGGTCTTCCTCCTCAATCTTTAGGCTGTGAAGACTTCTTTGTTAACCCTTCTTATACGGGTCGTCCAGACTATCTTATGTCCGGCTTTTGTTAGGCTATGCTTCTAGGTTAGTGACGCTGCACCTCCTCGGAAAAAAAGATACTGAGGCGGTTAGAGGGTCAACGCCGAGATAGTCATTGACGCACGAGCCGAGGCTCGCAGCGCCACTCCTAGCGGCTCCATCTCTGGCATCGACCCTCTTGCAAAAAAGTTTGCTCCCGCTGGGTCCTAGCACCTCCGGCGTATATCCCATCAGTGTGAATGAGTGGTGGAAACTTCGTCCAAGAAGATCAAGAATTACGGTAGGTACGTAATTTCCATTTCTTTGACAACTGCACGGGCAAATGATTTGCCTCTGTCAGTTCTACAAAATGCAGTTAGTAACGGTGGTCAAGAAATGAAGCAGCTACCAATTCCTTCGATGCTTCATAATGCCTAAATTGAATGTCCATAGCTGCCAATAGAGCTTTGCACATAGATAGTAAGCTAGGTATCATAATGTTCTCAATTGCATGATAAACAGTGGAAGTGGGGATTATGTCTGACACGCAAGGTGTCTGCAGGCTTAAACTTCTAGTCACATGCTCAAAGGGCTTTACTATGCAGCATATGCTGTCAGCTAGCGTCCATTGTGTACAGCTCACAGTTCGGTTCTCCGTTTCAGAGGCGTATACGCTGAGGACTTGCCTCTGCTCTAGCAGTCTTTCTAACATGTAGTAACTGCTATTCCACCTGGTTGGAACATCTTGAATTAGTCTATGTACAGGCACTTGAAGGCTTTTCTGTAAAGCTGTTAGCTTTTCTGTTGCACTGATGGAGTGCTTAAAATGCCCCACTGTCGCTCTGCCAACAGACAGCAAGTCTTCACAGGACTTTGTTCTCATAATGGCATCATGGACGATCAGCTGCAGAGTATGTGCTAAGCACCTCTCGCTTGGAACACCACTTAACTTCATTGCCTTTGTTATGTTAGGGCCGTTATCCCTAACGACTGAGTGTCTTTGACTGGCTTGCAGGCCCCAATTATCAAGAACTTGCACAAACTCTCTACATAAATTATCACCTGTGTGCCTTTCTGTTAAATGCTTCCGCTCCAACATAGCAAATCTGCGCTTGTAATTTCCATCTATCCAATGCAGAGTGATTAAAAGGTATGATTCAGTGGAATTCTCTGCAGTCCACGTATCAGTGGTGAAACAAATTGCTTGAACAGATTGTAGTTCATCGATTAGCTTCAGCCGAAGCTTTTCATATATGGCA
This sequence comes from Neoceratodus forsteri, assembly GCA_016271365.2. Classification (NCBI taxonomy): domain Eukaryota; kingdom Metazoa; phylum Chordata; order Ceratodontiformes; family Ceratodontidae; genus Neoceratodus; species Neoceratodus forsteri. The sequence continues at coordinate 1,098,277,514 of CM057458.1, read as the reverse complement.
GGGATAACATTATCTGAGAAATACCTACCCGAAGGTGTCACATACCTTGGCTCTAGCACTGAAAGTAGCCTTTTAAACCCCATGTGATGAGCAGAGGCATAGGGCTGTTCATCCAAAGCCATCATCTCTGCTATGCTGCATGTGATGTTTTTAGCCATTGCGTGCTCAGTGGCAAAAGGAAGGGCTCGGACTAAACAAGATTGAAGTGTGGGCTGCTCTTTCTTAATTCGTTTTGCTGGTGGCTCATGGAACTTATCTTTTGAAAGCTGTGCAAGCTTTGCTTTCTCCGCCAACAGCTCTCTATGCTCTGCTTTAATGCTTATTTTTCAAATGATTTAAAAGATTTGATGTCCCGTAACTTTTAACAGATGAACCCCGACTTATTAAAGTAGGTGCAGTACACAGAATACATTTAACTTTAGAATCCGTGTAACAAATGCCATCCGGTATCTACATCAGCTGAAGCAGTTTTAAGCAAGTCAGTTAGGCCGCCTAACTGACTTGCTTAAAACTGCTTCAGCTGATGTAGATATCGGATGTAGGGTCACCACCTTTGGATTAGGCAAAAACCGGATGCTAAACCATACCCCAAACTCCGCCTCTGGCTCCTCACCCTTTTTTTTATGACTGATGAGCATATCGCCATTTGTAATGTCAGAATAGACATTAATATTTTGGTTACGGGAATGCTCCTCCTTGGAGATTTTCAAGAAGGAACTGAAAACTTATCTTTGGAGAATGGCCTTCTTGGAAAGTTAAATGCACTGTAAAGTGTGTGAAATTTTATTGTAATTTATTATGTTTTTATGATATATTTTATAATCTTTATGGTTTTGATGTTTGTATTATGTGTTGAAGCTTTTATTGACCTGTTCAGCGCCTTGATATAGTGAAAGGCGCTATATAAATAAAATTATTATTATTATTAATAGTGATAGGAAATCATTTTTATACTGTTATTTGTTTTTATTCTTTGGTAACTAGGTTAACTCCCATAGGCCACATGGCCCATTTTACAGGAGTGACCCCAGGAGCACAGGAAGGTTAAGTGGCCTGCTCAGGGTCACATAGTATGCAAGTGGAAGGTGGGAATCAAACCCAAGTCTGTTGGATGTGCTAAGCTCATTCACAGCTTACTTCTTAAACCTCTGTTAAACACTCACCCATTTTCCTTTCCATGTCGGTTACTATTGATATCCTTTGACCAATTTTTGATAACTTAATTATTGATGCTTTTGGTAATATAATAATAATAAAATGTATTTGATTAAGCACCTTTCAACTTTCAAAGCGCTGTACAATATACATAGAAAACAAAACACTTGTACAAATACATACAATATAAAATCAAGATAATACCGTAAATGCATTCCCCCATAAAAAAGTCTTAAGCGCCTGCTTGAAACTCCCCACCGCTCTGCACTCCCGAAGCTGACTGGGCAGAGAGTAGGTGCCGCAGACCCAAAGGCACGCGCACCAGATGACTTTAAATTAACCCTGGTTATGCACCCGTTCAGAGGTGAGAATCTGGGCCTCCCCCAGGACTAAACCGGAAGGGAGCCCAGTTCTCAACCCCTCTGCCTACAACCCAGGTCCACAACCAAAACCTCAGGTCTTTCCTGGGTTCAGCTTTAGACTGCTGGAATTCATCCATTCTTGGACTTCTGCGAGGCAGCTGTTCAGTACCGAGATAGCACCAGCCTGGTCAGGAGCAAAAGACAGGTAGAGCTGGGTATCATCAGCATAGCAATGAAACCTCATCTCATACCATCTTACAGTGTCTCCGAGGGGTAGCATATATACTGCGAATAACAGGGGGGACAGCACCGAACCCTGAGGTACCCTGCAAGCCAGAGAGAAAGCCCCAGATGAAAACAAACCCGAGACCACTCTCTGCATTCTCCCAGCGAGGAAAGATGAAAACCATCCGAGGACTGTACCTGACAGCCCACAGATAAACCTCAAGCATTTGAGCAGAACCCCATGAGCCACAGTATCAAAAGCTGATGATAGATCCCGGAGAACCAAGATAGAACGGTGTCTCCGATCTCTCGCCATCAGTAGGTCATTGAGCACCCAAACCAGAGTAGTCTCAGTACTATGCCTCTTACGAAAACCCAGTTGGAGAGGTTTGTATAAATTATGGATGGTTAAATGGTTATCCATTTGAGCAGCCACAACTTTCTCAATAACCTTCCCCACAAAAGAGGGGTTAGATATAGGCCTGTAGTTTGCTAGGTTCTCCGGATCTAAAGAAGCTTTTTTCAGAAGGGGGATCACCACCCCCTCTTTCAGGGAGCTAAGGAACTCACCCATGTCTAGAGAGCACTGGATAATCCGAGCTAAGACCGGGCCAATGATCTCACTACAACCCAAAATCAGGGAAGTAGGGCCTGGATCCAAACTACAGCATGTGGGACGCATCTCCTGGACAATCCGCATAATGTCTACGAAATCCGGCAGGTCAAAGGTACTCCAGGAAACTCCAGATTCTGTGACAAAGCACCGATCAACAGCAACCCTCTTAGAGTGAAGTTGGTGGCACTCCTGCCTGATATAGTCCATCTTGTTCGCAAAGAAGCGAGCGATCTCATCACAATCAGTTTGTGTAAAAACTCGACTGAGCTGCTGACAGCCTGCGTTGCACAGCCTGTCAACAGTTCTGAAGAGTTGAGCCGGCCGGTACCGTGCGACAGAAATTTCCCTGGACAGGAATTCTGCCTTCTTACGGGAAATTTCTGTTTGGTAGAGTTTATAATGCTTTAGCAAAATAAGGTGGTCGGCATCAGAGGCAGTCTTCCTCCAACGACGCTCTAACCTATGCCCCAATTTCCACACTTCTCTCAGAGCCCCATCAAACCACGGGGCCCCAGGGCGACGCAGAAGGGGGCAAACTTGAATAGGAGCAGTCAGATTGAGGGCTGAAGATATGGCCCCATTATAGGCCACAACCAGCTGCTAGGGATCTGTGCAAGACTCGTCCAACAGCGAGAGGTCAATAACCGCCATCATGTCTTCAGGGACCACATCCCGCAAAGGACGGTACCTTACCAACTCCACAGGGGCCAACCTGCCTAGGGGGGCCGCAGAATTGAACCCAACTGAATAGTGATCAGACCAGACGACTGGTTCCACCACTAAATCGGAGGCCTCGATCTCCAGGAGGAAGACCAGGTCAAGAGAGTGACCTCCCTTGTGTGTAGCTGAGGAAGCAACCTGTGTGAAGCCCAGAGATGTCATAACCTGGAGGAAATGTTGACCAAAAAGCGAGGATTCGTCATCGACCCAGGCACTGAAGTCGCCCAGAACCATCAGTCTGGGCGACTCCAAGGCCATGTCGGCGGCGAATTCTGCTATTTCCTGCAGGAACAGCTTTTCATCACCTGATGGACGTTAGATGATCCTGCACCCAACACCAGCTACCACAGTACACTCAAATGACCTGGCCTCCTCAACTGGTACACCAGTTAGGCCCAATTCGGTCTTGAAACAGACCGCAAACCCCTCCCCCCCCCAACGGTCCAATCTCGGGCGATGTACAACTGAGTACCCGGTGGGAACAGCAGCCTCTAAAAAAGGGTCCGCATTCCCATCCAACCAGGTCTCGGTAATGCAAACCAGATCTGCCCTAGCAACAGAGTCTGCAATAAGACCAGTCTTGTTGCAGACAGATCTGGCATTGCATAACAGCGCCCGAGTTGGACGAGGTTGGCGAGCTGTCCCAACTACTTGCCCTCCCAAACTGGAGGTGCCCTTGGCTATGATAACCAGAATGGAATCACCATGTTCCAGATACCATTTCGCCCCAGGGCGCCTTCTGCCTAACTGCCCTATGGAGAGTTCCCCACTCATTCGAATCTCCGCTGTTCATACTCCACCACCCACCCTTCCCCTCCCCCACAAGCAATCCCCAACACCAGACAGTGTTGATAGGTAAAAGCAGGCAGGGGGGGAGAGGAGAAAGGGCAGAGGGCACGGAGAGCGGAGGCCGAATGCACAGGACAGGAGGAGCAAGCAGACACATTTCACACAAAAGATTAATACACAAGTTAGCCAGCCTTGGAGTGGGTCCCAAGGTGGTAGCCTGGATAAAAAATTGGCTAGACAACAGGACGCAAAGGGTAGTAGTAAATGGAGTCCACAGTGAAGAAAGGAGGGTTACTAGCGGGGTACCGCAGGGTTTAGTACTAGGACCGGTCCTTTTTAATGTCTTTATAAGTGACATTGCAGAGGAACTGGAAGGAAAAGTATGCCTCTTTGCAGATGACAAAGATCTGCAACAGGGTTGATACACAAGATGGAGTGGAAAGGATGAAAAGGACACAGAGGGTGGTGGTAAATGGCTGTCACTTCACAGAGGGAAGAATGACTAGTGGGGTACCACAGGGATCAGTGCTGGGACCAGTCCTGTTCAGCATCTTCATCAGTGACATTGCGCAGGACCTAGAAGGCGGAATTTCACTGTTCGCTGGTGACACAAAACTCTGTAACAGAGAGGACACACCAGAGGGTGTAGATGGAATGAAAAGGGACCTGCAGAAACTTGAAGAATGGTCAGGGGTTTGGCAGTTGAAATTCAGTGCAAAGAAGTGCAAGATAATGCATATGGGGCACACAAACCCTGGCACAATATATCATTTGGAGGGTGAGGATATAGCGTGCACCAAGCAGGAAAGAGATCTTGGGGTTGTCATCTCTGATGACCTCAAGGTAGGGAAACAGTGTGACAAGGCAGCAGGTAAAGCAAATAGGATGCTGGGATGCATAGGCAGGGGCATCACCAGCAGGAAAAGGGAGGTCATAATTCCACTATACAAGACACTAGTGAGGCCCTACCTGGAGTACAGTGTACAGTTCTGGAGACCTTGCCTACGTAAGGACAGGGTAGAAAAGGTTCAGAGGAGGGCAGCTAAGATGGTACATGGATTGCATCACAAGTCCTATGAGGACAGGTTGAAGGAACTGAATATGTACTCCCTGGAGGAGAGGAAGGAGAGAGGGGATATGATAAAGACATACAAGTACCTTACAGGGAGGAACAGGGTGCAGGAATACACTATTTTTAAGCGAAAAAGATGTTGCAGGACTAGAGGGCATGGGATGAAGTTGGAGGGAAGACGATTCAGAGGAAACGTGAGGAAGAATTTCTTCACAGACTGGGTGGTGGACAAGTGGAACACCCTGCCAGAGGAAGTGGTGGGGGCTGAAACAATCACGGGGTTTAAGAATGTATGGGATAGACATAAAGGAATTCTGGAGGTCAGGGGTAAGGGGCAACAGACTTCTAGGAAAACATAAACTGAACTTACAAGCTCAAATGGGCAGACTGGGTGGGCCATAGGCCCGTATCTGCCGACACTGTATATGTATCTATGACTTGGCAAGGTTGGAGGAATGGTCAGATGTATGGCAGCTCAGATTCAATGCAAAGAAGTGCAAGGTAATACACCTGGGAAACAAAAACCCAGGGGAAGAGTACACAGTGGGGGGTGAGATACTGACAACAGTAAAAATGGAAGGGGACCTGGGATAATTATATCAGATGACCTAAAGGTGGGCAAGCAGTGTGAGAAGGCCGTAAGGAAGGCTGGGGGGATACTGGGATGCATAGGGAGAGGCATCAATAGTAGAAAATGGGAAGTTGTTATCCCTCTGTACAGACAGTTGGTGAGACCCCATCTGAAGTACTGTGTGCAGTTCTGGAGACCCCATCTCCTCAAAGACATAGACAGAGTGGAGGCTGTCCAGAGGAGGGCAACCAAAATGGTGCAGGGTCTGCACCAGAAGACATACGAAGAAAGACTAAAGGAGCTTAATATGTGTACCATTGAGGAAAGAAGGGAGAGAGGGGACATGATAGAAACTTTCAAGTACCTCAAGGGAATCAACAAAGTCCAGGAGGGTAGCATCTTTCAGAAAAAGAGATGTGCAAGAACAAGGGGGCACAATTTGAAGATAGAGGGGAGACGGCTCAGAGGTAATGTGAGGAAGTATTTTTTCACAGAGAGGGTTGTGGATGCATGGAACAGCCTCCCTGAGGAGGTTGTGGAGTCAAGAACAGTGGGGGAGTTCAAGAATGCATGGGACAGACATAAGGCAGTCCTAGTGGGGAGTAGGAAGGAAGTAAGCTGTTGGTTAACTAGGATCTGCAGCTTATCTGTTAGGTAGGAAAATGGGCAGACTAGGTGGGCCAAGCGGTCCTTATCTGCTGTCATATTCTGTGTTTCTATGTTTCAGTAACACTATTAAAGTAATGGGAAAGCACAAAACTCCAGATTTCCCAAATCACAAGGCATTACTGTAAGCAGAGCTAAAACCCTCAAAACAAAAATAACTTAAATAAACTACTCCCTCCCACTGTAAGATAGCCTTCAGACCCTTAAAGTAATACAATAACACAATCCCCTCTCACAGGATAAAATAAACATAAAAGTATAAAATACTCCTTACTCCCTCTCCCACAGCCCTCTCACAGCCAAGGAGGGGGAAGAATAATAAGCCAAAACATTAAACAACCCCCTCTCACAGGATATTCAAAACAGATAATAACAGAAATTTCCCCCAGCCCTCAATACTGCATTGTGTTCCCTTTACCTCAGCAGCTACTGCTGTTTCTTTTCATATTTTTAAGACATTCCACAATTTTAGACGCACCATTCCATGCTGTTTATTTGAATGACCTGTAAAAGTTCAGCTAATACCATGGAATGTTCAGGTAGTACAAACTGAGAGCAGTAACTATTGAAGACTCAGGAGAGAAGTAATCAGTGTAATGATAAAGGCAATACAATTAGATCATTAATTTACCAAAATTGGTCTAAAATATATCAGAATATAGGACAAACAAAAAGAAACACATGAGAGCATATGAAGGTGTAAAAGCTGTTTCCTGTAATAGCAGAAGAAGACCATACTTAAAATTCAGAGTAGAAAAGATTAGGTTAATTTACTGCTAATGGTCTTAATGGCCATACTTTACACCTCTCAGATAGACTGGTTTTACAAACAAAGGTAAGTCTGAATGACATCAGTACATTGTAACCTGGACAAGCAGTGCAGCCAAAACAGTGATTGATTTGATACATCAGTTTTAAGAGTATATGAACACTCAAAATAGCCCAAAAACCGGACTACATTTAATCAAACCGGATGACCGGATAGAGACCCTAAAAACTGGATTATCCAGTCTAAAACCGGATAGGTGATAACTGTTGTTACACTTTGCATATCGTGCTTCTGGTACTTCTGCCTCTGGCATATACCTTCGGAGATATTCCTGGTTTACGGTAGCTGGATTTGCTACTGATGTATAACAGGCTGTGTTGAATGCCCATTTTAGAGGCTCCAGGCTGTTTGGGGGTGATGCTCAAAATGATTTACAAGAGCTTCAGTCCTCCAAACAGTCTTTAAGTCACTCAATTCTCTGACCACTCAACCAGCCAGGGAGCATGAGAGAGGCTCGTTTCGTAGGCGTGCTGCCTGTGGTGGCCATACCTCCCATCAGAAGCCTTGTGGGCAAAACTGTGGTGGGGGTCCCTTGCCTCCTGGTGCCCATGCAGAGGCTCCCATAGGTATCGGTCAAGGTGGCACCTACAGTACCTTCCAACTCCAAACCACTTTTACCCCGTATACTTCAGTCTCCAGGGGTGCACGTGGGGGGACGGATCTCGCTTCCTCTGTCAAAATGGAGAGAAATCACAACTGCTACATGGGTCCTGGAAATATTGGAAAGAGGGCATGTTCTGGAGTTGCTGTCTACCCCTCCAGTTCACACTCCGCCTCCTTATTATTATTATCCGCTGTGTCACTAGTCCTTTATGTTAGAGAAAGTTTAGTTGCTTATAACCAAGTGGGCTATTGAACCAGTTCATGTCCAAGAAACATAACACTACCTGATCTTTGGCTGCTCCCCCCTCCTAGTATCACGATTGCTTTATGCCTATCCAATGCATGCTTGAAGCCAACCACTGTTTTTGCTCCCACCACCTAGCCGGAAGACTGTTTCAGGCATCCACCACAGTTTCAGTGAAGTACTTCCTCACAACATTCCTAAATTCTCCCCTTCCAGTTTCATTGCATGCACCTTTCTTCTGGTACATTTTCTCTTCTGAAAAATACTCCCCTCCTGTGCGTTATTCACCCTGTGAAGCACTTACACGTCTCTATCATGTACTCCCTCTCCCTCCCTCCTCTCTTTCAGGGTGTACATACAGTACTGAGATTCCCCAGTCTCTCCTCATAGGGCTTATGATGTAGCTTTCCAAGAATGAAACAAAGGGTACACTTCTGGATGCTTCCTAATTCCCATATGGACAGGAGAACTGTGTCCTGTACTGGACCCTAGAGACCTTAACTTGTTCATCATAGCCAGAATGTTTTGAATGGTGTTTCTTCTGTCTCTCATCCCCCAGTTACACAAGGGTACTGCACAGTAAGTCTAGGTAAATTCAAAGGGAGGGAGGCAGGGGAACTGGACAGATACCTGCAGGAGGAAAGAAAAGGGACTAGATGGGGTTTACAAGGCAGATAGCAAGGCGAGAAAAGTAGTTGGAGGGGTACGAGGCAGGATAAGGAGATTGGAGGGAGGAGGAGCAGCTGGCATGCTACACAGTTTAGAAGGCCCAGGCCACACACTCCTCCATAAGTACACCCACTAGCAGACCCCCAGCATCTCACATCCCTCTTCACCCCTGTCCCTACCCCCTATTTTCTAAGATCAGCCAAGGAGGCTAGCTGGCAAGTGCTCAAATATCTGAAAGAGTTCAACAGGCAGGCATTCTTCTTTGCAGAACCTGCAGATTGGAACAGTCTACCAAACCCCATTCAGCAACCCCCTGACATTTCCCACATTTGTAAAGCTGCCAGCTGAGCAGCTCGAAGATCCTTGCATATGTCCTCTGATGTGAAACAGCCACTTATCCCCACCCGCAATATTTATTGATTTGTATAGCATACATTACTAGCACTCCTCTACACTTCAACTCACAGTAGTGCTTGTGTTCATAAAGGGGCTATTGGAATGCGGGATGGTGCCCTGTGCGATCCGAGCACCATCCCATGGATTATCCTGCTATCCACCTTTCAGATCTGCCCTCCATCCAACCACACCAGGATTTCAGATCCCCAGTTGGATTTTAGGGATCTGTAGTTGAAAGGGTCAGATGTGTGGATCCAGGGGTCATATTTTAGATCCGACTATTGGGTCCCTCAGATATGATCAGATTCTAGGCTTCTGTTCAGATCCATGCATGGGATCTCATGTGATCTATGGTCGGATGCCAGCAGTATTCAATGGCATCTGAAACCTGGCAGTAGCGGTCGTATCCATCGGTATCTTACCTCAGCAGATACTGTCCAAGTACCATGAAAAGGGGCAACTCTCAACATCAGTGGTTCTCACCCCCTACCGCTTGTATGAGTAGTTGATGTCCTCTAATGCTATCAGCTGTCTCATACTATAAGTAAATTGCACGCTTTTTGAAGTAGTTTATGCATTTGTTATTGTACGGCACTAAGAAATAAGCACTTGTTATACTCCACTGTAGCAAAGGACTCCCATGAAAACAAGCTATTGTATCCCATGGAGTAGTTCTGCCATCTGTTTGATTCAAATTAAAGGAAAACTCTCATTATCTTAAATGTCCCACCCCCGAAAGCTTTAGCCCCCGGTTAAGCTTTTGCTTTATAAAAATAATTTTTAGTAGGTTTACTTACAGCATTTGTGGTTTGAAAATCAGCACTTCAAAACATGGCAGGCGCTGTGCTCCATTTCATCTGAAGTTGGCGCCACACTGCCAGCCCCAATACAGAATGTATCAGGGTTAGCAGTGTGGTGCCACAACTTCAGATGAAATGGAGCCACGCACCGCCCGCCATGTTTGGAAAGCTTGGACTTTTCAAATCTAAAATTCTGCAAATAAACCTGCTAAAAAATAACTTTCATGTGCCTAAAGCTTAATTGAGGGCTAAAGCTTTTTCATGGTTGGGACATTTAGGACAACAAGAGTTTTCATTAAAAAAAAAAAAAGAGAGAGATCTGTGGCTTCCATGTGGGATAATTAACATTTGTGGATATGGCTGCAGATTGATGGAACAGGACGCCCGGCATCAATTTACTTTCCATTGTATTTGCTCAGAATAGCCCAGCTGAGATCCTACAGCTTGTTTTCAGTGGAGGTCAGCTTCTGTCCAGTTTTACAGCCAGAACGGCTGATAGTATCTTAAGTGATTTGCTTAAGGTCAGATAGATCATCGTTATGCTCTAACTGCTGGGCCACACAGTCTTGTTTTGGCGATTGTATTGCAAAAAAAAGGCTCAAGTGTTTCCCATATTAAAGTGGTACGCAGTGCAGCTTTGGGAGCTGCTCTTGAGGGATGAGGGTTAGTCAGAGTATCAGTTCAGGACTTTCGTGTATAGATAAAAGTCCAAATAACAAAGGTAACCAAAACATTTAAAAAGCTTGCTTTCTGTGTTTAATAGAAATGATCTCACTCAGTAGCCATGGCAGTGTTGACGTGATGATCATGCCTCTATTGTTCTTTACCTGCTTGTCTTCACCAAAACTGTCTTGGTAGTAAATACCACACACACACCCTGCCCTCCAAAATGACATGCTGCACAGAGACCAACACATATATCTTGCTTATCGGGACCCTGTTAAAAAATACAGGGAGAGCAGTTAGAGGTTGGGGGGTCCTTTTTTGTATTGCCATATGAAAAAGCAGAAGCGAGTTATGAAAATAGATGGAAAAAAAGAAAAAAAAAACATTCAGGGATAATTTCAACAGTAATAAAGTGCAGAATCAACCTAATGGGGTCCTAATGAGCAAGATACATGTTTTGGTCTCTCTGCAGCATGTCATTTTTTGGGTTATGAAATGTAATAACTTTGAAACAGATCAATATTTGTTCACCAAACCAACAAATAGCACATCTGTGTGCCAGGCCCTTTCTACCCCGATGATTTCAGTCCAAACTTCCAAACCGTCTGGGCGCCACAGCTCTTCAAAAAAACAGCAGAAAGCCCCCCAAAATTTACTTTTTTCACTATCCAGATCTCAGAATCCACACATCCAACCAGAATGAAACTTGGCACATCAAGAGAGCTACCCCACTAGACCGTGCATGCAGAAGCTCGTAGAAATCCGTTGAATGGTTGTAAAGTTTTATTTATTTATTCATTTATTTAGGAAATTGGAATTACAGCCCTTTGAGTCATAGACTAATTTCCAGAGGCTCCACATCAGAATAAAACATAGACATTCATACAGTACATACATAGAATAAATGTGGGTGAGCAGTCATACAGAGTATAAGTACAATGAGCACAGGTTAATGCCTATACATTTGGTAGCTAAAACAGGGTAGCGCTATTGAGATATTTACCTAATGAGCGGTTAAGACCTATACAGTAGGTAGCTAAAGCAATGCATGATATAATTTGGTAGCAAGCTGCCTCAGGGAGGCCTTGTCTTATACATAATGCAATACAATGCATTCATAATCCAGTGCAACTATATGGTAACCGAGGGAGGTGAGGAGTCTGTAGGTTAGAAATAGTGAGGGCTCTCCACTGCCTGGCCAAGGGCAGGTGCGTGGCTTAGCGGTGTGGTGCAAGATCCACAGGTTCCCAGTTACACTGGCATTGACGTGAGGAGAAGATATGGGCCCTTAAGGCAGCTTTAAAAGGACCTAGATAAGTGATTGATGTGGTAGCCGGCAGGTGGGCATTGTACCAGGATGGAGCTCTTAAGGGGGAAGGATCACTGGGCCAGGGTGGTCCTGACCCTAGGCACCTTCCAGATAGTTTTTGGGGCAGCCCGTGTGGACGCTGAGATGGTGGATGCCTGAAGAGAAGCCATGACACCTATAGGGGTTAAACCCAGGTGGATTTTTTTGTGAAGAGGCAGGTCTGGTATAATAGTCTTTCCTCAAGGGGAGGATATTGGTGAGCGCATATAGGGTGCAGGTATGTGTATTTCTATCGGCACCAGAGAGGAGCCGGCAGGCCTTATTGATGACTACTTGTATTTGATGAAGTGCCATAGGTTCAGCAGCAGCATAGATTGTGAGGCCATAGTCCACCAGCGATAAGACTGGGGAGGTAATGGCTAGGTGAAGTGCTTCAGGTGACAGGCAGTTTTATGTTTGTAAAGGAGACCAATGCAGTTGTTGGTGGCAGAGATGAGGATTTTTATATGTTCGTGGAATGAGAGGAAAGGGTCAAATGTAATACCTACATACTTATACTTTTGGACCCGTTCCAGTGGGATGAGAGAGGCAGAGAGTATTTCCGGGGGAAATCCTTTGATCTGTTTTGGCATAGAGCATCATCTTAGTTTTTTTAATGTTGACCACCAATCTATGTTCAGCAAACCAGTGTTCAATCTGAGAGAGTTTTGTAAGGTACGCTGGAGGGAGAGGGAGGATCAGGATGTGTGGCATAAAGAACAGCGTCGTCCACGTAGAGGATAAGGTTGCCGGGGCAGGATTTAAGCTGGTTGTTAAGGTACATGCTGAATAGCAGGGGACCCAGGATAGATCCCTGGGGAACTCCTGAGCGCACAGACAGCATAATAGGTATGGTATTATTCATTTTAACACATTGGGTTCTAGATGAAAGATAGTTGGAGAACCATGAGTGGACAATGAGAGACCCCAATTTGTCGTAATGTGTTAAGAAGGAGGGGATGAGAAACCATGTCGAAGGCCTTTGAGAGGTCTGTAAACACAGCCCCTGCAAGGTGCCCCTTGTCAAGCATGAAGTGCCGAAAGTTAGCGAATTCTGTGAGGGCAGTCGTCGTGCTGTGACCAGCTCTGAGACCGTACTGCTCCCTACATAAGAGGTTGTGTGCGAGGAGGTAGTCAGTGAGTTGATTGGCCATGATCTTTTCAAGGGCTTTAGAGAGTGGGGGAGAACCGAGATGGGCCGGTAGTTGTTTGGGAGGGAACTCTTGCCACATTTCAATATTGGTGTCATCACTGCCGTTTTCCATGAGGTTGGGAACTGGCCCAGGTGCAGGGACAGATTTAAAAGTCCATGAGTGGGAGAAAACTGAGTCTAGCACAAGGCATAGGATACGTGATATCGGCGCTGCTGGTACCAATTGGAGCTCTGGAGGCTTTAGACAAGTAGGTCAGCTTGTAGGGGCTGAGTTTGAAGGTGGGTGGAGGAGCTCAGGCGGGTGGGGTAGGCTGAATTGGATCAAAAGTTGCTAGGAGGACTGAGCTGAGGTCTGAGAAGGTGGAGTTGAGGCAATTAGCTGTGAAGTGCGCCTGGTGGTAGTACCATTAACACTAAGTTGTGGGTGGGGGAGTGGGATTTGCCATTAAGCTCCTTGATGTTATCCCAGAACTTTCTTGTGCTACCCCAGGAGGTGGCTAGGGCAGTTCTGTAGTGCTCCACCTTGGCCTTGCGGATTGCCCAGGTACCTTTATTGCGGGAAGCATTATATGCCTGCCTATCGCTTAGCAAACCAGAGGCAGTGGTACGATGCCAGAGGTTGTCACGCATTTTGAACTGTTGTAGGAGTTCTGGGTTGATCCGGGGGCACTACGTTTCTTAGTGGTCACTTTTTCTTTATTTTTTCTATATTTTATTTTTATTTTATTTTCATAGGAGGTACAATTCGCAGCAGATGCATTATAGATGAGATTCATAAATATCCATAGCAGCAAATCATTCCATAAGCAGTAGTACAATAGCAGTAGTAGTAGTGTCTTCATCACATTGAATAAATTAAGTTCACAGTATTTCATATGCTTAACCCCAGTAAATGTCTTCAACTGCCTCTTTCTCCTGTATCTATCCATCTCCCCTCTATCTAAAGAAAAAAAAGTCGTCTGTTATAATGCCTTTTCCGTCTCCTAGCATCCAGATATTGGGACTCCATCATAGAACAAAATGCGGGGTCTTTTGCTGATTGAAAAAGGACCCAAGCCTTCCACTTTAATTTGAACTGTTCTCTGTGCCCCATCGCCCCTGCAATCATAGGTTCTAAAAAATAATGTTCTACTATCAAATCATGCCAGGTATCCACCACAGGAGATCTAACCTGTCTCCATAGCTTAGTAATAGTCTTCTTTGCCAAAAGAAGGAAGGTAAATACAAGTGACCTTGTTTGTATTTTGAGGGGGATTGACAGGAGAGCAAGTTGTGTACTTAGTACTAAATCTGGTGTAAAAATCATCTGTAAAGATTGCTCAACTTGCTGCCAAAACATTTGTAATTTGCTACACCCCCAAAAAATATGTACCTGATCAGCCCTCCGTGCCCCACATTGTCTCCAACAGTCAGCCCCTAGCGCAGGAAAAATCTTAGCCAGTTTAGCTGGTGTATTAAAATATCTAATTTGTGATTTCCATGCAGATTCTCTCCAATAAGGAGCCAAAGAAATCCCTAATTAAGGGGTGGGTATATTTAAACCAGAGGCCATAAGTCACTCGAGAAGAAAGCTCCCTGTTCTTTGCCTCCATAACCGACTCGGATGAATCGGAGATAATTTCCCTGATTCCTCTATACATCAGTCCAATCAAATGTAACTGGATAGAGCCACGAATTGCATTAACAACTTGTTGGAGGAATAGGGGCATGGGTGTAGGGAGACAATTCCTCAAGGGGCCCTTATGTGAAAGAAAATCCTGTACCTGTAGGAACCTATAATGGTCTGAATTTGATAAGTTGTATTCCCTTTGAAGCTGAGCAAATGGAGCTACCCCGTGTGGATCCAAAAATTTAAAAATAAATGTGAGACCCTTCCTATGCCAAGGGCGAAATGTTAGATCAAATTGAGTAGGTAGGAAATCTGTTTCAGCAAGAAGTAATCGCAAAAAATAAAACACAGGTTCTATGGCAGGTACTGCTTTAAATTTATATCAGCTTTGCAGGGCCTGTTTGGCTACAATATCAAAATCTGCCAATGTCGGTAAGTCATAAAGAGGGGCCAAAAATGACCTTTTGTGGGTCATACGTATCATTAAGAAAGCATTCTGTTTTCTTCCAAAGAGGTTGAAGGTTGGGGTTCACCAGGTGAGAATTCGGGTTATTCGCACTGACATTGCATAATTATTTAAATCCGGAACATTTAGGCCTCCCTTGTCTTTCGGCAGTTGTAGCGAGGACCAGCAAACCCGTAGCCTATGGGCATCCCACACAAACCTAGATAATAGCTTATTCCTGGAGTCAAAATACATTTTGGAGGGAAGGATAGGAATTGTTTGAAATAAGTACAATACTCAAGGTAGAACATTAGACTGTATAGTAGCAATTCTCAAATAAAAGGGGAGCTTCATCAAAGACCATTTATGTGTAGCTGCCTCTAGAACCTGTGTCATGGGCTCATAAGTTACTAAAGTAACATCAGAAATATGTAATGGTAGATGAATACCCATATATTTTAATTTCGTGGTTCGTCATTTAAGGGGCAGGCTTTGTTTAAGTTGGGGAGAGGGGGTGAAATTCAAGGCCAGAACCTCTTTCTTCAAGGAGTTAATAACATAGCCAGATACTGAGGCAAACGTTTCCAAAGTCTGCCAAGTTCCTTGCAATGAAATCTCAGGGTCTGTCAAGGTCAATAACACATCATCTGCATAAAGTGATAAGCAGTAGGAGTCTCCTCCCACTGCCACCCCATGTACTTCTCTGGAGGATCTTATTGCCATGGCCAAAGGCTCTGTATAAAGAGCAAATAACAGTGGTGACAAGGGACAGCCCTGTTTAGTTCCTCGTTTCCGATCAATTGGGGAGGACAGAGAGCCATTAACCCTGATATAGGCCCTAGGGTTAGCATAACGATTACTAAGCCATTTCACAAATTCCTCTGGAAATCCAAATGCTCCCAATACCTGCCAGAGATAATTCTGAAGCACCCGATCGAATGCCTTGTAAGCATCTGGACTAGCCACTACCACAGGGAGTGAGGACCTGGAGACATAGGAAAAAAGTGTATGATTCTAAGTGTATTATCTGAAGTTTGTCTATTCTTTAAGAAGCCAGTTTGGTCCTGATGGATTAAATCAGGTAGCATATCTTCAAGTCTCTGGATCCACACTGACAAATATTTTATAGCTGCAATTTAAAATAGAAATGGGCTTATATGATTCAGGGTGACGGGGTCTATACCAGGTTTAGGGATTGATGATGAAACTGGAGGGGGATTTCCCAATCCCAACTGCACTTCATTAAATGTCTGTCTCATCAAATCAAGAAGTAAGGGGAAGAGGGCTGTATACCATTCCTGAGGAAAACCATCAGGACCCAGGGATATGAGGGCCTTAGCCCATCTGATTGGCTGCTTGATTTCCATCTCTGATACTGGGACCTTAATTATATCCTGCTGCAAGGGGGTTAACTTGGGAAAACGCAAGGGGGAGAGGAATTGTTGTATCTTGTATTCTGTAGGAGGAGTTATGTTGGAGTATAACTCCCTATAGTAATTCTGAAATATAGAAATAATTTCCGGAGTAGTGCCCTTCTATATCCCAGATACCGGCTCTCTTAATTTTGTTACTGTGGCCGCCTGTCTAGCACCCCTGAGTCTCCTGGCCAAGTTGCATGCCCCTCTAGGTCCACCTTCATAATAATATCTCTTCAATTGTTTTAGTTTAGCTTGCACTTGATAATTATAGCTTGAAAGTCCCCTTTAAGTTGTCTAATTTCATGCTCCCTAGAAGTATCACTCTGTCCCTGGCCTTATTGAAGAGATGTCAAGCGAGCTTGGAGCTGCCTGTATCTACATTCTGTATGTTTTTGCTTTTGTGCACAATAAGCAATCAGTTGCCCCCAAATTACCACCTAAGCGTGTCCCATACCAGGGTTGCCGGAGTATCAGGTGAGGTGTTTTCAAGAATAATCTGTGGGATCCTGGTTTTCAAAAAATCTTAAATTCCTGCTCTTTAAGCAAAGATAAATTAAGTCTCCAAAGCGTCTGTTGACGTGGTTTCTCTAAATCTGTTTTAAGTAGTAATATGGTATGGTCTGACATAAATCTAGCATTTAGCAAGAGATTTCTGAGCACATCCATATGTTCCACTGAAATAATAAAATCTATTCTAGACAAGGTTTTAAAACATGGCGAGTCATATGTAAAGCCTCCTGCTCTGGAATACAAATGCCTCCAAACATCTAAAAATCCCAAGGCCTTGATCTGGGAGGACAGCCACCCCTGAGCTGAAGATCTTCTATGAGAAAGGGGATTAGAAGTGTATATTTTGGGATTTAATGTGATATTAAAATCTCCCATAAGCAATATCCCCTTCTGTAGCTCAGTGATTTTATTTAGAAGTTGACTGACTCTCAGCTGGGGAGATGCAGGAGGGAGATAAACATTAGCAAGGGTTATATCTTGACCAAAAAGTTTTCCCTGGACTATAACATAGCAACCAACAGGATCAGCATATTCGACTCCCACCTCTAATGGTAAAGTAGCAGGGATTAATATGGCTACACCCCGTCTACGGCCAGTTTTACTGGAGGCTGAATATATCAAACCTTCCCCCAGCTCCCAACTTCATGTGTTCCGACTGGGTTAGATGAGTTTCCTGAATATATATAATATCTGGGGCCTGTCTCTTAATATATTAAAGCAACCTAGAGGGCTTAACTGGGCTGTTAATTCCATTAATATTAATCAACAGCACTTTACAAGGTGAACTATCCATCCTTAAGAGAAATATCAAAAAATCCCATGTTTCTGCTGAAAACACCACCTTTTCTCCACCACTGCTTATCAGTCTGCTTTCTCAAAAGCCATTTCCCCAACAGTAATATTTCCACCATATTTGAGTTTTTAACAGGGATAAGATGGCATGGATGAGATCTGATTCTGGGTCCAACCAAGGAACCCATTGTCTGAGCAGTGTACCTCTTTTAAACCAATAACCAAGTATACAACTACATATATAACCTTTTGCCTGACTAGGCATAACTCCATAAACATATTGTAACTTACTAGTGTGTGTTATTAAACAAGAAAATATAGCACTAACTAGTACTTCCAAGGTGGGGGAGGATAATCTCTTCCTTCCTATATATATCCTGTGTGGTCAGTCGGTAGAAAACCAGCGCCCAAGGAAAAGGAGGATTGACCCAGATCATAAATGCCTGGGGCGCTGGCCTGGTGCCACTGAGGGTTGAGGCGCGGGATGCCACACCTCGTGCTGCGCCAGTGACCCAGGTTCGGGAACGGACTCGGGTCGGTGGGGGTAGTCAGGGAGGGAGGATTGAGCATCCAAATGGATGCTCCTCCTCAGGAGAGATACTGGTCCTGAGAGAACCAGTGGGTGCACTGGCTCGAGGGTTGGCGGCTCGCTCATCGGAGTCGGGAGGGGATGCTGTTGGACACTTGAGAGAGACGCAGGCCAGCACATCGCTTCTCTGACTCTGGCGCCCTGCACCGCCTAGGGGCGGGAAACAAGGACACAAAGTGGAAAAACTCCTCGGGCGGTTCTAGATGACGGTCGCTCTGAGCCATCTCAGACCACCACTAATTCTCGACACACCCAGATGTGCAGGTAGGAGATAGGAGGAGAAGCACTCTAGGGGCAGATCCCGAGGTCAGGGGGCTGAAATGGGATGGACGGCCTGAAGGAGTTGACGGGGTAGGCAGGAGGGGATAAAAAAAAAAAATGCCTGGGGCCTCCTGGGAGCAAATGCAAGCTCCAACATAAAGTCGAAATAGGAGAAAACAATAAATTTGAAAAAGGAAGGAAGGAATTTAAACGCCCCAGATCTCATGCAGCCACTCATATCAGCAGCCTAGTGTGAGTCTCCACCCCTATTATAGGAGTTTTTAAATTAAAACTGGTGTAGTAGTCCCTCTGAAAGTTTGTGCAACGCAGTCCAGCATAAAAGTTCAAATTAGTTGGACTAAACCTGTTGGGAACATAAATGTGCAAAATACAGCATTAATCTCATGCAATATCCATTAATCAGTAAGCTATTTGGGGCAAATGGCCCATGCATCTTTAATAGTGCACAAAAATAAATGATGGTAGTAGATCGGGCCTAGAGTCAGGATAGTTAGAGGAAGAAGGGTCTAGCAGATTACTCCTCACCCCCACCCGACCACTAACCTACTATTATATGCGTCTCCATCAGAATCTCTCTCAGGTCTGATCAGTCCTGGTAATGGTTTCTGATCGAAATGTGGCCAGAGTGGTCTTTGCATCTTGGGTGTTGTTATTCTTCCCTGCCTTCGTAGCTGTCAGAACCGTTTGCCATCATGGCGGTCTGGCAATAGACCCCGCTGCTCCACCCAAGCGTTCGGGGAAATGAAGGCCCATCTTGGTGAGATCTTGTTTAGCTTCCTGTGCTGTGGAATATTCTTTTTTGCCATTTGGAAAGTGAACAATTAAATGGGCTGGGTAAGGATTTGAAAACTTATGGCCCTCAGCTTTGATTACTGGTAGCAGTGGAAGGTAGACCCTGCGTTGTCTCATGGTTTTTGGAGCAGAATCATGTTCTAGATAGAAACGCTTCTGTCCAAAATAAATCTTCTGTTTTCGCCATTCCATCAGCAGAATCTGCTCTTTGGTGGAAAAGCTATTAAAGCAAGCTGTGATGGACCTGGGAGGAGCCGCAGGGTCCGAGGGCTTTGGGGCTAGGGCTTGATGTACTCTCTTGAGGTGAAGTTGAAACACTTCTGGCAGTTTCAAGGTAGTGTGTAATAGATTATCTACGAAGTCCTTAATGTTTGAGCCCTCTGCATTTTTCGGTATACAGTAGATACGAATGTTCTCCCTTCTAGTCCTATTTTCAGCATCCTCTTGTCTAGCCTCCAAAGCTTCATGTTGCTGTTGTAATTGGTGATACTGAAGTTCCAGGTCATCCACCCGGTTTTCGGTGGCCATTAGTTGCCTCTCTGTATCATCGGCCCGCTGCTCCAATAACATCACATCCTTTCTGAGCTCCCCATAGAGCTGTTTAACTTTAGCCCTAAATGAGAGAAGTTCTTGATAAATAAGATCAAGCTTCGCTTTCTTTGGTTTGGGTTTTGCTGCTGAGCGTAGGTGTTTCTGTAAGATTCTACCCTGGCCCCTAACTTTTTAGCTTCTTGCACATATTCCAAGCCCAAGGCCACCGATTCTGATCGCTCTGCATCACTCTCCATTTCTGCTCACCATTCGAGAAAAATACCAGTTCAGGCACTGAAAACCCTCTGTTACCTTTCAAAGTCACTAATTTTTAGTTTTAGGATCGCGTAAAGCGTTTATTGGAGGATTTATTTTCGGGAGTTATTGTGGAGCTCGAAACTAGGCTGCCATCGTGCGTAGGGGCAGAACCAGAAGTCTCTTAGTGGTCACTTTAATGGTCAGTGCAGATGCATGACAGGTGGTATTAAAGGTGGTGGTGAAGTAGTGCAATGCATCATCTATGTGCTGGGCTTGGGAAATAGGGAACCAGTCCCAGTTAATTAGATATTGTTTGAGTTTGGCTATGCCTTCTGGGCGTAGTCGACAATGAAAGGTGATATTTGGTGGTGGTTTAGGTAGCTGACAGGACCAGCTGAAGATGTTTGGGAAGTGGTCACTTAAGGCGTTGGGTAAGACGCCCAGGTCGGTAATGTGGGGACGATTAGTGAGCAGGATCTCTAGTAGGGTGTGGGTTCCATTAGTGGGGTTGGCCCTGGTAGGCTGGGATGCCAGTTCGGTCATATCTAACGCAGCAAAGGTATCTTTGGCGTGTGTTGATGAGCTCGCCAGCCAGTTTATGTTGAGATCCCCAACTAGGATTTGTTCCATTTTGTGGAGGTAGCTGGCTAGATAGTCAGAGAGTGCTTTACAAGTAGGGGATTGGCTGCGGGGTGGGAGGTAGGCGATGGTGAGAGTAAGAGGAGCACGGTTTGGGTCAGGGGAGAGTTTTATTGAGAGGGCTTGGGCACCATGGTCTAGGGAGGGCGCAGGCAGGGCTTGGTAATGCAGTGAGTCATTTATATAGAAGGCACAGCCACCGCCTCTCTTGCCGTTACGATCAAGCCTAATTAGAGAGTAGCCAGAAATAGAGACAAATGAGTCTGGTGTCTTGGCTGACAGCCAGGTTTCTGTTAAAGCCAGAATGTCTGGTTGGTGCTGTGCTATCCAGCATTGCAGGGGGGCCATTTTATTAGGCAGACTGCAGATATTCATAGCAGCTATTCAAGCCCCGTGGGTGACTGCAGTTTACGGGGTCACTGTTGGCAGGATTGGGGTGAACATTGCCAGATAGTAGAAGAAGCAAGTGGAAGATCCTGACAAGGGCCATGAATTGGTGGCATTTTGCCGGGTAGCAGCGGCTGGCAAGCTGAGAAAGTGATGAGCAGGGAATGGGCAGTTGTGTGAGAGCTGGGATGGCCAGGTGGAGGAGCAGACAAGGAGGGCTCAAGGCACAGAGAGATGGGTAGATCGGAGGGGTGCGGGGGGCTATGGGGAGAGACAGGGTGACGGAGAGGCTATGAGGGGTGAGGTGCTTCCCAGCAGCAAAGGTGTGTACATACCAGAGGCAACTGGGGGTTTGTTGCTGAGCAGGGTAGACGTAGTTAGCAACAGTAGTTAAAAGTTATTAAAGTGCAAACACTCTACTCAACTCTGAATATAATGGCATCACCACGCTAGTATAATATATATTTATTGCAAAAAAACTGTGTTAATCCAGACATTAGGGTTGTAGAACGCAAAGCGTTAAGATGTTGGTGCCTTTTGGTTTTTTTAACAGCCCTAGTGACGAGACGGTCTGGAATTTTGGTCTGATATTTTCAGGGTAGAAAGGCACTGGCTCACAGATGTGCCTTTTCCTGGTTTAGTGAAAAAATGTTACTCCATTCGAAAGTTATTAAATTTTAAAATTTAGACTTCTGGGCATGCTCAATTAGGACTTGTTGCTTTCCTTAGTGTCTAGTTGTACCACCTACCCACCAATCGCCATCCCTTCCCCTGTATTCTTTATTATTTTGCAGGTGGCGCTCCCCACCCACTGATCACTGTCCCTGTATTCTTTATTTTTGACCTGGTGTCTAATGGCACCTCCCACCCCATCCCCGTATTCTTTATTTTTTCCCTGGTGTCTAGTGGCACCCCCACACACACACACACCTCTTCTGCAATCTCATAGTGCCTGTAACAAAGAAACGGTCCCTCTGTGTCTTTTTACCTGTAAAAAGAAATGGCCCCTTGCCGATCTGACACCCCCACCCCATCATCCCACTGAGCACCCATACACCCTCACTCATCTGAACAGGGCCCAGGGTGAAGATCCACTCTCTGATCGAAGATACGCCTTGCTATTGGAAACGCCAACTGTTGTATGAGAAAGTAAGGTAATAGTGGTTCAGTGTATTTCAGTGGAGTTTTCATCTATGTGGCATAACTTTGCCATTTTTGCATATTTTAAGCTCACATTTTCAACGTGGCCTTTTTGAGACCCCACCTCTTGAACACTGTTGGTGGAATTACACAAATCCAGCCAGAAAGGCAATTTTGTGGTCGCTAGGCGATATCACCTTTCCAGCAGGATTTAAACATTGTCACCGCCCCTTGTTCATCAGGTGGGGTCATAAGAAAGCTATAAAAATGTTGGGGTCAGAATATGTAACAATGACAGAGTTATGCGCATACATTGATATTTTGCTGCAGTCCCTTGTAACTTAGGGAATTTTAAATATTTTTACTCAAAATTTTCAACATAACCATCTTTTTACACCACCTCATTAACGTGACAGCGCGTCATTTTCAAACCCTGCCCAAACTGCATATGCAGAGGGCGTTTATGGGGATTTCTAAATTTTCATTACCTGGTTTATGAGGTGGGTAATTTTATTTAGTTAGTTTTTTTTGACTGGGAAAGGAGGACTAGACAATTCTGCCTATTTTCATCCTCATCTGGGAGTGGAAGGGGGGATACAAATGGATGCGAGCTGACATTGAACCAGATTAAGCTGTTGGTGGTATTTTTAGTGAAAGGAGGAAATTTGGCCAGGACACCGGATCACTGCCCTACTCTTTTTTTTCAAGATGTGCCATGGAATCTTTAGCATCCTCCTGAACTACCACCAGAACATGCAGGTGGGACCTCGGTTTAACGTCTCATCCGAAAGACGTAAGAAGGCTATGCTGACAGTTTCATTCCTGTTTTACTTCAAATGCAAATCCATGTGCTTCCACAGCAACATATATGTACGCATCTTAGGAGGGATGGCAGTGCAGGACCCAGAGGGCCCTGCACTTCCACAGACAAATGAAGATACAACTATGCTATCTCTAAAAGTAAGGAAATTTTTTGCAAAAAAAAAATTTTTTAATGCACTAGTTAGGGTTAAAGTGACAAATGTAGGGAAATGTACATTAGGCTTCAATCCTAACACCTCCATTTCACTCTGCAGGCAGCAATAGTGGCAGTGTGCTCTGAGTTGTCAACCCTCACACTCACCCCATTCTCATATATATCTCATCTCAGCTTATTTACTCATGGAATTGGGAGAGTGTTCGTGCTGACAACCCCAAGGCACACCCAACACCTGTCACTGCCTGCAGGATGGGTTGGGGTGTTAGGGTTGGAAACCCCAATTACACATTTCCCTACTTTTGTCACTTTAACTATAGCTAGTGCATTAACAAAGGCTTTTGCAAAGAATATATATATATTATGGTGGCGCAGTCACGTCACTATAGTTATGGTTGAGTAGGGTGTTCAATGTTAAACCCCAAATTTTGCACCGTAATAGTGTTGCCTCCGTTCAGTGGAATTGCACAAAATTGTGCAGACGTGGTCCTGTGGGGTATATCTCTTGACATGCCAACTTTCATTCCGATCGGATGTGAGGATCCTAAGATCTGGATAGTGAACTAAAGTGATTTTTCTGGGGTTTTTTTTTTTTTTTTTTTGGCTGTTTTCTTTGTCTACCTCTAGCACCCACACGGGGCTTGGAAATTTGGTCTGAAATTGTCAGGGCAGAAAGGGCTTGGCCCACAGATGTGCCTTTTACTAGTTTGGTGAAAAAATATTAATCCATTCTAAAGTTACTGATTTTAAAAATTTTGGTTTTGAGCATGCTCAGTAGGCACTTTCTAGTTAGCTGCAGAGAACAAAACAAGAATTGGGTCATACGAAAAAGTATCTTTTTCCATATTAGTTAATCCTCTTTCGTATGAAAAAAATGCTTTGTCGTATGCCGTCATCTTGTTTTTCGTTTTTTTGTTTTGTTTTTTCCAAAACTCACAAAAATGACATGGTACAGAGACCAATATGTGTATCGTGCTCTTCTGAACCCTGTTAGGTGGATTCTGCAGTTATCAGTTGGAAAAAAATGACTCTACAGTGTTTTATTTTTGCATTTTCAATCCTTTTTCGTGACTCGCTTCCTGTTTTTTTGAATGGTGTTTTTCTTTCATACGAAAAAGGATTCGTACATATTGAAATGAACAGAAAACATCATTTGAAAAAACAGGAAGTGAGTCACAAAAAAGGATTGAAAATGCAGTCCTTGCTGATGCATCATCACATCTTCATGTGGCTTTAAATATCTATCTAGTGATATTTGATTGTAAATACATTTTTCATACCTGATTGATCGCTGTTAACGTGCACTGACGTATTTTACCTGTTACTTTGCACTAAAGTATTTTAAACCCCCTCATTAACTCCACAATGCGTTGGCAGCCACTTTGGTGGAAACTGGCATTTTTTCTTAAAGACTGTGACTGAATTTTGTACTGTGTTTCAGTGATGTGCCATGGGGTGGGGGGGAGGGTGCTGTGCTCTGTCATGCAGTGTTACTGTGACCTTTAGTATTTTACCTGTTACTGTGTACGGAAGTATTTTAAACCACCTCATGAACTTCAGTATGTGTTGACAGCCACTTTGGTGGGAACTGGCATTTTCCTTGAAGTCTGTGACTGCATTTTGTAATGTGTTTCAGTGACGTGCCATGGGGGAGTGCTGCACTGTGTCATGCAGTGACAGTGCAAAAATATGAAGGTTGCAGTAGCGGTCATCTTATTTCACCTGAGCCGTGTACTAGTCATGAAGTGTGATCTTAATGATATTTTTTTATTTAAAATAATGCTGCTTCCATAGTTATAGCTGCCATAACACTTGTAATATGGTGTACTGTTCTGTTAGCGGTCGTCTTGTTTCACCTGAGTCATGTGCTAGTCATGAAGTGCGATCTTAATTATAGTTTTTTATTTGAAATAGTGCCGCGTCCATAACACCTATAATATGGTATACTGTTGCAGCTTGCAGTAATGACAGCCAGAAAGCAGAGTGTAGACAGCATTCTTTTCACACATTCCCACAAGATGCCTCACTGTGTTTGAAGTTGCAGCAAGGCATCAAAAGGGAAAATCTTCCAGACCAGAAGTAGAAATACTGTAGTCTGTTCCCTACATGTCACTGCTGAGAGCTATGAACAGTCTCTCACATGACTCATTTCTCCATGAATGCAGAGTATCTATAATGTGTCTTGTTCCTTTTGAGTGGATATTTCCTGCTTTGTCACTGTGTGACTTGCCTGCTCCATGGTGCTCTGGATCTTTGGTGTGACTTGCAGCTCTACTGCAGGCGCTATATAGGTTCCGTTTTTGAATGTTATTTGGGATGCTTTTACGGAATCACCATTGTGTGTAGCTTGTGGCTCCACAGTGGTTCAACTACATGGCATGACTTGTAACTCCACCGTACTTTGTTACAGAGTGCTGCACTTTAGGTTCAGCTTCCTGTGATGTCACATTGCTAGAATATATGGCGTGACTTGAAGCCTCCTCACAACTGACTCATTGGATTTATTCTGGCTATTTTGTATCTGATGTAGTTTGTATAGCTTTGATCTGTTGTTCCTTCTGTTGTTTATCCTTTTCATTGTGGTCACACACACACGTTCTGTTTGTTGTCCATCCTGTGTGTTTGTGATCAATTTTAACTCCGACACTTTTATATTCACTTTTTTTTTCCACACTATTCAGCTTTATTTGCACACAGATGCATGTCTCTTTAATAGACAGCTTTAAAGGGCACTCTTCACTATGGCACTAACACACTCTGATAATGACGTCCACGGACGTCAATACATAAGCATACGCAAGCACGTTCGCCAATCACGGCCAGCATGCCCATGGGGACTGGGTCTCCTTAGTTGTTATTTTGGCTGAATTGCATTTGGTCTTTGCTGCAGAAATTTGAAAACGCCACCTTTAAGCATTTGTCTGGAGATTACCCTTGCTCACTGGAAGCAATCTGGGGTGTCGGAGGGCGGGCCAGGGGAGGAGAGGAGTGAGTGTCCCATGGACTGCTGTCCTCCGGGGGGGGCCTCCCAATGTTTGCTTGACCCCTGGTGGAAGCCAGGAGTCTTACAGCTGGCATTAGCCCTTACTGGAAGCGAGGGCAGATGTCGACAATGTGCGCCCACTGATGTCATTGCGTGTCCCACCTCCCGGGGCCAAAAACATGGGAAAACCCTCCACCATGTCTGATGCCGTCCCCTGCTTGTTGCAGGCTCTGCACCGCCGACTGGGCTCTTTGCTTTGCTGACTGACTACCCGTAACCTGCTGGGAATTGCAAGGGGTGGCCCCCAGTAGCCCTTCTCATGAGAGGGATATCCGTGGGGGGGGGTACACGGAACGCAGGTAAGTCCCAGTGATGGTGGATGACAGGGCTGGAGGGTGTTCAGACTGATGGGGACCAGTGGAGTATAGGAGGAAAAAAGAAAAAGTAAAAAAAAATAAATAATTGGTTGCTCTTTTCAACAAGCTTCCACAGCAACATACATGTACTTATCTATGGAGGGATGGTGCCCTGCACTCCCACAGACATCTCAAAAAGTAAGGACATTCTTTGCAAAAAACTGTTAATGCAACACTTAGGTTTCAGATTAAACCGACAAAAGTAGGGAAATGTGATGTTTCTAACACCTCTGCCCCACCCCTGAAGCAAAAGAGGGGTGGAGTCTTCCTTTGGGTTGTCAACCCTAATGCTCACCCCATTCTATACACTCAGAAAAACATACACACTGTCTCCATCACATCTCAGCTTTTTTGCTACTGCAGTAGGGTAGCTTTGGGATTGACAGCTGAAGGAAGACTCACCCTCGTTTTCTTCAGGGGGTGAGGCAGGGCAGTAGAACTCTAACTATCACATTTGCCCACTTTTGTTAGTTTAATCTGAGCCCTAACTGTTGCATTAATGCAGTTTTTTAGCAAAGAAGATATATATGTGTGTGTGTGTGTGTCTGTGTGTGTTCCCACACACCTTCACTGAGGAATGTTGTTTATCCGAAGTGGCAGTTAACTCTTAAATTCTTTTGATCAGATTCCCATAATGTTGGGTATATCAGTTGACGCCAGTTGTGGCAGAACCTGGACTGGGACTGTTTGATCTGAATAAGACTTATTGAAACTTGCAGATCTTACTTCAAGAAACAGCTCTTGCAGCAGGTTACACCATTAGGACTGAAGCCGGCAGGCACCAGGACCCCACGGAAATTTTCTAGCTAGTAGTATTCAGCGTGGACTGCCCCCGATGTTGGTCCTGCCCCCGACGTCAGGCATTGTATAAAAGGGGCCGGTCCCCCAGAATCCCCAGTTCTTTTCCCGTCGTCGACTGGCCAGCTTCGTTCTCACGGTCCCACTCTAGCGCACGACAACTAAGAACTTCCATAAAATAGTTTTACCAAACTAAATGTCGGCATCTCCAACTCCTTCAGAAGGACATCCTTTCAAGTGTGCCTGCGGCAAACAGATCCCCTTCAAGGATCCTCATTCGTCCTGCCTGTGGTGCTTAGGCCTGGACCACGACACCAAGGCCTGCTCCTTCTGTCAGGGGTTTAACAATTGGACCAGGATCCACCACCAGAAGGCGCTTCAGGGGTTCCTCTTGGAAGAGAAACTACACAGAATGGATAAGGAACCTTCCTGCAGAGGTGAATCTACCTCAAAAGTCCACAAACACCGGGACAAGCACCGGAAGAAGGCCAGGTCCAGATCTCCTAACTGGGCCTTGGACTCGTGCACCAGCTCAGGCTCCATGCGCTCAGACCGCTCTCCCTCCAGGGCTCGCTCTCGGCCCCTCTGGTCAAAGTTAGGGCTTCAGGCGGCTCTTCGGCTTCTCTGCACCCTATAAAGACTTCTAGGCCTTCGGCTTCCTCCACTCCCTCCCGGGCCTCGTTGAAGTCCTCCGATCGTCATCAGACCGACACCGGGACCCCGACTCCAGATCGGTTTCCCAGGGGTCCAGATCCCCCATCTAGGAAGACTAAAGACCTGACGTCTGTGAAGCGGACGACGGACCCGACGTCGGTCAAGCTCCCAACGTCGGCCAAACACCCGTAGTCAGCCAGACGTTTGCCGGGTCCGAGGACATCGGCCAAACACCAGATGTCGGTCAGGCGTTTGCCAGAGCTGAAGACGTTGGCGACACGTTCTCCGGAGCTGAAGACTGCCCCCCCCCCGTCACCGGTGGACACCGGTCACCAGGACTTCACGGAGGAGGATCTGACGTTACCTGAGGACCAGGCAGGTGACATCGAGGAAGCCAGGCTTCCACGGGAGCCTTCGCCAATCCCGGAGATGCCTTCGGATCCAACCCCCGGCGCCAGGTCCATCATCGGGTATGAACATCCAAGAGGTCAAAGATCTCTTCACTTTCTGGTCAGACACAATAAGGAAAGATGTGAGCCCAATGAAACCTTCTCCTCCTACTCCTTCGCCTCCTACTCCCCCTCCTCCATCTCAGGGGCCAGCAGGATGACCACCAACCCCCAACGAGCGCACTCCACCTCCTAAGGGAAGATCAAAGGAACAGAGAAGGCTTCCCTCAAGATCTCCCTCAGGGTCTCCCAGCCCCAAGCGACCCAGACATCGACGATTCATTCCGCCAGGGAAGGATTCTAGACCGGATACTTCTGACACCTCCAGGTCTCCTTCTCCACTCAGCATCCCATCACCTGACCCACAGTACCTGCCCAGATCACCTCCGGATGATCCCCTTTTCTCTGAGATTATGAGGCACATCCAGGAGAACATGGAATGGGATTCGGAAGATCTCAACCCCGAGAGATAGCGCCTTGCTCGTTACCTTCGGCAGAAGGATCCTAAGCCTGTGGTAGTGCCATCCTTGGTGGACACTTTTGCGGACGTCACCAAGTCCGCGTGGAAGCGTCTGCACTCCACCCCTGCTATGCTGAAGAAAGCTGGCTGCCTGTACAAGGCCCCAAAAGAGGACCAGTACTTGGCGTAACAACCTCTGGCTGACTCCTTGGTCATTACGGCCTCTCATGACCAGTCCCAATGACCGCAGCGTATGAGCACACAGCTACTGGACCAGGAATCCAAACAGTTGGATGCCCTGGGGAGGCGCATGCATGTGGCTGCTACATGCTCCATCAGGTCCATGAACTATCTCACATGGTTCAGTTTCAGAATGTCCTGTGGGAACAGGGTCAGGACCTTGTCGACAAGCTACCAGATGGCGATCAGCAGGCAGAGCTTTTAAACCTCCTCCGCACAGGGTCTGATGTGGGGACCCAAGTGTTATGAGCCGCATATGATTCTGCGGACTCGTCTGCCAGAGCTGCAGCTTCGGGCATCTGTCTTCGGAGACACTTCTGGCTCCGTGTCTCCGGTTTTACCCCAGACGTGCAGAAAAACATTCTTGACGTCCCATACAGTGGCGAAGTCCTGTTTGGTGAACATTCGGAAAAGGTCATCACCAAGCTTCAGGACGCCAGGAAGGCAGTAAGATTCGTACAGGCCATGTACAGATCTAAACCTGGTTCCTTTCATAGGAACCAGAACGTTTTCATGGCCAGCAACAAAGGAGCACTTTCCATCATAAAGTCCAGGCTAAATCTTCCCCAGGCAGAGGCCAGCGGTATACCAAACCGGCCCAACCTGCGGGAACCAACAGTGCCACAGCATGACTCCTTCCCGTCCCCCACCCCTCCTCTGGATCAACGGACAGAAAAGGTCGGGAGTCGCATCTCTCGCCACTTTTCAGGGTGGCAGTCAATTATCACAGACCGGTGGGTTCTTCAGATGGTCAAGAGAAGTCACTTTATCGAATTCCTCGACCACCCACCGTCAAGACCTCCCCTGCTCTCCCGTTATTCGGGTCAGCATGCTCTGCTCATACAGCAGGAGGTGCTCGCACTTCTAGGAAAAGAAGCTATAGAGCACGTACCGCAGAACCAGAGAGGTGCAGATTACTATTCCCACTTCTTTCTGGTTCCCAAAAAGATAGGGGACCTCCATCCGATACTGGATCTCAGCAATCTCAACGCTTCGATCCTCTACCAACGCTTCCTCATGGTGACCCTTCCAGGTCTGATAACCATGCTCAAGCAGGGCACCTTCCTAGTGTCCTTGGACATGCAGGATGCTTACCTGCACATACCCATTGCTCGAACGCACAGGAAGTTCTTGCGCTTCAAATTTCTAGGTCGTCCATTTTCAGTTCCAAGCCCTCCCTTTCGGGACTCATTGCAGCACCTCGAGTGTTCACTAAGTGCATGGGCAGTCGAGCGGCGACTCTGAGGAGACAATGCCACTATGTTCCCCACCTGGATGACTGGCTTCTCGTGGCGCCTCTCGGAGGCCCTGATGTCCACCATTCATTGTACTCGGTCTCTGTTCGAGACGTTGGGCATCATTATCAATCAGGAGAAGTCACGCCTGGTCCTGTCACAGATTCTGCAGTTCATAGGCGCAGTTCTGGACACCGTCCAAGGGAAAGCTTTTCTACCCCAGGACTGAGCGGAGCACATCAGGTCCCTCAACTGGGGCATTTTGGCAAAGAGTACTGTCCCAGCCAGACTGGTCCTTTGCCTGCTCGGACATATGGCTGCGGTCATTGCAACAGTCCTGCTAGCCTGTCTCCACATGCGGGTGACGCAGTGAATGTTACGGGTCCAGTGGGATCAGAAGCAAGACTGTTTGCAGCTTCCAGTCTGGATCACGAATGCCGTAATCTGGGATTGGCAATGGTGGCTAGATTCAAAGAACCTATTAGCGGGGGTCCCCTTTTACACTGTCTCCGATTGTGACACTCTCCACGGACGCCTCAGGGCTGGGTTGGGGAGCACACCTCGACGGTGTCAGGTCTCAGGACTTATGGACAGCCCAGGAAGCTCACCTCCACATAAATATCCTGGAAATTAGAGCAGTTCTTTATGCCCTGCAGGCTTTCCAGTCGTAGATCCCACCAGGTACTCTCTTGTTACAAACAGACAATACTGCGGTGATGTATTACCTCAACAAACAAGGAAGCACCCATTCCTACCCACTTTGCAGGGAGGCCATGAGGATGTGGGATTGGGTACTACAACACGGCACAAACCTCATTGCTGTTCATGTCCCAGGAGTGGACAACGTCATCACAGACAGCCTGAGTCGCTTTCAGGCCAGAGTCCACGAGTGGAAACTACTCCAGGAGGTAGTAGAGGATCTGTTTCACAGATGGGGCACACCAGAGTTAGACCTCTTTGCGTCCCCATACAATGTAAAACTGCCCAATTTCTGCTCACCAGATCCAGGGCCCAGTGTTTTCTGGTGAGACGTGTTGTCCCTCTCCTGGACGGGCAGATTCCTCTACGCCTTTCTTCCCTTCCCGTTGATCCAGAGGGTCCTTTTGAAACTTCGCAGAGAGCAAGCGATGCTGATACTTATTGTGCCGTTTTGGCCCAGACAGATTTGGTTCCCTCTGCTACACCAGCTGTCCTGGGAATCTCCATTGCCTCTGCCAATCAGCTCTCACTTATTGTCTCAGGAGGCAGGCTCCTTGGACCATCCGGACCTTCGATCTCTGAACCTGCACGCCTGGCTCCTAGAGACATAGCCATCATGCGGTACGAGGTCTCGCAAGAGGTAGCAGATGTTCTAGAGGCTGCTAGAAAACTGGCCACTCATGCTACATACGCCATGAAATGGTGCAGATTTTGCCTCTGAGCTCAGGCATGGGGGTTTTCACCAATGTATTATCCAGAAAGGTCGGTCCTGGATTACCTCCTGTCTCTCTTTCAGACAGGCTTGGCCTACTCCTCAATAAAAGTACACCTTTGTGCCATGTCAGCCTGTCACACTCCTATAGGCCAATATCCCATAACTCAGTTGGACATGGCATGTGCCTTCCTGAGAGGTGTCCTCCACCTAAGACCTCAGATTAAGGATCCTATTCCTCCATGAGATTTACCCTTTGTCCTGGAGTAGCTTACGTTGCCACCTTTTGAACCAGCCGCGAATTGTGAGCTACGTCTCCTTTCATGGAATACGTTATTTTTGGTCGCTGTTACTTCGACCAGAAGAATTTCTGAACTTCACGCACTGATGTGCAAAGATCCTTATTTGGTTTTTCACCAGGACAGGGTGTCTCACAAATCCGAAGTTTCTACCTAAGGTGGTCTCAGCTCTCACCCTTAATCAGGACATAGATCTACCAGTGTACTTTCCTAAATATTCTAATGGAGGAGAGGCCCTGTTGCACACTTTAGATGTGCATAGGTGTCTTCGATACCACCGAAAATCTGACCAGCTTTTTGTCTCCTTCGCCCACAGGATGATGGGAGCTCCTGTTTCCAAACAATTGCTGTCCAGGTGGCTCATACATTGTATCACGTTCTGTTACCAGAAGCGTAACAAACCCTAACCGGGCTCGGTTCAGGGTCATTCCACAAGGGGGGGTGGCTACCTCCTTTGCGGCCATGAAGAACGTGTCCACTTCAGCCATCTGTGTAGCAGCTACGTGGAGCACTGTGCACACCTTTATCGGGCATTATAGCCTGGACGTTGCATCGAGGCAAAGAGCAGGTTTTGGTCTAGCAGTCCTTCAGGGACTCTTATCCAAGGCTTCAATCCAACTAGTGATCTCTACCTTTCCTCCTCCCACCGGTGAGGGATTTCCAGTATTGCTTGGGAATCAGTCCTAATGGTGTAACCTGCTGCAAGAGCTGTTTCTCGAAGTAAGATAGTACAGTTACGTAGAGCCACTGTAACAGTAGATCTTCGAGAACAGCTCTTGCAGCAGGTACTTTCTCTCCCACCATCCCCGCTGGAGGTAGACTTGTTCCGATATCCTTCTCCTAAGATTAGGCATTTCTAATACCACTCTGATTGGCATTTGATAGCGGATCCTCAGTCTCCTTTTCTGATGTCAACCAGCAGCCGGGAGTCTCCGGCTGGAGAACTGGGGATTCTGGGGGACCGAGCCCTTTTATACAATGCCTGACTGAATACTGCTAGCTAGAAAATTTCCGTGGGGTCCTGGCGCCTGCTGGCTTCAGTCCTAACGGTGTAACCTGCTGCAAGAGCTGTTATCGAAGATCTACTGTTACGGTAAGTTCTTACGTAACTGTACTTTTCTGCAGAGCAATAGAGGTTTATCTTGGTACTTCTACCCCAAATCACTGAAGACATGACTAACACTGTCAGCATTTTGCTATGGAAAACTATCGCATCTAAGTAGCTGTACAACACTGTATGTTACGTACTTTGGGAGAGAAGTCATGGAATATAATAGAGTTCAGAGCTTTGTATATGTTTTATATAATGGTGAATTGTGTTAAAGAAAGGCAATTATAGGTACTTTTTTTTTTTTTTTTCAACAGGCTCTAAGTTCTGAGTTGGCCCAAGCCCGGGACGAAACCAGGAAAACACAAAACGACGTCCTCCATGCAGAGAATGTCAAAGCAGGCCGTGACAAGTACAAGACCCTTAGACAGATTCGGCAAGGCAATACAAAGCAGCGCATTGACGAGTTTGAAGCTATGTGAGAGCCATTTTGTCACATGTGTGTTCTTCATGCAGCTGAACCACCAGCAGAGAAGCAAGCAGGCTTTTGCAGATTCTAACAATAGCACCTCACCTTGCCAAAGCACCCATGCACTAAGGTGGCTAAGACATAAAGAATTGGCATCCGGCATGAAGGCAGTCTGACCTTGTTCTTTCCTGTTTTATTGTGTAACATAACTAATTTGAGGTCAGAAGGGACGCCAGATCCATCATGTCCACTTCCCCTCCCTGCTTCTTCAGTACAGAATAAGTATATTGTGCAAACATACTAATTTGTAGGATACCCCCAAGCCTATTTCTACTTGGGTACCCTGTAGTTCCTTTAGTAATCAGAAATTTGTCCATGCTTACCTTGAAGACCTGTACTGTTTTACTATCCACTGTCGCCACTGGCAGGCTGTTCCATTCATTCACCACACTCTGGAAGAAGTGCCTCCTAATCATACCCCTGTATTTACTGCCTCTCAACTTCAGGTCTTGTCCCCATGTCCAGCTGGAGCTCACCAGATCTGACATCTCCATCTTGTTGATGCCCTTGAGTATGTGGAAGACTGAAATCACGTCCCTTCTCGTCCTCCTTTTCTCCAGGGTTAACATGTTAAGGGTATCAAGCCTCTTTTCTGAGTTTTTGACCCCATACCTCTGCTCAGTTTGGAGGCCCTGTGTTGCAGCTCTTGACTACCTCAGTGTCCTCTTTGGATTGAATAGCTGAGAACTTCACACAGTTCTCCAGGAGGGATCTGACCAGGGCATTGTAAATTAGCAGGATTACATCCCCTTCTCAGCTGTTTCCCCTCACTTCTGATGCACCTCCACCTTCTGCTGGTCATCATGACAGTGGCCATATACTGCTTATCTTGCCTCAGCCCCTTGTCTGTTATGGTCTCCAGGTCTTGCCACCACCACCACCACCATGTGTAGGTGTTACTTCTGTCTTTGTACATTAAATCTGAGACTCTAAAAATACGACCAATCACCCAGCTTGTTCAATTTGTCACCATTTTTAAACTGTTTATCTTAGTGTCAGTGGTGACATGGTGACATTAAGCAGCCAACTAGAGACTGTAGCTTCCAGATCGCTGACAAAAATGTTGACTAGCAGTGTCCCCATCACTGTCCCCGAAGGACAGTGCTGAGTACCCCTTTGCACTCGGAGTAGTACCTGCCCATCACAGCCCACCTTACTGCCCCCAAGCCAGTTAGTCCACTTTGTGCATGCCTCTTGTACACTGATTTACTATACAAAGAAGCTTGTCATGTACCACTGTAACAAAGGCCTTGCCGATGTCCAGATAGACTGTGTCTACGGCCATGCACATGTCCACCTCTACAGTCTCATACTGGAAGGTGATCAGGTTGGTTTGGCACAATCTTCCCCTCATAAAACCATGCTGGGAAGGGCAGGATCTTTAAACTCAAAAAAGTGGTCCATTATTCTGTCTTTGATATTGACTTCTAGGACTTTTACAAGGACTGATTAAAGCTGAGCACCCTGTAGCTGCCTAGGTCTGACCATGCTCCTTTCTTAAATATGAGGATCACTTTGGTCATGTTCCCATCTTTCAGCACAACACCTGTGGGGCAACTTCATGAAAAGGGCTGTACCTTTGTCACAGAAGTCATGGATTCCATTATTGTTCCCATTTTTATGAAAATTTCATGGGCTCTGTTTTAAAAGTGAGAAATTTGGCGCAAGGTGCCTGCATCAAAAAGATCTGACGCAAGTGGCACCTTGCACCAGAGTTTGCAGCAATCGTAATTTTCGGACACAGGCTGTGTCAAAATCAGGATGCCTTGTGTCAAAGTCACCCTGCACCACCCATGCGGCAGAAGCGCCATTATGCCAGGTTGCAAGAGGGCTTGCTCCACAGCAGGGCTGCATTATTCTCTTATTTGGGATTTTAGAAGCCCAACTGTGGTCGCAAAAGGGGACTGACTTTAGACCAGCCAGGAGCTGGTCTAATGGCCCTGCACCACTGCCTTGGAGGGCAGCGTATTTGGGAAACTGGAAGGTGGGGACCGGGACAGAGGGAGCTGTGGAGGTGCCCTAGGGGGCAGTGGGGGCACAGCAGCATTGTCAGGGTTCTGAGGTGACACATGGTGAAGGTGCTAGATCCGTGGGACCGAGCCAGTTGGCATGGGTAGAGGTGGGTTGGCACAAACGAACCATGATCTGGACCACAGGTGGAAACAGCCGTGGCACCTACCCCAGAGGTGACATCATCCCCTGCATGCAGCAGGTGACAGTGGCTGCACAAGGTGCAGTCGGTGGACAGGTACATTCCCCAGGCACTGCGTCGTGCCCTTGATACACGGCCCCCTATATGGTGGCAGGTTGATGTCCGACTACACTGCTGGGGACTGTGTCACCTCTGGGACAGGTGCCAGGGCTGTTGCAGCCTGGGGACTGGGTCATGGTCAGTCCATGCCAACCCCCCTCTGCCTGGTGCCACCTTAAAACCCTGACACTGCTGCTGTGTCCCCTGCCCCCAGGGCACCCCACAGCCCCTGTGCCCCTCGTCCCCACCTTGCAGGTATATTACCTCTGTGGCTCCTCAGGGTTGCATGGGAGGGCTCAACAGGACTCTGTCGCTCATCAGGTGCACCAAATGTTTGGTGCAACCCTTGGGATTTTGTCGCAGAGACCCCCAATTTTCTAGAATAGGGTGCAGGGTCTCTGATGCATCCCAGAGTTTGCTGCAGCCATAGATCAGCACATATTGCGTCAATATAAGGGCCGATAGAAAATTGAGCCCTATGATTTTTGGTATTCTCTATGACAACCCAATAATTTTTTGCATTCGTCACAAAAACTCCTTAGTTTTTGGTGTTTCCAAATAACAGGTCCATATTTATTTGCCTAACCACTACAGAGCACTAGTCCCCAGTTAGTTCAGTGTGGAATTCTGGGGCTTGCATGTGAGCCTGGGTCTCCCATATGATAGCACAAAAGCTGCCTCCAGATATTGGACCAGCCTGACAGGGTTACTTGTTCATCACACGATCACACATGCCCTTTCCATGATTTCTGTAATTTTGACCATGGCAATACTATGATTTTCCTCCAGACTTTTCCAGGACAAAAGTACAGCTCTTCTCATTAACGATTATTACAGCCAGCCTGCCAGTTGTTCCTTTAGTTCCACAATGATCCTTGGGTGTTTCCAATTAGCCTCTTGGATTTACCTGGCTCGATCTTCACCATGTAGTCATCACCAAGGTGGGTGTGATGTCCAGCCTTTGGTGCCTTGAGCCGCATCAATGAGCACCCTTTTTTGTGAACACCAAAGCAGTGTATTCATTTAACATCTCAGACATTTCCTCTGGTTCCCCACCCATCTTCCCCTGTTTTAAGGGAGCCAATACCCTCCTTTACCGTCCTCCTTCCATTTAGGTACAGGAAACACAGAAACATAGAAATCGATGGCAGATACGGACCTCTAGGCCCATCCAGTCTGCCCTTTTTCCCTACCTTTATTAGTGGCCGCTGACCCTACTTGGAAGGAAGAAGGCTTCAGTGTTGTCCTCAGCTCCTACTGCTATCCTGGCTTCTCAACCCTTTTTGTTTTTCTTAATCCTCATTCTTCAGTCCCTTAGTACAGCTCTGTACTAGTCTCGCCTGGAGGCATCTTATCTTTTTCTAGCAGCCATAGCCCTTTATTTTGTTCAGAATCAGTTGCCTTAGATCCCTGTTGAGCTAGGGGGCACTTTTGGCCCCTTTTCCTTATCGCTTACAGGGATAGTCATCCCACTTCCCACTACTCCCTCGATGACACTGTGGAGACGATCCAGTCGCCACTGCTGAATGCAAGGTCAACAGTGGCCTTAAATCTAGTTCCCTGTTGACCAGCAGTTCTGCAGAATAATCCTTGAAGAAGGACGGGAACTCGGTCTCAGCCCTACCATTACCTCTCCCAAGAAGCCAGTCTGTGCCCTGCATATTGAAGTCCTCCACTCTGCCTTTGTTCCCTCAGTGGTTTTCTGCACTTGCCTCCTGCCCTTGGTAAAATCCTACACTAGCCCTGTATGTCTTTAGCATCTTGTTCCACAATACTGTAGTGCTTTTGTTTTTTTGTTTGTTTTTTGATGGGAGATTAATTTTAGCTGCATTCAGCTACATTTATCATGCCAATTAGTGTCGGAGTGTTTGGGTTTGCATAAAGCTTGGCACTAGTATGCTAAAAAACTGACAGCCTTAGCCATTAAATTGACAGCAAAGTAGTTAAATAAGAACTTTTTCAGAGTTGTCTACGATACCCATAAGTTTTAGATTGTGCTAACCAGTGCAGGATATTTACTTGTTTTTCCTTAAACTCTGGAATCATCATTGTTAGCTATTTGTTTGGTGTTTCATGTCCCATCATCATTGATGGTTTTCTTTGCCTGCCTGTGCACAAAGGTCTAGTCAACAGATAGCTGTTCCAGCAAAAAAACCAATGTCAAATGGAACACTACCTGCAAAGACTTCTGGTTGTGTCGGAACAACTGAAGTAGCCTTAATAGGTTCAGGTTCTTATAACAAGTTCCTGAAAATGCATCTCAGAATGTGTTAACACTGTGATGTTGCTCTCTGAGGTACCCTTAGGCAAAGCACATTCTCCAGTCCTGACGGGAACATACTACAATTGTACTACAGCAAATCTAGGCCTTTCTGGCAAGAGAGCATATGAAAACATCAGTCCCAAGAAGGGGGACAGTATACTACCTCACTATTATACACATGATGATTGGTCATTCAAACACCGCATTAAAAAAAAAATGGACTCGTAGTTTGTACAGTATTTTTTCTTTCTCAATTCACAGCAGTATCGATAGGAAATTAAGGTTATTCTTTAAAATATTTCCTTTAGAAATTATTGGTAGTACTTAATAGTATTAGCATCTGCCTTTATGTTGATATAAACAACTGTACAGCTATGTGAAATATATATATATAAAAAATAAAGAATATAAAAGATTGTAAGTTGTTATTGATATTACCTGTGTGTTTGGGGGTGGGTGTTATATCTGCACTAATATGTGTTTTTTGGTGAACGTGTACTGTGTGAATGTATGCATGTGTTGGAATGAATGTGTACAGTTACATTTTTAGAACTCTACTGTCGTACATGTATACAGAGTAACTTCCATGTTCTTCACTTTTCTTATGGAGTCAAATGCAGATTTACAGTATGGAGGACTAGAAAAGAACATGAATTTTGGAGAAATTGGCAGCTAAAAGAAGTCTTCAAATGTATTTTTTTTTAATTAGACTGTATCAGGGTTTGCGGTGCTGGGTTTATTTTTTTTCAGTGTCCCCTACCAGTTGTTTACTTAACCATCTTAAGAGACACCGGAAGCAATGATTTTAACAGGGTTAACGTAGTTAAAAATATTTTCCCTTTATTTGATTTTTATCACTGTATTCTATAACGTGGTCACTCGTGCTCCAGTTTACAAATTGTTGGACAGTTCTTCTGGCTGAGGTGTGTGAGCAGCAGTTGACTATCACTTCCACACCTCCGCCTAATGTTCGCCTCTGAGAAAATGTCACACGCGAGTACCAGTGGTCATGTTTTAGTGTGTGCAACTAAACATTTAAATAAGAAACCTGTTTGAAACAAATTACATCTCTGTTCCCTTGGTGCCTCCAGGAATTATAAGTGATCAGGGCATAGGCAGGGTGCACAGGCTTTTGTTTGGGCATGTAGGTAAATCTAAAACCAAAATATGTTGCCAGCTATGTAACACTGCTTGGCACAGCAGATTTGTACCTGGGTATGTGCACAGGCCTGGAGCCTCCCATGCTCTGTTGCTAGGAAGTAGACATAAAACTAATTTTTACATTGTTGAGGGGCAAAAATGAATCACCAAACCCTGATACATATCCTTTGTTAGGTGGGGGTGACAGCTTTTTTTTATGGAATTTTTGTCGCCCGCTGTCTCTGAATACCCAATATAAAACAAAAGTTTTTTTCTTTAAATAGACATGAGCTGTTTTTTGTTTTATTTCTGAAATTGTTCTACCTTCTTTGAGGATACCTTCTCAGTTAGGCCACACCTTTGGAAAGATTAAGCCGGCAGCATCAGGGCCACTCAGAAACATTTTGCTAGTCGGGGGCGACCCACAGTGACGTGCAGTGTCTATGCATATATAACATGGCTGGCCCCATTATTCATTAGTTCTTTCTCCTGCCATCACTCACCCTTGTTGGACCAGCTGAAGGAAATACTGTGAACTTAGCCACTGCTGTTTGTTAATTTACTCTTCTTAGTGTTCTGTCATCATCTCTGTGTGCCTCGGAAGTCGAAAGAGCCTTTATTTTGGTATTGTAAGTGTGGAGATAAGATTTATAAAGAGGACACACTCGTGCTTGTGTGTGCTGTTTGGGGCCTGTCTTACGTGAGGACTTGTAAGAGTTGACAGAGTTTCAGACAGACTTTGAGCTGATGCTGTAAAAAAGATCTGGAAAATGTTCTTCTGTTAAGGCCTTTGAAAGCTGTGGAGAAGGAAAAGGGTTAAAAATCTGCTTCTCCCTCACTGTCTGTTGAAAAGCGGCCATCGAAGTCTAAAGATAGGGATGAGAAATGGCCATAGTGTGCCTCCATATTGTCCGGCCATAAGCTCAAACACAGAGAAAAGAACACGTGCTTTGCCACCAAGGTCCCGGTTGCCGTTGAGACAATGTATGTCCTCATCCATGCCCACTTCAGCAACATTGACTACAGCCACCCCACCGACCGTCATTGAGACACCAAGGTCAGGGCTTGGATTAGGCGCTGCCATACCTACTGTGGATGGCATGAAGCCATTACTGCCGATGCCCAGGCTGTGCTGGCATTATTTTCTGAAATGATTCAATGCATTCTGCCAGGGTTGCCAGTGCAGGCAGTTATTCCACCAACAGGGCTTTCTGATACTCAGCCCTGGTCGACGGGTTCCAGTAGGCTGCTACAGATCTTACTTCGAGGAAGGCACTTGCAGCAGGCCACCCCAGCAGGACTAAGCCGCCAGGCATAGGACCAAACGGGGAAACTTCTAGCTGGCGGTCTACCACAGGGACTGCCTCCAACTGACATCAGCATAGCCTATATAAGAGGGCAGTCCCCCACACCACCTCAGTTCTTTTCCCGCCATCAATCCGCACACGTCAGACCTTAGTGGACACCGCAGCCACAGTCGACTACCATTTCCCACACTTTTTGTTTTCATTTTTTCTAAGTTTAAAACAAAAAATTTTCGGTGTTTTTTCAATGAGTTTGTCTTCTCCACCAGCCTCGTCTTCCAACCGCTCCACAAAGTGTGCCTGCGGCAAACAGATTCCTTAAAAGGCCAACCACTCTGCATGTCTGATCTGCCCAGGCCCTAGCCACGACACCGAAGCCTGCCAAAAATTCAACCAGGCCACTCAAAAACATTGTTTAAAAACTCTGGAAAGAAACCTTTTAAAGCAGAAGTTGGTCACCATGGAAAAGGAGCTGAAGGCCAGGAGCACTTCAGCCTCGCCGGCCTAGTCCTCCACGGCCACTGTTCCCACAAAGACAAATCTGGGAAGGACAAGCACCAGGAACTGGCCCAGTCAGCTTCTCGGTTGTGACTGTCCCACAAATCATTGACCTCAATGGGGCCTTCCTCCCAAGGAAGGTCGGCTCCTCCAGCCCCACAACCCCTCTCTTCTTCTGGGCTCCCGGTGGCTCAAATGCCCACCCTCATCTCCATCTTGGGTAGCAGGTCTTCGGGCCAGAGGATTTCATTTTTGGCCCCCAGCCCCTGATGCTCAGGCCTTTATCTTCCACGGGCTCTCAGCCAGGTGGCTTGGCTGGTCTTGGTCTTTCGAGCAGCGGATGTATGGCCAATGCCCGGCCCAGGCGCTGCCTTAGTTATCTCCCATCTCGGGGGGCCGACGCCAGTCTGGCTAAGCGTCTCCTCCACCTCCGTCTCGGTCTCCATCCCCTCAGGTGCTGTCTACTCCTGTAGTGCCGACGCTGGCAGACCCTTCACCGGGCTGCGCTAGGCCTATGCCTGCTGGGCCGCTGCCAGTACTGCCACAAACCCAGCCTTTGGGGTTAGCACCGTCGTCGACACTGCCGCAGCCAACACCCATTGGCCATCCCCATATCGCTACCCAGTGCCAGGTGGGCCAGTGCCGGGTACCCTTCACCGGCTTCTCAGCCAACATTCCCCAACCTGCTGTCTGTGCCATTCCTGCCGGTGTATAACATAGTACCCCAGGTGGATTACGACACCCTCTTTTCAGTGTGGTGGTCTGTCATGCAAAAGCAGACCCCGGCTCCTCTGGGCCCACATGCAGCATCCTCCCACTGCCTTCTGCAAGACCCTCAGCCCCAGCATCCTGACCGGGCTGGTCCCAGCGAACCCAGACATCGGGGTCTTCTAGAGCATTACTTGACATCAGTTCAGCTCTTGAAGGTATGATCACCGGCCTCTAATGCCGGTTCCGGACAGTGATACTGCAGAGGGTGACTCCGAATCTTCGTGGTCCTCCTCCTCTCAAGACGAGTTTTCGGAGGGGAGGACCAGGCTAAGGTGGTGCCCAAGTCCTCTCCTGATGATCCGTCCTTCATGGATGTTATGCATCACATCCAGGCTATAATGGGCTGGGAGACCAAGGAACAGGACCCAGAGAGACGCCACTAGGCTATCTGCTTTAGGCAACAGGTTGCCCTTCCTTTGGTGGAACCCCCTATGATTGACTGCTACGAGGATGTTACCAAGGCAGCCTGGGCCCACCCTCCTGCTACCCCGCCTCTGCCTAAAACGGCACATTGCCTGTACCATGCCCCAGATGGCAAGCCTTTTTTGGGCAGCCAACCTAAAGTGGATTCTGTGGTGAGTAATGTGGTGCACGATTATACCAAGAAGCCCAAGCATCTCAGTGCTCTCCCCCAACTGGGAGTCAAGGCAGCTGGATCACATTGGCAATCTTGTCTTTGCCACTACTACTTGAGCTATTAGGGCCCTCAATTATTTGGCCCATATGGTCCAATATCAAAATGTTCTATGGGACCAAGTCTGGAATTTGGTCCGCCCATTGCCTGAAGATGACACTAAGACGCAGCTTCCCCAGTTTTTGAAGTTGGGCTCCGATGTCGGCAGCCATGTCCTCCAAGTGGCTTATGATGCTGTTGACATCTCTGGGCATGAGGCAACTACTGGGCTCTGCCTCCGGCGCTACTCCTTGCTCTGGGTGTCTGATTTTGCCTGGGGCATGTAGGCTTTTATTTTGGACAGTCTCTTTCGAGGGGTAGTCCTTTTTGGGGGTGATGTCCAGGATATCATTTCTACCCTACAGGAGTCTGGGTGGGCCCTCAAGTCGGTCCATTTGCTCTATTACACCCAGCCTAGAGTGAGCAAACATCAGTCCTTTCGTCGGCCTTTTCGTAAGCAAACTCTGGGCTGGCCTGCCAAGGGTCAGCAGAAGCACAAAGCCACAGCAGCCTCTGCTGCTGCTGCTGCTGTCAGAGCCGCCAGAGCTCCCACAGCCGCTCTGCCCGTGCCCACCCCTTCCTCCTAACTCCTTACCCAGCCCGTCAGTTCTCCCTCCACCTGGATGGGTGGAGGCAAGTGACCACAGACAATTGAGTGCTCCAGATCATATCTCGTGGCCACCCAAAAATCCTCTTGTCCACTCTTTTTATGCCCTGGCACACCTATCTCTGGTTTAGGAGGAAATTCATGCTATTCTTCAAAAAAGTCATAGATCCCGTCCCTCAGGCTCAATGGGGAAGAGGGTTTTACTCCCACTTCTTCCTT
The DNA here is from genome assembly GCA_016271365.2 of Neoceratodus forsteri. NCBI lineage: Eukaryota > Metazoa > Chordata > Ceratodontiformes > Ceratodontidae > Neoceratodus > Neoceratodus forsteri. The sequence goes on along the minus strand of CM057458.1, from coordinate 1,098,234,014 downwards.
GTCCCCAAAAAGACCTGGGATCTTCGGCCTATCCTCAACCTGAGCTAGCAAAATCTGTACATCGAGTATAAGCACTTTAGGATGGTCACCCCTCAGGGACTGCTACCCCTGTTGCACCAGAGGGACTGGCTCTGTCCTCTGGATGTGTAGGATGCTTGCCTGCTTATCCGGGTTTTTCCTGCCCATCGTCATTCCCTCCACTTTCACTTTCAGGGAGCCCACTGTCAGTTTCAGCCCTCCCTTTTGGCCTTTCCTCAGCCCCTTGGGTATTTACCAAATGCCTGGCAGTGGTGGCTGCTGCATTGAGGAGGCAGGGCTTCTGTGTGTTCTGGATGATGGGCTGCTTGCAGCCCCCTTCAGGGAGCATTTGGTTCAGACCTTGGAATCAGCCTTCTGTCTTTTCCAGGCCTTGGGGATTATCATAAATCTCCCGAAGCCCTGCCTCTCGCCTTGCTAGTGCCTCCAGTACATTGGGGTGGCCCTGGATACCAGTCAGGGCAAGGCCTTTCTGCCCAAGGACAGCGTGGAGCGACTGATGGTGCAGGGTTTTCTTCCAGTTGGCAGATCCCAGCCAGGGTTTTCCTCAGTCTTCTGGGCCTCATGGTGGCAACAGTCACCACGATTCCCTTGGCCCGGTTGCAAATGCAGGTCCCTCAGTGGACCATGAGGGTCCAGTGGGATCAGCATACAGATGACCTCAACCAATTGGTCATGGTCTCAGACCCGGTCCTGAGAACTCTGTTGTGGTGGCTGGGCCGGCCAACCTTCTTCAGGGAGTCTCCTTTCAGCTTCCTACCCCTCGACAGGTTTTCATGACAGATGCATCCGGCCTGGGTTAGGGTGCTCATCGGGGTGAACATCAGACACTGGTCACCAAAGGAACAGGATCTCCATATCGACATCGTGGAGATGCAGGTGGTCCTTTACGCCCTGCAAGCCTTTCAGACTCCTCTACTCCCCAGTCCACTGCTGGTACCGATGGACAACATGTGTAAGGTGTACTACATCAACAAGCGGGGAGCATTCTTACCCCCTGTGTTGGGAAGCGATAAGAGTCTGATTCTGGGCCATCGAGCACCATCTGGAGCTCTCGGCCGCTCATGTTCCAGTCGTCCAAAATGTATTGCCTTACAGTGTCAGCCACTCCAAATCATGGGCTCACGAGTGGGAACTTCTAATTTCAGTGGGCAGAGACCTCTTCGATAGGTGGGGCCGTCCTGAGTTGGACCATTTTGCATCCCCACTCAATGTAAAATTGTTGCTTTTTTGGTCGCTCAATCCCAGGCCTGTAGTTTTCAGGTGAGATGCATTGTCCCGCTCTTGGAAGGGGAGATTTCTGTATGCATTCCTTCCCTTCCCGCTCCTGCACAGGGTTCTACTCACGCTCCAGTTGGAAGGAGCAGAGATGATTCTCATATCTTCCTTCTGGCCATGTCAGATTTGGTTTCCCCTGCTGCAACAGCTAGCTGTGGAACCTCCTTTGCCCTTGCCCCGTGCACTGCACAGGCTTGCTCTCCGAGGACCAGTGCACCCTGGTCCATCCAGACCGCAGGTTCCTGCATCTCCATGTGTGGCTCCTGCAGACAAACTATTGCCACTTCAGGGTGTCCTCTAGGATCGCTGACGTCCTGGTTGTGGCCAGGAAGCCCTCCACTAGGGCCACATATGCTACGAAATGGAAGCGCTTCTCCATTTGGGCTGCTGCTTGCCATTTGGATCCTTTTACCTGCCCAGTGAATCAGGTGTTGGAGTATCTCCTTTCCCTTTTGGATTCAGGCCTGGGGTACTCCTCCCTTAAGATGTACCTTTCCGCCATCGCTGCGTACTATGCACCTATTAATGGCAAAGCTGTTGCCCAGCTGGAGGTGTCCTGCACATTCCTGCGGGGCATCTTACATCTGAAACCCCCCGTTCAGGATCCATTCCCTCCATGGGACCTCAACTTTGTTGTAGAAGCTCACTTTACCTCCCTTTGAACTGGTTGCGAGCTGCACTTTCTGATGTGGAAAGCGCTGTTTTTTGGTTGCTGTTACTTCTTCTCAAGAGAAGCTCTTGCAGCAGGCCCTGCTTTCCCTCCCTCCTTCCCCCATTGTTTCTTTTCTGTGTACCTTCTTCTGTCTGTCTTTTGGCTCTCAGGAAACCTCCTCGGTTCTCCTTCAGCTGCCCGTACAGGGTCTCTGGCGGGAGAACTGAGGTGGTGTGGGGGACTGCACTCCTATAGGCTATGCTGACATCACTTGACATACATCGGCGTTGGGGGGGGGGTATGGTCCTCTGTGGTAGACTGCTAGCTAGAAGTTTTCTGTGTGGTCCTTGAACGTGGTGGCTTAGTCCTACTGGTGTGGCCTGCTGCAAGAGCTTCTGTCGAAGATCTACTGTTACGGTAACTTCTTACAAAACTATACTGTTCCTGCCTCTCAGCTACCAACGACATCGCCGCTCCGGTCTGCGTCTCCCATCGTTGATTGTGTTGATGACGAAGTGGAATACAGTTCTGACCTCATGGACTTAGAAGAGGAATACGAGGGAGAACCATTTCTGGAGGGTCCCCCTCACTCTTGTTCTAGGTTTATACCCCCAGGATCTACTTCTGAGGATCCATCTTTCCCAGCCATGATGCAGCAAATGCAGGCTGCCATGGGCTTTGCTGTGGAAGAGCTAGATTCCACTAAAAGAAATACCATGGAAATTTTTTGGAGTGCCATGCTCCCCATCCATTAGCATTCCACCTATATATCCTGCATTACGAGTTGCTGCATGGTATGAACCAAACTCACAGCTTTCAGTTCCTAGAAAGGCTGATAGCAGTATCCAACCCATCTGCTAAGACTTATTATTCTATCCAACTAGAAACTGACTCTGTTCATCATGGCTGCTCACAGTAGGCCTGGAGCCCCTAGGCATGTGAGTACTTTGCCTTCTGATAAGTAATCTAGAAGGCTGGATGTGACGGGCAGATGCACTTACGTCTCTGTATCATTAGGCCTTAAGACTGCAAACTGCCAGGCCCATATGATCAGATATCAGAACAGCCTTTGGAAATCTGCTTGTTCTGCTGCTCAGGAATTGCTTAATGGCTTTGCCAAGACTGAGCTGCTTAAAATGTCTGCTGGTGCTGAAGTTGGAAAACATTTGCTGTGTTCAGCTTATGATGTCCCTGATGCTTCTGCCAGGGCTGCAACTTTCTGCATTTGCATGAGGAGATATTCTTGGCTTAGAGTTGCTGGCTTTGCAAATGATGTGCAACAGGCAGTATTGAATGCTGCCTTTGAAGGGTCAAAACTGTTTGGCTATGATGTTGAAGAGGCCCTACGAGGCCTTCAGACTTAAAAAATTACTCTTAAGGTCTATAAGGTCCCTGTATCCCACACCTGCTAGAGATCATGGTCGTGGCTCCTTTCGTCCACCTGTTGCCCGAGGTAGTTGTGCCTACTGTCAGCAAGGCTATGGCAGAGGATGTGGCCCCCTTCTGGGTCCCCTCCCCCTGGTGCCCATGCAAAAGCACCCAAAGGAATTGGTTCCAGAGGTACTGCTGTCCCCGATTCCACCGGACTTTTCTGTCTCCCCCACCTCAGCTCTTCCCTCTAGGGATGAGTCAGGGGAAGGGATCTCCCCGCATCTGAAACAGTGGCAGAAGATCACTACAGATGAGTGAGTTGTGGAGACAATTGCAAGGGGGTATGCTCTGGAGCTGTTACAAATCCCTCCAGATCATCCTCCGTCCCATTCCTTTTATCCTCCGGGCCATTTGTACCTTCTAAAGGAAGAAGTTCAGTCTTTATTCCAAAAATATGTCATAGAACAGGTTCTTCTTCAGGACAAAAACACAGGGTTCTCTTCCAGATACGTCCTAGTCCCGTAATAGGCAGGGGATCTGTGTCCTGTGTTGGCTGTCTGGGATCTCAGCCTGTACATTAAATGCAAAACGTTTGCCATAGTATCCCAGCAAGCTCTGATTCCCCTTCTGCAGATGGGTGACTGGCTCTTTTCACTGGACATGGAGGACACATACCTCCATGTAAAGATAATCTTTATGGTGGAGGGGGAACACTGTCGTGTCAAAGTATTGCCCTTTGGTTGTCCTCTGCACAAGTCTTTACCAAATGCTTGGCAGTAGTTTGCAGCAGCCCTCCACAAGGAAGGCTTGTATATTTTCCCTTACCTGGATGACTGGCTCCTGAAGGCTGTTTCCAGGGAAGCTCTGCTACAGACCCTGTCTTGGACACGTCAGTTGTTCGATGATTGGGGGTCACAGTGAATGTGCAGAGTCTGTGTTGACTGTGTGCCAAAGACTGCAATACATGGGGTGGTCCTGGACACAGAGAAAGGATGTGCTCCCCTGCCTCAGGACAGGGCAGACACTTGTTTGTTTAGGCACACTTGGTATACAGGAGCCACTATGTCTTTGCAAGAACAGTGTTACGTCTCTTGGGCCTCATAGCTACAGCCATAGTGACTGTACCACTGGCATGTCTTCATATGAGGATCCCTCAGTGGACACTCAAGGCCCAGTGGGATTGGTTGACCGATGAGCTGGACCAAAATGGTTCTCGTCATGTCTCCTCTTCTCAGAGAGTTGTGCTGGATGGATCGCGAAAACCTGCTAAAGGGCGTTCTCTTCCTTACAACAGCTCTTGTACAGATCCTCACCACAGATGCCTTGGGCTCCAGCTGGGGTACTCATCACAACCCTTACCAGACACAGGGGTGGTGGACCAGTATTGAGGCCGCAATACATATAAATGTCCTGGAAATGTGGGCTGATCTGTATGGCCTGCAGGCCTTTCAGAATCATCTCTGCCCTGGTCCTCTGCTAATCCAGATGGATGGACAATGTCAGTGTGATGTAGTACATCAGCAAACAAGTGGGCACTCACTTCTGTCCCTTATGGTGGGAAGCAGTGAGTGTATGGTACTGGTCTCGGTCTCATGGCCTTTAGTTATCGCCCATGTTTCCCCCAGTCTCCAAAACGTCTTGGCAGACAGGTTAAGCAGGTCCCAGCTGATGGTTTATGAATTGGAACTGCTGTCCTCTGTGGTAAACAAATTATTCACAAGATTGCCTCATCCACAGCTGGACCTTTTTGTGTCCCTGCACAATGCAGAACTGATGCTTTCTGCTTGCTTACTTCAGGGCCTGGAGTTTTTTTAGCAAGATGCGTTGTCCCTCTCCTGGACAAGGAAATTCCGAGACGCATTTCCCCACATTCCTCCAATACAGAGAGTTCTGCTCAAGCTGAGGGTGGAGCGTTCCACTCTCATTGCTCCATTCTGGCCTTGTCAGATATGGTTTCCACTTCTTCAGCATCTGGCAGTGGAGCCTTCTGTCCCCTTACCACTGTGTTGGGGTCTGTTATCACAAGCCAAGGGTTATCTGGACCTGAAGGCAATACATCTGCATGGATGAGTCAGGAAGACATAGCCATTGCACTTTTGGGGTATCCACTAAGGTTGCTGATCTTACGCTTGCGGCTAGAAAGCCTTCCGCCTGACATACTTATTCCCTGAAAGTGAATCGTTTCACTTTGTGGTCTGCTTCCCGGAATAACCCTTTATATGTGTTGGATTACATGCCTTGCTTGTGTGACTCTGGCATGCAGTATTCCTTGCTTAAGGTACATTTAGCCACTAGATCAGCTTTCTGTGCCCCCTATTGATGATCGTAAAGTTGCCCAATTAGAGGTGTCAAGTATGTTTCTGAGAGAGATTTTTCATATGACACCTCCTATCTGCAATCCTGTCTTGCCCTGGGACTTGAATTTTGCTCTTGAGAAATTGACTTTGGCTCCTTTTGAGCCTGCCATGAGCTGTTGCTTACGTTTCCTGGCATGGAAAATGTTGCTTTTATTTGCGATGACCTGTGCTCGAAGGATTTCTGAGCTTCCAGCTGTAATGTTTGAGCCTTGTTTGATTTTTCACAGACAGTCTCATTGTGTATGAAGCCTGAGTTTCTGCTGAAGGTGCTATTTGAATTTCCGCTGAATCAGACTGTACACCTTCCTGTATATTATCCTGAGCATGACAACCAGGTTGAGGCACTGCTCCATACTTAGAATGTGCATAGGATACTAACATACTGTATTGCTTCCACCAAAGACTGCAGAAAGTCTCTCAGCTTTTTGTTTCATTTGCCACTGGGACAGAGTGTGCCACCTGTGTCTAAACAATGCCCATCAGAATGACTGGCACATTGTATTATGTTCTGTTACAGGAAGTGTGTTAAGGAACTTCCTGGTGCTGTCCATGGTCACTCCACAAGGGGTATGGCTACTTCTGTTGCTTATTTCAAAAATGTCCCTGCTGTTGACATATGTGCTGCAGCCACATGGAGCATTGTTCATACTTTCACTAAACATTAGTCTAGACATTGTATCTTGTAGACATGTTGGCCTTGGTCTTGCTGTACTGCAAGGCCTTCTGTCTTGATTACATATCAGACTGTGCCATCCTTCCAGTTTACTTACCTCCTGACAAAGGGGTAGGGCACCCTGAAGCACTGAGGCTAGTTTACCATCACTGTGGGAACTAGATTTTTGTATTTGTGTGTATTCACAGTTTGTATGAATTGTAAGTGCTGAAACTTTGCAGCTCATTAAAAAATGACTTGGTATTCTCACTGAATCCTGTGTCTGGAGTTCTGATTCTTCATTATATTGTGCTTGCATTTTTTCAGCACCCTTCCTTACTTGAGTGCACTGCCTGCAATTGGTGAATGATTCCGATTTTCTTAGTACTGTATGGGAATCGTTCCAGAGGTGTGTCCTAATGGAGGAGATATCCTTAAAGAAGACAGAAGAGTTAAGTAAGAATTTACCGTAACAGTAGATCTTCAAGGGAATCACCTCCATTAGGCCATGCCGTACCCTCCCTCCATTCCCCTTTGCTTTTAATGAGGGTCATATCAGATGCTATGCCTAAATCCTTACTCCATGCATTCTGTCTCCATCCCCATGCCTCTCCTTGTATGCCTGGTGCTGGTCTCGTCTCCCGATTCCTCATGGCTGGAAGTATTCCAAGGCTAATCTCCAGCAGGGAACTGAGGAGTGATGGGGCTGCTCACATTGTATATGCATAGATGCTGTATGTAATTGTGGGTGGAACCCAGCTAGCAAAATGTTTTTGAGTAGTTCTGACACTGACAGCTTATAGCTCCAAAGGTGTTGCCTAATGGAGATGATGCTCTCAAAGATCTACTGTTACGGTAAGTTCTTACATAACTGTTCTTTTCTTTTGAAACACTGTCCAGTTTGTAGGAAAAAAAATAAATAAACCCTTGCTTTCTCTGAGGCTGGTTCAGCTAACTTCTGTTGGTATTATGCACTCATACATTTGCATTTATCGGTTATTAAAATTGCCATTTATTGTTAAAAAGAATTTCATGCACAGTAGGTTGAAGTTACATATGGACAGTTCTGTTGTGCTTTTCTGCTGAGGAAAACAGTTGTGGAGCACTATAGCTGTGGAAGGAAAACCTAGTTATCTTTTTTTATTATTATTTGCAACTTGGATACTTTAGTTTTGTTAGCCTACCAAGATGGCTGGTTAACTTTGACAAGACTGGTGTGCGAATGTTGTGCACATGCTTCAAAACACTGTTTTGTGGGAGTTAGTGTTTCGACTTGTGGTGCATCAGTAAACAGTCGTGAACGTATCACAAGTTTAGTGCATTGAAGCATAAGCATTAGCTTTTCTCTAGTATTAGAACAATTTGCCATAGCAAGTAAATACTGTGCTTCCAATGGATTATTTTTATTTTTCCTGAAATGTGTGCACTAACATTGATACATCAGTATCCGTATCAGTGTTGAAAAATACCAGTTATGTTTGCTGTTCATATATCTATAGACTAGATGAAGAACAATAAAAGGGATCTAATCCATTTACACAATCGTGTGAGCAATTTTCTAAACGAGTGAGGAAACCATTTGTAGCAAATATGAATCTTATAAGTTAGCAGAGTGGTGAGTATAACTGCTGCTGTTAGCTGTAGAGAGCACTTAATGATGCAGAGTTGTACTGAACACATTTTCTTCAATAATATCAAGATGGCTTTGAAAATGCTTTTCCCCTTAGCACCATGTATTGTGTTGTACAGCTGAGTACAGTATAACTATTTTGGACAACATTCATTGGTTAATAATAAAGCTAAACTGTTTTATTTTCGTTTGCTGTCTTCCTTTTTGCAGATTTTTCTTTATTTGCTGACACTTCCACGGTATTCTATGGGGGGACAAACAATTTAATCATTTCATGTTGACGTTCTAAATGATCTGAAGTAGTCTCAAATCACCATGCATAACAGATATTCCTATCCTCTCCAAGAGGCAGAGATACCTTTAATAAGCTTTAAAGGGGAACAGAGACTGCAAAATTCTCAAGTAAGGATGCTAGGAAGTGGAAGATTCCTACCTGATTGGCATTTTAGAAAGTTAATATTTTCTAATTCAGATTCTGAAAAAGACCTCCAAATAAGATTTAGATTCCTAAATCCTAATTTACTATGAACATGTTTGAGCCTTTATTTCAAAATTAGTATTTTAAGGCTGCAGTTCTGAAAATTCTAATTCTAAAAATCAGATCTGAATCTGAGCAATCCTATTCTTAATTCATATTTGCATACCCTCTTTTTTCTGTACATATCTCTGTTTTTTACATGCTCTGTCTCTGGTGCCTTTAAAACTGTCTCTTTATGTAGGTACCCTCCCCAGTGCTCCAAGCAGTGACAACAAGATTAAGATCTTAGAGGATCTCTCTTTCATCAGGCCACTCATTTGGAACTATATCCACACCAGCGATAGGACCACACAGAAACTTTTGTAACCAGGGAACCTGTGGCCACCTATGACGACATTAGGCATTAGTGCCTACATAAATGTGGGTGGACCTTCTCCTCCTCCTCCAGTCTTTTCCCGCCATCATTGACTCATCAGACCTTTGATAAGAAACATTGCTGTTCATAGATGCCATTTTATTTTTTCGTATACTGTAACTAAGTAATAACTTTTATAGTTATTTTCGGCGACCTGGACTGTATGTCATCAAAAGAACCATCTAATCTCTTCTAGTACTGCGAGTGCAGAATGAAGATCTACACTGGAGACTCCTACAACATCTGTGTCTGCTCCTTAGGCCTCCCTCACAATGTGAAAGTTTATGAAATCTGCCAAGGGTTCAACTCCCACAGCCAGGCAATGCAGAAAAGGGGGATTTGGAGAAATTCGTTTGAAAGAATGGAGAAGCCGCTTCAAAAACAAACTTTAGCAAGAGTCAATATGATTGCAAAATAATGGTATTGTGGGCAGTGAGAAATGTGTAAATTGGCAATTTTTGCACTAATCAGTGAGCCACCTAACTGAACTTTCTAATTGTTGTGATACACACACACACATATATAGGGAATACATGATGGGTAGGAGTATGATATGCACAAATATACTCACTCCTGCAGAGTAAGCTATGGGTGCCAAAGGCACGAGTGAAAGTATCCATGGCTTACGATGCTGGAGTGAGTATATTTGTGCATATCACACAATCTGCACATCATGTGCGGTTTATACAATGGGGGGGGGGGGCTTCCAAAGTACAGCTATGTTTTCCTGTGTGTTCTTTTATTGTTTGGTGACTGGGTATGTTTTTAGAGGCGACTTGTTTAGAGTCGCACAGTGTGGATGTGAAGTTTGTAAGAATCAAACCCCTGTCTGGTATGCTGGATTTACCAAGCTTGTTTAAAGCTCATGACTCTAACCTCTAGGCTATACTGACAGCACTGTTTGATTGTGTTCTGAGTGCGTTTAAATGTTTCTGAATGGGCTGGGAATGTTACCCACATTATAAGAAACAGATGAATGTGTTTGGCAATACTAATTAAATTAGTTTCAGCAAGCAGTGAGGAACAGCTACTGTGAGGCACTGTGATTTAGATTGCATGTTTTCTTGAATGAACTTAAAATAGAAATGCGCTGGAAGTTTTACAAACCCTGTAGGAAACAAGTAAATGTTCTTTGCAATGTTAAGTGAATTACTTGGAAGTAGCAGTGAGAAACAGAAAGTGTGAGGCACTGTTATTTAGAATGCAGGATATTTTGAAAATGTAGTAATGGGTTAGGAGTTTTACAACACTGTGGAAAACAGCTGAATGTTCTTTGAATGTTAATTGAGTTACTTGCAAGTAATAGTTTTGTAAAGAAGTTCAATTTAGTGTGCAGGCTGGAGTGAGTGAGTCAGAGTGTGATAAATGGAAGATATTTTAACTCCATTGATGTCATCACCAGATATCTCACTCCAGTGGAAATAACATGTTTTATTATCACTGTGGAGCTCTCACCCCCATTCTATAAATGCATATATATTCCAGTATAACTTAGCAGTACACTGTCTATAAATATTTTTACAGATTAAAAAAAAGACATCAAGGGACCGTTTTCTTCTTTTCAGGCTCCGAGGGACATTGGAGGGTGGATGTTTGCCACTAGACACCTCATTTAAATCAGTAATGACATGCATAAGACTGAAACTGATCTAGATAGCGGGGGTAAAATAGACGAGCAATTTTTGCACCAATCACTAAGCCAACTAACAGCACTTTCTAATTGTGATACACACACACTAATACATATATATTCCATTGTAACATAGCACACTGTCTACATGCATTTTTACTGATAAAAAAAAAGCCATTGTGGGACCATTTTCAGGCTCCGAGGGACATTGGAGGGTGGGAGGTTGCCACTAGACACCCTTAGGCTGCCAACAAAATTAGAACGTATAGGAATTTTAGACTGATATATCAGTCCGCAGCCCTGCAAGGGTTAAATCAGCAGTGACATACATAAGGCAAAACTGATCTAGGTAGCGGGGGAATGTAAACTAGCAACTTTTGCAGTTACCACTGAGCCACCTAACTGCATTTCTAATTGTTGTGAAACACAACACACTGACTAATACATATATATGCATGTATATTCCAGTGTAACATAGCAGTGCACTGTCTACATATAGAGCATTTCCGCACATACACTGCCTTATATGGCATTTATTTACTTGTGCATCTAACCCCAACTTTTACTGTATTTAGGATAAGCACTGTGTTTTGCACTAACTCATAGTACTAATCTACGGCATGACTGGGTAACTAAGGTAGTAGAGCAGGGAGGTGTGGTGGATGTGGCGTATCTGGACTTTAGAAAGGCCTTCGACACCCCATAGATGGCTGATTAACAAACTGCACAGCCTAGGGGTGGATCCTAAAATAGTTCTGTGGGTGGATAACTGGCTGAATGGCAGGAGTCAGATGATTGTGGTAAACAGGGAATACTCTGGAGAGGGAGAGGTGAAAAGCAGGGTGCTGCAAGGAGTCAGTGTTTGGGTCGGTCCTCTTCAGTGTCGTTAATGGGGACACTGCAGAGGGACTGAAGGGGGAAGGTATGCCTCTTCACAGATTATGCAAAGATATGCAATAGGGTGGACATTCCAGGGGGTGTTGAAAGAACGAAAGAAGACCTTTAAAAAAATGGGAGAAATTGTCTGAAGAATGGCAGCTGGGATTCAATGCAAAGAAGTGTAGGATCATGCACATAGGGCACAAGAACCTAGGGGCAAAGTACAAACTAGATGGGGAGGAACTGACAGTCACGAAGGAGGAAAAGGACCTGGGAGTTCTCATCTTGGCAGACTTAAGAGAAACTAGGCAGTGCGAGAAGGTGGCTGCAAAGGCTAACCAGATGCTTGGATGCATAGGGAGGGGTATCATGAGTAGGAAGAGGGAGATCATCTTGCCCCTGTATAAGACACTTGTGAGACCGCACCTGGAATATTGATTGCATCCAGTTCTGGAGGCCCCATCAGAGAAGAATACAAGGTGGAGGCAGTGCAGTGGAGGGCAACTAAAATGGTGCAGGGCCTATGGGGTAAGACATATGAGGAAAGACTAAAGGAGTTAAATATGTATTCCCCGGAGTGAGGGAGGAAGGGACATGATTGAGACATACAAATACATCACCTGTATAAACGGAGTACAGGAGGGAAGCATCTTCAAAGTGAGAGATGCTCCAAGTCAAGGTGGCACAAAATAAAATTAGGGAAAAGCTCAGGGGAAACATGAGAACATATATTTTCATGAAGAGGGTGGTGGATGCCTAGGATAGCCTACCAGAGGGGTTGGTAGGGGCTAAAATGGTCAAAGAATTGAAGGAGGAGTGGGACAGACACAAGGATATCCTGGAGGCAACTAGAGCAAAGTGCCATACACTAACACACATGTACTGCTTCATGTTCTGAACTGTTCATGGCTATATATTATTACTGCCACTTACAAGCTGACTAGGAAAAGGTTAATGTACCAGGAAAGGATTAACAGAGTAGCAAATGTGCACACACACACACATGTTAACTCTTATAGCTCTCCCTCCTGAACTGATAAAACACAGCTGTTAATACACTGAGTGCATCTACTAACTGTAATTTGAGCTGGCATGAGTATGGTCCATTTAGAAGAGATTTATGAATGAATCAATTTCAGCCAAAATAGTGTGAAGCAGGGAGACACCAAAGCCAAACCACTCTAGCAGAGTACTTCTAAGAAAACTTCAGTTTTATGAAGTCCGTAAGGAATCTGGAGAGCTCCATTTCTCTACTGTGATAGAAACACATCTACAGGGCTCTGCCCATTGCAGCCGTTAAAATCGCCATGGCCATCGACCAATTCACAGTTGTCCCAAATCCTGGGAAAAATCTTCGGGAAGTCACAGACACAAGAACAAGGGCTCACCAGCAAGGTCCAGGCACCTCTACGGACTATAGGTACAGCCTCTGCTTTGATGTTGACCACTACAGCGACAACATCGATGTTGACTGTACCTCCCCCCCCCCACCGACTGTCAACCAGACACCAAAGTCAGAGCTTAGCGTGGGTACTACCGGGCCTATTACAGCCAGTAAGTCGACAGAGGTGCAATCTCCCATGTCAACCACTTTAGTCGCACCTACAAACCAACGTGCAAACGCTCAGGAAGTGCTTATCACATTTTCAGATGTAAGTCGTCTACTGCCCGACCTCCCTGTTCCAGGGGGCCCATTGACAGGGACTCCTATAATTACCCCATTGATGATGCAAGGTACTCTGGGTTGATATACAAGAGGGGTTGAAAGGATGAGAAGGGACTTGACAAGGTTGGAGGAATGGTCAGAAGTATGGCAGCTTGGATTCAATGCAAAGAAGTGCAAAATAATGCACCTGGGAAACAAAAACCCAGGGGAAGAGTACACAATGGGGGGGTAGTAACAACAAAAATGGAAAGGAACATGGGGGGTAATCATATCAGATGACCTTAAGGTTAGCAAGCAATGTGAGAAAGTAGGGAGGGTAGAGGGGGATACTGGGATATATAGGGAGAGGCACCACCAGCAGAAAACAGGAAGTTGTTATCCCTCTGTACAGACAGTTGGTGAGACCCCATTTGGAGTACTGCATCCAGTTCTAGAGACCCCATCTCCACAAGGACATAGGATGGAGGCAGTCCAGAGGAAGGCAACTAAAATGGTGCAAGATCTGCAAGAGAAGCCATATGAGGAGAGACTAAAGGAGCTTAATATGTATACCCTAGAGGAAAAGAAGGGAGGGGGGGGACATGATTGAAACTTTTAAGTACCTCAGTGGAATCGACAAAGGCCAAGAGGGTATCATCTTTCAGAAAAAGAGATGTGCAAGAACAAGGGGACACAATTTGAAGATAGAGGGGGGATGACTCGGGCAATGTGAGAAAGTATTTTTTCACAGAGAGGGTGATGGGCACATGGAACTGCCTTCCTGAGGAGGTTGTGGGGTCTAAAACTGGAGGAGAATTCAAGAATACATGAGTCAGACATAAGGCAATTCTTGTGGGGGGTAGGAAGAAATAGGCTGTTGGTTAACTAGGATCTGCAGCTTATCCAGTAGGTGAGGAAATGGGAAGACTAGGTGGGCCAAGCGGTCCTTATCTGCCATCAAAGTCTATGTTTCTCTGTTTCTACTCCCTTGCAAAATAGACCTCAGTCACTGACATTGCCTGTGTGGTCCTTCATTCCCTTCAATGATAGACTCGACAACAAATATGAGTATAATCCTGGTCTTAAGATGCAGGAGGAGGAAGAGCATGCTGAGAGCCAATATGGACAGGGCATCAGCTCCACACTCTTATCCTGTAGTGCGGACTCTCTTGTGAACATATCAAGATCACCTCCAGAGGATCCCTCAGTCTTACTTTGAGGGTATCTCTTGCAGCAGGCCATAACCGGTAGGACTAAGGTGCCAGGGGCTAGGACCACACAGAAACCTTCTGGCTAGCCATCTACCAGAGGGGGCTGCTCACCTCCGACGTCACCGCCTGACATTAGCCAACCCTGTAAAGGTGGGTAGCCCCCACACACCCCTCAGTTCTTTTTCTCAACATCGACCAGCGCACATTGGACCACTGACACCGCCACAGTTACAGTCAACTGCCATTTCCCCATGTTTAACCATGCTTTATTTTTCGATTTTTAGTTAGTTCAACATCGAAATTTTGGTGTTCTCACGTGATGGTTTATGTCCTCAAAGCCATCCTCATCTTCCGACCACTGCATATAGTGTGCCTGGGGCAAACCGATCCTGGGCAAGGACTGCCATTCTGCCTGCGTCTTGTGCCTAGGCCCAGACCATAATGTCCAAGCCTGTGAGGTTTGCCAGAAGTTTAACCCAGCCACCAGAAGACATCGCCAAAAGATCCTGGAGAACCACCTCCTTAAGCAGAAGGTCACCTCGATGGAATGGGAGCTGCAGGCCAGGAACTTCTCAGTTTCCCCGGCTCAGTCCTTGGGGTCTTCATCTTTGAAGGCCTGGGACTAATTACTGGGAAACATAACCACAGGTACAAGGATCGGGACCGACCCTGGTCTGCCTCCTGCTCATGGTCCCCGCATAAGCAGTCTTCACCCACAAAATGGTCTTCCTTGGGAGGGGTCTACTTCCTCGGCCCCACATGCCCTAACTTCTACAGGGCTACTGGTGGCCCCACCACCCGCCCGTGTCTCCCTCGCAGGTGGTGGCTAGTCGAATCAGGGCACTCCACCATATCCTGCTTCACAACCCTTGCTGTTCCAACCCTTTTTCTTTGCAGGTGCACAGTCAGGCAGCTCAGTTGGAGTCTCTTCGGCAAGCGCAGATGCAGGGAATGCCAGTCTCCAAGTTGGCACCCCCGACACCCGTGCCACTGATGTGTGTCATCCTCTGACTGCTACCAATTCTGCTCCTCCTTCTCTGGGCAGATGCTGCATTACACTCATGCCTCCCCAGGCCTGGTCTTTCCTCAGCCTTTATCCGGAGAGTTACTCTCCACAGCCAGCGTCCTTGGATCCTTCTCTGGCTTTACCTCAGCCGAAGCCCACTGGGCCTGCAACTGCTCCTCCTCTGCAGCAGCCTGCGGGACCCAGGCCAGCCCTGCCCCCCTCAGCTATGCCCATGGGCCCGCCACCTGCGCTGGTGGGACTGGCACCTGTCCTGCCATGCCCCTGATGAAGACCCCTTACATGGTGACGCACCAGGACACCTGGCTGCACAGATCTATTTGTCCCGTGGCTTTCTTTTTGTAACCCTGCTTTTGACTGTGGCATTTGCTAGCAATAAACTTCATTTTGGTTAAGCAGCAGTGTGTGTTGGACCTTCGCTGGAGTTACAGCTCCTGGCTGTGGAGTGCGAGTCATACTGTTTTCAATGCTGTCCTACAGCAACCTACACCCTTAGGACCTCAGCCTGGGTACCCTGTGCCGGCAGGACCTCTGCTAGGCTATCCATACCAAGCACCATTGCTACTGGTGC
The DNA here is from genome assembly GCA_016271365.2 of Neoceratodus forsteri. NCBI lineage: Eukaryota > Metazoa > Chordata > Ceratodontiformes > Ceratodontidae > Neoceratodus > Neoceratodus forsteri. The sequence goes on along the minus strand of CM057458.1, from coordinate 1,098,218,185 downwards.
CGGTCCTCACTTGCCCAGCACTGTCCCCCTTTGATTACCATGGTCTGATTTTTGGCCTTGTGGTCCTTCATGCAGACGCAGATCCCAGCTCCAAGAGGACTGGCCCCAGCCACCTTTCAAGGACCTCCTTTGGCTCCTATTCAGCTTGGCCCTAGTGCTTCTTGCACCTTCTTTCTGGGCGCACAGTCAGGCAGCTCACTAGTTGACTAGGAAAAGGTTAATGTACCAGGAAAGGGTTAAGAGAGTGGCACATGTGTGCACACACACATTAACTCTTGTAGATCTCCCTCCTGAACTGATAAAACACAGCTGTTAATACACTGAGCGCATCCACTGACTGTAATTTGAGCTGGCATGAGTATGCTCCATTTAGAAGAGATTTATGAATGAATCAGTTTCAGCCAAAATAGTGTGGAGCAGGGATACACCAAAGCCAAATTGCTCTAGCAGAGTAATTCTAAGAAAACTTCCAATTTCTAGGATCATGGATATGTTTTATCCACACTAGTTGGCATGTACCTTTCCCTTTAAATCTTGCCGGAAGGTCTAAGAGCTGACTCCTTCCACCCACCCTGGTGGTATAAGCTTCGGCTCCACCCCTTGACGCCACGTCTTCCTTTCTGCGTGGAAATTTCAGCCTCCCTTCTTACCACTCCGCGTTGGGTAGGCCCTGCTGCTTAATCCTTTAGTTTACTGAAAATCAAACTCGTTAGAGTTTCTCCGCGTAACTCCGTGATTGTGACCGCTATGTAGGACAGGTCCTTGCCTGGGATCCTCCGATGTCCTCTGCGGAAAGAAGATGTCCCGCATTGACTGGTGATGCCATGTGGTCTACTGCCTGGGCCATGCATATGACCCCCAGACCTGCGATTTATGTCGAGCCTTTCATCCGGCAGTTTTGGGTGATCACCTCGCATGTCTGCAACTCAGATGATCGGAAAAATGGCACCCGCTGGTCAAATCTAAAGATTCCTGTCATGTGGTCTCTGCAGCCGTGGGATCCGCCGACCCACTGGAGCAGATGAAAGCCTTCGAATAGGAGGCTGCTCGTGCTACTAAGTAATCTTCTTCAGTATCATTTTTTGTTCCATTCAGACTGGGCACCTCCTTTTCTGTATCCTTCAAGGAGATGTGCCAGTCTCTCCCTACGAAAGGGGAGGGCCTGTCCGGTTCGCACACCTCCCGGTCCCGTAAAAAGGACAAAGGATCGAGAGAAGAGTCATCACAATGTCAACGCTCTTGGGACTAAGAGAGATCTCGGTCCCAGGAGTCTCCTGTCTTGTCTTCGGTTAAAACTGCGACCTCGGCCGCTGGCTTCACGGTACCCCCATCAGGCCAGACTGCTCAGACGCAGGATGATGACCAGGTCGAAATAATAATCGACCTCATCGATCCATTATCGACTGATGAGGCTGACAATTCTTTATTTAGGTCCTACCAACCGAGCAGGAGACCCAGACAGCTGGGGCTCCACCCATGGTCACTGTCCCTGATTTGGAGGAGCCACGGTTCTCCTTGGCCCCTTCCCGAGAAGCCCTGTCGGTCCCCCTGACAGTTGTCTTTGAGATCTCAGACACCCTCAACCGATAGGTCGAGGAAGTCTCACAAGCTGTGCTCTAAGAAGCACCACCGCCATTCGTCCTCGGGAGGAGAGGCTTCAACACAAGCTGCACCATCACTACAAGGACCTTGTGCCAACAGCTCATGCTGACTGGTCCGAAGTCAGGCTTCCACTCCAGCCATCACTTGGCTGTCGCCCTCCAGGCCGACACCAGCTCCTCCGGAGCCAGTCAACACAGTTCCTCCACCCGTGGTGCCGGTGAAGACCCTCCCCGTTCAGCCAAAGCTGAGCTCTCCACCCATCTTGGTAGAGCCGCCACCTAAGCAGCCTCCTTCAGGGGCTCCTGCCAAGGAGTCTCTGCCCATTCAGGGTCTCCTGCACAGGCTGTCAGTCATTCTTACTCCCGCCCACCCACAGTGGGTCAAGAGTGACTCTGGTGGTCAGCCGCTGTACCCAGACTCTGAGTCTGAGGATTCAGACCTGAATTTGTGTCCATGCAATGATTCCATGAGTCTCTTGATGCAGGAAGGTCCCATGTTCTTCCTGGGCATCTTCTGTCTCCTTGCCAAGTCAAGGGGCTGACTCTGGAGCCTGTTGAAAAATGGGTCGAATATCTCCTAACCTGATATCCTCAGAAAAGGGTATTCTCCATCCTAGGCCTTCCCAATGGCCAAAGTCATAGTTGGCCCAGCCTTGGTGCTTTGGCAGCACCCAGCCTCCTGCCTGCACCTTCAGCCCACATAGCCCGCAAGTACACAGTTCCCATGGGCTCTCCTTCGAGGTTGATGTAACATACCTCGGCTGAAGGGTTGGTGACCGAGTTGGGGTTTCAGCACTCGGGCAACTCAGGAGACACGGATTGACCCCCAGACAAAGAGTCCAAGAATTTGGACCATTCAGCCAGAAAGGTCTATGCTGCCTCTTCACTCGGTTTCAGACAGGCGAGTTCAGCTGTCATCATGGCACACTTCTCCCACGCCCTCCTGGGCTCTCTGGATGAGGTGCTCCTTCATCTCCCTGCAGACCGTGGTCAAGCAGGTCTGTGACCAGGGCTGGGCTGTTGCCAAGCAGCAACTCCAGACAGCTCCGGAAATCGGGATTCATGTGCCCGTTCAGTGGCAGCTGCAGTTGCCATGCACCACAGTCCCTGGCTGAGGGTCTCGACCTTTACAGCAGACACTTAGCACAAACTGGTGAATGATCCTTTCCTCTGTACCAACTTGTTCAGTCCAGGAGTCGAAGGTCACCGCCAGTGTATCGAGAAGTCCAGTGCCACCTTGGACTCCGTTACCTCTGCCTAGAAGGAACCCCAGGGTTCGAAGAAGCAAAAAAAAGGAAAGCTTTTTCATTCTTCTGCCCCTGTGGCCAAACAGCTCCAGTACCAAACTGGGCAGCAGCAGCAGGCTCAGCCTTGGCACCCTCGGCCCAACTCAGGGGGTTCGGCAGCCCATAAGCCCAGAGGGAAGGGCCCGGGCGGTCCCCACGCTGGATCCTCCTCCTCCAAGCCTGCACAGTGACAGGATGGGAGTAGCCAACCCCATGCTCGTCAACCACTCTGGGTCCTCCCGTGGCGGGGGAGGGCTGGCTCCGCCACTTCCTTTCTGCCTAGTCCGCTGTCACAAGGAACAGGTGGGTCTTGGAAGTGGTTGGCCAGGGTCTGCCTCTGGAATTCGAGCAGTACCCTCCAAGCCGAGCCTGCACCACACAAGAGGAAAAGGTATCCACCCATACTCAGTTGGCTCTCAGAAACGACATTGCCTAACTTCACCACAAAGAGGTAGTGGTCAGAGACGCGGATCCCCCTGCCAGCCCAGGGTTAGTTTCCAGGTACTTCCTGGTCCCAAAACAGATGGAGGGCTGGCGCCCCATTCTAGATCTGCATGACCTGAATCAATTTCTCAGGTCTTGCACCTTTTGGATGGTAACTATGTCCCAGATCATGCCATCTCTCAAGCAGAACATGTGGTTCTGTTCACTTGATCTGCAGGACGCGTTCTTTCACATCCCAAACCGTCCATCCCACCAAAGGTTCCTCCACTTCAGGGTGGAGGGAACCCTGTACACATTCCAAGCCATGCCATTTGGCCTGTCATCGGCCCCCAGGGTCTTCACCAAATGCATTGTAATGGTGGTGGCCCATCTTCAGCATCAAGGAGTCGGGGTGTACCCCTGTCACGATGATTAGCTAATAGTGGTTCCCTCCAGACTGGAGGTGGAGAGGTCCAGGGTTCTAGTCCTCCAAACCTGCCTCAATCTTGGCCTCCTGGTCAACGAGGCCAAGTCGGAACTCATGCCCTCACAGGTGATTTGCTTCATCAGGGCAGAGCAGGACTCTTACCGAGCCGGAGCCAGGCTCCCAGCAGACAGGGCGGAGGTTCTCTCCTCCTTTGTCCAGTCATTTCTGGTTGGGCAACTGTGCCCTGCCTGGGACTTCCTGCAACTTCTGGGTTACATGGTGGCCTGCACCTCTGTGGTCCGATGAGCCTGGTGGCATATGTGCCCCCTTCAATGGGAGCTGGCCAACCAGTGGTCTCAACAATATGAACATTTCGACCAGCTTGTCACTGTGACCCAGAAGATGTTGGACACCCTCCAGTGGTGGACCATCTGCAGGGAAGGATCCCATTTGTCTGCCTCAAGCCGACGGTCATCCTGATGACTGATGCCTCTCTCACAGGCTGGGATGCGCATATGGGGAATCACAGAGTCCACGGGCTCTGGATCCCCGAACAATCCCGATGTCACACGAACCTGCTGGAGCTCCGAGCAGTTCAGCTGGCGCTGTCTGCGTTCGCTCTGGTCTTTTGGGGTCAGGTGGTTCAAGTCCAGATGGACAACACCATGGCCACGTACTACCTCAACAAACAGGGTGGGACACACTCCCAGCCTTTGTACAGGGAGGTGCACTGTGTCTAGACCCTCGTGAGCTGACTGGAGGCAGATCTCCTAGCCATCCATGTGGCAGGAGCCTCGAATCATTTGGCAGACGCCCCCAGCTGTGTGGGCGAGGCATCCAATGAGTGGTCTTTCCATCCAGAGGTAGTTCACAGCCTGTTTTCCCAGTTGGGCAACCTTCAGGTGTACCCCATGCCTCTTCTATGCCTTCCCTTCACTTCCCTTGGTCCACAAGGTGGCTCCTCAAGGTCAGGAGGGACAAGGCACAGGTGATCCTGGTAGTCCCAAACTGGCCCTGCCAGTTCTGGTATCCAGATCTCCTCAGCATCAGGCTCCTGAGGCATCTTCCAGCATGCCCAGACCTGCTCTTCATCAATCAGCGGAAGGTACTCCACCTGGACCTTCAATCCCTGCACCTGACAGCCTGGTTCCTGAGCGGCTAGAGTTCCAGGCTTTGGGCCTCTCCAATGATGTACTCCGTGTAGCTGAGGCATCTAGGAAGGAGTCGACAAGGAGGTGCTATGCCTTCAAATGGAAGAGCTTCTCCATTTGGTGTCTGGGCAAGGGCCTGGACCCCATGTCCTGTCCAGTGGCTAGCATCCTCAACTACCTTTGGTCCCTCTCCAAAGGAGGTCTCCGGTCTACGACCCTTAAGGTGCACCTGACAGCCATCTCTGCTTACCAGGTGTGGGCTGGTCAGTAGACAGTGGCACAGGAGAAGGTATTCTGGAGTTTCTTTAAAGATCTCAACCACATTTCCCCTCCGGTGCATGAACCACCACCTCCGTGGGATCTACTGCTGGTACTGGCAAAGCCATTTGAACCAATGCATGGGTGTGAGATGTCACACCTGTTGTAGAAAACTGCCTTCTTTGTGGCTATCATGACAGCCAGAAGGACTGGGGAGCTACAGGCGCTGTCTGTTGAGTCTCCCTATCTGGTCATCCATAGGGACAAGGTTGTCCTGCGCCCCAACCCGAAGTTCCTTCCGAAGGTTGTGTCAGAGTTTCGCCTGAACCAGGTGTTGACTCTGCCAGTGTACTACCCCAACTACACCTCGGAGGCCGAGTACAGGCTCCATACTTTGGTCCTGAGATAAGCGCTTTCTTTTTATAAGGAGCAAACAGCTGAAGTTCGGGGAGAGGTTCGCCAGCTGTCGCCAACACTGAAGCTGCACCTGGCAGACCTGCAGTAAAGCAGATGATTGGCAGATGGATTACATCCTGCATTGATCTCTGCTACAGGTTGGCAGGCAAGAAGCCTCCCACAGGGATAAGAGCTCATTCTACCCGCCATACTGCTGTGTCAGTGGCTGCTTCTAGGGACGTCCCTATCCAGGATATCTGCAGGGCTGCTACCTGGAAGTCAGCAAACACCTTCATTTCCCAGTACCACATTGACCTTGAGTCACACCGGGATGCTGGTTTTGGGACCTCGGTTCTCCAGTCCTTGTTTCCTAAGAAAGGGGTGTGTGTCTTGCCTCCTTCCTCCCAGAGAACTGCTAGGAATGGTCTTTTTCAGTAGGTCATTACTTCTGGGAGGTTCCAGCAGAGGGCACTGTCACACAGCAGCTTCTTCCAGCAGTCTTATAACAAGGACCACCCACCCATAACATCTTCTTCTTGCTCCCTATATAAGTGTGGACAGTCCCTGGTATTCTCAGTTCATTCTCCCACCGTCTTCAGCTCGCACAGCAGCTAGCTCAGTCTTCTGTGTAGCAGTCATCGAGAACTGAATCAACCAAGTCCTTTCGCAAAACCTCACAACTGTCACCTTTGCCCCAAGTCGTGAGGGTCTTCTGGTTGCAAAACACACCCTCTCTTGCTGGTTAGCCCATTGCATTACATTTTGTTACAAAAAATACAATAAACCCTTACCTGGCCAAGTCCAAGCCCATTCCACTAGTGCTGTAACGGCCACAGCGGCTTGTTTCAAGGGAGCCTCTATTACAGATATATGCAATGCAGCCACCTGGTCTACCATCCGTACCTTTACCAGGCATTGCAATCTGGATGTTGCCTCATGACACAGAATGGCCTTCAGCCGAGCCATCGTCCAGGGCATCCTGTCGTATTACGTCCTCCCATATGGACATAACGGCTGGGAACTCTTCCAGAAGTAATGACCTACTGCAAGAGACCATTCCGTAGAAGATAGTGCGGTTTCTTAAGAACTTACTGTAACAGTAGATCTTCGAGGAATGTCTCTTTCGGTAGGTCCAAATCCCGCTCTCCGTCCCCTTGCCTTCTCTAACAGAGAAATTCTGATCTAACAACTTAGGATTGGGACTCACTGGTACCTCGGTTTCCCTCAGTCCTCACGTTTGCGAGCTGAATCTGGCAGGGAAATGAGGATACCAGGGGCTGCCCACACTTATTTAGGGAGAAAGGAGATGATGTAATGGGTCGGTGGTCCCTGGTAAAAGACTGCTGGAAGAAGCTGCCGTGTGACAGCGCCCTCTGCTGGAACCTCCCAGAAGTAATGACCTACTGCAAGAGACATTCCTCTATGATCTTCTGTTACATTAAGTTCTTACATAACCGCACTTTCTAGGAGTGGTATATGTTGTTCATCCACATGAACCCACCCAACCTCCCCAGCTTCAATGCACAACTTTCTGCTTCTACCAGGCAAGATCTTGCGTCAAGGGGAGGAGCCGAGGCTTATACCACCTGGGTGGGAGGAGCCATTTTTTAGACCTTCTGGCAAGATTTAAAGGGAAAGGGACATGCCAACTAGTGTGGATGAACAACATAGACCACTACTAGAACTACTGTTTCAGGTGGGTAGCCTGTTTTTTTTATGAAGTCCATTAGTAATCTGGAGAGCTCCATTTCTCCACTGTGATAACAACACGTCTACTGGGCTCTGCCCACTGCAGCCATTAAAATCGCAAAGCCCATCGACCAATTCACAGTTGTCCAAGTCCTAGAAAAATCTTCGGTGAGTCACAGACACAAGGACAAGGGCTCCCCAGCAAGGTCCAGTACACCCCTACAGACTATAGGTACAGCCTCTGCTTTAACATTGACCACTACAGTGGCAACATTGATGCCGACTGCACCCCCCCCCGAATGTCAACCAGACACCAAAGTCGGAGCTTAGCATGGGCACTACTGGGCATATTACGACCAGTATGTCGATGGAGGTGCAATCTTGCATGTCAACCACTTCAGTCACACCTACGAACCAACATGCAAATGCTCAGGAAGTGCTTATCACATTTTCAGACACAAGTCATCCACTGCCTGGCTTCCCTGTTCCAGCTGGCCCATTGACAGGGACTCCTGTAACTACCCTATCAATGATGTAAGGTACTCACTTGCAAAATAGACCTCTGCTGCTGACATCGCTGGTGCGATCTTTCATTCCCTTCAATGATAGACTCAGCAACAAAAATATGAGTACAATCCTGATCTTATGATGCAGGAGGAGGAGGAAGACTACACTGAGAACCAATATGGACAGGACATCCGTTCCATACTCTTATCCTGTAGTGAGGACTCTGTTGTGAACACATCAAGATCACCTCCAGAGGATCTCTGTCTTTCTTTGAGGGTATCTCTTGTAGCAGGCCATAACCGGTAGGACTAAGCTGTCAGGGGCTAGGACCATACAGAAACCTTCCAGCTAGCCATCTACCAGAGGGGGCAGCCCACCTCCAACGTCACTGCCTGACATCAGCCAACCCTATAAAGGTGGGTGGCCCCCACACGCTCCTCAGTTCTTTCCGATGCCAACCAATGCACGTTGGACCACTGATACTGCCACAGCTCAGTCAACTGCCATTTTCCCACATTTAACCATGCTTTATTATTTTCCAAAATTTTGGTGTTCTCACATGATGGTTTATGTCCTCAAAACCATCCTCAACTTCCGACCACTGTACAAAGTGTTCCTGCGGCAAACAGATCCTGGATCCAAGGATGGCCATTCTGCCTGCATCTTGTGCCTAAGCCCAGACCACGATGTCCAAGCCTGTGAGGCCTGCCAGAAGTTTAATCTGGTCACCAGAAGACATCACCAAAATATCCTGGAGAGCCACCTCCTTAAGCAGAAGGTTTCCTTGATGGAATGGGAGCTGCAGGCCAGGAGCTCCTCTGTTTCCCCAGCCCGGTCCTTGGGGTCTTCATCTTCAAAGTCCCAGGACTAACTACTGGGAAACAACCACATGTACAAGGATCAGGACCGACCCTGGTCTACCTCCTGCTTGCAGTCCCCGCTCAAGCAGTCTTCAACCACAAAATAGTCTTCCTCTGGGGGGGGGGTCATCTACTTCCTCTGCCTCACAAGCCCTCCCACCCGGGTCTCCCTCGTGGGTGGTGGCTTTTTGGATCAGGGCACTCCATATCCTGCTCCACAGCACCTACTGCTCCAGCCCTTATTCTTTGCGGGTGCACAGTCAGGCAGCTCAGTTGGAGTCTCTTCGGCAAGCACGATTGCAGAGAATTCCAGTGTCCAAGTTGGCGCCCCGACACCTGTGCCACTGACACTGGTCTCATCCTCTGTGACTGCCACTGATTCTGCTCCTTCTTCACTGGGCAGATGCTGCAGGACATTGTCGCCTCCCCGGGCCTGGTCTTTCCTTAGCCTCCACCCAGAGAGTTGTTCTCCACAGCAAGCGCCCATGGATCCCCCTCTGGCTTTACCTCAGCTGAAGCCCACTGGGCCTGCAACTGCTCCCCCTCTGCCACATCCCATGGGACCCAGGCCAGCCTTGCCCCCTCAGCTAATGCCCATGGGACAATCGCCCTTCCTTCTGCCAGCCGTTCTGGTGGGACCAGTGCCAGTCCTACCATCCCATGTGAAGACCCCTTACGTGGTGAAGGACCAGGGCACCTGTCTGCATGGATCTATTTGTCCCATGGCTTTCTTTTTGTAACCGTGCTTTTGACTGTGGCATTTGCTAGCAATAAACTTCATTTTGGTTAAGCAGCAGTGTGTGTTGGACCTTCACTGCAGTTACAACTCTTGGCTCTGGAGTGAGAGTCATTCTGTTTTCAAGCATGTCCTTCCGCAGCCTGCACCCTTAGGACCTCAGCCTGGGTATCCTGCACCGGCAGAGCCTCTGCTAGCTATCCACACCTGGCACCATTGAGACTGGCACCAGTCCTCAGCCTGCACTGTCCCCCTTTGATTACCATGGTCTGACTAAGGAGGAAGTCAATGCATTGGGGCAGAAGTTTGACGTCTTTGCAGAATATTTAAACTAGCAACCGGGGAGAGGGGTGCAGTACCCCATATGTCGAATGGGAAGAACACCCCTCCCCCCTCAGCTAGTGGTCAAACAGGAGTTCAGTATGTTTGTAGTTTATTTGCATTACCAGGTAAAGAAAAGGGTCTGACTCCCCATACAACGCACAGGGGAAATGCCAGACCTCGCCCAACAGCTAACACACCAAAATCTGGCCAGTGGAAAATCATTTACACAAATGCTCGCAATCTGGGAAACAAGATCCCAGACCTGCAGGCAGTAATGACAATGGCTAAACTGGACATAGTAGCCATTAGCAAGACATGGTTTACCAGTAACAACACTTGGGAGACTTCAGTACCTGGCTATGTACTGTTCAGAAGAGACCGAGGTGCAAAAAGAGGGGTGCAGTGGCCCTTTATGTCCATGAAAATATCAAAGCTACAGAAATTCAGAATACACAGAAGGAGCCAGAAGACCTGTGGTCACCCTGGAAACAGGAAATGGGACAGCCATATGAACTGGGGTTGTGTACAGGCCTCTAGACCAATGGAAGGACATAGACACGTTACTGTTAGAAGATAAACAAAACATGACAGCTAAAGGGGAGGCTCTGATAATGGGAGACTTCAATTTGCCAGATACAGATTGGTCAATACCAGCAGGGACATCTGTCAGAACTAGACACATGGTGGATTCCCTGTAGGGAGAGGGGGCCTCAAACAACTGGTACAACAACCCACAAGAGACAGGGCTATCCTAGATCTAGTACTGACTAGCAGGGAAAGGATCACAGATCTCTAGGTAGAAGGTCACCTGGGTGCCAGTGACCATCACATGGTATGGTTCAATTTGGCCTCTAGAACAAAATCATCCCATTCCAAAGCAGACATATGGGACTTCAGAGGAGCTGACTTTGATAAGATGGCCAACAGAGTTAGGCTAGCCCTAGCAAAAAGAAATACAAGTGAAGGGGGTACAGGCAAAGTGGGAAAGCATTAAAATGCAATACTTGAAGCAACATCCCATTGTGTTAGTGAGAAAAGGAAGTGCAAAAGAAGAAGGAAACCACTTTGGTTCTCAAACACAGTAGCAGAAAAAAGTCAGAGCCAAAAGTCTGGCCTTCAGAAAATAAGAGAATGCAGCAGGATGAAGAGAGGGAGGCATACCAAACTTCCCGCAGGGAAGGCAGTAATGCAGGCAAAGGCCCAAACCAAGGAAACACTAGCATGAACTGTAAAAGAAGGTGACAAGACTTTCTATAGATAAATTAGTGAAAGAAAGTTCAAAGGGGATAAGGGGGCGTGTGAGGAGGAGGACCATGTAAAAGTATCTATCCTAAATAGATACTTCTGCTCAGTATTTACTGAAGAGAAGGTAGGGTAGGTCACACAGCTCAGCACCATGGACATGGGGGAGGGAGGTGTGCACTAATCCCTTCACAAAAGAAAGGGTCCTACAAGAGTCGATAAGCTCAGGGTGGACGAGGCAATGGGACCTGATGGCATACATTCCAGGGTACTAAAGGAGCTAAGGGTGGAACTAGCAGAGCCATTATCATAACTGTCTAGTGAGTCTCTGAGCGCAGGAGAGATCCCATAAGACTGGAGAAGGGCTCAAGTGATCCCGCGCCATAAGAGTGGTAGCAGGGAGGAGGCAGGGAACTACAGACCAGTCAGTCTTACCTCAGAAGTGGGCAAGATTATGGAGACACTCCTTAAGGAAAGGATAGTGCAACATCTGGCATCCATAGGAGCACAGGATCCAAGACAGTATGGGTTTACAAAAGGAAGGTCCTGTCTAACTAATCTCATATATTTCTTCGACTGGGTAACCAGAGTGGTGGACCAAGGGAGAGCAGTTGATGTCGCCTACCTTGACTTCATCAAAGCTTTTGATACTGTTCCACATAGAAGATTGATTAATAAGCTGGGTAGGCTTAGGGTGGGTCAGATGTTGGTCAACTGGGTGGCAGACTGGATGACCTGCAGAAAACAGAGTGGTGGTAAACAGAAGAGATGCAAGTTACAAGTGGGGTACTTCAGGGATCAGTCCTGGGGCCAGTCCTCTTCAATATCTTCATCAGTGACATTGCTGATGGACTGGAGGGTAAGGTTTGTCTGTTTGCAGATGACTCCAAGATCTGCAACAGAGTAGATGATCAAGATGGGGTAGACAGAATGAGAAGAGATCTGGATAAAGTAACAAAATGGTTGTAAGAGTGGCAACTGGGGTTTAAAGCAAAGAAGTGCAAGATCATGCACATAGGGAAGAGAAACACTGGAGCCATCTATAGGCTGGGAGGGGAGTTGCTGGCAGTCACAAGGGAAGAAAGAGACTTGGGCGTCATCATCACCAATGACCTGAAATCATCCAAAGAGACCACTAAAGCAGTAGATAAGGCTAGTGGGCTGTTGGGGTGTATTAGTAGGGGTATCACAATTCAGAAGAGGGAGGTAATAATCCCCCTTTACAAGACACTGGTTAGGCCCCATCTGGAGTACTGCGTGCAGTACTGGAAGCCACACCTTCACAAGGACATTAACCAAATTGAGGCAGTCCAGAGAAGGGCAACCAAAATAGTGCAGGGACTGCATCAGAAAACATGAGGATAGATTAACTGAGCTCAATATGTATACCCTAGAGCAAAGGAGGAAGAGAGAGAGAGAGGTGATATGATTGAAACAAACATCTTAAGGGCATCAACAAGTTGAAAGAGTCTAACATGTTTCAGTATAAGAAAAATAGCAGGACAAGAGGACACAGCATGAGATCAGAGGGAGGCCGATTAAGGAGTAATGTGAGGAAGATCTTTTTCACTTGTAAGGGTGGTGGATGCATGGAATGGCCTACCCCAGGAAGTGGTGAATATGAATACAGTGCAGGGCTTCAAACAGGCATTGGATAGGCATAAGAGAGCAATACAGATGAGTATGAATAGCTAGGCCATTGACAGAACAAAGACCAATGGCACATTCATAAGGTAGAAAAAGAAATGGGCAGACTAGATGGGCCTTGCGGTCCTTATCTACCGTCAGCTTCTATGTTTCTACGGTCTGATTTTTGGCCTTGTGATCTTTCGTCCAGATACAGGTCCCAGCTCCAAGAGGATCGGCCCCATCCACCTCTCAAGGGCATCCTTTGGCCCCCATTTCCCTGGCCCCTATTTAGCCAGGAACTAGTGCTCCTTGCATCCACCTCCCCCCCCGGGTAGGACCAATGCTGGATCAGCCAACTGCTCGGACGATTGTCAGCCCAAAGATGGTGGAGATAATAACAAAGACAATGCTGATGAGTATCAGCAGTGAGTCTTACTCCTTGAGCCTGGAATCCTCAGAAGGGGTAGAGGCATTGAGCAATGTCCCCCAAATCCTCCCCGGATATCCATCTTTCAGGGCCATCATAAGGCACATTCAGGCCACTATGAGGTGGGAGACAGCAGGATCCTGAGAGGCATCAGCTGACAATCTACCTATGTCAGCCCAATGCACCTCCTTTAGTGGTCTCCCCCCCCCCCGATTATCAACTCCTATGAGGACGTTACCCAGGCTGCTTGGAACCACCCCTGTATGGTCCTGGCAGTGTCCAAAAAGGCTGACAGACTTTACCACACCCCTACTAGCGAGCCATAGTTTGGTGAACAGGCCAAGCCCAACTCGGCCGTCATCAGTGCAGCACATTGGATGACCCAGGGAATTACAGACCAGTCAGTCTGACCTCCATGGTGGGCAAGCTCATGGAGACCATACTAAAGGAAAGGTTGGTGGAATATCTAGAGGAGCATGGTCTCCAGGATGTGAGGCAGCATGGGTTCATGGAGGGATGATAGTGTCAAATGAATCTGATTGACTTCTTTGACTGTGTCACTAAGACTGGGTCACTAAGACAGTAGACTGGCCAGGGCGGTAGACATCCTCTATCTTGTTTCAGCAAGGCCTTTGACTCTGTGCCCCACAAAAGGTTGATCAGGAAGTTGGTGGATCTTGGGGTTGGGGAAAAGATGGCCAGATGGGTGGAAAACTGGCTGAGGGACAGAACCCAGAGGGTGGTTGTGGGGGGAGAGTTATCTGGTACAAGAGAGGTAACCAGTGGTGTCCCATGGGGTTGTGTTGGGGCCAGTGTTGTTCAGTGTCTTCATCAGTGACATTGGGGAATGGCATTAAGGGCAAAATGTGCCTATTCATGGATGACACCATGCTCCGCGGGAGAGTGGACACAGCTGAAGGGATACAGGACCTACAGGAAGATCTGGAAAAGCTGGGGAGGTGGTCCAGAATCTGGCAGCTTGTCTTCCATGGCAAGAAATGCAAAGTTATGCATATTGGAGCCAAGAATCCGAGGACAGAGTACTACCTGGGTGGAGTTTGAGTATGTGCATCAGAGGAGGAGAAGGACCTGAGAGTGATGATCATTAGTAACCTGAAACACTCCACGCAGTGCAAGAAAGCAGCAGCAAAGGCAAACAAGAAAGTAGCAGCAAAGGCAAACAAGATGCTGGGATGCATAGCTAGGGGGATCGGTAGTAGGAGAGAGGAGGTTATACTGCCCTTGTACAGGTCACTGGTAAGGCCGCATCTAGAGTATGGTGGTCAGTACTGGTGCCCACACCTCAAAATGGACATTAACCTGCTGGAGAAGGTCTACAAAGATGTTAGTTGGTCGGCAGGGTAAGGCATATGAGAAGAGGTTGAGAGCACTGAACATGTTCTCCCTGGAAGACAGGAAAGAGAGAGGGGACATGATTGGGACCTTCAAGTACTTGAAAGGGATAAATAAGGTTGATAAGGAGAGTGTCTTTAAGCTGAGGGCAACCATAACACTAGGGTGCACAGTCTTAAGCTGCTGGGTGGGAGGCTTAGGAGGGAGGTCAGGAAGCACTTCTTCACAGAGAGGGTGATGGACACTTGGAATGCACTGCCGGAAGAGGTCGTCTTGTTGAAGACAGTGTTGAAGGCAGCTTTAAGAGAGGCTGGGATAGGCATAGGGGGAATGTAAGGATCATGGGTAGGGAGGGCAGGGACATTAGCTCAAGCTGTGGACCCTGCAATACGAGCAGACTTGATAGACCAAATGGACTTCTTCTGCTGACTTCTTTGTATGTTCATATAACTGAACCAAGAGGCCAAAATACCTAAGCTCCCTTCCCCCCTGACAGAGCCAGCTGGACCAGATGGGCAAACGTGCCTTTGCCTCTGCCACTCTGGCCATTTGGGCTGTCAGTTATTTGGCCCATATGGTAGAGTATAAGAACCTTCTATGGGACCAGGCTAGGGAGGCAGTCCTAGTCATGCCAGATGACCCATCTAAGCAGCAGACCCTCCAAATGCCCTCAAAACAGGCTCGGATGTCGGTACCCACATCCTCAGGGTTGCCTATGATCTGGTAGATGCCTCGGGCCGGGCAGTGGCTCTAGGTATCTGTATGAAGCACCACTCCTGGCTACAGGTCTCTGGCTCCGCATAGGATGTCCAGTCTGACATAATGGATGCCCCCTTCAGGGGTTTCAAACTTTTTGGGGAAGATATTCAGGATATCTTTTCCGAACTCCAGACCTTGGGACAGGCTGTCAAATCCATCCACTCTATGTACCATACCCAGCCAAAGTCGGCACAGCAGGCTTCCTATCATGGGTCCTCCCGCAGACAGGCCTGACCCCATCCCCAAACCCAGGGCAAGTGCAAAGCAGGGGCAGCTCTCCCCACTTCCTCCTCCGCTGCCACCCATAGCACCCGAGATGCAGAAGCTGCTGCTCCCACCTCTTGACTCCTTGCCAGACCCCCACCCCAGTTGTTCAACAGGAGGTGGTCGTGAGGGGTCGCTTCTCCCAGCACCCAGACACCTGGAAGGAGATAACCGCAGGCAACTGGGTGCTGCAGCTCATTGAGCACAGCCATACACTTTTGAATTCATAGAGTGGCTTCCAGACAACCCTCGGAGCAACTCCTCATACCTTTCCAGCCATGTCCCTCTCATTTGGGGGGAGGAAATTCAGACCTTACTTCAGAAAAAGGCCATAGAGCCAGTCCCACAGTTTCAGCAGGGAAGGGGCCTTTACACTTCTTCCTGCTCCTCAAGCGGATGGGAGACCTTCGTCTCATCCTGGATTTAAGCCAGCTGAACCTGTTTATAGAGTACAGGCAGTTCTGGATGGTCACCCTTCAGGGTTTACTGCCCCTGCTAATTCAGGGGGTCTGGCTTTGCTCTCTGGATATGCAGGATGTCTACCTCCATATCATGGTCTTCGCCTCCCACTGGCACGTTCTCCGTTTCCACTTCCAGGGTGCGCACTACCAGTTCAGAACTCTGCCTTTTGGTTTGTCCTCAGCCCCCAGTGTCTTCATCAAATGCTTGGTGGTGGTGGCAGCTGTTTTGAGACTGCAAGGGTTTTGTTTTTCCCTACCTGGGTGATTGGTTGCTAGCGGCCCCGTCCAGAGACGATCTCCTTCAAACTCTCACACCTGCAGCCTGTTCCAAGCTTTGGACATTACTAGCAACTTGTCATAGTCTTTTCCGACCCCTTCCCTGTGCCTCCTGTACATAGGGGCAATACTGGACACAACCCGGAAGAAGGCCATCTTACCCCCAGAGAGAGCAGAGCGTCTGATGGACCAGACTTGTCTTTTTTACTCCAGCCACCATTTTCCGGCAAGGGTTTTTCTGAGGCTCCTAGGCCTCATTGCCACAGTTCCTCTGGCAAGGTTGCATATGACAATCCCTCAGTGGATGCTGCAGGTCCAGTGGGACCAATGCAGGGATGCCCTGGATCAACCAATGCTGCTATTGGAGCCAGTCAGGAAGGTACAGTCGTGGTGGCTGGAACCCAGCTGTCTGCTTCGGGTGGTTCCTTTTTGTCTACCTTCCCCTCAGCAAGTTCTTAGGATGTACACCTCTGGGCTCAGTTGGTGAGCTCACCTGGGGGCCCACCAAACTCACAAACATGGTCCAAAATGGAGAAGGACCTCCACATCAATGTCCTGGAGATGCAAGCAGTCTTGTATGCTCTGCAGGCCTTCCAGACTTAGCTCTCCCTGGGCCTGCTTTTGATTCAGATGGACAACATGTGTATAGTTTATTACACAAGCAACCAGGGTGGGGGACTTGTTACTATCCCCTGTGCAGGAAAGTGATGAGAGTCTGGTATTGGGCCATCGACAATCACCTGGAACTCTCGGCCATCCATGTTCCCGGCATCCAAAACGTCCTGGTGGACAGCCTAAGCGGCTCGTGATCCAGAGCCCACAAGTGGGAACTTCTGACCTCAGTGATAAAAGACCTCTCCGACAGATGGGGGTCAGCTTGAGTTGGACCTTTTTGTGTCCCCACACAATTCAAAACTGCTGCTTTTCTGCTCGCTAGATCCAAGGCCTGGAGTTTTCTGGCAAGATGCAGTGTCCCTCTCCTGGACAAGGAGGTTTCTATATGCCTTCCCTCCTTACCGCCTCTTCAATGAGTTCAAATCAAACTCCAGCTGGAGGAGGCTACAATGATCCTCCTAGCCCCCTTCAGGCCTCATCAAATCGGGTTCAACTTGCTGTAGTGGCTGGCAGTGGAACCTTCTATCTTATCTGTGTCAATCTTCACCATTCATCACCTTTGGGGTACATGGCCGGAGATCATGACCCCGCGGGAGCTTTTTTTTTTGGTAGGCGGAGCCGACGCACCATCGGTGCCACCCTCAAGGTCGACGCATTGCGTGGCGCTCACGGGTTGTCCATTAGGCGCTCTCTACTCCACCTGCCTGCCAGTTATTCATCTCCCGCCATTGAGGCCACCTCATGGGAAGCTCTGCAGAACTTGAGGCCTACTGCCTACACAGTTGTGATTTTCAGTCCTTATTATTTCCTCCTTGCCGCAGTCTGTCGACTATTTCCTGTTGGTTCTAGTTGCCTTACTCGACGTCGCTTGGTAAGACCTTTCCATTTATTTTTATTCTTGGCAACGTCGAGTCTGTTTTTGGTGTTTTTTTCCTCATAGTTCACGTCTGTGTCGGAGGGCAAGAAGACTTCGAAGACAGGACGGGATGGCCCCCCCCCCATGCGATGGTGCCCTTGTAAATTTTCCGTCACCGACCAGCACAGCCGTTGCCTTACTTGTCTTGGCCCGCTTCATGACATGGATTCGTGCGATGCCTGTTTCTCCATGGACCACCGGGTCATCGAGCAACATGCATGGAAAGTGGGGCGAGCTCTGCCGACTTTTGGGGATCAGGTGCACTCTCGTTGGGCCAAGCCACATACTCTCGGCCTTTCCTCCGGGTCCCCTCTTGGTTCCACACAGACCAAGGAGGAGGGAGCCTCGGCATCTAGTAGCCTGGCTGTTGCGGAAGCTCCTTCCGCGGTGCAGGAGGCCCGTCCCGCTCCTTTCAGGGGGCGGGTGGGAGGCGCTGCCAAGGCAGTCACCCCTTCGGGGGTGAAGGCTCCCCCGGTGTCGGACCCATGGTTCGCAAGGTGCGGGCCTTGGCGCAGTTCACCCTGATGGAGCCATCGGCAGCACCAGTTTGTCGCTCGGCACCATGGCTGCTGTTGGCGCTGTTCGCAGCTCCGATAGTGCTAGCAGCACCGTGGGAGTCTCTACGGTGCCATCTTTGTCCTCTTCTCACCTCAGTGCTGTTCACAGCACCGAGGTTGAGCGTGGTGCTGTATCCGACTCGGGACTCGGCGCTGTGGCAGCTTCGGAATCCGCTGTCGGTGCCGTTGTTGGTGCTGCCCCTGCCCTCAGCACCGCCCGCAGTGTCATGGAGCCAGGCAGCGCTGTCCATGGTGCCAATGGCACTGTCGGAGCGGTCTTCGGTGCCGCTTACGGTGCTGTTGGGCTGAACAGCACCGTGACTGGTTCTGACTCCGGGGCCACTGTTCGGGCCAGCCTTCCTGAACTCCTTCTGTCCTGCCTTTCATCTTCTTCACATTGCCATCGCGGCCAGTTGTCTTCTTGGGAGTTGGACTTCTTCGGCTAGCCACAGCAGTTTGGACAGTGGTAGCTCCCTCTAGAGTCCTCCTGCAGTAAACAGCAGTGATGTCGCCACATGGCGTCACTGTCCAATGGGGAAAAAAAGGCATGGCCATGCAGTGCTGATGTCCCAATGGAGGGGTGGAGTTTAAGCCTGCTCCCTTTCAGTTTCTCCTGTGATCCTTGTGGCACCTGTTATTACTGCAGCCAGAAAACCAAGTACCAAATACATGCACTGCAGTGCATGCAGGGGAGAAAATTACATGCACCTGCCTGTTCCTACTTGCAAATGGAACAGGCTCTGTATGGTAATTTCAATCCCTGGGCGTGTGGCCTTGACACGCCACCAAACACCCCAACCCAAGGACGCTGCTGCAGCCAGACCGTTGTAGGAGGTGGTAGGCGGGCTGGGAAAAAAGTGGGAAATCTGCCCTCAGCTGACCAGGATGACTGCCGCCTGTCCTCATTGCCACAGTAGCCTGAAATTGTCTGTGCCAAGCCTGGGATACGTATTAGACACCTGCCAGTGTTTCTCCTCCCCAGTTCCTGTTCCTATAGGGGAGGAGCACACCCCAACAAAGGGTTACGTCAGGTTACCTGGAGGTTTCGGCAATGAAGGAGTGGCAGATAGCGATGGGTCATGTGGCGGCAGTGGGCCTTGGCAGCTCAAAAGAGTGGCCAACCATGCATTTGGGAAGGTACAAAAAAAAGCCCACTCTAGGGACCAACTGCTGCAGACCCTAGTGCAAACCAGGCAGATAGTTGATGCCCTAGGGTGACAGCATACCAAAGTCTGTACTGACTCACTGCCAACAACTCAGTACATAAGGGCAGTTCTGGACATGGCCTAGGGATCAATGTTCCTGTCTCTGGACAAGGCAGACAGCCATTGTGTCTCAGCAAGGACATTTCTGTGCTTTCTGGGACTCATGGCGGCAGCCATTATTATGGTGTCATTGGCCAAGCTGCGCATGCGGATGCCACAATTGACCCTGAGCATCCAATGGGACCAGTTGACAGACAATCTAAAACAGATGGTTCTAGTCACATCTCCCTTGCACAAAGTGCTCAAATGGTGGATGGAACACAACAACCTGCTCAAGGGCATACCATTCTTGATTTCTTCCCCAAGTCAGATCCTCACCACGGATGCTTTGGGGTCAGGATGGGGAGCCCACCTGGGACCTCTACAAACACAAGGCACATAGAACCAGGTGGAGCACGCTTTGCACATTAATATTCTTGAAATGAGTGGTCCTATATGTACTCTAGAACCACTTGTCCCCAGGTCCTCTGTTAATGCAAACAGACAGTATCAGTGTGGTGCATTACATCAACAAACAAGGGGGACTGATGCTTATCTACTGTGCAGGAAAGCAATGTGAGTTTGGTATTGGCTCTGGAACAGTCTAGGATTATCAGCAATACATGTTTCAGGCATCCAAAATGTCTCAACAGACAGGCTAAGCAGGTCACAGTCTAGGATGCAGGAGTGGGAACTGCTGACCTCTTTGATGACTTATCTGAAAGATGGGATCCTCAAGAGTTGGACCTTTTTGCATCCCTACACAATAAAAAAACACGCATTTCTAATGACTTGCTTCAGAGCTTGTAGTTGTTTGTTGAGAAGCATTGTCCCTCTCTTGGAAAGGGAGGTTCTAGGAGGGTGGATATGTTCATCCACACTTCTTGGTATGTCTCGTTCCCCTTTAAATCTTGCCGGAAAGTCTTCAAGCTGGCTCCTCCCACCCACCTGGGTGGTAAGTACCTCAGCTCCACCCCATGATGCCAGATCTTCCTTTCTGCTGGAAGATACAGGTTCACTCGTGCTCTTACAGCAATTCATGGGCCCTAGATTCAAAGTGTCATTTTTTACCGAAACTTACCTTAAAACTCATTCAAGTTAGTGATTCTGATTGTAGCGCATTGCACATGGAGGATAAATCATCCCCTGGATTTCGCCGGTGTACCTGCGGCCAGAAGATGTCATGCACTGATCCCCACCTAACGTGCATTTATTGCCTAGGTGTCAGACATGACACCTCGTCTTGCACTTTCTGCCTGGCCTTCCATCCCAACATCCTGGACGACCGCAAGGCGCACCTAAAACTGGGAAGACCAGAGAAAAGGAAGCTGGGTGGTTTCAGTGGCTGCAGGATCTACCAAGCAGCTGGAGCAAGTGAAGGCATTCAAGGAGGAAGCAGCTCAAGCTTCAGCCAATCAAAGCTTTTTTGTTCCGCTCAACCCTGGCTCCACCTCTACGAGCTCCTTCAAAGAGTTGTGCCAGTCTCTCCCCACCAGGGGTGTGGCACCCTTGGTCTTGCACTCCTCCCGCCCTCACAAGAGGGATAAGGATCCGAAGTCTTCGTCTAAACAAAGACGTTCTTTGGACCGAGAAAGGTCTGAGTCCCAAGAGCATGCATTCATGGCCTCAGTTGAGATTGCATCCTTGGCCGCCCACTTTTCGGACATCCCGTCTGGCCATGGGACAGAGGAAATGGCCGATGAGGTTGAGATTACTCTCGACCCGATCGACCCACTGTCACCGACTCTGGTCGACGACTCTTTGGAAAGGACTCTGGTCCTTGTTTTTCCGGATGAGGAGACCCAGCCCGCTGGTGTCCTCATCGAGGAAACAGTTCCAAACCATTGGTTTTCACTGACACCGGTGTCTCCTGATCGATCGGGCCAACTCCCTCGGTA
Source organism: Neoceratodus forsteri (assembly GCA_016271365.2). Classification (NCBI taxonomy): domain Eukaryota; kingdom Metazoa; phylum Chordata; order Ceratodontiformes; family Ceratodontidae; genus Neoceratodus; species Neoceratodus forsteri. The sequence goes on along the minus strand of CM057458.1, from coordinate 1,098,196,886 downwards.
TTGATCGAGGTCCAGAACCCCTTCGGCCAAACGGCCAAAAAAGAGTCATAAACACTCTAAGAAGAGGCATTGCCACAGATCTTCATTCTCCTCGGACGAGGAGAGGCCTACCTTGGTCTCTCCACCGATTTTTGTGGAACCACCTCCTAAGCAGCCTCAGGGAGGGGCTCCCTTGAAAGAAGACTGAACAGACACCGGGCTTCCCAAATGTTGGTCGATTACGGTTGTCCCTGATCAGCCTCGGCATATCGAGTGAGACCTAGGCAGGAGGCCATTGTATCCAGACTCTTCGGACTCGGACGCCATCGGATTGCACTCCCATCCTGGGGATGATGAGTCATCTGTGGCGGGTTTAGAGGAAGGCCCTTCCTCTTTTCAGGGCATTCTCTACCTGATCTCCCAATCTACTGGAATGCCCCTGGAGTCCATCCAGAAGTAGGCGGAGTACCCCCTTACGGATATCCTCAAAAGGGGGGATACCCTGATGGAGGCCTTTCCAGTGGCCGAAGCCATTGCTGGCCTGGCCCTTGAGCTTTGGCAGTGCCCAACTTCCTGCCCAGCACCATCTGCCCACATGGCCCACAAGTACGTGGTGCCCATGAGGTCCCTGGTGGGGTTCACAGAACATCCTTCATCCGAGAGCCTGGTGACTGCTTCTGTGTTCAGGCATACTGGTAGCTCAGCTGACACTGACCGACCCCTGGACAAGGAGTCCAAAAATATGGACCATTCCACCATAAGGTCTATGAGCCCTTTTCCTTAGGCCTTTGTCAGGCCAGCTCAGCTGTTATCATGGCACACTTCTCTCATGCCCGCCTAGGGTCATTAGACAAAGTCCTCCCTCATCTCCCGGCAGACATGCAAACCACAGTGAAGCAAGTCTGTGATCAGGGCCATGTTGTTGCAAAATAGCAGTTCCAGATGGCCCTGAACATCGAGGATTCTTGTGCCCGCTCTTTAGCAACTGCAGTGGCTACTCACCACAGGGCTTGGCTGAGGCTTTCCTCCTTCCCAGTGGATACTCAGCACAAGTTAGCTGATGTGCCCTTCCTAGGCACCAATCTGTTTGGTCCAGGAGTGGCCAGTCACCTTCAGCGCATGGAGCAGTCCAATGCCACCTTGGATGCTACTTCTACGAAAGGTTCTTCGGGTAAGAACCAGCAGAAGCATAAGAAGAAGCCTTTTTGGCACTCTTCCCCTGTGGTCAGGCAACCCTGCTATCAAGGAGGCCAGCAGCAACAGCAGCAGCAGCAGGCTCAAGCTTGGCACCCAAGGCCCAAGCAGGGTCCACAACAGCCCCATAAAGGAGGCCAAGGTGCGGGTCCAGGAGCCTCCTCCTCCTCCTCTAAGCCTGCTCAGTGACAGGTTGGGGATTGCCACCCCTTCACCCATCACGCCAGCTCTGGGTACTCCTGTAGGGGGCTGGTTCCACCACTTTCTTTCCACCTGGTCCAGTATCACCTCAGACAGGAGGGTTCTCAAAGTGGTCGGTCAGGGACTGCCTCTAGAGTTCAAGCAGTAACCTCCCTGCTGAACCCGCACCCAGTCAGCTCTCCGAGATGACATAGCTCAGCTCCTCTGCAAGGAGGCGGTAGCTCCAGTACCAGATCTTCCTACAGACCCAGGCTTCATGTCCAGGAGCTTCCTGGTGCCCAAGCGAATGGGGGGTTGGTGCCCCATCCTAGATCTCCACGACCTGAATCAGTATCTCAGGTCTCACACCTTCCTGATGGTAACTCTGAACCAGATAATACCATCCCTGCAGTGAAACATGTGGTTCTGTTCACTGGATCTACAGGGCACGTTCTTTCACATCCCAATCCATCTGTCCCATCAGCGGTTCCTCCACTTCACGGTCAAAGGAACCCTGTACAAGTTCCGAGCCATGCCGTTCGGCCTGTCATCGGCTCCATGGGTCTTCACCAAGTGCACTGCAGTGGTGGCAGCCCATCTTCGGTGTCGAGGAGTATGAATCTACCCTTCTCTCGATGACTGGCTCTTAGCAGGTTCCTCCCTTCAGGAGGTGGAGAGGTCCAGGGATCTAGCCCTCTGAACCTGCTCCCAACTAGGCCTCCTGATCAACGAGGCCAAGTCAGAACTCGTGCCCACTCAGGTGATGGGCTTCATTGGGGAAGAGCTTGACTCTTGGGATCTGTTGCTGGTTTTGGCAAAGCTCATGGGCAAGCCATTCGAACCCATGTACAAGTGTGAGCTCTCACATTTGTTGTGCAAGACGGTCTTCCTGGTGGATTTCACATCAGCCAGAAGGACAGGGGAGCTCCAGGCGCTTTCAGTGGAGTCCCCTTATCTGGTCTTTCACAGGGACAAAGTTGTCCTGCACCCCCTCCCGAAATTCCTTCCGAAGGCGGTATCTGAGTTTCACCTTAACCAGGTGCTGACTCTGCTGGTATACTACCTGAACTACACCTCGGACGCCGAGTACAGGCTCCATACTCTGGATTTGAGACGTGCTGTCTCCTATTATATGGACAGAATGGCATAAATTCGTGGAGAGGTTCACCAGCTGTTTGTCTCCTATGCTGAATCCGCTTCTGGCAGACCTGCAGCCAAATAGACCATTGCAAGGTGGATTACATCATGCATAGGTCTGTGCTATGAGTTGGCGGGCAAGGAGCCTCCCAGAGGGATAAGAGCTCACTCTACCTGCCATACTGCTGCATCGGTGGCTGCTTCCAGGGACATCCCTATCCAGGAAATCTGTCGGGCTGCTACCTGGAAGTCAGCAAACACCTTCATTACCCACTACCACATCGACCTTAAGTCACGCCGGGATGCTGGTTTTGGGGCCTCAGTTCTCCAATCTCTCTTTCCTAAGTAGGGGGTGTGTGCCTTGCCTCCCTCTTCCCGGAGAACTGCTGGGAGTCTGCCAAGAAGTGTGGATGAATAACATGTTCACACTCCTAGAAGAACAGGTTACTTATCTGTAACAGTAGTTCTATGAGTGGTATATGTTGTTCATCCACACGCACCCACCTGACCTCCCCGGCTCTAGGCGCACAACCTTGCTTCCAGCGGGCTAAGATCTGGCGTCATGGGGCGGAGCCGAGATATTTACCACCTAGATGGGTGGGAGGAGCCAGCTTGAAGACTTTCCAGCAAGATTTAAAGGGGAAAGAGACATGCCAAGAAGTGTGGATGAACAACATATACCACTCCTAGAACTACTGTTACAGCTGAGTAACCTGTTCTTTCTGTATGCTTCCCACTAATCCGGAGAGTACTACTCAAGTTGCAGATGGAGGGGGCAACTCTAATACTCGTTGTTTCCCTATGGCCTCTGCAGATATAGTATCCCCTGCTGCAACAGCTGGCAGTGGAACCCCCAGTACCTCTGTCCCTGTGCAATGGTCGCTGTCCCAGGAACAGAGAACTCCAGTCCACCGGGTCTTACAGTCGCTACCTCTGCATGTGTGGCTCCTGAACACATAGCCATAGCTTATTTTGGGGTATCACAGAAAGTGGCAGATGTTTTGGCGGCTGCTAGAAAACTGTCCACCGGACATACCTATTCCATGAAATGAAAGCATTTCTTTTTTGTAAACTTATTTATTTGCGAATACACCACTAATCACAGAGCATACATCAATAGGCACTGAACAGCTACCTAAGAAAGCAAAATAAACCATCAACAATTCATCTGCAATAGATGGTGAACTTCTAACTCTACAATAATAGAGTATGCGGAAAACTGCCAGGTTTTAGTAATGTTTCTGTATTGTGTCTTCTAAACTTCTTGGGGTACGTACATCCAAAAATGCCAGTAGATTAGGCCTTTAGGTGTAGCGTGTCTGCTCGAAATACAGCTCACAGTTTGATAACTACTGCTGCCTTTCCTTCCCTTCCCTCCCTCCCCGATTTCCATTTAGAGTTCCCCTGTTCTCTACCCTCCCTACCTGTACCCTGCCCATGTATCTATCCCATCCCTTCATAAAACCTACCATTGATTTCCTTGATACCAACTCCTCAGGTAACGTGTTTCAAGGCACCACCACCCTCTCTGTGAAGAAATGTTTTCTCAGGTCTCTTCTATACCTCACCCCAACCAGTTTTAGGCTATTACCCCTTCTGAAACATTCTGTTGTACCATTATCCTATGAACCCCTAGATGGGGCAGTTGTTCACAAAGATATCAACTATTTGCCAAGTTAAAGCTTTCAACGAAACAGGAGTTAAAAAACAACAAAGAATAAATATATCTACAAAGGTGCTATCGTATCATTTTCATTTTAGTTACAGATCTAATGGTGCTACTAGCCTTTGTGACATGCTGACCAGGTTTTAGGTAAGGTGAGGAGAGCAAGGAGGAACATGGGGAGGAGGGAGGGCAGAAAGGGCATGCAAAAAAAAAGACAAGATGGCTGTGGATCCCTGAGCACTCACTCCAGTCGCAGACTCCCTTCCTATTCAGGGTGTATTTACAGAAAGACCAGCCCTGTGCCATCTAGCCCACAACTCTGTATGCTTCTCTGCCATTAGCCGTTAGTCCCTCTATTTTTTCTGTATTAGCAGCCCTTGAAACCCAAGCATTATAGGAGGAGGTAGACTCTCAAAGCCCGTTGGCTGTGATTTCTTTTTGTGCTGCGAGACGTAGCACCCACAGTAAAGTCTGCTGTCTGTGGTTTCCTATGCCCCTGACCCTTAACCCCAACACCATGGTGTTAAAATCAAATGGGATCTGGGCGTCTCATAGCTTACCAAGCTGTCCATGTGTTTGAGACCAGAAACCGAACATCTTAGGACATTACCAAAAGATGTGATGTGTGTCCCTACCTGCCCACAACCTCTCCAACACAAGTCCGAGTTACCACCCTTAAAGTGTTTTGTAGCAATGAGGGTGTGGAAGAAGAGTGACATACATTTCCACTTGAACTCCCTCTAACCTGGGGAGGTGGTGGTTCTCCACCCCCTTGCCCAAGTCAGTTTCCACTGTTCACCTGGGATTGGGACCCCAGATTCCCATTCTCATTTTACTCTCAGGTTTTCCAAGGACTGATCATCCATGCCCTGTAGCACCTTGTACGCACCTGCTACTAGCCTGCCCTTGCCACTTAATCTAGCAGCCTAATATAAGAAATTCTCTATGGGAGTTAGAGGCCTGTTAATCTGCATGTTTACTAGATGGGACTGTAGATAATGTCTGTGGAAGTCTTCTTGAAGTAGGGCATACTTTTCTTGTATTTTCTAAAGGTTATAATGATATTACAGTACAGGGATTGGAACTGTACCAAAGAGGTTCTGTTCCATCTAGTGTAGCTCATGTCCGTTCATGGGGTTCCGAAGTTGGAATCCCCTAAAACTGAGGTGAGGGGGACAATTCCCCCTGGAGTCTGCGTTCGCATTCTCACCTGTATGAGGACTGTCAGGATGAAGACGTGCGACTCCTGCCAGGAAGCAAGGCTGATAAGTCGCTCCGCAGCTCTGCTGTCAAGCACACGGCCCCAACTGATAAGTCAGACTCCCGCTGTGCTGTTGTCCACCTGGTCACCGCTGGTAAGTCAGACGTCTGCCCTGCCAGCACTTGCCCGGTTACTGCTGGTAAGTCAGATGTCAGTCCTACCGGTGCACGCCACGTTATTGACAGTAAGTTGAATAGTGGCCTTGCCGGCGTCTGCCTGGTTTAATGACAGTAAGTCAGACATCAGCTCTGCTGGTGCCTACCCAGTTACTGCCTGTAAGCCAGATGTCCACTTCCCTGGCATCTGCATGGCCACTGCCTGTAAGTTGGGTGCCAGCCTATGCCTATTCCACCCTGGACAGCTCCTCATGAAGACCTCACTTTCATTATTTGGCAGCATGCGTTTTCTGTCCCCTCGGTCCCCAAAAAGGCTTATGGGTGTACCATTCCCTTGATGGGTTCCCTTATTTGGCCTCTCATCCTGCAGCAGATGCATTCATCTTAGAGGCTGCCTAGGACCATAGGACGTTTCCTAAAGGCCTGTCCTCACTTCAGGATAAAGAATCTGGGCAGCTGGATCAGTTTGGGTGCAAGATTTATTCTTCATCCAATTGTGCCCTGAGATCCCTTAATTATGTGGTGTATATAGTCTCTTTCCAGAATGCCACCCTGGGCCAATTGGAATCCAGGCTTGAGGCCATCCAGAACTGCAAGCTTAAGGCTGAGATAGCTAAGGCTGTGAGTACAGTTAGGATCTCCTGCCGTCATGCCCTCCGGGTCACCTATGATTCCATAAACTTGGTAGCTCAGTCTGCAGCCACTGCTGTCTGTCTTTGCAGACATTCGTTGCTCCAGATTTCTGGGTTGGCACAGAGCATCTAGTCTGCCATTCTAGATGCCCCTTTCAAAGGGCTCGGTACTATTTGGTGTGGACACCAGGGACATCCTTACAGAGCTCCAGGACAGAGGCACGGTCTTACGCTGGGTCTGCTCCAGGTATCATGTGAGCTCTCGCTCCAAGCGGCCTTTCGTCGTCAGCAGACCTATCAGACAAAGCAGGATTCAGTCAGACGTCAGACCAAATGACAGACTCCGCCGTCAGAGGGCTCAACCCCCAAGCCAAACCTCATGGGCCTTCAGGGGGAGCAATGTCCTCAGCTTCTTGGCTATTGAGAGACCCCCCTCTACCACTGCCTGACCCTCTGGTGGAGCCAGTGGTGGGATTTTCTTTTCCTTCCACCTTTTAGGATGGCAGGATTTACACACAGCCCAATGGGTCCCCCCTCTATGGCTTACAAGAGGCCACTCCATACTTTGTTTGGTTTGAGTTTGCAGTTCTGACAGACCACTCAAATGCCAACCCTTTCCTGAGCATTTAATCGGGGCGGCCTTTTTGCTGCTTACTGTGTACTTCAGCAGCATTTTGCCTTTTTCCTTTTTTGTCCTAGTGTAGGGCGTGGCTGAGTCCACATGGTGGTGATCTGTGTCTGTGCTGTTAACAGACACAAAGTCAGCCACTTCAAGGAGGGAAGTTTAAGGAATTCTCCTTGAGAGAAGGATGTTTTTCTGCTACTTGTACTACATGTGCAAGTTGTTGGGATTGTGAGGCAGTCATATGACAGCCTGTCTCTACTTCTCTAATCCTTTTGTCCTGGCCATTGTTTCTAGGCGTAGCGCTGGATTTTTTCTGGCGGCCCTTCTGGGCCCCAGTTTTACTGCTCCTACTTTTCTGTGGACCTTTCCCACCTCCTGTGCTTCAGTCCTTGACAGGTTTTTGATTGCTTGGGATTCAGTCCTATATGTTTTGACCTACTGCAGGAACCCTCTTGAAGTAAGATATACAGTTATGTAAGAACTTACCGTAACAGTAGATCTTACTTCAAGAGGGCTCTTGCAGTTGGTAATTACCTATAGGACTGATGTCGGCAGGCGGCAGGACCCCATGGAAAAATTTCTAGCTAGCAGTCCCCGGAGAGGGACCGCCCCACGTCAGGTGACTGGCGTCAGGAGATGTCGGTATAAAGGGGCGGTCCCGGATGCCTGTCTTCCAGTTCTTTCCCGCCGTTAGCTTGTGCAGTGCCTCAAGGAAAAGTTTGTGCTTCGTCAGCCCTATCTTCGTTGTTTTTTTCACCGAAAAACTCTATTTTTTAGACAATTGTCAGTGTTAACATCGGTGTATGTCGTCCCCTACACCCTCCGAGCACAAGAACAAGTGCGACTCATGCGGCTCCCAACTACCGCAGAAGGACGGCCACTCCCTGTGCCTGTTCTGCCTAGGCCCGGATCGTCCAGTTGAGAAGTGCCAGCATTGCCTTAACTTTAACGCGGCCACCCGGAAAAGACGGCAGCAATCCCTGGAGGCCCACATCCTCAAAAAGAAGATGAGCTCTATGGAGAAGGAGCTTAAAATGCTAAGGCAGGCATCTACTTCCCCGAAGGACATCGAAAGAAAAAGGACAAGGACAGGCACCGGGACAAAGGCTCCTCCACCGCGTCTCCCTCAGGAGTCGTGGGCACTCAGGTAACATCCCCTCCAGGGGATAGCTCTTCGACGGCCGCCTCAGAGGTTTCTGAGGTGGCATCGGCCCGCCTGTCTGGCTCATGCTCGGGCCTTGCAGTGCCTCCGGGCTATTGGAGGCCTCCGCCCCTGGTACAGCCGCAGGATTGCGGCCTACCTTAGCGGGCGACTCCGGTAAGCCGGGCGTCGGCTCCTCTGACATCCGCCCGGAGAGGGCCAGTAAGGTGTCCGACCCTTCGGGGTGACGCACGGCTTCACCGGACCAGGCCGACCCTTCTTCTTGACCTGCCTCCGGTGAAGGCCCTCGTAAGTCGGACGTTGGCTCCTCCGTCATCCGCCGAGAGCTTGCACCTATGCCTCACGTCGGCTCATCCAGTGTCCGGCGGGCCAGGGAACAGACGTCGGATCCCCCGACGTCCATCGTTCCTGGTTTCCCACAGCTTTCACTGCAGTCTGGGGATCCAGAGTCCCCCCTCCCTGATCCCGGGGACTTCTCCCCTCCATCCCCTGCAGCAGTGGGGGATTTGCAGCCTCTGTTAGTCCCTCCTCCAGGTGCGATGGACCTGACGTCAGCTCCCTGGACGCCGGCTCTGATGCCGGCCCCTCCGACGTTGGTTCCACCGGCATCAGGGCCTCCGCTGTCGGCCCTAACATCGGCCTAACCGACGCAGGGAGATTTTCTCCCCCCATCGGGCCCCCTCCGGGCTCTCCATCTCGGACCACCTGCAGGTTTCTGGCGGGCTTGACCTGCGCCAGGCAGCCCCAGCTCCCGGGTACCCGCCATCTTATCAGACACCAGTTTACCCGGGAACACCGTATCTGACGTCGCAGTACCCGACACTGGGCTTTCCGATGCCACAGTACTCGATGTCTCAATACCCGACACCGGGTTACTCACAGCCGGGTTTTGGATACACACCATATGGGTATCCCCCATATTCTTTTCCCCCGCCTCCTCCTCCTCCTCCACTACCCTTGTGGCCGCCGGTGGACCTGCAGGAGACTCTGGCCTCCTGGTGGGCTGAGGCCAAGGCTCAGCTCACCAAGGAGTTCGAGAGCTGCCTTCTGGCAACAGTGCCATCTCAGGCTCCTGTATGCCCCAGGCGGCACACTCCCTCTCCACCCGCAGATTCCAGGGTTCTTCCCTCTGGATTCAGGGAGGGGCAGGACACGCATTCCCTGGTGCTACTCAAGGGACCCGTTCCTCCCCAGGTCGGGAAAGGGAGTCTTGTTCTTGGTTTTCATCCTCTTCACTCTCGGATTCCTTGGATTCTTACGACGGATGCTCCAAGAGAGACGATGAGCCCCGCTCTCAGTCGAAGCCCCAGCTGAGTACTCCTCCGAAGTCTCCTCTGGAGGATCCTTCTTTTACGGAGTTGCTTAGAAAGATCCAGGAGGTCCATCAGTGGCACTCTTTGGAACCAGATCCTCAGCGTCTGAAACTCGCTGAACATCTGGATCTGCCCGTGACAGCTCCTACACTAGTGCCACCCTGGATAGAGCTTCATGCCGACCTTGTCACCATGATATGGAAACAGCCGTCAGCCTTAGCCCCACTTCCAAGGAAGTCAAACAGGCTATACCAGGCCCCTGAGGTTGTTGATTTCCTAAATTCTCACCTTCGTGCTGACTCGGTCATGATTAGCGCCGCTCATGGCCGGTCGGGGAACCCAAAACATCTCAGCTCATCCCCTCCTGATAAGGAATCCCGCCTTATGGACCAGTATGGAAGGAAAATTTTTGCTTCCTCCACACTGGGGATTCAGGCCCTGAACTACATCGGCCACATGGGGGACTATCAGAAGGCCATCCTTACTCAGGTGAAAGCCAAACTGGACTCCTTGCCTGACTCCCAAGTCAAACAGGAGTTGGCAGGTCTCGTCCGCTCTGCTCGTTCGGCCAGTCGCCACGTCCTGCGAGCGACATACGATGCAGTAGACACTGCCAGGCGGAGCTCCACTTTTTGCTGTGGGTCTACGGTGTCATGTCTGGCTCCGCATGTCAGGTTTGGTCCCGGAGGTGCAATCCGCCATTCAGGAGGCACCTTTCAGGGGGTCGGTGCTTTTCGGGGGTGATGTCAAAGACATCATCACCCACTTGCAAGAGAAGGGGATGGCTCTGAAATCAGTGGATTCCATATACCATCCCCATCAGCAGCAGCGCCGTCCCTTTCACAGATGGAATCGGCCAAAGGCGAAACCACAGGGAAGGCAGGCCACCAAACGTTGGGCCCCCGCAGCTGCCAAGCCCCCTCCACCCAAAAAAGGAGTGGGTGCTTCAGCTGCGGCACTCCCCCACACCCCCTGACTCTTTTCCTCTCCCACCACCTCTGGACTCCCCAGAGGAACCGGTAGGAGGGAGGTTTTCCCTCCACCTTCCGGGATGGGAGAGGATAATCACGGATTCTTGGGTGCTCCAGCTTATAGCAGAAGGACACACCATAGAGTTTCTGCAGAAACCACCCCGCCACCTCCCTCTGAAGTCGTCGTACTCAAGGGAACATCTTCCTTTTGTCCAGGAAGAAATCTCTGCTCTTCTCATGAAGCAAGCGATAGAGCCCGTCCCCCTTCATCTTCAGGGGACAGGTTACTATTCCCATTTCTTCCTGGTTCCAAAGAAGACGGGAGATCTCAGACCGATTTTAGATCTCACTTCCCTGAATCTTTATGTAGAGTACAAAAGGTTCAGGATGCTCTCTCTGCAGAGCCTTCTGCCCCTCCTACGGCCGGGTCAATGGCTTTGTGCCCTGGATATGCAGGATGCCTATCTGCATATTCCCATTCACCTCCCATCGCAAATACCTTCGTTTTGCATTTCAGGGATCACTACCAATTCAAGGTGCTCCTCTTTGGTCTATCCGCCCCCCAAGTATTTACAAATGCTTGGCAGTGGTGGCGCCCACCTGCATACCATGGGAGTACAGGTGTTCCCTTACCTGGACAACTGGCTCCTGGCGGCCTCATCCAGGGAGGAACTCCTGCGTTTCCTCTCCCTCACCCAGCAGGTCTTTGCTTGCCTGGGTATTACCATCAACCATTCCAAGTCTTATCTGGACCCCTCCCAGAGGCTACAGTTCATCGGGGCAATCCTCGATGCAACTGCAAGCAAGGAGCCTTCCTGCCTCCGGACAGGCGGCCTCTCTTCAGGCAGATTTGTCTGTTATCTGACTGCAGGAAGGTCTCAGCGAGTCGGTCCTTCACCTTATCGGCTCATGGCAACCGCTATACCGACAGTCCCCCGGCTCGACTCCACATGAGAATCTCTCAGTGGACTCTTCGCTGTCAGTGGGACCAACTCAGTGGACGACCTAGATCAATCAGTTCTGATCTTCTCGCCTATGATGCGAGACTTACAGTGGTGGATGGTTCGAGAGAACCTGTTTCGGGGGATCCCTTTCTTTCATCCTCTCCCCTCCCAGACTCTAACTACAGATGCCTCGGGTGAAGGTTGGGGAGCCCATCTAGGTTCTCATTGGACCCAGGGCTCCTGGTCCAGGCTAGAACAAGCTCTCCACATCAATGCGCTTGAGCTTCGGGCAGTGTTGTACGCTCTCCAAGCCCATCATCAATACATCCTTCCCAACCACCTAGCCGTCCAGATGGACAATATATGCGTAGTGTGGTACATCAACAAGCAGGGAGGAACTCTGTCCTACCCTCTATGCAGGGAGGCAATGAGGGTTTGGGATTGGGCAACACACCACGACCTTCACCTCACGGCGATCCACGTTCCAGGAATCGACAACACCCTGGCAGACAAGCTAAGCTGCTCTTCTGCTCTGGCTCACGAGTGGGAACTGGACCAAGGGGTACTAGACGATATCTTTCAACTTTGGGGAATTCTGCAGGTCAACCTGTTTGCTTCCCCCCAAAACGCAAAACTTCCCACCTTTTGCTCGCTCGTTCCAGAGCGAGGTGCTTTCTGGAATGACGCTCTGTCTCTAGACTGGAAGGACAGATTCGTCTATGCTTTTCCCCTAATTCCTCTGATCCCACGAGTCTTGCAGAAACTAGCCTCAGAAGGAGCGAGAATGATTCTGATCGCTCCTTTCTGACGCAGGCAAATCTGGTTCTCTCTTCTACAACAGTATTCAGAGGATCCTCCTCTTCCTCTTCCTCTATCTCGAGGTTTGTTGACCCAGGATCAGGGGACCCTGGTTCATCCAGGACTCAAATCCCTGCAACTACATGCATGGCTCCTACAGACCTAGCCCAGTCTCGTTTTGGTGTGTCTCCAAAAGTGGCAGAGATTTTAGTGGAGGCCAGAAAACCCTCCACCAGGTCCACCTATGCCATGAAGTGGAAGAGATTCACTATTTGGGCCACCTCCAAGAACGTGGAGCCTTTCTCCTGTTCAGCGGGGCTTCTGCTGGAGTATTTACATCATCTGTTCGACCTGGGTCTCAGCCATTCCTCTTTGAAGGTTCACATAGCGGCTATCTCAGCCTATCATGTTCCCTTCGCAGACAAAGCTTTCGCTCAACTGGAGGTCTCTAAGACCTTTCTCAGAGGGGTCCTCCATCTGAGGTCCCCCATCCGTACTCCTGCCCCCCCCCTTGGGACATGAATTTTGTTCTCGAGAAACTTACACTTCCTCCCTTTGAACCTGCAGCCTCTGCAGATTTGAAGTTTCTTTCATGGAAGACACTCTTCTTCATGGCCATTACTTCGGCTCAAAGAATCTCCAAGCTCCAGGCCCTGATATGTAAAATCCCCTACCTGATTTTTCACAAGGATCAAGTTGCTCTTCACATGAATCCTAAGTTTCTACCTAAGGTAGTAGCAGAGTCTACCTTAAATCAGTCCATAGAGTTACCTGCCTTTTTCACGCAGTACTCTAACCAAGGGGTATATTTACTCCATACTATGGATGTTCATCGGATTCTGAGATACTACACCAATAGGATGAAGGATCTCAGAAAGACTGATCAGTTGTTCGTCTCCTTTGCTTCCAAAAGGGAAGGCAATGCTGTTTCCAAGCAATGCCTATCCAAATGGTTGGCTCATTGCATCACTTTTTGTTATGACAAGTACCACAAGACCCTTTCGGGTCAAGTAAGAGGTTACTCCACAAGAGGAGTAGCCGCTTCTGCAGCTTGTTTCAAGAATGTGTCTGTGGCAGACATTTGTGCTGCCGCCACCTGGACTTCCGTCCATACCGTTACCAAACACTACAGTTTGGACATTGCCTCTCACCGTAGAGTAGGCTTTGGTCTAGCTGTTTTGCAAGGCCTCCTGTCTTGAGGCTTGCACAGCTAGAGTTTTTTCTTGGAGTAGTTTCCTCCACCCAGTGCTTTTTATTTATTCCAGACTGCTTGGGATTCAGTCCTATATGTAATTACCTACTGCAAGAGCCCTCTCGAAGTAAGATAGTACAGTTACGTAAGAACTTACTGTAACAATAGATCTTCAAGAGAGGCTCTTGCAGTAGGTAATACCTTCCCGCCCTCCATCCCCCTAGGCTTTTTCAGCTCCTTTTCCATTGAGGGAAATATCCGCTTCTCTCTCGTCCAGCCTCTTTTTGGCCCGTGGCGAAAGAACTGGAAGGCGGGCATCGGGACACGCCCCTTTATACCGTCTCCTGACGCCGGTCACCTAACGTGGGGGCGGTCCCTCGCAAGGGACTGCTAGCTAGAAATTTTTCCATGGGGTCCTGCCGCCTGCCGACGTCAGTCCTATATATAATTACCTACTGCAAGAGCCTCTCTCAAAGATCTACTGTTACGGTAAGTTCTTACGTAACTGTACTATCTTCGAGAGAGGTTCCTGCAGTAGGTCACCTTTTTCCCTCTCACCTTCCCCCAGCTTCTGCATCTGCTTTTCTTGAGCCTTATTTTTGGGGCTCCAGGAGCTCACTCCTTTTCTCCTGTCAAACCTGGCTCTGGTTCTCCTGGTGGGAGAAGTGGAGGGCAGGTATGGGGACTGCCCACTATATAGGCTCACACTGATGTTGTCACGTTACTGGTGGGAGGTCCCCCATCAAACATTACTAGTTGGAGTTTTCCGTGTGGTCCTGATGCCAGGGGGCATAGTCCTATATGTTATGACCTACTGCAGGAACCTCTCTCAAAGATCTACTGTTACAGTAAGTTCTTATGTAACTGTACTGTTTGGCAGGGCTTGGCCTCCCCTTTCCCGGGGTTGAGTTAGTGTGCTCGTGTGAACTCTGCACCTGTCTTTGTTCCACACAAATGCTCTAAGGGTTGTGTTAACTCTTTTCCAGAAATGTTCAGGAATCTGGATAGGTAGGGCTTGAAACAGAAACAGAAATCAAAGAAAAATATTAATTTTAATCGTGTCTATTCTTCATATGAGAAAGAGAGGGGTAGTAGCTCCCAGCGAGATAAATCTTTCTCTATTTCCACCCAAAGTTTTTCACAACTGAGTTTGAAGAGAGTGGGTATATGTGGTGGTATTTTAATACCCAGGTACCAGATGGTATTGTTCTGGACCCAGTGAAAAAGAGAAATTCTGTAGTAATTGTCTTGGAAGAGGGTTCCCTTGTTTAATAACCTCCGATTTGTCCAAGTTTACTTTGTAGCCTGAGATTGGCCATAATTATCTAGCTCCTTTACAAAGGTCTGGTACAGAGGTTGGGGGATGCAAGGAAAAAGAATCGTCAGCATACAATGAAATCTTGTGAGATCTGTCTCCTGCCCAAATGCCTTGGATATCTGCATTTTCCCTTACCGCTATAGCTAGGAGTTCAATACACAGTGCAAGCAACAGTGGGAACAGTGGGCAACCCTGTCTCATTCTCCTAGTTAAATGAGACCTATCTGTGGTGAACCCATTAACCCTGACTGTTGCTTGAGGGGTGGAATGTAAAGAGTTGATGCTTTCTCTATATTTAGGCCCCAACCCCATTTCCTCTAGTGTCCTGTGTAGGAACCTCCAATCCACCCTGTCAAAGGCCTTTTTGGCATCCATGAACAGGGCCAATGCTGGCTTTCTGGAGATTTGCTGTTATGAAATAAGGTTAAGTAGCCTTCTGATGTTATCACCATGGATGAGACATCCATTAATAAAACCCATCTGGTCAGGGTGGACGAGGTCTCCCACACAGACTTGTAACTTATGAGCTGAAATAGTTGTAAATAGTTTTTGATCCACATTTAGTAAGGATATTGGCCTGTAGGAGCCACAGAGGGTGGGATCCTTACCCGGTTTGTGAATCGCCGGGATTTGGGCATACTTCCAGATGGGAGGGAACTCTTTCCCCTTCTTGTGCCCTTCTGAAGACACGTCCCAAATGCGGCAAAAGGACCTCCTTGAAGGTTTTATAGAACTCCGATTTAATGCCATTTGGATCAGGTACTTTCCTTGTTTTTAGATCCATGACTGCATTACAAATCTCCACTTGGGATATGGGGGTATCCAGGCTCTCCATATCCTCTTGGGAAAGTCTTTTAAGGTTAACCTTTGTGTGCCGGCCTGGTGGTGCTGAGGGTTGAGGTGCTGGATGCCACACTTCACATTATGCTGTTGACCCGGGTTCAGGAGCGGACTCAGGTCGTTGGGGGTTAGAGGATTGAGCGTCCATGGGACTGCTGTCCTCCAGGGAGGGTGGGGCAAGTTATCCGCGACTGTGCTGGCTCCTGGTGGTGGCTAGGTAGTAGTGTGAGTCACGACACAATGGTGGAGACAGCGCGAATAGTCGCCTGATGTACGGTGCATGGAAGTGAACACCATAAGCATCATTGGCGTCCCTGCACACCTGGGTGCTGTGGAGGGAGCCCTAGGGACAAATTGCGATCCTCCCATAAAAAGACATGAAGGCAGGCCTACGTATGCAGCATCGGTTGCTCCCAGGAGCTCCCTCAGGTCCCAGCCCCTTGGTCTTCTGTGAGGGGGTCCGCAATGTGACCTGGGAGAGGCTAAGGAGGTTGCAGCTCTGGCATGGCGCCCAATGCCGGATCCGCCAGGACTGGACCGGAACAGGGGTACCATAGGACCACCCCAGCAGGAGGTAGGCTGATAAAGTAACAAAAAAAAGGTTAACCTTGTGAAGAAAGCATCCATTTTCTCCTAGTGGTTCTCAACTGACTCCTGTAAATAGAGCCATTGTTAGAACTCTCAGAAGGTCTGCGCTATCTTCATGGGATTCTTGATGTGCTGAACTGATTCTTTGCTTTTACGTTTTTGGAGAACTGTTCTAGATGCAGCCTTCCTCCATTGCTGCCAGGCCAGAAGTCTCCCTGCCCTGTTATTTGCTTCATAATACCTTTCTCTGGTGTATCTCAATCTTGTTATCTAGCAGTTTGTTCAATTTTTCCCTCTATTCCTCCAACTGGACTCTGACAACAGGATCTAGGACTATTTTGTGTTCTGCCTCCAGATCAAAAATTCAGGATTCAGGTTCGGCTTGTTCTCTCATTCTGGCTCTTTTGAGGCCCAAGGCAAAACAAATAATTTTCCCCATGACTACTGCCTTAAATCCATCTCCCCATATGGCAGGGGAAGGGGGTCTTGATCCGGGTTTAAAATACTATATTCCCTGAGGCTTTCCTTTACCATCCCTCTGAACTCTTCGGCATTGAGGAGAGAAACAGTGTCTCCATCTAGAATTGCCAATTCATGATGTGACCCACAGCTTCATAGTGGCCATGTTGTGATCTGAGAGTGTTCTGGGGCTGATACGTGCTTCTTCAACTTTGTGTACCCAGTCCGAAGAAATGAACAGAAGGTCTATTCTGGATATGTTTGGTGAGGGGCAGATCAATATGTGTAGTCCCTAACTCTGGGATTAAGATGACACGAAACCTCCACCAGATCTAATTCTTGTGCTATTTTGGACAGACACTTGACCACTTGTGGGTGACAGCCATCAGTGTGACCTGATCTATCCACTGACGGATCTATAAAAGTATTGAAGTCACCCTCCAACAATGAAAAGCTCACTCTGTGGAAGGGCTGCTTTTAAAATTACATTTCTTAGGAATTTTGCATTATCCTTGTCCTGATTCGGAGCGTAGATATTTAACAGTCTGCAGGGCACTGATCTGTATTTACCCCTTATTAATATATATCTCCCTTAAGTATCCTTATGGGACTCAGAGGTTTCCCAGGGACAGTCTTTATGAATTAATGTCACCACCCCTCTCCTATGTTGGTACTCCAGGTATGAGGAATGGTGCACCTGCGCCAGTCACGTTCTCTTCAGTTTTTCATTTTCTACAGGTGTGAGGTGAGTTTCTTACAGGAAGACTATCTCTGCCTTGCATTTCTTGAGCTCATTAAGTACCCTTGTTCTCTTAATAGGGCTATTAAGTCCTCTCACATTGTATGTTACTGCTGTACCCGCAGCCATCTTATCACCATCATGATTATCTGTCTACATGTAGCTAGCACCATCACTTTCCATTTCTTGAACTTAGCAAACATTAACAAACAGAAACTATATATAGAGCGTGATTACTTCCAGGGTTGAACATGCACCCTGTCAGCTTGACCTATGTCTGAGGGCTTACAGGATCAGGCTCCCTTAGCCTTGCGCTTCTCTCACACTTTTGAATTACCCCTACCACCGACTCTAGAAGAGCAACTCTAAAAGAACAGTTGCCTCCAAACTTTCTAGGATTTTTCATCAAACTCAAAACTTTTTACTCTTAATTCTAGGTGTTCCTTATTAGTGTAACTCTATGGATTTCTGCTTCAGTTTTTTATGTCTACTCAAAAAAATGTTTTCCCCGTCCCTCCTACCCTCAGGTGTTAGTATGCCAGGAGGGTGTCAACTCTGTGCATGGGCCGGGGCAGCCCCACTAGGTCCCACTATGTGACCGCCCTTTGGTTCAGCCTCTCCCCCCCGCCTCCTCAAAGCATCCGACCATCTCTCTCCGCTACGTTCTTCTTGGAGAACATGTCTCCTTTCCCCAAACATATTCTGGCCTCAAACTGTTTCCTGCTTCATCCTTCAATTTCTTCTTTGGTTTTTTTCTTTTTGCCACTTGGGCTATCAACAGTCTCAGAGGCAACAATCAGGGTGTGAGGTCCTCCCTCCCAAGTGGGGTGTACTTACTCTAGGGCATAACGATCTCTACCCCCACTATGGCTCTGTCAGTTATTTAGACCCATTATTTGTAGCTGTGCAGGACTACCCAAGAAGCATCCCCTTGAGCCTCTGCTTGTATAAACTGGAAAAGTGTTCCATCCCCTCCGCTCTCACTAATAACATTTCAACCTGCCATTCTTTCTCAGTCCCCGTGGCCTACCTCACCTCCAGAGCAAAGGTCTTCCATTGTAATTAGGTTTCTGCCCTGTGAGGTGGGAGCAGCGAGAGGGAGACATTGGCCCCTATTCTGTAGCTGTGGAGACCAGCCCACTGCCTCCTACATCACATGGCCTTACCATCAACTACCTCACCCCCCCCCCGGCCAACACACAGGACCTCTCCCTCCTTTTTTCCTTAGATTCCACCCCTCCGTGGGTCCATCGTAATCTGTTACTCTGTCAGACCATGCCTGGTACTTTCAGGGAGTGCAACAAGACCACCATTTATCCCCTCCTATCCTTATTGCCTGTTCCACGGTCAGCTACCCCTACCATACTCTCCAAGCATCCTCCCTCCCCCTTGTCGTCCCCGCACAACCTCGATTCTCAGTATCATCTCTTCTGGTGCCTGCCAACAGTGAATGGAGGGAGGGAGGGAAGGAAGTATCTTACCTTATCTTGGCATATGGTGCTCAAGGATAAGGCAACCCTGTACTGCACTCTTCTTTCACCTTCGCTGCCAATTCCTGGAGAGGTAGGCCACTCAGTTCCCGGAGTCCTGATGACAGCATCCAGGGAAGAAAAGATGGAGGCCTGAACTGCCACTTCACCAACACCAGGCATCCCATGCTTCAAGGTAGTTGTGTCCTGCAGGCCTCTCCTCTGCTTCCAAACAATGGAGGCTGCCATCTCTTCACTTGGACCCAGAGAACTCTAATGGGGGGAAGAGAGATCAGAGGAGCAAAAAATGAGCAATTGGAAATCAATACCCTTTCCCCAGTAGTAGCGCCCAACGCCAAGCACCCTCCTAGTTTTATATGGATCCTCCCCATCTTTAATTCCCCCCCGCCTATCTATTGGCAGTATTATATATTAAACAATTAATTATGCAGTCTGAAAAAAGTTGAAATAAATCAGGAGAGCGAAAGGCCCT
This sequence comes from Neoceratodus forsteri, assembly GCA_016271365.2. Classification (NCBI taxonomy): domain Eukaryota; kingdom Metazoa; phylum Chordata; order Ceratodontiformes; family Ceratodontidae; genus Neoceratodus; species Neoceratodus forsteri. Next base: position 1,098,177,810 of record CM057458.1, on the reverse strand, counting down.
CCCCTTCAATCCGGTCTGTGTCTATAGCAGCATCTTCTTGTCAGGGGAGCAATTATTCAGTGGCACACTCAAAAACAGCTTCTGTCAGCTCCCTGTCTCAATGAATGTCCTCCTCTTGATTATCAGTCACCTTATTCGGTGGTTGCTGTCTAGGAGAAACAGGCCTTCAATTTAAATCCCCTTGCAGTCTCTGTTGGAGTGGTTTGGATGCAGTTCGGGACTTCTTCCATGGACTGGAAACTGTGTCCCAGGGTTCTTCTTTTAGCAGGTACTCCACATTAGCAGGGCTTGTGTGGGAAAGCAGGGCCCGGGGGGACTCAGAGCCCTTGTAGCACTGGTTTTACTTCTGCCAGTGTTCGGTAGGAAATGGGCCCCTCCAGTAGATACAGCTTTAACTGGGCAGGTTCTATTAAATCCTACTGTTACTTGTGGCCAAATGTATTTTTGATGTCTTAAGAGAACTCTCCTTTTTAGTTGAGATATTGGGTGCAGTCATGGTCAAATTATAATCTCCTGTCCTCAAAAGTAATCTCTTTCTTGGCCCAGGCAGGTTGAAGAACCAATGGTTTAGTTTGGTGGTCCAGAAATCTCATGATCACAGAACGAGGAGCCACCTTGGAGTTAGCTTTTTTTTTTTTGTGCTAGAGCCCAGTTTGCCCTTACTATGCTCAGAATCATATCGGCCAGGAGCCCCAGGATTTCTTTAAGGAAGGAGTCCATGAAATCTTCCATGCGGCCTGTCTCGGCGTCCTCAGGGAGGCCATAGATCCGTAAGTTATCTCTATGGGATCTGAGCTCCAAGTCCTCAAGCTTCTCCGTTAGCTCCTGATCCCTTTTTAGTAGGTATCTGATTGCTGTGTCTTGTTTTTTCACCGCCATCGCCGTGTCAGTGATCCCAGCCTCCAGGTCTGATGTGCGCTGACTCACCTTGGCTAATCCTTTAGTTGTCTTTGCCACTGTCTTTTCTATTTTTGACACTGTAGCACTAATTTTATTTAACTCCTCAAACAAGTGCTTGAATGTTGTTGTAAATTTCTCAACTGTTTCATCGTTTCTAGCATCACTATGCCATTTCAAAGTGAGCACAGCACAGCCCTTTTTTGGGCCCTGGTGTCTCGGGACTCTGACACTGAAGCAGGTTTTAAATATTCTAACAGTGTGTCTTTAGGTCTATTTTTTGGTGGTATCTCTCCTCTAGACATAGATCTTTGCACTTATCTGCCGAGGGGGGTGATCACCAAGCCGCTGGGCAGGATTTATGTGATTCAAAAATCCCAGGGGTCGGAGACAAAGTTACCCAGGTCTGCATTTACTGGAGGCGGAACCAGAAGTCAAAGCAGTTTGTTTTATGGGCCGTGTCACATAACCCCTAGAATCATTTACCTGTCCTGTCAGTCAGGTTCTAGAGTTCCTGTTGTCCTTATTGGATTCAGACCTGCAATATTTCTCAGTCAAGGTGCACATGGCTATATCAGCTTTCCATGTGCCTGTGAATGATCATATGGTTGCTCAGCTGGAGGTAGCCCATACATTCTTGAGAGGCATTTTACACGTAAAGCCTCCTATCTGCAATCTAGTCCTGGCTTGTGACTTGAAGTTTAATTTGGAAAATGTTACTTTTAGTTGCAATCACTTTTGCTTGAAGGATTTCAGAGCTACAGGCTCTAATGTGTGAGCCTTCTTATTTGATTTTCCACAAAGACAGGGTGTCTTTGCATACTAATCCTAAGTTTCTACCAAAGGTGGTGTCTGAGTTTAATTTAAATTACACCGTCCACCTGCCAGTGTATTATCCAGAGCAGGCCAATCCAGGGAAGCATCGCTCCATACTTTAGATGTGCATAGAATATTCAGGTACTGTACACATCATACAACACACTGCAGAAAGTCCTCACAACTTTTTTTTCCCTTTTGCCTCTGGGAAAGAGAGTGTTCCAGTTTCCAAACAGTGTTTGTCCAAATGACTAGTGCAGTGTATTATGTTCTGTTACAGTAAGTACAGTAAAGAACTTCCTGGTGTGGTTTGTGGTCATTCAACCACAGGCATGGGCACTTCTGTAGCTTGTTTTTGGAATGTTTCCGCTGCAGAGATCTGTGCAGATGCCACATGGAGCACTGTCCACACCTTCACTAAGCACTGCAGTCTGGACATTGTCTCTCATAGATAAGCTGTGTTTGGCTTAGCTGTGGTGCAAGGCCCACTAAGACCATGCTATCCCACCCTCCTTCCCCCTTAGGAGTGGTGACAAGGGATCCTTGTACTGCTATCTCCATTCTTATTGGTTCCAGCACTGTGTCTTGCCTGGTCTGTGGAGTGCTGGGCTCTCTCTTGGTTGCCTTCAGGGAGGTCCCCCAAGCATGATCTCCAGTGGGGGACTGAGGAGAGGAGGGGCTGCCCCTGTTAATGTAGGTACTGATGCCTGACATTGTTGTGGGTACCCTGTGTGGTCCTAGTGCTGGCACAGTTATATTTACAAAGCTGTGGCCTGATGAAAGAGATCCTCTCAAAAAACAACTGTCATGGTAAGTTCTTACGTAAGTATTCTACAGTGGCTTCAGTGCTGATACTCCTACTTGCACAGGCTGCGGCCTTGATGCATGTTGAGCAGATTGAGCTGCTGTTCCATTTTCAGTATTGTAGCAGCCTGCTCCAGCTAGGGCAGGCATTCTAAATTGCGTTTCAACGGTATTGACATGCAGGACAACTCAGTTTCGGCCCAAGGCATAGATTCCATTATTTAGTCCAGAGATCAAGGCTGTTTTTGTTTTCCCCTTACTAGGGGTGTGGATATGGTTCACTCATCCACACTCTGGCAGCTCCACTTGAATGATGTCACTGACTGGAAAGACTTTAAGTTAAGCTGCTCCCACTGCCCAGGTGGTATATCACCTGACTCTGCTCTGTGACGTCAGATCTTTCTACCTGAAGAACAGGTCACCTCCTTTGTGCTCCCACTTAGGATTTTCTGTGACATAGGTGAACCTCTTCTTTTCAGAAGTTTTCAAAGTCTTGCTTTTAGTTTCTTGGTTCTTTCAACTCCATCTGCGGACCAACAATGGAACAACACAAGTTACCAGGATTCAGATTTTGTGTTAGGTACCAGCAGAAGATATCAGTCACCAATCTGCAGGACACGTGCCAGAACAAGTGCCTGTATTGCCTGGGTGGAAAAAACACAATATGGCTGGGTGCGACCTGTACTTATCCATGCTTCCTGAGTCTCTCGAGGACAAAAAGCTCCTACTCTTGCTTGGTTGGCCTTCAGAAAGAGATCCAAAGAGCCATAGAAAGGCCTTGGCTTCGATCGGGTCTGCTGAGCAGCTTGTAGCCCTTGTGGCAGAAGTGGCTGCCATGACAGGCACCTCCTTGATCTCAGTGATGTTCTCTGGGGCCAGTGTCAGAAGGTCTTTCACGGGCCTGTACTGTGACATATGCCTCTCCCTCCAGACCTTAGGGGAGAACCCTGCAGTCATGGTTTAAGATCCAAGCACCACAGCACCAGCTGTGGAACAAGAAGAGGTTGCGGTCCTCCTGGTCACTCGACTCGCCTGACCTCTCAATGGCTGTACAACGCCCCTCAGCCAGGAGGCAGGTCTGGCAGGTCAAAGGCTGTTTAGCTCCACCATTGAGCCAATCGATCTTGGCTCCAGTTGACCAGGCTGTCGTGATTTTTCTTGAGCCCGTTGCTTGCTTGTTGGATGAGGCCGAGCAGTCTGTCTCACAGACCTCAGTGCTTCCAGTCCTCACTTGGGATGACGTGGACTGATTGGTGACCCCGGTCAATCTTTCCAGGGACCAGCCTCTACCCAGGGTTGGGTCTTTGGCACCTGTGTTGTGCAATGTCAGTAGGCATGTCATATGTGACCAGCCACAGGAAGGACCCTTCTTGCTGTCAGCCGGCCAGTCCAGCTCACAGTTGAAGCATTTGTGCTCTCGATCCCGCTCGACCGGGATGTGTCACCATCAGGATTCCTCATCATGTGAGAAGCATGGGCATAAAGATGCGCCCGTGCTACGAGGAATTCCAATGGCAGCAGTGGGCCATCGCAGGGCAGGGCACTTACCCCAAGGACCCTCGGTTCTTTGGCAGTCACTAGTGGTTGCCCTGCCAGCCCATGTTTTGCAGATGCCCACAAACCTGCTTCTCTGCCAATTTTGGTGGAGTCACCACCCCGACAGCTGACAGTCAGTGCTGCGACCAAGGAGGCTGGTCATTCAGCCACCAGATTGCCAGGCCAATTGTCAGTTAGGATTACCCCGGGTGAGGATTCCCAGGTGGTCTGTGGCAAACAGTGGTCAAGGACCATCTTTGAGGAGTCATTGGATGACTTGGATCTTCCTGGACTAAAAGTCTTCACCATTCATTCACACCACTGGGACTATGCCGGAGGTGCTAGGACCCAGTGGGAGCAAAAATCTTCAGGAGAACCAGCGCCGAGATAGGGCCATGCATGCATAAGCACCATGAGACTGGCTTATGCCTGTATAGGCTATCTCAACATCGGCCCTCAGACCACCTCGGTTCTTTTTTCCCACCGTCGAGTGCTCTTCAGTGACGACGACACTTGCCCACCGGGAGTCAAATCTTCACATCTATATGACAGCAGCTTATACTCGCTCAGTTTCAATTTAGTTTTACCAGTTTCAGTGTTATTTTTGTTAAAAACAAAAAACTCATAGTTGAAGAAATGTTCTAAGCCTGCTGTCAAAGGAGTCGACCATGGGCGGTATTGGTGATGGTAGGGAGACTTCGCTTGAAAGCTGTTCTGGCAGTGGGGCTATGTTCAGTCTACTGCCCTTTGCAGATGTGGGGAATCTGACCATGGGCAGTCCAGTGCTTGGGAGGGAAGACAGTCCACCTGAAACCACAAAAAAAAGAGGGACCGTTCCCGATCTCAGTCAGAGACGTGGCACCGCTCGGCCTCAAGTTCTTCTTCCTTCTGCTAGTTGAAGAAGAAACGGTACCCTTGAGGTCACCCTCTGGTAGATCTGCAAGGGGGTCATCAGTAATGGAGAGCAGTAGGCCTACCTCGACTCCTGTAGAGTCCCCAGTGGTCTCTGTTCTTAACGAGCATGATCTCTGACACCGGAGCCCCTCTCTGTCCTCTGATGGGGCTTCCGGTGAACAGTTCCATCACTGGGCCACTCTTATGGAGCAGTGAGTGTGGCATCTGTCTCGGTTGTCCTTGCCAGTGGACTCGGTTCCGGGGCCTTCAGGCCTTGGAACCACTGGGCCACGGCTGGGTCGATCGGGGCAGTATGTACGGACGGTGCCCTCTCTGGTACCAGCACCTCCAACGTCAACCCCATGTGCCTTCCCCCCTCACCTTGTTTCCTCACAGGGGCCAGCACAGGTACTACTTTCCTCCCCCCTTTCTTTCAGGTCTTGCAGGGGTTCCCAGCAACACCACAGTCTTTGACTTGGTTGGCATCGGGGGGCCTTGCTAGGCTTCTTCTTCAGTGCTGGCACGGTGCCAGTGTCGGAGTCCTCAACGCCGATCCGGGTTTCAGCATCTCCCATGTTTTCCTGGCCTAAACCTGTCTCTGGAGGCCTTTCTGGAGTGGAAGTGGAGCTTGATGAGTCTGACCCTGACCTACTTTTGTCTAAAGATGCAGTGGATGACTCAGTTTATGGGTTGGAATGCAAGCCTTCTGTATCAGCTGAGCCTTTGGTGGAAATCTTTCTTTCCAGTTTCTCCTCAGGAATATGCGGTCCGCCTTAGCCCTCCTCTGTTGACTCAGGCAGACTTTTACGTCTTGAATTCCTACATGTCCCTAATATTCCTGTAGACCTAACTCCGCTGGTGCCTCCCTTGTTTGAGACTCTATCTCAGGTAGTGTGGGACAGGCCGACACTAATGTCTTCTGTGGCCAAGTTCATAGATAGGAAGTATGCCCCTCCCAAAGACAGACCTATCCTGGCATTTCAGGCTTTTGCAGATGCCCTGGTGGTGCTTGCAGAGAATGGTAAAGCCATCCTCTCTCAAGAGGCTACAGCACAGCCTATAAATAAGGAATCTCGCAAGACTGAAACTTTGGGGAAATGGGCATTCGTAGTAGCAACCTTAGGTATGCATATTGCTAGTTAACAGGGCCATTACTGTCAGTATGAGTACACCCTGTGGAACACACTCAAATCAGTGGTTGAGAACCTCCCATAATCTGGTGTTAACATGGAGCTTCTTCAGATCATTACCAGGGATATAGAGTCAAATAATCAGCAGCTGAAAGCCTCTATGGACACCTATGACACTACCTCTAGAGCAGCTCCCACTGGGATTTGTATAAGGTGACACTTCTGGCTCAGAACATCAGGTTTCTCAACTGACAGCCAGACCAGCTCCTGCTGCTCCTCAGAGGGGCAGAAACCATCAACAGTTTAGTAACAGGCAATCCTGTCAAGGTAAGGGCAGAGGAGCCTTTAACAGAAACCAAACTCCTCAGCTGCAAAAGAAAATGCAGCAAAATGCACAGGGCCCAAAAGCACCCAGCGCCAACCTATAAAGATCCAGCCCAGGTCCCACCTCAGCTGCCTCGAAGTGGACACCTCTACGGCAGTAGGGGGGCATCTGACTCAGTTTTACAACCAGTGGAAGTCCATTATTATGGACAAATGTGTCCTCAGGATTGTCCGAGAGGGGTCTCTCAATTTCGTGGAGATTCCCCCGGATCTTCCACCCAAGCGACAGTGCAGCCTGTCCACCACTCAGTCAAACTTTCTTACATCCAAAATTCAGGGGCTTCTATGGAACAGGGCAGTAGAAGTTGTTCCGCGGGCAGAATGTAACAGGTTTTTCTACTCCCATTACTTTCTAGTCTTGAAGAAAACAGGTGGCATGAGCTCAACTCCCTACCTCAGAAAGTTAAGCAAGCACCTGACTCATCAGTAAGACTGGCTGGCATCTCAGGATATGCAGGATGACTACTAGCACATCCCAGTGCACCCAAGTCACCACAAGTATCTCCGCTTCATGGCCCTGGGTCAACACTACCAGTTCAGAGTCCTGTCCTTTGAGCTCTCCTTGGTGGCTCCAGTCTTTACAAAGAATTTTGCAGTTCTCGCAGTGCATCTCAGAAAACTTGGCATTCAGGTCTTTCCTTACCTGGATGATTGGCTCCTAGCAAGCCCATCCAGGCAGAAGATGCAGGAAGCAGTCACAACAACTTCTCAGTTCCTCACTTCCATGTGGGTTATACTGAATCTGGAAAAATCCCAGCTTCAACCCTCCCAGCAGATCCTCTTCGTAGGAGCCCTCCTGGATACCTCCGGGGGGTGGGTGGCTTTTCTTCCAGAGCACAGGAGAAATGACATTCTCCAGATGGCTCACTACATCAGAGAGAACAACTCCATTTGAGCCCTCTCTATGCAGTGGATGTTGGGCCTCATGGCATATTCCATCTTCACGGTGTCTCTAGCCCTGACTACACATGAGGACCACACAATGGATGCTCAGCACATAGTGGTCACCGATCATGCATCTGCAATCCTTCCTCATAAAATGACAGAACCTCTGACAAGATCACTTCCATGGTGGACACAGGAAGACAAGCTTCTTCAAGGTCTACCCTTTGCCCCACTGGAATCTCAGCTCGCCATCACCACAGATGCATCTCTGATTGGTTTGGGAGCTCACTGTCAAGACCTACACACTCTGGGAGTTGTGCAGCCAGGAGAAGTCTCATCTACACATAAATGTCTTAGAGATGAGAGCTGTCCAATATGCTGTGCGAGCCCTGAAGGATGTCCTCTGTCACAAAGTAATTCTCTTCTTTCAGATGGCCAACAAGGCTGTGATGTATTACATCAACAAGCAGGGTGAAGCACACTCCTACCCTCTGTACAGGGAGGCCATGAGGGTGTGGGTATGGTGTCTTGAGCACAGTGCATTAATTCAGGCAGACAGTCTGCCAGGAATTCAGAATGACCAAGCAGTTCATCTCAGCAGATTGGAGGCAGATCCACAGGAATGGTTACTTGCACCAGACATCATTCAATCACTGTTTGACAAGTGGGGCAATCCAAATCTGGACCTTTTTGTGTCCCCACTCAACACAAAACTGTCTGTATTCTGCTCCAGTAATCCAGAACCTGGCATTTTCTGTCAAGATGCATTCAGACTGTGGTGGACAAGACACTTTCTGTACACATTTCCTCCTCTTCCATTAATTCACAGGGTGCTGCTCAAATTGGAGTCACAAGGGGGCAGGATGATCCTTATCACCCCACACTGGCCTAGGAAGATATGATTTCCATTGATCAACAGATTGTCGGAAGTCCCTCTGAGACAACTTCCTCTTTGAACAGTGCTCCTGACACAGGGAATTCTGGTCCATCCCAACTTGTGCTTCCTTCATCTCCATGCCTGGCTCCTGTGGCGGTAGAAGTGGGTAGGTTTAAGGTTTCTCAGAGAATTTTGGAAATCCTCTTAGCACATAAACCTTCCACTAGGAAATCGTACATGGTTAAATGCAAGCACTCGATCTGGTGTGCAAAATCCCTTCTGGACCCATTCTGTTGCCCACCAAATAGTGTTGGAGTACCTCTTAGACCAGTCAAATTCAGGACTGCAATACTTAACTGTGAAAGTACACCTCTGCGTGATTTCTGCCTACCATGAGCCAGTACAGAATGTGACACTGGCTCAGTTACCACTAGTCAAGAGATTCTTCAAAGGCATCCTACACACTAGACCCTGGCCAGGAAGTTGGTGGCTGTGTGGGATATTAACCTTGTGCTAGACATGCTGACCCATAACCTCTAGCTACCTGTGACTTGATGTTTCTGACCAGGAAGACTGCCTTCTTAGTGGCTGTTGTGACACTTGGCCAGCTGGTTATGATTATTGTATGCAATTTGTAATATAAAAATATAGCATGTGATTGTCTCACATAAGACAGCCTGTGCTCCATGGGTGCCCCAGGTTTCAGTGAAACTACAGGATATATAGTGGACCAGGAAATCTCTGTAATGTAATTAACTTCCTTGAGAAATTGCATTTTATGGTCATTTTATGACCTGTTGCTGCTCTGAAGCTGGGAAACTAAAATATACATTTTATGACTTCAGAAACAGGACATCATTAAGCCAATTCCTGACAGATATCTTGCACCTAGGTGAGAGAATTGCAGGGTTGTAAACTTAAAAGGAACTGGTGGATCAAAAGACTCATAATTTGGGAAATGAGTTCTTGCTGATGCTGATTTAATATACCTCCTGGTAGGACATCCTGTTTGTATTTTTTTTATATTTTAAAAGGAGGAGCTATATGACTCACAGAAGGGGTGTGGAGAGACACCGTTTAAACTAATACTGGTGTCTGATCTGTTTGACATATCATTTTGGGACTCAAGAGAGACAGGGCTCTCTGATATAATGTAAGCAATGTACAGAGGTAATACATTAGATAGAAAAAGTCTAAATGTATTGTGGTAGGAGTTTTTGTTTTGTACTTTGCCCTTGTTCTTTTTAAGTGATTGTATGCTCTTTGATATATTGTTCTGTGTTTACATTTTTAATATTTTTATCATCTTTTAGTAAAGTACCTATTATTTGAAAGACTGCCTGGGTGTCTGCAAGTTCTTTTTTTTGCATGTGATGTATAGAGGGTTAAGACTGACAAAAACTGTTCAAGAACTTGATGGTGTTACTAAACTGGGAAATGGTAAGAATATACCTAAGGTCTTCTATAGAGTTTTAAGGGTTCATTTTGGAAGCCTGGCTTGGTGCCCCGGTGAAAGATTGTACCACAATCCCTGACGTATCTGAGCCTGTACATTGGGTATGCTAGCATAAGGTTCACAGTTTGAATCCCCCCAGAACTTGAGACTGAAGGTGATTCGGACCCAAAAGCAGACAGGAGGGTTACCCTGTCTGTTACCTGTTCACACTATTGTGCTCGGAGGTTGGCACTGTGGGAGCAGAGGGCCTGACCTGCTGAGTATGTTTGTAACAGCCATTACTTCCACTCGCAGGGTCTCTGAAATATATGCCTTGGTCACAGACCCTCCATACACTGTATTTCACAAGGACAAAGTGGTACTTCATGCTCATCCTAAATTCCTACCCAAAGTGGTTTCTAAATTTCACCTTAATCAGCCCTTGGTTCTTCTTACTTATTTTGCCAACTTCCAGAATGAAGGGGAACGCACCCTTCACTCCTTGGATGTCAAGAGGGATTTGTGAGCCTACATCAATAGAACTAAAGAGATTCGCAAATCCAAGCAACTCTTTGTATCATTCAGCATGGCCCGACTGGGCCAGCCTGTTGCCATTAGGTGCATTTCTGCATGGTTGGTGGCATGCCTTTGCCATTGCTACTCAATGGTGCAGGTTAAGTTGGAAGGCCTGGTTTATGCCCACTCTACCAGAGTGGTCGCAGAATCCTTGGCAGAGATTCATAACTTACCCATTGCAGACATTTGCAAGATGGCTACTTGGAGCTCAGTGCATACCTTTGTAAAGCACTATGCTCTGGATGTCCATGCCAGACAGCACACTTCCTTTGGCAGGGCAATCCTTAATGGACTGTTGTCCTGAGTGAGCTCTCTCTCCTGCCGCCCTGCTTGCGGGATTGGTTCTTGGCTTGGTACTCTCCCAATAGTGTGAATGAATGGTGAAGACTTTTAGTCCAGGAAGATATGGAAATTACATACCTTCCATAATTCTTGATCTTCTTGGACAAAGCCTTCCCCATTCATTCACATGCCCACCCACCATCCCCCAGCTCACTTATCCTGTTTCTGGTCTTCACTCCCTTGTTGGTCTGGGCTGAGAAGACATTGTTGAGTTGACCCTTCTTATATGTGTCATCCAGGCTATCTTATGCCCAGATTAGGTTAGGTGTTCCCTAGGTTAGTTTACTCTGCACCTCCTTGGTTGAAAAGGTACTGAGGTAGTTGGATGGTCGACGCTGAGATAGCCTGTACAGGGATGAGCCAGTTTTGTGGTGCCACGCATGCACAGCCCTATCTCGGCTCCAGCCTTCCTGAAGATTTTTTGCTCCTGCCGGGTCCTAGCGCCTCCTGCATAGTTCCAATAGTGTGAATGAATGCTGAAGATTTCATCCAAGAAGATCAAGAATTACGGTAGGTACGTAATTTCCATATCAGGAGTCCATGGCCTCCTCAGTGGCTCAGCTCTTTGAATATAACTCTGTTGAGGAGCTTTCCACTGAGTATTGCCCCGTGTATCCTACCTGAGACAATACTCTCTTACTGACATTTTGGACCAGGATGAATCCTGAGGGGTTGCCCTCCCTGTGGCTGAGGCCATCTTAGGACTGGCCCTGATGCTTTGGCAGCATCCGGCATCCTTAGCCCACATGGTCCACAAGTATGCAATCCCCACAGGCTCCCTTTTGGGGGTTTTCAGACTACCCTTCAGCCGCCGGTCTGGTCACAGATTTGATGTTCCATAAATCCAGACAGCAGGGGGACATGAAACAGCCTCCAGACAAGGAGTCCAGTAACACTGACCATGCCACTTAAAAAGTGTACACCAACAGGTTATATGCCATCATGATGGTTAAGCATGGTAGTTACCTGATGTGAAATTTTGATGCGGTCCTCTCCACTTCCATCTAGAGCAGCAGATAGTGGTGCAGCTCATCAGAGGAGACCAGAGTCAATCACTGGCAAAACACCAGCTCCAGACAGCCTTAAACATGAGCGATTCTTCCACCCGTTCGGTGACAGCGGCTGTCTCTATATATTGCAGGGCTTTGCTGCATTTGTCCACCTTCATGTCAGACACCTGCCAGAAGCTGGATAATGTCCCTTTCCTGGACACTGAACTCTGTAGCCCTGAGGTGTAAGGGCATCTCACTCAGACTGAGAAGTCCAACACCACCTATGACTCTGTGACCTCATCCCAGAAAGACCAGAAGAAAAACCCTAAGAAGCAGACTTTTCAGTACTAGTCCTTTTAATCAATCAATCAATCAATCAATCAATCAGTCAATCAATCTTTATTTGTATACTGGAAGGTGTGTGAGCAAAAATGCCCATTTTCACAAATATCCAGTGTAGAGTACAAGAATACACAAAATAACGGAGTACAAAAAACATAAGTAACAGAGTACAGCATATGCAAAAAAGAGATTCACAGGGGTAGCAGTGTAATACAGTACAAAATGATAGAACGGTTAATATGATGATCTCAGGATGTTCCATAATACAAAATTAACAAAATACAAAAAAGCAAAAAATAAGAGAGTATGGCAAATACAAGAGAAAATTCACAAGAGTAGCAATAAAATAGAATGCAAAATGGTACAACAGTTAAGATGGTGATCTCAGTGTATTCAGAATAGAGAACAGCAATCAATTTTAAGGGAGGTAGGAAAAGACAAATAGGGAGAATAAAAAGTGCAGAAGTTGGGGATAGTGTGAGTAAGCCGGTGATAAATCACAGCCTCTCTGGCACCAACCCTGCAGGGGTAGTTTCGGGGCTGGCATCCAAGCAGAAGTCCAGGGCCCAAGGTACAAAAGGGGGGGGGGGCAGATGCAGTGGTGCTTCTCTGGCAGCAGCCACCAGTGCCTCCACAAAAGGTGCCCAGTGACGGGTTAGGGAGTGTCATCCCTCCACCTGTCTTGTCCCCAACTGCTCTCCCACTCAGAGGCTGGCTACATCACTTCTTGCTACATTGGTCCGCTATCACAACAGACAAGTGGGTGTTGGACATAGCGGGCAGAGGATTGTCTCAAGACTTCAGCACTATCCCACCCTGCTGCCTCCATGCACTTTGAGAGTCTGGGGTGTCACAGGACACGCTGTCTGCTTTCAGGGAGGGCATTTTTTCTCAGCAGTCCCTGTGGAATGTACATCACACAGAGCAGCACACAGAAATCAGGTATTGGACTACAGAGTCTTTCAGCACTGTTGCAGCTGTGAGTGTGTTGACCCATTGGCACTGTGCGCTGACTGCCACACCCACCCTTAGTTGTCATTTCCTTTATGTGCTCTTCCTGTCACGTGACACTGGGCTGTTTTGTTCTAACAACCTATTTTCCCACCTGCTCCTTATACTGTCCGACCGCGAGGAGTCATTGTCTACACTTACTATGTATCTCTCTCTCCCCCCCATCCATCCATCCTACCTTGACTCATCTGACCTAAAACTCACCCCTGCCCTCCCTTAGTACTCCACTCTTCCTAGGAGTCTCCTCTCTGGCACTAACCAGGTTTCAAACAGTGCACATTCTGCACCAGGGGCTGTGACACTAACCACTACCCCAACTGGCAGCCTTAATTACTTAACACTTTCAGCAGGCCTTTAACCTTCCTACTCAACACCCCTATATTCTGTCCACTCTCACTCAGGAGTTCTTAACTTCACTCCCATATGCCTCCATCCATCCATCTGTTTCGCTGCACCTACTATGTTAATCCTTCTTCTCCACTTACATCTTGACCCCACCACCCTTCCCCTCATTTTTCCCCCTCCCAGTCATTGTTCCCTCTCGTTACACACTAAACCTTTTAACCCCCACAGTCCCTTGTCCAGCTCTATCCTAATGACCCTCTATCCTTCCTCTCTTTTCTCCTGTCCCTCCACTGCCCCTGTTGTCTTTCCATCCGCGCACCCACCATTACAACTAAACATTGCAGATCTAAACGACACAAGTCACTAACTCTTGTCTCTATTTTTACCAGAATCCTCATTCTCCTCCTACTTCTCTCAGGTACCATCCATCTAACCTCAGCCCAGGAAATCCCTTCACCCCAACCCCTCAACCCCTCCTTAATAAGGAAGGAAACATCAGCATAGTCCACCTAGACATTCAGAGTCTCCCAGCCAAACTTGATGCCTTCCAAGCCTGGGCTGCCCTCTATGACTTTGATAAATAATAATAAATCTTTTTTTATAAAGCACCTTTCTAATACCAAGGCACTGAACAATAAAAACAGATAAATAATAAAATACCCAATACTCAGAATGGCAATATAAAAAATAAAAGGTTCATTTGAGTATGCTTTATGCAAGATGTGCGATTTCAAAGCCTTCTTAAAGCCCTCCATGGTTGTGCACTCACATATCAGATGGGGTAGAGAATTCCACAGGGCTGGGGCCGCATACATTAACGCATGGGCCCCAGATGACAGAAGGCTCGCCCTGGGAATCTCTAGCAACCCCTCTTCAGCTGAGTGGAGCGGTTGTCTGGGGGAGTAAGGAACCAGGAGCTCTTTCAGATAGTCCAGGCCCAGTCCATGTAGGGCCTTGCAGGTCATAAGCCTGACCTTGAAGGTGATCCGCCACTAGGCAGCCAGTGTAGTTCGCACAGCACCGGTCTGATGTGACTCGCACCTGGGGTCCCCATTAACAATTGGGCCACAGCGTTCTGCACTCGCACTCTCCGAAACATGGTTCTCCCACAAAATCTCCGATGGGGAGATCGAGTTCAGTGGCTACACTGCTGTCAGAAAGGACAGAGTAAAAAAGGGGGTGGTTGCTTTCTGTTTTTTCATATCTAACAAATTCTCGTTCACCGAACACAACCCCATTTCTGAGTTTTCCCTACTTGGAACCCTCTCAGTCTAGCTCCTCTTTAGCCCCAATAAAACCATCACACTCACCACCACCTACAGTATCTCCCCACAGGAAACCCGCACTCCGACCTTGAGTCTTTACTAGCCCTTAGACACTCCCTTCCACTGAATAGAGAGTGGATCCTCCTCTGTGATTTTAACATAGACTGGGACTCCGGCCATGCTAGCACTACAATATCCTGTATCGTGAATCTAAGTCTCCATCAGCTCATTTCCTTACCTGCTAGGTCCAACTATAAAGCTGGGACTCACACACTTATAGACTGGATCATCGCCTCGCACCCCTCCTGCATCACCAACTCTGGTGTTTTGCCTGACTGTATCAGAGATCACTATGCTATTTTCTGCCTGTGGTCAGCCCATCTACCCAACCCCCCCCCCAAAAAAAATTCATTTTCTTCAGGAGATTAACTGATCAGAAAATCAAGTGGTTAACCCACAATCTCAGTCTAGTGGACTGGTCTTTCACAGAGGGGCCAAGCGACTGTGACTCTATCCTAGATAAATTCTCCAGGAGCCTTGGCAGCATCTGTGATAGGCACGCTCCCTTAAAAAAAAAATCAGGACTAGGGGTCAAATTAATGATTGGATCTCACCTAATATCATCAAACTCATGAGATCCAGGGACAAGGCCTGGGCCTGGTACCAAAAGCACAGGGACCCAGCCCAGCTCTCCCTCTATAAGGTTGCTGCGAAACAAGTGAAAATCAGCTGTAAGAAAAGCAAAAATCAACTTCCTGCATGGAAAAAAAAACTCAGTGAATCCTTTAACCCCTGTCAGCTTTAGGGGACCCTTAACTTGCTACTAGGCAAGATCAAAAATTCATATCCCATCACATTGCACCATGGCACCAACCAGACTAATGACCTGACTGAAGTTACTAACATTTTCAACAACTTTTTCGGCGACCTCGAAAAATACAAACCTACCCCCCTTCTCCTATGCCCACCTCCCCCATCACCCCCCACCCCAACCCCGAAGGCAGAACTTCTCAACTTCTACTTCAAAGCCCTAAAACCTGCTGACACCAAAAAGCTCATCTGTGGAATAACCGCAAACCCAGTAAAAGGTGGCGACAATATGGATTATAAAATTCCTAAACTCTCCATCAATGCCTTGGCAGTCCCCATCACCAGTCTAGTGAACTACTTCCTCTGTTCTGGCTTCTTCCCACCATCTAAAAAAACTGCCACCATCAGACCCTTATTCAAGTCCAGGTCTAGAAATGAGGTGGGCAACTACCATCCTATTTCCCTCTTTGCCCCTCTCTCAAAAATTATAGAGAAGGAGAAGGCTGTGCACACTCAACTTGCCAACTACCAGGAATCCAACAACCTACTCGCTAGTGCCCAGCATGGGTTCAGATCTGGGGACAGCACCGAAAAAGCCCTGGTCCCATTCACCAGTGCAATCCTTAAAGCTAATGACAAAGGCCAGTACACTGACTCTGTTTTTGTCGATCTTACCAAGGCCTTCGACCTTGTGGATCATACCCTCCCCCATAACACTCTAAAAGATCTACATCTTTCTGATAATGCCATAAAATGGGCCGGTAGGTACCCCTCTGGGAGATCCCACAAGACCACAGTCGCAGGCCACTTTTCCTCGGAATGTCCAGTTAAAAATGGTGTCCCCCAGGGATCGATCCTGAGCCCCCTTCTTTTCTCACTCTTCATAAATAACCTTTTCCTGGTATGCCATTCCACTCAAATTGTCCTTTACACCGATGACACAGCCCTTTTCTGCAGTGACAAAAAACCCACCACAGTGTTTCACTATCTGCAGTCTGATTTCATGAAGCTTCACTCCTGGTTCTCCGGTAACGGCCTTGTTCTCAACTCCAAAAAGACTAAGCACATGATCTTCTCGGGACCCAGGAAAGCCCCAGCCCCTGTTTTTAACTCCCTGATAATTCTGGCAATCTCATTGAACAGGTGTCAGAATTCAAATACCTTGGTCTCCACCTTGACCCTCACCTCTCATACAATCTCCACATCGGTTACCTCATAAAGAAGGTGCATGTCAGACTTGGTCTGCTCTACAGGATTAGAAAGTTCCTCATCCCTGCATCCAGACTTTGCCTCACTAGCTGTCTACTCCTGCCCCTTATCAACTAAGGATCTATTGTCTTCTCCCACCCTACCTCATCCCTCCTTTTCTCCAAACTTAAGAGTCACATACAACAGCATAGCACATTTCGTCACAGGTCTCCCCGGGAAAACACACCACTGCTCACTATATTCCTCTCTCGAGTGGCCCACTCTAGAAGGGAGGCTCTATCTTAAGATGCTTTCCTTCCTACGTAAGATATACCTCATTATTCCCCCCCCAACATTATCTCCCTATTCCCACTTGCAGGGCCTGGGTGTTTGACCAGGGGTGCCTCAAGTCTGGTTTTTGACACCCCTTTCTACAGGACTAGGCATGCCCAGAATTCCAATACCTTCAAGGAAACGGGGTTTTACAAAAATCTACCCCCAAAATCCAGGCTTGCAGGTCCATATACTCTTTCAACTCCTCCCTAAAGGGCACATCCTCCTATCGTCCACCTGCAGCTGCCCTGATAGGCCTCCTCCATGGCCCTCTCAGTAAATCCCAGTGGCTCTCTCTCCCTCACATCACCCGCACTTTTCTTCTCCCCACCGAGTGCACTAAAGCTTCCTGCCCTATACAATACCTGAAAACATTTCTGTTTTTGCACTTGTTAGTTCCTTGTACTTCTATACACCTGTATATATAATGTATTTACTTAGTTGTATGTCGCAGATAGCTCATTGTATGTCCTATGTATTCCGTTGGCCTATGTATTTGTTCATCTGTTGTATTTCCTACACTGGATGATTGTGAAAACAGACATGTTTGCTCACATACCTTCCAGTATACAAATAAAACTGATTCATTGATTAATCACTCAGCTTTGTGTGAAATCAGCAGTAGCCTGTGTCTTGGATGCCCTTGCCAGCCAGGGTTACATGTCTAGGTACATTTTGGTCCAGAAACAGATGGGGGACTTGTGTCCCACACTTGATCTACATGATCTCAACCAGTGTGTGCAGAAGTGCAAGTTCTGGATGGTCATTCTGAGCCAGATTATACCATCCCTGGAGCAAAGTGTGGTTTTGCTCCCTGGGCCTCCAGGATGTGTCCTGTCTGCAGGTCCCACCGCCTCTACCTCTATTTCTGAGCGGATGGGGTTCTGTACTAATTCCAAGTCAAGCCCTTCATCCCCTCCTCTGAACCCAGGGTCTTAACCAAATGCATGGCAGGGGGGCTGCCCACCCGCAGCAACTAGGTGTCAGAGTGTACCCCTGTCTGGATGATTAGTTAATTACTTGTCCATCCAGTGAGGCCATGGAGAAATTCACAGAGCGGGGTCTCCAGACCTGCCGAGACTTGGGCCCGTTGGTCAACCAGAACAAGTCTGAAGTTGTACCAAAGCAGGTGATAAAGTTCAATGGGGCAGAACTAGACTCCTGGCAGAACGGGTGTAGGATCGTTTTATTCTTATTTATTTAAACTTTTGTTTACCAGGTAAGTGTAATGAGCCAAGGCCCTTTTTCATACATGACCCAAAGACCATAAAAAAAATACAATCAAGATGTTACATAAAACAACGACAACAGAAAGACAACAAATACAATACAATGCATGAAGAGCAAAATCACAGATTCAGTAAAACATTTACATGTTAAGAGACTAAAATAATATTTCTTAAGATGTTTTTTAAGTCTCATGTCCCTCCTTTGCCTGATCATTTCAGGTTGAGCTCTTGCGCCCTGCCCAGGATTTCCTATGACCGTTGGTTACTTAGCACCCTGTGCCACTAGCGGATGTACCACCTTCAGTGGGAGCTGTGCTGTCAGTGGCCCCTCTGCCTAGGCCACTTGGACCAGCCGGACACAGTGACCCAGCTGATGTGGGACACCATCCAGTGGTGACTTGTTCCGCAGCATCTGGAGAAAGGAATCCCATTTGTCCATCCAGAGCCAACAGTCATGCTGTCGACAGACACATCTCTGGTAGGGTGGGGAGCACACCTGGGAGACCACATAGCCTATGGGTTCTGGTCACCAAGGGAGTCCCGTCACCACATAAACCTGCTGGAACTCCATGTAGTGCACTTGGCTCTGATGGAATTTGTTCTGCTTGTCAGGGTTTAGGTCATTCGAGTCCAGATGGACATCACCATGACCGTGTTTTACCTGAACAGACAGGGTGACACACACGCCCTGCCTTTGTGCCAGGAAGCACACCACACCTGGACCCTTGTGCACAGCCTATGTGCTGATCTCCTAGCAATTCATCTCACTGGGGAAAACAGTCAGCTGGCACATACTGTCAGCCAGGTAGGAGAGACACATCACGAGTGGTCTCCGAATCAGGATGTGGTGAACCAGCTGTTCTCCCTGTGGGGTTCACTCTTGGCGAACCTGCTTGCCTCTGGACAGAATGCCAAACTTAGGCTGTTTTATGCCCGTCCTCTGCAGTTCGGGACACTGATAGGGGATGCCTTTGTAATGTCCTGGACCCCAGGCCTTGGGTATGCCTTTCCTCCCTTCCTTCTGATCCTTAGAGTACTGGTCAATGTCAGGAAGGACAATGGGCAGATGATCCCAATAGCTCAGACTGGCTTCAGCAGTTCTGGTACCTGGATCTCCTCAGCTTCACCAGCAGGTCTCTTTGGTGACTGTTTCTGCACACAGACCTGCTTACCAGACTTCAGTGGATGATCCTGCACCAGGACCTTCAGTCCCTGCTCCTCATGGCTTGGTTTATGAGTGGCTAGAGTTCCAGGCCTTGGGTCTCTCCAAGGATGTCCTTCATATGGTGGAGGCCTCGAGGAAAGAGTCAACTTGTAGGTGCTATGCCTTTAAATTGAAAAGATTTTCCATTTTTGTCAAGGGAGAGAGCATTGCTAAGGGAAAGGAGCTTGATCCCTTTGCCTGCCCTGTGGCTAGCACCTGGCAGCCATCTCTGCTAACTGGGCATGGGCCGGTATGGCAGTGTTTGCCCAGAACAAGGTGGTCAGGTGCTTTATCAAGGGCCTCGGCCACTTGTCCCCTCTAGCGCGTGAACAATCTCCACCATGGCACTTATTGCTGGTCTTGGCTATGTTCATGGGAAAGCCTTTCTGTCTGATGCACAACTGTGAGTTGTCACACCTGTCATGGAAGACAGTTATCCTGGTGGCAATTATGTTTACCAGAAGGAGTGGGGAGCTCCAGGTGCTCTCATTGGACTCTCCCTATCTGGTCTTCCACAGGGACAAAGTCAAAAGTTCCTCCGTAAGGTGGTATCAGAGTTTCACTTTAACAAGATGATTAACTTACTGGTATATTACTGCATACATACCCCCGCAGAACCAGGGACCTGCAGTCCACTCCCTCACCGACTACCTATCCACCCTGCTTCACAAAACTGAACAGCTCGTCCTCGGTGACCTTAATGTCAACTGGCTTAGCTCCACCACCACGCATATAAAGGATACCTTCACCGCACTTGACCTCTATCAATTAGTCACACTTCCGTCCAGACTCAGGCAAGTGGTACCAGCTCCCTCCATGATATAATTCTCTCCAACTGCACCCACAAAATAAAGGATGTTAATGTCTTAGCAAACTCACTCAGTGACCACTCCTCCATCCTCTGTCACTGGTTTTCATCCACACAAAAACCCGTGCCCCAAGTCGCCTCCCACCGCCATTTTTGCCCAGGGGGTCTTAGTAAATTGAAGCAGCACCTATCCCAAACAGACTGGACCCCAATCTCTCTCTCTCTCTCTCTCTCTCTCTCAACTGATATAGACACCGTGCCAGCCTACCTCACCAGTGCTTTCTGCAAGGGACTTCTCTGCCCATTTACCAGCACTCTCCCCTGATGACAAAATGCCCTGTGGATCTCCCCCACTCTCATTAAACAACTGAGACAGGGAGACAACCTATGACACATTGCAGTGGAGTCGGGCACGCCTGCGGACAGACAGGCCTATAACGCTGCTCGTAACAAATGCACCCGGGCAATACGGCAAGCAAAAGCCAAACACTACCAAACCACCCTGGCCTCCTCCTGGGGCTCCGCATGTGCATTCTGGGACAATATTAAGGAGCTCAATGGAAAACCTGCTCCTCCCCATCCCAGATAGCAGTCAACAGCAGTATCACTGCTGACCACCTACAAATTGCTGAATGCCTCAATACGACTTTCTCAGATCTCAGCTCTGTCCGACCTACCCACTTCTTTGACCCGATTATTTCTTCAATCCCTCCCGGCCTGGAGTGCCCCCCATTTCTCTTCTGCACCATATCCCCCCACATAGCCAATCCTCTCCTATTAAAAGCCTTCTCCAGCCACAATCCCAAATGCGACCCAATCGACTCCAGGATTCTCTGGCTAACCCTGGGTATCATGCTAGCCCCTCTTACTGACCTGCTAAACTGGTCCCTTTGTCTTGGTCAGTTCCCAAGCGCCTGGAAATCAGCTGAAATCACCCCAATTCATAAGAATGGAGATCGCACAATACCAAATAACTACATGCCAATCTCCATCCTTCCCCCTCTCTCTAAAGCCCTGGAAAAAATAGTCTCCACCCAACTCATGGAATACCTCACCAAATGCAACATACTGTGTCCAGAGCAACATGGCTTCCGCCCTGGACACAGCACTACGTCAGCCCTATTGGAGTTCTCACAACACATACACTCTGCACTTGACTCAGGTGACATTACCGGGGCAGTATTCATAGACCTAAGGCCTTTGACACTGTGTGTCACCCCCTCCTGCTTGACTCCCTCCATGATTTGGGGTTCTCATCAGGCCCCCCCCTTTGCCTGGATCTGTAGTTACCTCTGTGACAGATCCCAATGGGTCAAGATAAACGGTACCCTATCAACTGCTCTACCTGTTCGCTCTGGCATCCCCAAGGGGTCCATCCTGGCCCCTACTCTGTTCAGTCTCTTTGTCAACACTCTTCCCAGTACCTGCTCAGGCAAAATGCTCTCATATGCCTTTGATGCGGTCCTTGTTGCCTCCCACACTGACCCTACCACCGTCCAGGACTCCCTTCAGATCGTTTTCAGTCAAGCTGAAAAATGGTTCCATGACCACCACCTGGTCCTGAACCTCAAAAAAACTAAATCCATGCCCTTCGCCCACCATCAGAGCGCCACCAATAATGCCCCCCTACACATCCTTCCCAGCACCAAACACCCCATTGAGCAAGTTACAGCATACAAATATCTGGGCATCAACTTCGACTCAGCACTCACTTTCCACGCCCATCTCAAAACCCTGTCCACTGCAGTAAACACCCGGATTGGTCTCCTATACTGCCACAGAGACTGTCTCCCTCAGGCTGCCCTCCGGCTGGCTATCACCTCCTCTGTCCTGTCCTTGGTTGACTATGGGCTTCCTATCTATGCTGCGGCTGACAACACCACCCTCTCTAATGTCCAGACCTCAATAAACAAGGCCTGTAGGCTCTTGACAGGTGTCCATAGCAGAAATCACACATGCCAACTCTACTCCTCCTCAAATCTACTCTCCTTCGAGGAGCACCTGTGCTACCACACCTGTACACTGGCTAAAAAAACACTTCTTGGGCTCTCCCCTCCTGGAGTTTCCGCATCCCTAAAACCAGCCTCCCGGATGGTGGCTGTCCAAAGTGCAGCTAAGGCCACCTTCCAGGTTCCAAGAGCTAGGACCTCGCTCGCCCAAAGGTCCTTCTATTACAGAGCACACTCCTGGTTTAACTCCCTCCCCCCTCATATCACCTGCATCCCCAAAATAGGCCCCTTTAAAACTGCCCTCCGGAAACACCTCACGGACACTCGGATCTGTAGGTGCCCTAACTGTCCTACAGACTGCACGCTTTCTGGCTCTCTGTATCTGACAATGTCCTCTCAGACTGCTTCCCCCCCCAGGTTATGGTCCTCACCCTCCCCAGGTACCTGCTCCGTAGAGACACTAGAGCAGGCAAATTATACTGTCTTGAGAATGTTTGGTAGAATCTGTAATTAATTGCAAACCTATTTTCTTCTATGTAATATCTGGAACTGCTGTGTATATTACCTACACTGTACCACACTTGTATCATCCTCATTGTCTTTCACTGTCATGTGTTGTTTACCCTCCCTGCGACGAGGTGCCTTTGTAAATGAGTCTCTGACTCAAAGGCTGTAAATCCAATTTATAAAATAAATAAAAATAAAATAAAAAAAAAATTCTGCCAGCCCATCTTTGGAGGCCAACTGCAGCCTTCATACCCTGGACTTGCGGAGAGTGCTCTCCTACTGTGTGGAGCATATAACTGGAGTTTGTGGATAGGCTCGACAGCTATTTCTCACCTATGTTGAAGCCACACCTAACAGACTGGCAGCAAAACATACAGTTGCAAGGTAGATCACATCTTGCATCAACTTTTGCTATAGGCTGGCTGGTTGGGAGCCTTTTATAGGGATTAGGGCTTATTCCACCAGACATACAGCTATCTCTGTGGTTGCTTCTAGGGATGTCCCTATACAGGAGAACAGTAGGGATGCCACCTGGAAATCAGCACACACCTTCTTTTCCCATTACTGCAATGACCTTGAGTCACACCGGGATGCAAGTTTTGGAACCTTGGTTCTCCAGTCTCTATTTGCCAACTAGGGGTGTGCGCCTTGCTCCCTGTTCCCAGAGAACTGCTAGGAATCTGCTAGAGTGTGGATAAGTGAACCATATCCACACCCTAGAAGAATAGGTTACTCACCTGTAACTGTAGTTCTCGGAGTGGTATATGGTTCACATCCACACAACCCATCTGGCCTCCCCTGGCAAGTGGCACTTAATCCTGCTTCCATCATGCAAGATCTGACATCACGGGGCAGAGTCAAGGGATATACCACTCAAGTGTCAGTGGCTCAGTAGGTAGCACACTCGCCTCTGAGGCCGGGAAATCAGAGGGCTGTGGGTTCAGTTCCCACATCTGGCACTTGGGTTAATATCCCAATACTGACATTGTAGTGTAGCATGAGAGGGGTGCTGCACTTCTGAGGTGTCATCTTTCGGATGAGACGTTAAACTGAGGTCCCATCTGCCTGCATTGGTGGTAGTTCAGGTGGATGTTAAAGATCCCATGGCACTTATCGAAAAGAGTAGGGGAATTTTTTTATTAAAACTTGAAATCAAAATATACACAAAAAAGTGTTACTGCACACAAACATAATACAGAAGTAAAGGCAAAAGTAAATAAGTATTACATCATACAATCAATACGAAAATTCATTTTCACAGTCTCCAAACTAATAAAAAGAACTACTGGAAACTGCGCCCCCTCCCCAGGAGCAGAGGAAAAAAGATTGAAAATTCAAACAAAAAAATCATACAAAATAATATGAAAGCATACAAAAATAAAATATAAAACATAAAAATTAAGCAGTAGAAGAAATCATAAATAATTGTCCTGACAATACCTCCTAAAGATATAATACATCTCAAGTGCGGAGACCTACCCCACATCCAAAAGCCAGTCCATATGATACCACCTCTCTTGAAAAAGGGAGCATGAACAAGTGAAAAAGTCCAAATCCCTTGAACCTTTAAAGGAATTATATACAGTCCAGAACAATTGTTCGGCAGTAACCCTTCTTTTATATAAAGTCAATTGGCATCTCGTATGCCATATATGGTACTTGAGTATCAATAAAATCAAATGAACGGTTCCTGAATCATACTTAATCCATTTCTTTGGTAACAAACCCAACAACAAAATATCTCTAGTTAGACAAGAAAAAGGAAAATAAAGCCACTGTGAATAAAGAAATGACCAAAAGGACAAAATGAAAGGACATTCAAAAAATAAATGATCTACAGTTTCCAAAACCCTATGGCACGTGTCATCCCTAGGGCACACTCTCTCAGCTAATCCCTTATGCTTCAAATTATTCTGTACATTTAGTTTGTCATGAACACTTAACCAAAGAACATCCCACATCTTTCCCTGCAATCTGGGATTAAGCAACATTTTTCCTATAATTGCAGTTTCACTTGGAGTTTTAATCCAATATCTAGAAACGTCAATAAAAAAACTAGAGACAATAGACACATACATTTCTTTCCTAGAAAGGGTCAATAATTGTCTCCTAGTAATACCCCGTAGCTTCAATTTCCCAAAAATATACTGCATATATGATGGGAGGCCCTGAAGTGATTTTTGTTTTGGAATAGCAGACTCAATACCCCAGGAAAGAAGCCACGGGTCAATCTGGTCAGAAACCCAGGGGTTCCAAGCCTTGGGCCCATCGCCCATCACTGGCATCAAATTCCCATACAGAAATAAAGAAAGGAAAAAAACAATAGGGTGAATCATCTGCAATCCACCATCTTTGATAGGGCAATACAAAACCCCTCTTTTAATCAGATTAAGCTGGCTACCCCAAATACATTGAAAAAATAAACCATAGAGTACAGTTTCTAATCGTATAGTTAGTGAAAAAACCACACATAAATGCAGAAACATTGGCAATAAAAAGGTATTTACCATATATACTCTTTTTAGCTTGGACATATGCCAAGAGTTCCACTTTCCAATTTTCCCCCTAGCGTCTGATATAATAAGAGACCAATTATAAGTACTCATGTACTCCATACCAAAAAAAACCCCAGTAATTTCTGTGGTTGAGTCTGACAAGGTATGTCCAAAAAAATGGAATTTTAGGAACCAAGTCACCTATATGAAGACATATACTTTTGGCAATGTTAATAGTGGTATTAGTTAACAGAGAAAAATGCATAATTTCTTGAGCAGCCATATTTGCTGATGCCTGGTCCCCCAACACCAGGCACATATCATCTGCGTAGGTTATACTTTTAACCTCCATATCCCCACTATGCACTGAAAGATCCCTAAATCTTCTGCAGCTGTAATTTCCTTAAAAGCAGATTTAATGCCAAATATACAAAGTCGACTCTAGGGGCAACCTTGCTTAACCCCCCTCTGAACTAGACAACTAGCCCCCACCCACCCATTCACATAAGGTTTAACCATAGCCTGTTGGTAATATAACTTAAGCCAGTTCAAGAAGATAACCGGAAGACCATGACTTTGAAGTACAGTCCATAAATAATCATGACAAACAGTATCAAAGGCTGTAGCTTGATCCAACCCTACTAAATAACCACTCACTTCCCCTCCAGGTCCCTTTTCCATAATTTCCCTAAGCAAAATAAGTGCATCAGCTATTTTTCTCCCAGGAACAGCACAAAACTGTGTGGGGTAGACTATATCTTCCAAAACTAAAGTTAAACGATGATACAACAATTTTGCCAGGATTTTACTATCTGTATTTAAAAGAGTAATGGGACACCAATTATCCAAAAAGGATCTATCACCAGTTTTAAACAGAAAAAAAAAAATAAGGCCAGTATACATACTACCTGGTAAAACACAGGAATCCAGAAAAAATTGAAAGCTGCAACAAACTCAGAGGGGAGTAATGGAAAAAGTAATTTATGAAACTCATTAGGTAGGCCATCAGGCTCTGAAGCTACCCCTGATTTTAAACTAGAAATAATGGAACCCAACTCATGTTCAGTAACAGAGGCAATCAAAGAAGATTTCAGAGAGTCGGGGGATTTGTGCCAAATCACAAGAACCCACCCAATCAAGCACCTCTGTTTCAAGGATAGCTACAGAAGAAAATTTAGACTGTACAAAACTTTGCACTTCCTTCATGATATCCAAGTTCCCAAATTTCACAGACCCATCCTTAGATTTAAGGGAGTACATGACCTTATGGTGACATTGAGCAGAGTAGGAATCAAAAGGATTAACACTGCCCTGTCTCCCAGTGCATCCCCTTTTTTGTTCAGCTTCTAAGGTTTTCATCCTATTATATTGCAAACTTGTAAAGTTATACTTAATCTGTTCTATTTGGTCAACATAAGAAGTCCCAGTAGAAACTTGTAATGACTGCAATAACACAAGTTGTTCTTGTAAAACCTTATAATCCTCCTTTCATTTTGTACCATTTAATTTACCCATCAACTGAAAATATCTTTGAAAATAGGCCTTACTATCCGACCACCAGTCTGCCAAAGAATCATATAGAAAAGCTACAGATTGTCTGGCTTGTACCAGGGCCTGAAAACCCTCCCGGATGTCATCAATTGCCATCAAACCTAAATTTAGTCTCCAATACCCCTTCCCTCTAACTACAGTAGCATCAAGATCTGAGAGAGAAACAATAAGGAGACCATGGTCAGAAGTAACAACAGGTGTCACAGATGTATGCCTAATAGTTAAATGAGAGGATAAAAACCAAAAATCTGTCCGGGTTGATAAAAGGCCCTTAAAAAAGGTATGGGGTGCTTAGGGATATCCGGAAAGGCAAAGGCATCAACAAGCCCGGTCAACTGTAACACATGATTAAGGTACTGTGAAACACAATACAGTTTAGAGACCCTGGGACCCCATCCGAAAACAATCTACTTGTTTTAAAGTCTCCACCAAAAAGTATATATCTAGACGTAAAAAGATATGGCAAAATAAGCTTAAACAACTCTATCCTGCCAGTTTTAGCTTGAGGGGCATATACATTTACGAGACGAAAATCCATCTCCTGAAGCTGCACATCCAACAAAAGGGCTCTACCTGGAAAAATGTCTACAGAATTAAAAACTTTAATATTATGAGTAGAAAAACAAATCTCTACCCCACTACAAAGATCAGGTCCCCCTGACCAAAAACTAGCTCCCCAAACCCAGGCATTCCTCCCTATCTTAATATCAGTTTGGGACAGTAGCCTGGTATCCTGAAAAAAACCCACATCAAAACATAAATCTGAAAATAAAGAAAAAGTCACCAGTCTCTTTTGCTCTGACAACACACTATTTGTGTTGAGAGAGACTATAGTTAAATCATAATGACTCAGACCCATAACAGAGATCAACGAGGGAGTCAAGGTACTTTCCTAGAGGAGGCCTTCACACCCATACGCCTCCTCCTAGTTCGACTGGCAGAAGTACCTTCCAGATATTCAGCATCAGAGGGGGCTTCAGCCTGGGAAGAAGTCCAAGAGGCAGTGTCAGAGTCTAAATCATCCTCAGATATACCTTCTCAAAGAGGATGAAAAGGATTGTCATGAATAATTGCCTCCACAGAACTCCTAGGCTGAGCCTTACCCTTTCGTCCCTTCATCCCCTTTTTTCCTTTTACTTCCTGGAATCCATCACTCACAGGAGGAGGAGGCTTAGGGGGGCCATAGAAACAGAAGACTGAGGGACATTCCCAGGGACCAGGTAATATCCCTACTCCCAACCTCGGAGTCTGCTATAGCAGCATTATCTGAATTGACCACATCTGGATCCACCACAACCAGCGCAGTATGGAGAGAAGGAGAAAAACCCCGAAAGCCAGATACTGATTTAGATTTTTGAATATAAAAATCTTGGCTAGTGAAGTCTGCATCAGCAGTATTATGAGATGCCCAGGGGCAAGTTGGAAAGGAATGCCCCTCCTCTTCACACAAGGTGCACTTCAAAGAGTTTGTACAATGGAAACGCATGTGACCCAATTCACCACAGAGAATGTATTTAAGCATTTCACAGTTGGGGCTAATATGTCTGGCAGACCCACATTTAAAGCACCTACGGGGTCGTCCTGGGTAAAAGATGAAACCCTTATCCCGCCCAATGTAAAGACAGTTTGGCAAGTGTTTTAAGTCTGTACCCTCATACCGTAATTTAATTTTTATTTTCCAACCCCCATTCCAAAAACCTTCCCCATCTAAAATGGGCTCAGGGATACCTTGCACCTCAAAGCGTTTATCCAACCAGTAAAGGATATCCTGAATATTGACCCCCTCATTACGAAATAAAACAGTGATAACCCAAAAATATTGTTTAGTTAAAGGAATAATTTGAAAGGGGGGTCCACAGGGGATTAGTCTTTAAATTCATATATCGAGTCCAAAATTTTTCCCACAGATCAGGGGTTCGAAAACTAATATCAGAAGTGGATTCCCCTGCTACATGAATGAGAGCATAAACATCTGTGGGGGTAAAATGCAAAGATTGTTTTAGCAAGATCTTCCCCACAAAAAAACGATCAGGAGGTGTCTCCATAACCCCTAGATACCTAAATCGCACAGCGTTCCTCCGTTTAGCAAGTTCCACTGGCTTCTTAAATAAACTGGCAAAGATCGGGGCGGAATCAGTCTTTTCACCCAAAGGGGAATCAGGGGCAGCATCCAAATCAGAAGACTCCACAACTGGTGGCAGAGCTGTGTCCACAGAAGCTTTGTGGGGACACAGTCAAAAGAGGGGAAAAAGAAACAGTACCTGAAGGCTCCATTTTATCCTTTTGCTCAAAATCAGCCCCAACCACAGGAGAAGGGGTAATCAATTCCTCGATAGTGTCCTGCACACTGTCTGCTAATATTGGAGCGATGTCAGCCTGCCACATGCCGATGGCATCCTGCGGCCTCAACCCGCCCCCTCTAGGGCCTGTTCCAGGGACCAAGCTTCTTCCACATCACCGCAATATGATGTAGCTGCCTGAGGAGGACCTGAAACACCTACTGAAGAAGCCAGCAGAGTAGAGGAAGAAATAAAACTTTGGCGTAGGGGAATTTCCCTCCTGACCTGGTCAAATTTCCCTCATTCATTGAATATACCACCAACAGCTTAATCTGGTTTAAGTTCAGTTGGCATTCATCTGTATCCCCCTCCCCCTGGTTGTGCCAGAAAGTAGGCAGGAATTGTCTAGTGCACTTACCCGGTCAACAAAAACTAAATAAATAAATAAAGTGGTGGTAGAACCTTAACTTAAAAATGTTCCTGCCAATGACATTGTTCCAGTGGAACTGCCAGAGGGTGGATGTGAACCATATACCACTCCTAGAACTACAGTTAGTGGTTAGTAACCTATGCTTTTTGCACACCTCTCATATAGTGATACCTGAGTAGGTATATAATTATTGATCTGGACCACAGTTTGTCACTGGAGCACTATAGAAATACACAGACCCACCCAAAGGCTAAGAGCATTCACTTGCCACACTTGCATGGTCTCTGCCAAGCACACTGGAAGTCAAAGGTTTGGGGCCCAAACCCAGGTCTCCATGGAAAGTAGGGCAGCTTGATACTTCCAGTGCCACAGGCAGGGAGAGAAACAGTATCATCACCGGTGTCTGAAACATAGAAACATAGACTTTGACGGCAGATAAGGACCGCTTGGCCCACCTAGTCTGCTCAGTCTGCAACACCAAAATTAATTATTTTACTGGTATTCTGTCCTTGTACCCTTTTGGTATGTATATAATTATTCAGAATAAAAGAAGGCTAAGTGTACATCTAATTAAATAAAGCAAAATGAAAATAATTTATAGAAAAATACTGTTTCTGAAGATTCACTGATCTGGTAAAAAATGGCACATTCTGTGAAATTCTTTGTTTTACAGGTGAACGGAAAGACCAAATTCCAGCATTTTACCAGGTTTTCCAGTAAAAAACGAAAATTAGCATCCTGACATTTGCTGTGACTTGTGTGGGGGGATGGAATGAAAATAAACACATGGGACTTAAACTCCTTCATCCCCAATGGGTAATTTTTCCACTGGCTGAGAAAATCTAAGCCCTCAGCCTGATACTGACTCAGAAAATTTGGGGGAATGGATCCCCTTTTAGTAGTAATTCTTTATAGTAAAAAGACTGCTTTAAATTGGGCTTTTCTGTATTACTGCTCATTGTCTGTGGAGAATTATTACATATGGGTAATGAGCCTCCCCGCTGATGTAGTGGTACAGCCCAAAAAGCTGTGACCTCTGCATAGAACCCTGAGGGCATAGAACATTCCAGTTACAGCAGTTACTCCGTTTCAGCTGTATCACTGAAGTGGTAGACAGTGTCAGTTGAGCTCTCTGAAATATTCTGCATCTTTGACTTGATGTTTGTTATTTTTAGTCAGAATTGTGCAACTCCGAGGCAGGTTGGGCCCAGCCCTACATTTAGAAATCATGCCAGTTAAGCTGAGACCTTTGAAACTGACTAACCTGCTAGCTAACTTCCTTTTTCAGTGCCTGCATGGAGACCACTTACCATTTATCTTGACGGTCTAAGTTTCTTTTTCCTTAGCCTGGTGGTGCCTCAGGTAAGTACCTTTAAAAACACTTTCTGTTTTGTGGAAGGGCTTATATAGTTGGGTGATGTGGTGGTGTACCAAATGTCTGTCTCCCCACTCCCAGCATCTTACGGAGTTTTCTTTTAATGCTCTGTTAGACCTTAGGGTTAATTTTGCTGTTGCACAGAGTTTTTTTTGTTGCCATCTGTTGTGTGTATGTAAAGTGATTTTAGTGTATTACACAGGAGGTAAAAGAAGTGAACACTCTGTTTTTGGTAGTCTATGGTATATGAGCCGAACACAGAATTTGGAAGGGTGTGCCTGTCAGTTTTCTTCTGCTGCAGGCATGGTGCTTAGTCCCCATTTTATATGTGTTCATTTGTTTTTGTTTGGTGGGAAGCCATGGGACTGGTGTGGTCCATTTGTGGAGTGTGGCGCCTTCCTGCCATTTTTCCCTAGTGCAATTTTATTTACTGGAACTCTGCCAGCATTAGCAGCACCAACTTTTTTGTGTGCTACACACCGCATTTGGCTCTCCTTTCTAGAGGGGCACACGTCAACATGTCATGTACGTGCATGTGATGTGGGCACGCATGCACGTGGCGATTGCCTAGTTGGGGCATAGAACTACAAAACTCGTTGTAGTTTTATGAACAGGAGTGAAAGTGCAGCCTCGTATTAGAAGCTGCCTGCAACAGTCTGACTTTTGAAGCACATTGGGATCTACTGTGCTGTTATGCCCTGTTGCTTCTCTGGGAAGTGGCCATTCAGGTTAAGCCTCAGTTAAATCACTTTTATTTTAAAACGTAATTCAGCGGTTTGCATGATGTCCACTGATGCTGAGCCTCAATAAAGCCAGTTTCATTTTAAAACATGATTCATCAGTTTGCTGCTTCCTGGGCTAGTGAGAAAATGTGAGATAGTGTCAGGTTACTGGATCAGGAGAAGGACTGTGTTGTTGGCTTTAGGGGGCCGACACCTGGAACACTGGAGTAGATGCTGAGTACAGTGTGACAGCAGTTGCATTTCAACAGTAAGTACAGTTGGAGTTAGGTGGCACCATGGCTTATCATAGACATATTATTTTAAGAGAGGTAAGACACTGGACTATTAGATGCTTCCCTGTGGGGTCATTCTGTCCTTCCTGTGTAACATAATCTGACATTCCAATTCCAGTACCCTCCCCCCGGTGAACCGCCAGGCCAAGGGATGGGAATGTTCCTGTAGGTACCATCTGGCAGTGGTAAAGCTGAGCTGCATACATCCATATTGATGGTACATGCTGATGATCCACAGGTCTTTTGCAAAGACACCCAAACTCAGAGCCTGCCCTTGTGGTCAGGAGAGGGCCCATAGAGACACATCCAGGTTTGCCAGAGCAGAGTGCCCCTGCTCATTCCAATATGCAGGCAAGCCCCGATACTGATGACAGCAAAGGTTGAGATGCATGTCTGTGTCTGGGGAGAATCCTGACCTGTTGGAACAGGATCTGTCAGATGAGGCATAATATCCCTGGGACTGTGAGACATGGCACGAGGATGGGACGGAACCCAGGAAAAGGATTCCAATTCCCTCACCCCTTTCTGGCTTAAAGTTGCTGTCCGGTATTAAAACAGAAGTTTATAGGACATTGCAGTTTGAGGAAGTTCAAAACAGACTCTAGATGTGAATGTCAATTTGTCTATATCAACCTCAGCTCCAAAGTGTTTTCCCTACTCCTGTCAATGTATCCAGATTCTTGGTTAAGCGGGGCAGATGCCAGCTTCTACTCAGGCTAGGGTCTGTTGGGATCTTTTCCAGGAAGAGAGTATGTGAAAAGTAGAAAATTCCCTCCTGGCAGACAAGGCAATGTGCAAGCAGTAAAGCATGCCACCATACATTTAGAAGGTTTGGGGCCCTGTCAGACACTCATGGCTACCATGTGCAGTTGAATTATTACTTTGAATGGAGTCAGTCTGCAAATGATGTATGCTCCTTTTCATTATTTCCAGAGGCTTAATACACAGGGACTACTGCCGTATGTAGGTTCTACACATGGGATTTAGTGAGGACTAACATTTTGCAGTTTTGATGTGTGAGAGTTGGGTAAGGCCCAGTCCCATTTGTGATGCAGAGAGAGTTAAAAGCAAGGATCTGTTTTGTCCTCTCCTTTTCTGCCACTTGTCTATCTGATTATGCAATCAAATTTTTCTTGTGGAACCTAGGAATTGGCCACCATGATGGTCCCACAATTTTTCCCTTTTATCTCCCTTCTTTCATTTACTGTTTCTATACTTTCTTTCCCCTCCTGCTTCTGTGTGGTTAAAAAGTATATATGGATCGTTATGTGAAACTGGGATCCATTAGTTTGCAAATGTATGTAATTAGATTGTTGAAGTGATTGCAGAAAGCTATTGGGGTTTCTTAAAAAATGTGTACTACAGGGGATTGACAATGAGAAACCTTTTGACTTTCACAGGCTTGTTGACAGAGTTGTCATCAGGAAGGCAGCTCCGGTCAGGATGTCTTAATTGGTTGCACCTATTAAGAAGACTAATATGCTCTTCAGGCTGGTCACAGGATTGGCAATGACAAAATCTTGTTACATTTTGTGACAGAGATGTAATTTGCAAGATCAGGATGCAGATTTTAATTGCCTGGAAAAGGCATATCTTATAAAAAGGAGAGCAATGTTTTGTTTAGAGATGGAGAGAGCTGGAGATTTTAGTTTCTCAGATGAAGGACTGTGTCTTTTGTTTGTACTGCCTTTAAGAAGCGCTATCCTATGCAATTACATTTTTTATTTTATTGTTATTGATAATAAAGAAGTGCTACTTGTGAATTCTATAACTTCTCCTGGTCTGCCTATGCTTCCTGACTTATGCCTCTATGACAGCTGATGTCAGATAAAGTGGGATTTACGCTGTGCATACTCTATGCCAGGAGTTTTGTGCATGAGTACTAGTCCTGGTACCATGGAAGCATAAAAGAAAGGTATGGATCCTGCAACAGCAAGCCCAGGAGTGATTACCAGAAGAATGGCAGCCAGATTAGAAGCAAAAAGAAAAGTCCAAACTGAGACTGTACAGCCGGTATCAGTGTTGGAAGAATAGGCAAGGACAGAACTTGAAAGCATGTCTGCCTTCTTCAAATAGTGGGCTATACAACATAGACTGAGAATCCAAGAAGAGAAGCAGAACAGAAGAGAAGAGCTGTAGAGCAGGGCTGTCCAACGTGTGGCTTACGAGCAACATGTTGCTCGCCAAGCCATTTTATGTGGCTTGTGAAGGCTCCAGGAAAAAATATTGCTTTAGTCCATATTTTGCACTATTGCGCTTGTCCCTTTAGCTTTTCCATTTTCACTCTCATTTCATTTCAGCAACTTCATTTCACCTGTCTATGTTGTCTGTGTGACTCTGTGGATGTTCTAAAAGTGTAAAATGGCTTAATTAGTGCGAGTAATTATGTGTGCGCTAATCCCAAACCACAGCTTTGCAAAACAAAGTACCGCAAATCACAGATCATCAATTAATTTACACTTGTGGTCCGATTTGCTGTCTCACTGTGCACTTGTAAAAGCCAGATAGAAAGCCTGCGGTTTGTAAATTTCAGTCAGATTGCTAAAGCTTAAGAGCTGCTGTGCTTAATTAACCTGTGGCAATAAACTGCCCTACGATTCGTTGTATGCTGTATTGCAGAGGGCATTAATTTTTGTTGCAGTCCTTCTCAGTGAGGAAAACATGCTGTGTGGGCTATAAGTTGTTCCTGGTATATCTTCATTTGTTGTTGCTGCTGATACACTGCTACAGTTTTGGGGTCCAACATAAGGAAGCATCCACAACTCTACACCGCTAAGGCTGGCTGGCTATTTCAGTAAAATCACTTTGCTGCCAGTAAGTAAATCATAATTTTTCTAATGATGGGACCACCTTTATAGGAGCAGAGCACTTATCAGGGAAGATGTAGAGGTGCTCATTTAAGCAGTGCTATGTTAATGGAGAGACAGATAGAAAGGGGAATTATAACCATATATACGCATATTAATGGAGAGACAGCTCATTCACAGTTACATGCTTCATATACCATATGGTGGGTGGGGGGTGAGGCAAAGTAAAAAGCTCATTAATAAATGACTACACTTTTTTTAAAATTAAAGTGTTTTTATAAATATTTAATTAAAGCTGATTACAAAATTACTATTGGCTAATGCTGTCATTTATTTAAAAACTGTATATATATATATATATATATATATATATATATATATCTTAGATATAATTATGTATAAATAAGTGTAAGTATTAAATATTGGCCTAATATTGTGTGCACTCATTGAACAGAATGTGCCACATGGTGATGTTGCTCTCCACTTGCTCTTAAATTACAAATGTTGCTCCCACCCCAAAAAAGGTTGGACAGCCCTGTTGTAGAGACAGCAAAAACAGAGACTATAAGAGATGCAGGAACAGCAACAGCGATGGCTGAATGCCTTGCAAGCTGTCAAAGCTTGGAGGATCTGGTACAGGTCCAGCAGATCAACAAAACACAAACAACTTAAAAGACATTAAACACCAGCCTGGTGGCGCTGAGGGCTGAGGCGCTGGTGCCTTACCTTACACCATGCTGGTGACCCGGATTCAGAAACGGACTCGGGATGCTGGGGGTTGGCAATGGAGGAGAGGATTGAGCATCTGTAGGGACTGCTCTCCTTTCCTGGGGTGGGAAGCTGGGTTGCATCACTCTTCAGTGGCCCCTGGTGGAGACCGGGAGCACTGCATGAGTGCTGACACAGGGGGATGTACCAGAAAAATGGAAAAATCATCCCAGATTGGCCAGAATGATGGAAGCTGATCTGCTGGCACCAATGAAGAACTCCTGAGGAGTCTGACTGCCTCAGCAGCACCCTGGGGCCGGGAGGAAAGAGTGTGCTGGCTTCCCCCCACCAGTGCCTTCCCCCTCAGAGGAGGGTGACCCACTCTGCGAAGGGTTACGCCGAGCTACCCCAGGGTTGGCTGCAATCTGAGGTAGGGGGGTCCGAGGGAGGACAGTAGGGGATGTCTGTTATCGTGGCTGCCCGAAGGAAATGGCAGATCTGGGGCACGTAGGAGGGGATAAAGAAATGATGCAAAAAAAAAAAAAAAAAGACATTAAACTTACAAAGCTGTTACCCTCGGATGATATTGAAGCATATCTGACAACTTTTGACAGAGTTACCAGAGCCTGCCAATGGGCAGTGAGGCTGGTACCATATCTGACAGGTAAAGCCCAACTTGTCTACAGCATTATAGACACTGTACAGTTAGAAAACTATGCTCTTGTGAAAAGAGAAATCCTCAAAATATATGACATCTCAGGAGAGACCTACAGGCAGATTCCAGTCCCTGAAATACCACTCAGTCAACAATCATCCCACTTCACAAAAGTTGTAGGTAGGAGGGGGTGGGAAATTATAGGCCTGTCAGATTGACATCTGTAGTAGGGAAATTGATGGAAACACTATTAAAAGAAAGACTTATGGAACACCTGGAATCCAGCGGACTGCGGTACCTGAGGCAGCATGACTGTACAGATGGGAGGTCGTGCCAAATAAATCTGATGGATTTTTTTTGACTGGGTAACCAAGCTGTTGGATCAAGGAGGAGCAGAGGACATGGCTTCCCAGGATTTCAGCAAGGCCTTTGACACGGTTCCACATAATAATAATAAACATAAACGTTGTGTCCATGTACATGAATGCATGGGCCCCTGAAGATTTTAAAGATACCCTTGGAATCTCTAGCAACCCCTTGTCAGTCGAACAGAGCCATCGCTCAGGGCAATAAGGGGACAGAAGCTCTTTCAGGTAGTCTGGGCTGAGTCTATGTAGGGCTTTATATGTCAGTAATCCGACATTTAAGGTGATCTGTCACTGAATCGGCAGCCAGTGCAGTTTGCACAGCACCGGCATGATGTGACATGACCAGGAAGTCCCCGTCAGCAACCGGGCTGCAGCGTTCTGCACCAACTGCAGGCGGTGGATATCAGCCCCTGGTAGCCCTAAGTAAAGAGAGTTGTAGTAATCAGGGTGTGAGGTCACAAAGGCGTGGATCAGCATGGGAAGGTCACCGAATTGAACAAGGTGCTTGATACTAGCGATGTTCCTCAGATGGTAAAAGGATGACTTGACGACTGCCGACACCTGGGATTGCAGTGTCAGCCCATCATCAAGCATCACCCCTAGGTCCCACACCCGTTCAGAGGAAAGGAGCTGGGAGCCCCCAAGAAAAAGCCCTGTAGGCTGACCAGCCCCCAACCCCCCCATCCGGTGACCCAGATCCACAACCATCTCCTCAGTCTTTCCCGAGTTCAACTTTAGCCAGCTGGAATTCATCCAGTCCTGGATTTCATCGAGGCAGTCATTAAATACCGAGAGTGCACTATCCTGGTTAGGTGCAAAAGACAGGTAGAGCTGGGTATCATCAGCATAGCAGTGAAAACTCAGCCCAAACCATCTTACAATGCCTCTGAGGGGCAACATATACACTGCAAACAGCATGGGGGGCAGCACTGAGCCCTGAGGGTCCCCCCACATGACAGAGAGAGAGAGGGTCAGAAGAATAAATCCCAGACACCACCCTCTGAGTTCTGCCAGTGAGGAAAGATTTAAACCACCTAAGGATAGTACTAGTCAGGCCACAGATGAACCTCAGGTGCTCAGGCGGCACCCCATGATCCACGGTGTCAAAGGCTGATGAGAGATCAAGGAGCACCAGAATGGAATGGCTTTTCTGATCTCTCACCATAAGGAGATCATTGAGCACCCGAACCAGCGCAGTCTCAGTACTGTGCCTCTTTCAAAAACCGATTGGAGAGGTTCATAGATGTGATGAATGGTCAAGTGGTTCTCCAGCTATACAGACACAGCTTTCTCAATCACCTTCCCCCCAAAGGGGAGGTTCAAGATTGGTCTATAGTTAGCAAGAGAGCCTGGGTCCAGTGAAGCTTTCTTCAGGAGGGGTGTCACCACCGCCTCCTTCAGGGAGCTAGGAAACTCACCTGAATCAAGGGAGCACCAGACTATCTGTGCCAGGACTGGGCCAATGATGTCACAACAACCCATAATCAGGGAAGTTGGGCTTGGATCCAAACTACAGCATGTAGGGTGCATACCCTAGACAATCCGTATAACATCTGCAAGCTCTGGCCGGTCAAAGGTACTCCAGGAAAAATGAGGGACAGTGACCGAGCACTGATCAACAGCATCCCCCATAGAGTGTGTTGATCGGATCTCTGTCCTGATGTCTGCCATCTTATCCACAAAGAACCAAGCAAGCTCATCACACTCCAACTATGAAAAAACTCTTTGAGACTGCAGACAGGTTGGGTTGCGCAGTCTGTCTACAGTTTGAAAGAGCTGAGCCAGTCGGTTCTGAGCAGCAGCAATCTCCCCGGACAGGAAAGGAACTCTGCCTTCTTACAGGAGATTGTTGATTGGTAGACTTGGTAATGTTCTAACAATCTAAGATGGTTGGCCTCCAGGGTGGATTTCTGCCAACAGCACTCTAACCTTCATCCTAGTTGCCTCAGCTCCCTGAAGGTCCCATCAAACCAAGGGGACCGAGGGCGAAGGGAGAGAGGATGAACATGGACAGGAGCGACAGAATCCAGAGCTGAGGTAATGACCTTATTATAGGCCAGAACCAAAGCCTCTGGATTCCCGCTAGCCACAGGAAATTCCAATAGGTCAAGTACTGTCGCTAGGCCTTCAGGGCTCGCATCCCGTAAAGGGTGGTATCTGACCATCTCCACAGGGGTAGGCCTACAAAGGGGGGGCACAAAAATTGAACCCCACATAGGAGGCTGGTAAACAAGTTGGGTAGCATGGTGGTGAGCAATAAGGTGGGCACATGGGTATGAAACTGGTTAGGGGAATAGGAGGCAGAGGGTGGTGGTGAATAGAGTTCACTCTGAGGAGGGGAGAGTGACAAATGGGGAATCATAGGGATCAGTTCTGGGGCCAGTCCTCTTTAATGTTTTCATTAGCGACATAGCGGAGGAACTGGAAGGGAAGGTCTGTGTCTTTGCAGATGACACCATGATCTGCAGCAAAGTGGACACTCTGGTGGGGGAGCAAAGGATGGAAAGAGATTTAAAAGGACTAGAGAGAGGATGGCCAGATGTTTGGCAACTAAGGTTTAGTGCAAAAAAGTTCAAAATAATGCACCTCGGTCACAGAAACCTGAGGGTGCAGTACAAAATAGGACAAGAGATACTAGCCATGACCAAGAAGGAAAAGGACCTGGAGGTAATCATATCAGATGACCTGAAGGTGGCCAGACAATTCAACAAAGCGATCAGGAGAACTAGTGTGGTGCTGGGTTGTATAGGTGGGGATAGTACCAGCAGGGAAGAGAGAAGTGGTGTTGCCACTATATAGGTTTTTGGCGAGACCTCACCTAGAGTACGTTGTCCAGTTTTGGAGACCACATCTCAGGAAAGACATAGACAGGGTGGAGGCCATCCAAAGGAGGGTTGGTGGTACAGAGACTATGTCAAAATTCCTATGGGGAGAGGCTAGAATTAAACGTACACCCTGGAGGAGAGGGATATGATTGAGATCTTTAAATACCTCACAGGGGTGAATAAGGTACAAGTGGGAGGTATTTTTCAGAGGAAAGAGTGCTCTAGAACCAGGGGTCATGATATGAAGCTGGAGGGAGGTAGGTTCAGGAGAGATGTGAGGAAATTCTTCTTCACAGAAAGGGTGGTGGATGCCTGGAACAGTCTTCCAGTGGAGGTAGTGGGGCCAAAAACAGTGGTGGGATTCAAAAAAGCCTGGGACAAGCACAAGGGAGTCATAAGGGATAGTTAAGGTGTAAAAGAGAAAATGTCATAGACCTGGAAGGGTCTACAGCATAAGCAACACAACAGAAAAGGGCAGACTTGCCGTCAGTTTCTATGTTTCTATCCTCAAGAAGCCTTCACCTGGCTCAGAGAAGTCCTCATTAAATAGCTCCAACAGGAGGGCAAAACAGTCCCACAGATCATAGACATATTTGCAATAGAGCAGTTCATCAACATCCTTCCTACATACGTGCAACTTTGGGTAAAAGAATATGGACCAGAAAGTGGGGGAAAGGCTATTTCTAGGACGTGGATATGGTGTACTAGCTACACTTCTGGCAGTACCCTTTCCCTTTAAGATTCTGGCCGGAAGGTCTTCAAGTTGGCCCCTCCCACCCACCCGGTGGTAACTCCTTCGGCACTATCCCCTGTGACATCAGATCTTCCTTTCTGCTGGAAGAAGAGGGATCCCTCCTTATCACTTTGCATTTAGTAGGTCCTTTGCTTCCAAATAAATCAAAACGATATATCTTCAAGTTGCTTTTCGAATTAGTTTGAAAGTCTCTTCGGCATGGATGACTCAAAGTCAGTGCCCGGTTTTAAAAAATGCAACTGCAGGCAGAAGTTGTCCCAGACAGACCTGCACACCTCTTGCATCTACTGTCTAGGCCACAATCACAATCGCCAGGCTTGTGGCCTTTGTCACACTTTGCATCCTAGTACTTTTGAGGACTGGCACGCCCGACTCCTTCTCAGGCACCCAGATGAATGGGACCCTCCCGTTCGATGGATAGATGCCCATCGGGCAGTCTCCATGGCTGTGATTTAGAGCAACTTTAATTTCAAGAGGCGCGGCTCAGCCGCAGAGCATGCCTCTTCAGCTCTGGCTTTGGTGCCACTTTTTTTGGCACCACCTTTACAGGGGTGTTTAGGGATTTGTGCCAATCCCTTCCCACTGTTGGGCAGGGTTCCTCTAAGGGCACAAAATCCTCTAGATCATCTTAAAAGAAGACTAAGATAAAGTCTTGTCAATGATTGTGTGATCACGAGCACCCCCATGCCTCCTGATCTGGTCCCTAACCCTCAGGATCCTGTTTCCTAAAAGGAGTCTTGGCTTTTGCTGGCTCCTTCTCTTTCCCTCCATCAGGTTCCCCAGCAGTCGAGATCGAGATCCCGTAGCCCTGGGTCGAGTAGCCCTCACCGACATTGGTGCTTCTGCTCTCAGCACTTGGGCAAGTGGAGCCACCACTATTCTTCCTCTTCTTCCTCTTTGGGTGAGGAGAGGCTCCAATGCAAAATGTGCCAGCACTATGAAGAGCTAATGTGACAGCAGCTCATGCTGTCTGGGGTTAAGCTGATTCCAGACCCCACCCCAGGTCTTCCATGGCTCCCACCACAGAGGCCCCAGCCTGCTCAGGCTCAGTTGGTTCTGGCTCAGCTTGTTCCTGCTTCTCCACCAATCAGGGTGGAGCCGCCTCCTGAACAGCCGAAGGGTGGTTCCTCTCCTAAGGATGACCATACTAACTCTCAATATACCCCACAGGGTCAGTGGAGTTTCAGGTGGTCAATCACTTTTCGCAACCGGAATCTGAAGACTCTTCCTGCACTCTAATCCAGTGGACATGGAATCAGGGGAGGATTTGTCTATGGATTGCAATCCCACTTTCTTTGGGGCCTTGCTCTGTTTGATTTCAGAATCAATCGGGATTCAGATCGAGCCCATTCAGAAATGAGCCAAGTTTCCCTAGACCGAAATTCTCAACAGAAGTGACTTCCCTGGGGTTAACTTCCCAGTCACCAAGGCCATTCTTGGCCCCTCTCTCAAGCTTTGGCAGCACCCTGCCTCCTGCCCAGCACCGTCAACTAATACAGTCTGAAAATATGTGGTCCCTGTCACAAATTTGCTCAACTGGTCAGTCCTCTACTCCCAAAGTGCCAACCTCTGAGCGTATGATTTGTGGACAGTGAACAGTACAAGATAACCCTCTTGTCTGTTTTGTGGGTTTGAGTCACCTTAGTCTCAAGTTCTGGAGGGATTCAAACTGATAACCTCTTGTTAGCGTACCCAATTATCAGGTTCAGATAATTCTGTGTTCGGGGGGCCAGATATCTTTGCCTACAGGCATCTGACCAGGTCTACAAAATGAACCCTTAGAACTCTATGCAAGACCTTAGAGAACTCTACCCATTTCCCAGTTTGGAATAACAATAAGCCCATACACAGAGTTAACTATAACCTTTAAAAGCTTCACTTAAATAAAAAGAAATTTCAAGGCAAACCAGGCAGTTTCCGTTTTTAAATATATATCTTTACTTTAAAACAGATAAAAAATAGGAAACAGTTAAATACAGAACAAAATATCCCCAAAACATACAAGTCATTAAACAAAACAGGTTTAAATGTGCAACCTAAATCTCCTATCCACAGAATACTTATCTCCTAACAGTGATTGATGTTGCTTCTTCACAGTCAGATAATATGAAAGTGTGTCTGTCAAGGTATTCTCAGTATGTTAAAAACAGTCCTGAGCCTGCCTTCTCGCTGAGGTCACCAAACTCCACCTTGGTGTAACAAATCTATATTTTATAACACCAAGATTGCCTACTAAGGTATTTAAAAAAATTAGAGATGACATAATGAATTTCCTCTTTATGTAACTAGTCAAAACCAGTCTGTGATCTGCTTTCCCCTACACATCAAAAGTCTCTTTGATATAAGTCACTGTATATTCAAAGCAAAAGTGTATTTGATTCCTTAATTCCATCTGGGCCTTGGTTATCTACACATCAAAGGTCTCTTTGATGAAATGAGCTGGTTTCCTGGGAGGTTATTCATAACACTGACCAGTGTCCCTTTTCTCAGGACATCTAGTGCAGATCAAAGGATTTCCCTGAGGATGTCTCGAATGGCTAATTTTATTTCCTGGGATCAAAGCAAATTGACAAGATAATTGCACCCCAGATATCTGCAGTTTAACAATGTCCTGTCCTTTGAACTTATCCTTGGCTGGTTTGAAGTGTCAATTTTCA
The DNA here is from genome assembly GCA_016271365.2 of Neoceratodus forsteri. Lineage (NCBI taxonomy): Eukaryota > Metazoa > Chordata > Ceratodontiformes > Ceratodontidae > Neoceratodus > Neoceratodus forsteri. Next base: position 1,098,135,332 of record CM057458.1, on the reverse strand, counting down.
GCAGCCAGCATTTTCTTTTGCCACAGTCCATCATACATTAATTTATAGAAGCCATATGAGGAGAGACTAAAGGAGCTTAACATGTATACCCTTGAGGAAAGAAGGGAGAGGGGGGACATGATAGAAACTTTTAAGTACCTCAGTGGAATCAACAAAGTCCAAGAGGGTAGCATCTTTCAGAAAAAGAGACTTGCAAGAACAAGGGGACACAATTTAAAGATAGAAGGAGGGCGATTCAGGGGCAATGTGAGGAAGTATTATTTCACGGAGAGGGTAGTGGATGCATGGAACAGCCTTCCTGAGGAGGTTGTGGGGTCTAAAACTGTGGGAGAATTCAAGAATGCATGGGACAGACATAAGGCAATTCTTGTGGGGGGTAGGAAGAAATAGGCTGTTGGTTAACTAGGATCTGTGGCCTATCCTGTAGGTAGGGAAATGGGCAGACTAGATGGGCCTAGCGGTCCTTATCTGCCATCAAAGTCTATGTTTCTACGTTTCTATGTTATATTTACAACAAAAAATTATACAGGGTTCAGACCCAGCTGTCCAGGTGTGACAGTCCCTATGGGTTCCCTGTCGCGTTTCACCAAACATCCCTCGGCTGAGGGTTTGGTAGCCGACTCAGTGTTTCGGCGTACTGGCAATGTCAGGGATGTGGACAAATCTCCTGACAAAGAATCCAAGAAATTGGATCATATGGCCAAAAAGGTCTATTCGGCCTCTCCTGTTAACCTTTGGCAAGTGAGTTCAGCCCTTTTGATGGCCCATTTCGCTCCCGCCTTACTCGGCCCTCTCGATGAGGCGCCTTATCAGCTCCCAGCTAACTTACAGACCACGGTTAATCAAGGCCGGGACCAGGGAAGAGCAGTGGCTAAACAGCAGCTCCAGACAGCCATGGATATCAGTGACTCCTGTGCCTGGTATGTGGCTGCTGTGGTGGCCATGTGCTGCAGGGCTTGGCGACAGATTTCTATCTTTATCGCAGGCACCCAGCACAAGTTGCTAGATATCCTCTTCTTGGGCACAAACTTGCTCAGGATGGGGATGGAAGGACACCTCAATTGGATTGAGAAGTCCAGCACCACCCTGGACTCTGTCACCTCTACCCAGAGGGATCCCAAGGGCTCCAAGCTACAGAAAAAGAAGCCCTTTCTGCCCCTGCAACCAAGCTGTCCCAGCCCCTAGCTGGGCAACAGACCTAGGCTTGGTGTCCTTGACCAAAGTAGGTTGCTTCAGTCATCCACAAACCAGGCAGTTGAGGTCCCGCTGCTTCCTCGGCTGGTCCATCCTCCACCTCCAAGCCTGCCGAGTGATGGGCTGGGGGGTGCCTCCCCTATGCCTGTCCTGTATCCCTTGGGTCCTCCTGTAGGGGGTTGGCTCCACCACTACCTCTCCACCTGGTCCTCTGTCACCATGAACAGGTTGGTCCTTAAAGTGGTCGGTTAGGGTCTGTCTCTAGAGTTTGAGACTTGCCCACTTTGCTAAGCTCATGCCCCATGGGAGGACATGGTGTCTGACAGACATGCTGTCAGTCCTTTGGGAAGACATTGCCCAGCTCCTTTGGAAGGAGGTAGTGGCTCAAGTCCTGGACCTTCCAGTAAGTCCAGAGTTTGTTTCCAGGTACTTCCTGGTCCCAAAGCAAATGGGAGCTTGCACCCCATCTTAGATATGCACAACCTGAAAAAATTCCTTCAGTTATGCACCTTCAGGATGGTCACTCTGTCTCAGCTCATACCATCCCTGGAGCAGAACATGTGGTTCTGCTGTCTAGATCTTCAGGATGCATTCTTCCACGTTCTCATCCATCTGTCCCACCACTGGTTCCTTCATTCTGAGCAGAGGGGATTCTCTACAAGTTCCAGGCCATGCTCTTTGACCTCTCCTCAGCTCTCAAGGTCATCACCAAGTGCATTGCAGTGCTGGCAGCCTACCTGCGACATCGAGGGGTCTGAGTGTATCCCTACCTGTATGACTGACTGATAGCAAGCCCCCCAGGGAAGAGGTGGAGCAGTCCAGGGATCTGGCCCTCCAGACCTGCTTGTCCCTTGGCCTCCTAGTGAACAAGGCCAAGTTGGAGCTCATACCTTGGCAAGTGATACGCTCCATCGGGGTGGATCTCAACTCTTGCAGAGCCAGGGCTCGACTACCGGCAGACCAGGTGAAGGTTCTGTCCTTCTTTGCTTGATCATTTTGGGTTGGGCAGATACACCCTACTCAGGAATTCCTGTGTCTCCTGGGATTCATGGTGGCATGCACCAGTGTGGTCTGTTGAGCCCAGTGGAGAATGCACTCTCTACACTGGGATTTCATCCGCCGATGGTCTCAGCACAAGGGCCACTTCGACCAGCCGGTCAGTGTAACTCAGCTGATGTGAGACGCTCTCCATTGGCTGTTAGTTCTGGAATATCTGCAGGATGGAATCCCATTTGTCTGCCCAGGGCCAACAGCCACCATCATGGCCGATGCCTCCCTGATGGGCTAGGGTGCCCACCTGGGGGAGCACAGAGTCCATGGACTCTGGACCCTGGAAGAGTCCCGATGCCATATCAACCTGCTGGAGCTTTGGGCAGTTCATTTGGCACTGACAGTCTTTGCTCCACACATTCGGAGTCAAGTCATTCAGGTCCAGACGGACAAAACCTCGGCCATGTACTACCTCAACAAACAGGGCAGGACACACTCCTTGTCCTATGCAGGGAAGCTCTCTGCATCTGGACCCCCATGCTCAGCCTGAACGCTGATCTCTTGGTCATCCATGTGGTCAGTGTGTCCAGTCAGCTGGTGGATGCCCTCAGCCAGTGAGTGAGGCGTCTAATGAGTGGTCTCTCCATCAGGAGGTAGTGCACAATCTGTTCTCCTGGTGGGGCACCCCCTGGTGGATCTGTTTACCTCCAGGGAGAATGCAAATCTGAGGCTGTACTGCACCCACCTCCCTCAGCAGAGAACGCTGCAGGGGAATGCCTTCTTGAGGCCCTGGATCCCGGGCCTCATGTATGCCTTCCTTCCTTTTCCACTGATCCACAAAGTGCTGCTCAAAACCAGGAGGGACAAGGCACAGATGATCCTGTGGGCTCCGGACTGGCCCCGACAGTTCTGGTACCCCGATCTCCTCAGCCTCAGCTGCGGGCTTCCGTGGCATCTTTGTCTATGCCTGGACCTGCTGTCATGCAGTTGGGAAGGGATTCCATCTGGACCTTCAGTTCCTGCACCCGACAGCCTGGTTCTTGAGTGGCTAGAGTTCCAGGCTTTGGGTCTCTCTGAAGATGTCCTCACCATGGTTGCGGCTTGTCAGAAGGTGACAACCTGGAAATGCTATGCCTTCAAAAGGAAGAGGTTCTCCATTTAGTGCCAGGCAAGTGGCTCAACCCCTTGGCTTGCCTAGTGGCTTGCATTCTCTATTACCTTTGGTCCATCTCTCAGTCGGGCCTTCGGTTGACGACATTTAAGGTGCACCTGGCAGCCATCTCAGCATACTGGGAATGAGCTGGTATGCCATCAGTGGCACAGGAGAAGGTGGCCTGATGCTTTTCTAAAGGTCTTGATGACATTTCCCCTCCAGCGTGTGAACCACCACCTTGGGACTTATTGCTGGTGTTGCCAGAGCTCATGGGCAAGCCACTCGAACCAATGCCCAGGTGTGAAATGTCTCACCTGTCATGGAAGACTGCCTTCTTGGTGGTTATCATGTCCACCAGAAGGATCAGTGAGCCCCAGGCACTCTTGGTGGAGTCTCCTTATTTGTTTTTCCACAGGGACAAGACTGTCCTAAAGCCGAACCCGAAGTTCCTCCCAAAGGTTTTGTCTGAGTTCCACCTCAACCAGGTGATGAATCTCTCAGTGTTCTTCACCAACCACATCTCTGAGGCTGAGCACCGGCTCCATACTTTGGACCTGTGGTGAGCGTGTGCTTATTATAAGGAGCGCATGACTGGAGTTCGGGGAGAGGTTCGCCAGCTATTTGTCACCTATGCTGAAGCCGTACTTGACAGACTGGCAGCTAAGAGGAGAATTGGCAGGCAGATTATATCCTGCATTGACCTCTGCTATAGGTTAGCTGGTAGGGAGCCTCCCATAGGGCTGAGGGCTCATTCCACCTGCTATACCACAGCCTTGGTGGCTGCTTCCTGGGATATTTCTATCCAGGAAATCTGCAGGGCTGCTACCTGGAAGTCAGCACACACCTTCATCTCCCATTACATTGACCTCGAGTTACTCTGGGATGCTGGTTTTGGGGCCTCAGTTCTCCAATCTCTGTTCCCTAAATAGGGGGCGTGTGCCTTGCCCCTACCTTCTGGAGAACAGATTGGAGTCTGCCAAAAGAGTGGACAGTACACCATATCAACATCCCTAGAAAAACAGGTTACTCACCTGTAACAGTAGATCTTCTATGGACTGGACTCTTGCAGTAAGTCATTACTTATGGGAGTATCCACCAGGCGGTGCTGTCACATGGCAGCTTCTTCCAGCAGTTTTCCGTGGGGGCCGCCCACATGACATCACTTCCTGTGGATGTGTATAAAAGTGGGTGGCCCCCAGTACCCTTTGGTCATTTTCCTGCTGGCTTCAGCTCACACACTCAGCTCTCCTGACCTCCTGAGTTACAGTCTTTGACTCGTACTTGAACCGATTTTCTACCTTTGGATCCGGGACCTGGGACTTGCTCACAGTACCCCCAGACTTCCATAATAGGCTTGTGACCCACTTACAGTACCCCTTCTGCTCCCAGAGTCGGGCTCTCTTGCTGGGTCAGGGTCTTCTTTGGGGCCTAGCCCAATTTTTTTTCTTTTACAACAGGCCCAGTGTTCCATTAGAGCTCTTGGTACACTTGCTGCTCCCTAGCCCAGGCACTCTTACTGGGTCTGGGGATTTACTAGGGCTGCTGTTAACAGCCCAGCCTGATTTTACTTCTCTCTGCTGGGCCTGTGGAACACTCCCAGACCCTGGCTCTTCTACTTCCGGGACCCGGGCCTGTGCACCACTTGCTGCACCCCTGGCTCCTGCCTCTGGTCCTGGGTATGTATACTACTCCCAGGCCCTGGCTCTTCTACTTCCACTAGGATGGGTCTCTGCTGCTCACAGTGCCCCCGGCCCTCCTTGCTCACAGCACCTCTGCTGCTCCCTGGCCCAGGCAGTCTTGCTGGGCCTTGGGACTTGCTTATGCTGATCATCCAGCCAGGCTGGAATGGACCTTGGGGGGGCCACCTTAAAGGCTCTTCAGTCAAGAACACTCATTCCAGGTATAGGAGGGAGCAGGGTTCACACCCCTCACACTCCCTCCATCTTATTCCATTGACGGTGGCTCCTCCATCATCAATGGAGCCTTCCTTGTCATCGGGGCTGCTCCCCCCATCGACTGAGCCTGCTGGGCTTGTTTATCTTTGACAGCCTTGTCCCATCAATGGAGCTTGTTTCTGAAGTCTCCCATCAAAGGGCTGCGTTGCCCCATCAACGGGACGTTCCTCATCGATGGAGATGCTTCCCCCATCGACGACACATGTTCTTTGCTCTCCCTTGTCGATGGGAGCTCTTCTTCCATCAACAGCACATAATTCAGCTGTTCTCTTGTCAATGGAGGCTTATTCTCCATCCAAGGGACACTCCTCATTGACGGGGAGGCCTCTCCGGCCAATGGCACAGCGTGTTTTGCATGCCTCATCGATGGGACGGCTTCCACTGTCGATGGAGAGGCTTGTTTCTGGTCTCTTGTTGAAGAGGCTGATTCCACCATCAATGGAGGAGCCACTCCTTCTTCCCTCCTTGACAGGGATGCTTCCCTTGGTGATGAGGGCCTCCAACCCCTGGACATCGTCTGCTCGGGGCTTTGCTCCCATGCCCACCCGCTCATCCTGGCACCTTGTTTTGCCGTCCTTGGGGGTCTCCCCACGTTGTCTATTTTGCACCCTTTGGACGTGACTTCCCCCCACTCCCATTTCTGTGGACTCCCTTTATGGAGATTCTGGGATGGGGGATCCTTTCATGGTGGTCGTTCCTGGCGGGGACCTCTCGGACCAAGGGAACCTTGGTTCCCCCTTCCGCATTCTCCTTTTTGGAGGCCACCCCGCCTGAACACCCTGCTCCCTCCTCACTCCTGGTTCCTTCCTTCATGGAGCTCATGCTGTGGATCCAGCATGCTTTTGGCTCCCCTGCTGCGGATCAGGACTCCTTTCATTGGGACATGACTGCCTACTTCAGCGTTCCTGAGGAGCCTGCCATGGTTGTCCTGCCTTTGCTTCCTGCGTATTTTCACACCCTGTCTCATTTTTGGTCCCGCTCAGCTTGCCCCTCGTGGTCCTGATCAGCTCAGCCACTGTCTACCATGCCTTCCCTTTCCTGTCACCTGCTTCATGTGTGCTTCAATGCGATTGATGCATCGGTCCGCCTCTCAGCCTTCAGCTTCATCCTCCGGCGCTTCGCATGGCCGTGGGTTTCGGGTTTGCCACCCGGCATCCAGCTGTCAGTCACCGATACTCCCTTTTTCTGGGAACCTGCTATTTGGACCTGGTGCTCAGTCCATCCAAGATTCCCTTCAGGCTTCGGGGCATACTCTCTGGTCTTGTCAGGACCTCTATCATGCACTCGGGTCCCACCCCTGTGCCCCCACGGGTGCGCCACCTCCTGCCCAGCTCCCTTACTGGGCTGCCTCTTGGAACCGTGGTAGGGCCTCCAGGGGGCAGCTCAGTCTGCCCCTCTGTGGCATCCCCATCCCTCACTTGGGGCAGGACCCACTTCTGTGCCTTAACCCACTTTTCAGGTATCCCCGCCTCCTCTTACAGGCCTTGGAGGCTCCCAGGGATCTCTTTACCTTTCTTTGAGGTTTTCTTCTGGACTGTATGCTTCACTCCTCCATGTGGATCTGATTGGAACTCCTGCCACTCTCCCTGCTAGAGCCCTTCAGTTGTTCCTTCCTATGACCATCCGGGATGTTTTTTCCCTGGTGCTCCTTTTTCTACTATCTGATCTACTCTCCTTGTCTATTTATTGACTTTGACTTTATGCCAGGGCCTGTTGACCTCTACCTCTTCAGGATGAATCACTGTGCCTGGCCACCTACAGTTCTGTCTACATCATGCCTCCTGCATGCTGTCCTCACCCACCTTTGTGTCTTTCTGCCTGAGTGGGTGTGGTTTGAGTGGACATTTCTCCTAGTTTCATGCCAAATGTCTTTGCCTAACCATTGGCCTATCTGCCTGCATGGAAGAGGTTTGAGTTGGACATTTCTCATGGTTTCATGCTAAATGTCTTCACCTAACCATTGGCCTATCTGCCTATATGGAAGAGATTTGAGTTGGACATTTCTGTTACTTATCAAACATTTAGTCCTTTCCTCACCCTGGCCTATCTGCCTCTCGGGGTGCAGTTGCAGTAGCCATTTTATTGTGCTTTTACATCTTTGACTTTCCCTTTCCTCCCATTTGGATTTTACTGCTTGGTAATCTCCCATAAGTAATGACTTACTGCAAGAGACAGTCCTCCGAAGATATACTGTTACGGTAAGTTCTTACGTAACTGTACTTTCTAGGAGTGGTATATAGTGTGCATGAGTGGCACACTGTATCTTGCTTCCAGCAGGTAAGATCTGATGTCATGTGGTGATGCCAAGGGAGTTACCATCAGATTGGAGGGAGTAACTAGCTTGAAGACCTTCCAGCCAGAGTCTTACAAAGAAAGGATACTGCCAGAAGTGTGGATGTACACCATATACCACTCCTAGAACTAATGTTACAGGTGAGTAACCTGTTTTCCTTTGACTGAGAACTGTCAGATAGCCAGATAATGCAGCAGCAGAATAACAGCCAAGTAGTGGTGAGATGAGTCCCTCTTTTTCCCAGTTGAACTCCAGGTCAGATAAAACCTGTGATTAGGGTAACAAATCTGCACTTAAAGACTTTATTAGCTGCAACTCTAATGAGTTAGGCCATATTGCAAGAAACTGCCATAAAAATAAGGAGGGTAACACTGGAGCAAATTTGGCCTTAGCAAATCAGGGCAAGTATTTAAAGGGAAAGTCCTATCAACCTATTTTCTGTATACCTGTGTAGTTAGTAGGCATGAATGATTCCCTCTCTTGCTACCCTCTAATTTCATCCTAGTTTAAATATAAATGAAATTGCTTCACTCTGTTTTGCCTTGCGATGAAAATTTGTTTATCTCCATTGCAAGAGTCATGACCTCACTCATGCAAGGGCATCGTGGGAGTTGATGATGTGTACCTGCACAAGCCAGCAGAAGTTACACTCTCATTTAGTTCTATTACATGTCTTTTGAAGTCCTTGTATTCTCTAAAAGCATTGTCTTCTTACTTGATACACTAAACTATAGAAAACAGGGCACTTACTATGCCTTGAAAAGTTTCAGGGTCAGCTTAAGTCAAGAACATAGGGACTGCAGAGGACAACAGCACTGACTAATACAGTATGATTATTGCAGACTTTAGTACTAAAAGGTCATAAAATTCCAAGATGCCTTACATGAGTCAGGTCATGACCTTTGCAATGGAGTCAAGCAGGTTTTCATCCCAAACTTATACCTTCATTAACATTTAAAGGTGATAGGAAACAGTCTTTACACCTCTTGATGCCCTCCAGTTGTTATTTTATTGTCTACCCGGTATTCTAATATGTTTTTGACATTTTTGGTAAATCTAATTTTGCTGCCTTTTTAACAACCTTGAGTCCCTCTCTCCTCAGCAGTTGCTGCTGTCCCTTTTCATATTGCCTGGATATTTTATGACATCAATAGCACCATTCCAGGCCTATCAGATGAATAGCATGGAATGGGAGTTATTGATGTCATAGAATGTCTTAGAAATATGAATATAAAGAGCAGTAGCTGGTGAGGAGAGTGGAACTCGTGGATCTCAAAGCACCCCAAAGCTAGATTATTTATTTATCAAAAAAATCATCAAAGCATATCAGAATACATAAATGGCATGGAAAGGAAGATGGAAGGGCAGTTAGCTATGTAAAAATCATTTCCTATAGCTTTTAAATCCCGAAGAAATTATAAGGGTGCAGTAGAGGCAGTCATTTTTCATGCCTACAGACTACACAGGTAAACAGAATAAAAGGCTAAGGGGACCTTCCCGTTAACAGACGTCAAGGTGAGAGATAAGACTGTGAAGGGATTTACAGATCAGGGAAGCTGACACACCCTGGTGCATGCTGAAGTTCTTAGCAAACACTGCAAAAGGACCGGGTGCCGGGGTCTTATGCATCCATGGAGGCACTCAATACTATCCCACCACCAAAGTGACTCTGAGCATTGTTGGGATGTTGTAACAAATGAAAGTCGGGGTAGTACCTAAGCTATCTGTATGAGTGATTATTGAAAATGACTTTCCAGGATTTGCTAAGTTATTCACAGAGTAAACCCTGCTGTTATAGCAGCTGTGATAAGAGCATGGGCAAAGAAAATATCAGGTGTTGGGGACTTTTTTCCTTTTGGAAACTTTGATTCAGAGTTGATTAAGCCCAGTTTCAAGATCCAGAGGTCCAGAAAAGAAAGAAGATGCTGAAAAAACAGTGGTGACAAAAGACTGATGGACATAAGGGGTTGATATATGAAAATGCTGAAACTAAACTGATTCTGATTTTGTATCTCAGCAAACTAACAATGTTCTTCTCCAGAGTTATTTTAAGCAGCTTAGGGTGAAACAAAAACAGGGTAAACCAATGTTTAAAAAAATGTAATGGGCTACTGTACAGAGTTTGGGTTAATCCTCAGACTCGGGAACAGATAGAACAATTGGTCATACCAAAGAAGTATAGAACCACATTGTTACAGATAGCACATGATAGTCCTATGGCTGGTCTCTTGGGGAGGGACCACACCCTTGCCAGATTGTTATATAGATGTTACTGGCCTGGGATTCATGAGAATGTTGCTACCTATTTCAGTTTTCGTGTTGAATGTCAGAAAGTAGCCACAGTGACTAAGAAAAAGATAAGGTGCCCCTGGCGCCCCTACCCTTGATAGGTGTGCCATTTGAGAGAATAGCAGTGGATGTGTTTTATCCCCTTAGACAAAAGTAAAAAGTGCACTCGATTAATTTTGGTGGTATGTGACTATGCTAGAGACAATTCCAATGCATATGGTCACAGTCCCAAAAGTGTCAGTAGAGCTTGCCAACATTTTCAGCAGGGTGAGCTTACCTAAAGAGAGTATTACTGATCAGGGTAGTAATTCTGGTGGTGCATTGCTAAAGGAGCTATACCAACTACTAGGTATCACTGCCATAAGAATCTCCCCTTAACCCCCTCGGACAGATGGTCTTGTTGAGCATTTTAATCAAACCCAAAAATGCATGTTAAAAAGGTTTGTGAAAGTTGAAGGGAAAGATTGGGACCAATATGTATCTTATCTGCTTTTTGCTTACAGAGAAGTGTCACAAGCTTCAACAGGTTTTTAACCCTTTAGAAATGTTGTATGGTAGACAACATAGAGGGCCACTGGATGTAATAAAAGAAACATGAGATGATAACTCCACTTGGAAAGAATCTACTACATCTTATGTATGCACCGAGAAAGAACCTGGCTTTGGTTTTCTAGCCATCTGCATGCTCGCTCCCAAGCTATCTGTTTTCACAAGGTCTTCTCCTCCGCTGCTCCCATCACTGCGGGCATCCCCAGGGGTCCATACTTGGGCCACTGCTCTTATCTGTTTTCATTAATAATCTGCCCTCCATCTCCTCTCGCTGTTGTATCCTAGTATATGCTGATGATCTGGTCCTCTACGTCTCTTCCAGCTCAGTATCCGAGATCAACTCACTCCTCTCCTCGGACCTTCACCTCACCCAAAAAAGTCTCTTTTCCAATCATCTGGTCCTTAATGTGGCCAAAATGCAGGCCATGCTTTTTGGTTCTCATAGGAAATGTTCCCCCTCTACTGCCTCACTACACATTACCTGTTTTGATGGGTCCCCCATCCACATAACCCAAGGCCCCTAGAATTCTGCGGCAGCAGAATTTTGCGCAGAACTTGCAATCTAACGCAGAACTTCTGCTGTGCCGCAGAATTCACTCTTCTTGGTGATTGTTTATTAATATTGCGGTTTATCCATAGAATCTGGTTCCCTTCCCTCTCTTTTTATATCCAAAACCCACCTATATGCTCAGAATGTGATGTATCATTGCTATAACATCATACATTAACTAACGAAATGGCTGCATTCTGCAACAGAAATGAACAGTCACTTATCCACCACAACTCCCACTGCCAGAGATGGTGGCACAGCACATCATGCATGATGATATTTGCTCAACCTGCACTACAGCCTAATACAATTTTCAGTCTTACATTATTGCGCTAGGGCCAACTTAAACAAAACCTTGTCAATAGCACAGACTTGTTAAGGCCATACCTCACTTTGTACTAACCTATTTGTACCTTTAAGGTATAGAGATGCCATCTGAAATGAATAACTGGTAAAATAAATTTAACTGTCATGTTTAAGAAAAATAAAGTAATTATGCCCAGAAAAGTGGAATATAATAATGTGTAGACCTGTTGAAAGACTAGACCTGTTAAACAATTGCACTGTATGCATTTTTGCCAGGGTTATTGATTACATATTGTCATTGGTTGATAGAATCACCTAAAAGTCATGGAGAAATGTTGTGTGCAGGGACAGCTGTTGGGCCAGAGGGTAACATGCTGTGTTTCAATGCTGGCAACTCAGGTTCAGAGATTAGCTCTGGTAGCTGGCTGGGCAGCACAAGGATTGGTGGAACACATCTCTGCTCAGAGCCTGGGAAGGTGTGTTGCAGTGTTCTGTCACATGGTGGACACATTGTGATGAGCTGGAGAGCTCTATCTCACAATTGTTTCACATGCATGTCATGGCCTGATAGTGTTACGCAGTGTGTCAGGGTAAGCAAGTTGACATGAAAAATGAGTTTTGCAATAACTCCTCTATTCCATTTCCAATGGGACCTGTATGAATGAGGATGCAAGTTCATGGAAATAAATATATATATATATACACACGCACACACACACACACACACACACACACACACACACACACAGAGTATCTCTGTCTGTCTCACCACACGCATGCACACACACACACACACATTTGTATGTATGTTACAGATTGCATATAAATATATAAGTGATACAAAGTGGGAACCTTATGAGTGGTGTAGAAAGCACATACTAATATGTAAGCGATAGACAGTGGAATCCTCATTAGTGGGATAGATAGCATGCATATAGAAATACCTTATTTATCACATAAGATCCCCTCTGCATATGTCATTCATGCAACAGGCTAGGACATTAAGGGAAAGACATTTGTTTTGCTTTTTTAGGCATAAAATTATTTTTATAAGTCTGTTATTTTTTGAACTAGTGTTACTGTGCTTTCCACCATCCTGATTGCTATAACCACTGCCATGAAAGTGAAGTCAGGATGACAAGCTGACACTGTGATGTGGTACTTTGTTAGTGCCGCAGAACTTCTGCAGAAATTATAAACCACCGCCGCAGAAGTTCTGCAGCAAATGGTAGTCTTGCCGCAGAACTTGGTTCCACTGTGCTGCAGAAAAGTAGGGGCCCTGACATAACCCCATCTTTCAAATACCTTGGGATTACAATTGACCCAGCCCTTGACTTCCATCTATGTGTTAATGCCATTTGTAAATCTATCAATGCTAAATTGGGCCTAGCCTACCATGTTTGACACCCCCTCACCCCCTCAGCTAGGGTCTCAGTGGCCCAAGGTCTCCTGCTACCCAGACTCTGCTATGCTCTGCCCATCTTTGGACAGAGCCAAGTGGACATTCTTCAAAAGTGGGATGTCGCATACAATAATATTTGCAGATTCGCTCTGTCTACCTCTTGCCTTACCCACTGTTGCTCTTTATACGTGAACCTAAGATGGCTCTCCCCATCACCTAAGCATATATTTGCCCTTGGTTACCTAGTTGACAACATTATCAGATCTTCCCAGCCTGCCTTCCTTGCTGGGATACTCACCCCCATGGCCCAACCTCATCAACTTTGGTCCACTGCCTCGGTCCTACTCCCTGTGCTCCCCTGCCTCACTAAATTGGGGGAACATTCCTTTGACCACTTTGTGCCCAAACTCTGGAAATCCCTTCTGTACACCTCAGGTGTACCAAATCGTGTGCTGCATTCAAATGAGCTCTGTTCGCCCACCTCACCGGCCTGGATGTCTGTACATGTTAACTTTCTCCCTTACTCCTTCAATTACCTGCAGACTTTATTTTCCTTCTAGCACTTATTTAACCTTGCTTGACACCTTGACCAATGCTCGCCACTGGTCTTTCTCCTGTCTGAAAGCTTCTTTTACTTGCTACTATTTTTTGGCTGTTTGCTCCTGATTCCTGCACTTACTTTCCAGGTCATGTTTTGTCATATGGATTGTTGCTAAGCTTAGTGTCCTAATTACTATTGTACTTGCTCCATTGTACCTGAGACTCCATTATATTTCATTTTGACGTCATCCTTGTAGTTGATCATCCGATTTGTATTTGTTTTGTTCTCTCACGGGTCGTGCCTGAAGATGGGCAGGTCCTGCATAGTGCACCTACCCAGTTACCAAAAGCAAATAAATAAATAAATATGTTGAAATTGCTCACAGCAATTGGGAAGAAACCCAAAAATGGCAGAAGATGTATTATGACCATGGGGTAAAAGAAAAGTTTTTGATCAAGGTGAAAAGGTCTTGTTACTGTTACCCACTACAGAAAACAAACTGTTAATGAAGTGGCAAGGGCCTTATAATGTAGTTAAACATACTGGCACAGTTAACTGTGAGATAGATACCCCTGATATGAAAGATCCTAAGATATGCCATGCTAACCTCCTGAAGAAATGGGTTGAAAAAAACACCAAAGGTTGCTTTGTTACTGTTACCAGAAACTGATAAAGATATTGATATAGCTGATATCAGACTGTACCAAACTGTAATTTATGATGCTGCAACAGGAGTGTTTCCTTATCCACAGAAATCTGAAACTTGGTAAAGAAATTTTAAAGTACTTTTACCACAGTGCCAGGCTGAGCAAAGGGGGACGAGCACATAATAATGACAGAGAATGCTTGCCCTGTCAGACAAAAGATATACAGATTACCAGAGCAGTTAAGGGCAGACATAGTTAAGGAAATACAAAAAATGAAAGAGTTGGGTATCATAGAAAAATTGAGAAGTGCTTGGTCATCACCAGTGGTGACTGTAAATAAAAAAGAAGGGGGTGCAAGAATCTGCCTTGATTTTAGGAGACTTAATTAAGTGTCCATATTTGACAGCTATCCTATGTCCAGATAGATGATCTGCTGGACAGATGGGGAAGTGCCAAGTACATTAGTACCTTTGCTCTCACCAAAGGTTACTGGCAAATTCCCCTAGCTAAAGAATCCAGAGACAAAACTGCATTTTCTACTCCAGTTGGATTCTATATCAGTTCACCACCATACCGTTTGGTTTACGTGGTACTCTCGTTACATTCCAGTAGTACATGCATGCACTTCTAGCCCCTCACCCTGGTTATTGTGCTGCTTACCTGGATGATGTCATAGTCTACAGTCCAGACCAAAAAAGCCACCTGAAATACATATGAGCAGTTATCCAATCTATCAAAAATGTAGGTCTGACCATTGATACTACCGAGTATGCATTAGGTATGCAGGAAAACAGATATTTGGGTTATATTTTGGGAAATGGAGAAGTAAAGCCAGCGATTTCCATGACATAAGTTGTAGTTAACAGTCCTGTGCCTAAAACATATAGACAGGCAATTTTTAATTATATTTTATTCATTTTCAAGGATGAAACATAACATAACTCACAATTAGGGATTAAAGTAAATATATCCATTCTGAAACACCATACATGATACATTGATATCTCCTAATTAAGTCCATGTTGAGGAAGATGTTGAAAGTCAATTCCCTAGATTGTAAATGTCCTATTCGTGCCATGAAACTGTAGCCCAAGAGTGCATGGCCAATAACTAAAAAGTTCCAATGTTCCAGTGGTTGTCTAGACTTGCTCACCCCTAAATAGGGGCAGGGTGCCATGCATTTCACTAAAATAATATCAAGTTCTCTAAACAGTAAACACAGAACTGCCATAATAGTGTTCATATCAACACATTTCTAAACCCATTCTAAAGCGTAATACTGGAGCACTGTTACACCCCCTATAAAATATTAAACATTCCATATGGGTGGTTTAATAATTTGGCCCAGCTGATCAAGGTGCATTTATTAGTGCAATTGAACAAGTATGCTATGAGGTCCTCCAAGAGCACAAGAGTAAAAAAAAACAAATACCATAGTTGTAAATTTATTTATTTAAAATTTGGTAACTGGGAAAGGCACCACTGAGCTGAGACTCATTTCCAGGTGTGACCCGGGGACAGGGTAAAGAGGAATATACAGAAATCTGAAACATTTAGCAACATGAATCACAATTACAAGACCCATTAAATAAATGGACAACAGATGGTACAGTAATACAAGGTTGAACAAGAATAGACATACTTATAAACAAATCTGCAAAAACAGCTTCAAAAAACTACAATTGGGTGTAAGACAGAAGGTAACAACAAGCATTGGAGCTTCCTGACTAACTACAACTGGGAGCAGATATACACATCTCAACCATTTGGGGCAAATACAGGAGCAGATATACACAGCCCAACCATTGAAGGGGGTGAACTATGAAGTCTGACTACAGAAGGGGGAGGGCAACTGCTTGGATAGCGGGGGGGGGCATTAGGAGCCTAATGAGCACTGGGGAGGGAGAAGCAGTCTGAGGAATCTTTTGAGGGAGAATGAGGAGGAGGATAGGAGAAGATCTGAGGAGAAAATGTTCCAGAGTAGTGGGGAAACGATAGGAGAAGGCAGATTGGCTGGCTGCAGAATGGGGGTGAGGGATAGAAAAGGTATGTGAGTCTCTGTGGTGAAGGAAGTAATTTATGGTGGTTGCTTGAGAAAGGTGGGAGGAAAGGTAGGTGGGAAGTGTTTCAAACCAGAACTTAGCAACAAGGGCAGCACAGTGAACCATCCTCCTGTGTGATAATGGTGCAACAGAGAAAGAGGAGTAGAGGAGACAGTGGTGTGTAAGGAGAGGAGAAGCAGTAGCAAAATGGTAAAAAGAGTTCAGAAGTGTGTCAAGCCTGGAGAGAGAAGTGACTGAAGTAGTACCATAGACCACACTGGCATAATCAAAAACAGGTAGTATCATTTTGGCTACCAACTCTTGATGGGTATGGAGGGAGAGACTATCTTTGTGAGAATAGAGGACTGCCAGCTTGGGACGCAGTTTGTACAGATGGCGTCCACATGGGTAGAGACGTCCAGATGGCTATCCAGCCAGACACCTAGATATTTAAAAGCTGTAAAATTCTCTAGGGTGTATCCATCTAAAGTAGTGAAGACGGGGAGACTGGAGGGTGGCCAGTTTCTGTCTTGAGCCAAAAGTCATGGCCATTGTTTTTTTAGTATTAAGTTTCAGATGGTTTGTCTGGAACCATTTCTGCACTCTGTTAAAATCTTGCTGGAGGGGAGATTGCATGCTATTGGGAGAGGGCCCAAAGGTGAAGGTAATGGTATGTTCTGCATACATATGCATATTGGAGGAGTTGCAGACTGAGGGGAGGTCATTTATAAATAAGGAGAAAAGGATGGGGCCAAGGATGGAGCCTTGAGTGACACCAGTAAGGCTAGGAAGAGAGGAGAAGATTCCTGCCTATTGTGTAGATATGAGCAGATATGTGATAGAAGATGGGACCTTATCTTGTGGACATCAGTAGACCCACACACACAAACGCTATAGTCTTACACAGAATAGTTCATTCACCCCAGTCAAGAGCTGTTCAAAAAAAGTGCATAAAACTTACTGCAACAGAAACTTTATCCCTGCAAAAGGGAACAGTTATACTGGATCAAGCCCAATTCACATTACAACATAAACTGGATAATTATTCCATTTTGTATGAGAATTATTTCAAAAACTGCTCACTTGACAGAGTAAAGGAAGGGCTGAATTAAGTTCATCAGAGGCAATCACCTTTCCTCCAGATTGCCAGTTTCTGCTGCTTGGTCTCTCTCATGCCTATGCTGTGTCTGTTTTAGCTCTGCTGCCCATTTCCCGGCATCTGAAGGGTGTGTAAAATATAAATTTTATCCTGATAGATGATGTGGTGTTTCAGAAGGAATAGCAGCGCATGGGGAACTTTCAGTTCTCAGAGCACCACTCAAACCCCATCAGATTTCGTTTTCCTTTTGGTGAGTAGCATATGAGATATCTGAGAATGCATCAAAAAGTAAAGGATGATGCCTCCTCACCAACTGAAGTAGCCTATCTAGGGTTGCCATAGAATCAAGCACAGCCAGGACTGCACGAGGTTGATCACCTTCTTGCCTGTCACGAAAGTGCAGACAGTAAGCTTCAATATGGGCCATTCTTGTAACTCTGGAGTGCTCTTTAAATTGCTTTCTTTCTTTTAGAAGTAAAGTTAGGTGGTCACTTTCTGCTCCCTCAGGTACACCCAGTAAGTGTACATTCATAGAACAAATCTGGTTCTCTAATAATTCCAATCAGTTGTTTGATAGTTTAGGGTCTTTGAAATATTGAGCTTAAGCGGCACTGTACGTCTTTGATTGTCTATTCACAACTTCCATTTTGGTTTTAAGTGTATCCATTGAGGTTTCAACAGTGGACATATGGGAGACAGGAGTCAGATTTATTATTCATCACTGTGACTGATGCAAAGAGGTGCTGCATTTTACTACCTAGGGACGGTAGTGTTTCTTCCCACCCTAGGTCTGCTGCTCCATCATGTGGTGTCAATCTGGTGATGGGCCCAGCTGCTCCAGACATTTGCTGCTGTTTTCTGTTTTCTTCTGTCTGTTGTGCCACTTTTGGATTGCCCATTTTGTGTAGTAAACCTTCCTCCTGCAGTAGATGCAGAACATTCCAATATAACAGTTAAAATAAAACATTGCAGTTTAGTTGCTGCTTGATGTGGAGCTCTAACTTCAGACCTCTTTCATGCTCAGGCTCCACAGTTTCCCCCCTCATTGTCAGGTCATTTTTAGGTTTGGCTGGTTATTACCTGATATTTATTCCCAGCTTTACCCAGTTAGCTATTCCCCCATTGAACTCACCAAACAAGTGGTACCTGAAAAATGTGAAATGGTCCCTAGGGTGTGATAAGGCTTTTTGGGCCATCAAGGCTGCATTTTGTTCAGCCCCTGTCCAAACTTAAGGAAACAATTTCTGTTACAGACACATGCATCAGAGATCAGCCTGCATGCAGTCCTCAGTTTGAATATAAATGGGAAGGAGTATCCCATCCTGTATATCAGTAGGAAACAGCACGACAAAGGGAAAAAGTACTCTACTACTGAAAATGAATGCCTTGCTGTGAAATGGGCAGTGGAATCCCATAAGTTTCATTTGCTAGGAGCTGACTTTGTACTTATAACTGATCACAGTCCTCTGTGTTGACTTAATCAAATGAAAGATAAAATCCCAGAATTACAAGGTGTTACCTGGCACTACAGCCATTTAAATTCAAAGTAATGCACAAATTCGGAAAAGAGAATGTCAGTGCTGATTTTCTGTCAAGATATGGTTCAGGAATTGAGAATTCAGAAGGTTGAAAAAATATGTGGGTGCAGCTGAATTGTTTGCTGTAAGACCCTGTCCCATTTGTTATGCAGAGGCAGTTAAAAGCAAGGATCTGTTTTGTTCTGTACTATTCTGTCACTTGCCTAATTGCACAAATTTTTCTTGTGACACCTAAGAATTGGACACTTCAATGGCCCCACAGTTTTTTCCCTTTTATCTCCTTTCTTCATTTGTTGTTTCTGTTCTTTCTTTCTTCACTTGCTTCTCTAGGGTTAAAAACTATGGGCTAGTTTTCAGATGCCGGGAAATGCCACAAGCCCCTGGTGTGTCGACCATATGGTGCACCGGGCTTGCTGCATTCTCAAGGTGCAGATTGCATTTTCAAACACTAATGCCAAATGCCACAAGTTAGACCAGCTTTCCCCTGGTCTAACTTTGCACCACTTGGAGACACTTTTATGGGTCTTGCACCACATCTGTGGCA
Organism: Neoceratodus forsteri; assembly: GCA_016271365.2. NCBI lineage: Eukaryota > Metazoa > Chordata > Ceratodontiformes > Ceratodontidae > Neoceratodus > Neoceratodus forsteri. The sequence continues at coordinate 1,098,116,240 of CM057458.1, read as the reverse complement.
CAAGGTTCTGTAAAGTGTGGAAAGTGTCACAGATCTGTTGTTGCGATGGGGTATGGTGCACTGCCAAAACCTAAGTGTGTTAGTGCAGGGCTTGGTGCAAGCCCTGCGCCATTCTTTGTAAATCAAGCCCAATATATGAATCTTTATGTGAAACTGGGATCCCTTAATTTGCAAATGTATATAATTATATTGTTGAAATGATTACAGAAAGCTGTTTGGGTTTCTTAAAAAAAATGATCCGTAATACAGGGTTGACCTTGAAAAATCTTTTGACTTTCACAGGCTTGTTGACAGAGTTGTCATCAGGAATTCACTCTGGACAGGATCTTTTTATTGGTTGCACCAGTTAAGGAGACTAATGTACTCTTCAGGCTGGTCACAGGAAGGGCAATGACAATATCATGTTATATTTTGTGAAAAACAGGTGATGTAACCTGCAAGATCAGGATGCAGAGTTTAATTGCCAGGAAAAGGCATCTTATAAAAAGGAGAACAATGACTGGCCCAGTGGTGCAGAGGGCTGAGGTGCCTTAAGTGCCTTACCTCTCCCATGCCAATGACCTGAGTTTGGGAACAAACTCAGGACATTGGGGGCAGTTGGGGGTGGGCTGGGAGAGGACTATGTGGACACTTGGCAGCTCTTCTCTCCTAGAGTAGGGAGACAAGTTGTTCCAGCTGTTGGCTGCCACCAAGTGGAGGCTCGATGGTAATGTCAGCCAAATGGGCTAGCACTAGACTGGATGGGTGAAACGGGGTTGCCAGTTCTGGTGTGCTCATGTGACCATGTTGTTGAAGCCCTTGGGAGATGAGGGGACAAAACTGGGAAAAACATGTCTCCCTTCACCATAAGTGTCGGCCCTCAGGACTCCCAGGTCCTGTACCATGTGGATCTGGCTGGGGGAGAGGCAGATGGGACTGGGGTCCCGAGCCAGGGCTCAAAGGCAGGAGTAGGTGGCAATGGGTGGGCAAACAGCTGAATAAAACAAAATAAAAAGTAGAGTAGTGTTTTGTTTAGAGACAGAGAGAGCTGGAGATTTTAAAGGGACTCTCAGATGAAGGACTGTCAGTTGATTTTCCTTTTTTTTTTTGGTACTGTCTTTAAAGCAGCAGTACTAGATATAAAAAATTGGATATTTTGCAACAGTTTGTTTCCTGTGCTCTGTTGAGCACTTACCTGGTAATCTTTCTTGTTTTGGCTGTATTATCACCCTATAATTTGTTTCATTTTTGTTTACATTTCTCCCACCTGCCATGTTGAATTGGGACCCTCTGCTACCAACCGCGCATGTGCATGACTCGCAGTACTACACAGGGACAGCAGGAATGTGCAGCAGAAGGTCACATGGAAGTAAACAAAAGATGTGATGCAATGTAAGGGGGAGCTCAGCTGCAAATTAGGCAGCAGCCATATTTACTGTGGATCCACAACAATGGAAATACATTTTAAATATCTAAAAAACTAAAGAGCACTAGAAAAAAATATGTACAGATATGGAAACCAGAACTACAGTAGTAATCACGCAAATATTGCCCTAGTACGCATAATCGTCATGTCATTGCGGTAACAAAATACATGTTATTCAGTGGTACCATGCTTGCAAGACCGGCTAGTATACTGTGCTACTGGCAACATTTCTCTACGATTGCCACTCTATGGCAGCACGTCCAGCTAAAATCAGAATTTTGATAATCATGTCCTGATTATCTAGTACTGCTACTTTAAGAGCAGCTGTCCTGTACAATTTAATTATTTTTTTTATTTTGTTATTGATAATAAAAAAATGCTACTTGCAAATTTTATAACTTCTCCTGTTCTGTCTATACTTCCTGACTTATGCCTCTATGACAGGCGCTTAGAAAAATCTGACTTCAGCTGGGGAGGGAGAGCTAACACTTTTTCAGAGCAATTCAGTTAACTTTCACAAGCAGTTGCAGTGGTGTAATTAGATTATTTATTTATGTATTTATTTATTTAATTAGTTAGTTTTTGTTTACCGGGTAGGTGCCATAGCCACAGAAGTGACTATTTTCAGACACAACCCGGGAGGTTACAAACAATAGGCAGTAAACAATACACAGGTGAAGTATACAGAGATTCTACGACATTTGGAAGCATCAATTGAGAGATCACAGAAATGTATAGAAACAGTTACATCATGACATACATACACAAGTAATGAAGAGAGAGAGAGAGAGGGGGGATTCATACCATCAATGTTAATTAGAGTAATTCACAACAATAATAGTAAACAATAAAACAATAATAAGTGCATTTAATAATAATGGCCAAGTTCATTGCGAGCATAGGTCTATGGAGGATAGCAAGTAGCCTGGGGGGTTAAAGCAAGTGCATTTAGAACGATTGACAAGGAAGTGTAATGCTTTTTAAATGCAGCATGGTTAGGTGCAGAGCAGACTTCTAGTGGAAGGGAATTCTAACAGTTTGTGGCAAAGCTTGAGAAAGCTGAAGTTCCTTTCAGGGTTCTACATCTAGGGGTGCACAGAAACAAGAGTTCATTTGAGCAAAGGCTATAGGAGGAGGACTGAGCCACTAGCATAGAGGCAAGAGAGGTGGGTAGGTTGGATCTTAATATATTGTCAAGTAGAATCCCCAGGGCAAGTAGTCAGTGGACAGATCGGGAGGGCCAGTTTAAGTCAGCATATAGCAAGCAATGGTGCTTTAGTCTTGGGGAGGCAGAGGCATAGTGGCAGATACTATTGTAAGTGGTGTCCCAAATGCTGAGAGTGTTTTTAGGAACATTTATGTAGGTCACTGTCCCATATGCCAGGGATGGGATTAAGATGCCCCTGGCTATGGCCAGCCTAGCTGAGGGGGTGAGCACATGACTGGTTCTATAGGCTATGCCAAGCTTTGAATTTACTGACTTGCAGGTTGCCAGGATGTGTTTCTCAAAGTTAAGGGTTTCATCAAGCAGGATACCTAGGTACTTGAAGGAGGTAACCAACATAAGGGATGAGCCATCAGCACAAGATACATTGTATAAGTTGTGGTTGCAGTTAAGTTTAGCAGAAGATCCAACTAGCATGCTGTGTGTTTTACTGATGTTAAGGACAAGCCTATGCATGCGGATCCAGTCTTGCACAGTAGTGAAAGCAGATGTGAGACGACAATTTATTGCTTGTAAACTTGGATTGTGGGCTGTTAGCTGTAATGCAGAGTCTAATTCATGGGACTAGGATCCTTGACTACAGGTCAGCATTTATTTCATTGATTGAAACAAACGAAATTCCCAAATCAAGTTAGTACTTATGTTAACAAATATCCATCATGCCTATACTTCCTAAAATAAGCGCAACAATAAATAGTCACCATGAGAATCTAAAATGTTTTAATAGGAGGTGCTTTCTCATTGGGTAATATTTGGTGGATAAGATCTACATGGTCTGTATACTGTGAGCGGTGTTTGAATACAGTACACTTGTCCTCCCTGTATTAAATGAATAGATAAATCAGTGAGTGGCTACAGGGTTCATGTCTGAATTTCCTGAGAGCAGCAAATAGAGCAGTGGTACTTTTAGTTAGGACCAGGTGTTTCACAGGAGTTTGAACACAGCTGGTGTCTGCTACTTGGTAAACAGTGTAAGTTCCTGTCAATTGAATCAGTTCAGGTAAGGTAACACACTAGTTGATTACACAGTACTTCTAGACAGGACCAGGCATTCTCATGGGTAGCTTTAACACAGCTGGTGCTTGCAACTTGGAAAATAATCCAATTGCCTGCTGATTGAATCCATTTAGAAAGGTAAAATGCTACTCGATTACTCAAGTACTTCTAGTAAGGACATGATCGGGTGTTCTCACAGGCAGCTTTGACACAGCTGGTGCCTGCGACTGGAAAATAATCTAATTGCCCATTGATTGAATTCATTTAGGGAGACAACATACTACTCGATTGCACAGTATGATATAAAATAAGGCAGTGGGTTTTCTCCATAAATTGAGAAGCACGTCTGATATCACTGCAGCCAGACGCCAGGAGCACTAAAATTAATATCAAGGTACAGAAGAAGCCGCTTAATTGGGACGGCTGGATGGTGGCCCTTTTGTCTCGAATAAGTGGATGTCCTGATTATCAGGGGTACATGCTTTACTTGGAAAACTGCAACTGCTATTGTTTCCACTCGATGTAGTAAATTGATACAATACTGTACCCTGTACTGTATATACATAATCCCCTTCTGTGTACTGTGTTATATTCTGTTTTCTATGTTATTTGATACCTTGGTACATTAAAATATCCCTTCTCTACTGAACAGTTTATGGTATGAGCCATCAATCAGTCCACACTAGCAAATTTACTTCTTACTTTTGACATATTGCTGAACACAAGCAAGTGACGCAGTGGTTTCAACCAGTTGGTATGAGTCATCAGGCAGCGAAAAAAAACAGAGAGTTTTGCTTTTTACACTGACCTGAACAGGCCAGTGTCAGTACAAGCTAACAGTTTACTTTTCAATTACGGAGCCGAAGGGTGGGGGGGGGTGAGTGAGGCCTGAGTGAGAACAGCACAGTGAGTGAATGGGCTAGTAAAATGGCAGAAAATGGCACACAGAAGGCTGGATGAGATACAGATTAGCAGGTACTGTAATTATCAGCCAATTAATGTGGTCAGTGGCAGACTGAAAGAACTGGATCATCCCAAATATCCATCATTCCCGATCCCCCTTTAAATGGAGCCTATGACCACTGAAATGAATGGCCACATATTCGGTTCTTGGTGGGTCATCCTGATTAAGTGGCTTCTACTGTATTGCAGTAGGACTTATAGGATAAAAAATTGATTTGCGCCTCTCAAAGGAGGCACTGCTTGCATTATAGCTTCAGGACTGAACCTACTTGTTTAAAAAATAGGAAGGGCAGGTTAGGTAGAACATTTCCCCCCACCCCCCTTCTGCTTCCCAACAATTGCACTAAAATTGTTACACCCTTAAGTAATAGTATTTAAAGGATAGATTAGTAATTGTTCCCCTCAAAGGAGACCCCTGCTTGTATTCTACAAACAGGAGTTAACACTATTGTTTGTTAATCTATAGTAAGGGTAGATTACACGGAACCTTCCATCCTCCGCCCCCTACTCCTCAGTATTTGCATTGAAATTGATGCACATGTAAACATCGGTTATAGCATTTTGGTAGCTAAATCTTGACACTAGTTTCGTAATAGCCTAATTTGTACACATTGTTATTACTTATAGTAAGGGTAGATTGCACGGAACCTTCGCCCCTTCACTGTCCACTCCTCGGAATTTACTTTGGAATTGATAACACCTGTAAACATCAGTTATAACACTGCGATAGCTAAATCTTGACACCAGTTCCACAATAGCCTTAACTGAACACAAGAAACATTTGAGCTGAGATTAGCAGCGGATTCAGGAGTGGTAAAGCTTGCCAGTGGGGAACTGGGGATTAAATGCGTCACATATGACAAATTTAGCACTGAACCTAGTTCAGACTTCCCGGCATTCACGTGCAAACAAGGTCAGAAAATCAGAGAGCTTAAATTAGAAATAAACAAATTGAAAATAGAAATCATTACCCTGAAAAATGACAGACTTATTAAATGAAGCGGAACATAATAGACTAGAAATTACAGATGACTCAAGTCTCATCAATGAACATAATATGTTGGAAAAACAAAGTAGAAGAAGAGACAGAGAATTAGACAGTGGGCATGAGGAAACACGGTGTGAAGAGAGAAGCAAGAATAGAATTTAAAAGGGCAGATGGGCTATGATTTTTAAGTTTCTGTTATCTAATACATTCCAGCCACTTGTTAATATCTCAGAAAATTAGTCTACAAGCACAGACCCTGTAATGGAAGACAATGAAGTACACCTAAACAACTACCTGTATATGTACTTGGAGACTGTATCATTAAGTACACAAATAGATACACTGCCAGAGGAAACAAAGAAAACACAAGAAGAAGTTGCTTTCCAGGAGCTATGATTAAAGATATCAAAAAAATGTTACCAAATGTAATAAAACAACAAAAAAGTACTCCAACTGTTGTCCTGCATGTGGAAACAAATAATATTATAACATGGGCACATAGGTTTCTATAAGTTGATTGGTTAACAGTCATCAGGTGACCATTCATTAAGTTCTGTTAACTGAACAGTATGTGTTTGTGGAAAACAGTCTGCAGCGTATGAAGCCAGACAGCCGCACTTGTTATTTCACAGGATTTTCATTCCACAGTAGCAGCCATTTAATCATCTCACTAAGCGACGATCCCACAGTTTCCGCTGTAAGCACATTGTGCAGTGGAAATGCTGTAGTGATGTCAGAGAAACACATCCCAGTGCCTTTTTGCAGGGAAGTGCATAATCTGCCTCCTACCCACCCACCCAGTGGACACAGTACTATCGGGCGCTATGTGAAAAAGTACAAGTGAAGCTGTGACAGTAAAGCATGTCCTTCCTGGGTAAATGTACAGGAAGTTAAAGTGCCAGAATGTCCTGGTGTGTCGCACTGAGGTACATGCCGCACAGAGACAAAAGAGCTATACACAGTGTTGAGTGCTCCCTCCCTGATCACAACCCCATCGGCTACAGTGGCAGATCCTTTCCTCATGTACTGCTACTCTCAGTAGCTGTGTCATATGCTCTGTGCAGTTGCCAGTAACGGGATACCTCCAAGCCACTGTAAGATCAGGTCTGGTCGCTGCTTCCATTCCATTCAGTAATCCTTCGAGGTACCACAGCATCAGAGAGAGACACAGTGAGTGAGTGATTGAACCGACAATTCTTTGTCTGTGTCTTGATAATTAGTTCTCTCTGTGTCTGATGTGCGATAATGTGGCCGTTGACCTGTTCACCCTATCAGTTGCTGTGTTGAGCTCGCTGTCTGCACGGCGACAGTGCCTGGTTCACTGGAATCAGACCACAGAGGAAAATACTCATGAAAGAATGCATGAAAGTCAAAAGTAAGTAGGTGCAAGCAGTACAGAACTCCTAAAACAGTACCTATAAGTTGCACTACATACAAACACAGGCACAGTGTGGCACAGATAGACATACAGACAGAACAGAAATGCATGTGTGTAAAACCAGACTGTAGTGTTAAGTAAAACTATACCAATATGCAGTGTGGACACAGAATAACAATATACAAATCTACAACCCTGTGTACTTTTGTCATAACAATAAGAAGCTGCACTGCTGCTTGATTTTCTTATGTGTGCCTGTTTACCATAAACTTGTCTGTGTTGAACTATTTTTACTGTGGCACAACACAGAAAACTGTGGTTCCACAGCCTGAAATAGTGGAAGAACACTAAGTAGTTCCCACGTGTTTTCTATAGTATAAAAACCATTTTTGTCCGTATGTCTCCAAATGTGGCCCATGTTATAAGAGCAATAACCCACTCCAGGGTGTGCAGTTATTGGGGATTAATCAACACCCCGGGTGCTGTGGGGACACTCGGCCTGTGGTCTCATGCCTCACACTGCACCTGGGGTGTTGATTAATCCCCAGTAATCACACACCCTGTAGTGGGTTCTTGCTTACTTATTTCTGATTTCCTAGGATTAGAAAATAATATCTGTATTGGGTTAACAAATTCACTTTCTAAATTTTCATATAACACCCACCAAGCTAGGTATGTCTTACAGTATTCACCTGTTTGACAGACCCTGCGTGCAAGATGATATTTCTTAAAATCAGGAAGGTTTAAACCCCCATTTAGATTTGTAGCATTTAGTTTTCCCAAATTAATCCTAGTTTTTTTATTTTTCCAAAGAACATTTTTAACAAAGTTTATCTAATTTAAGAAACCAGTCTTTCTCCAATCTTAACGGTATAGCTTGAAATAAGTAAAGCAATTTAGGAAGAATACACATTTTTACAGCTTGCACTCTGACCCAAAGTGTCAAAGGAAGATCTATCCAAGAATCCAGGGTACTTTTCAGAGATTGTACAGCTGGCTCATAATTATATTTAAGCAGTTTATTTTTGTCTCTAGCCAAAAAGATGCCCAAATATTTTATTTTCTCCATTTCTCTCTTAAAGGGATACAACCCTAGGTTCTGGGGAGTATCACTAGTGTTAATGGGCATCATGATGGATTTATCCCAGTTTATTTTGTAGCCTAATGTTTGCCCCAAATCCTGGATGATCTCCATAATTTGGGTTAAGTTCTTATCCGGGTTAGTAATATATAGCAAGATGTCATCTGCACATAAAGACATTTTTAGATACTCTTTAGAGTTAAACAGACCTATAAGCTTTGGCAACTTTCTTATTGATTTGTTAGAGGTTCTATAGCCAGTGCAAAAAGCAAGGGCGACAATGGGCAACTTTGCCTAGTTCCTCTAAATAGCTTAATTTTTTGGGAAATATCTTGATTAGTGATTTAGTGGTAGGAAATGCATATAAAGCTTTAATCCAGGTGATAAAATGGGTCCCGAGGTTTGCTTTCTCTAAGATCTTAAAGAGGTAGTTCCATTCCACCCTGTTGAAGGCCTTTTCCACATCCAAAAATAGAATCACAGCTTCCTTTGTGTGCTCATCAGTTCCAGGATTAATTAAAGCACTGAGGGCATTCCTAATATTATTATGGCCCTTCTGCCCTTCAAAAACCCAGTTTGGTCTTTATGAATGATTTTAAGAACTATACTTTCTAGTCTTTTTGCAAGGATTTTAGCCAGTATCTTATTGTTAGCATTAAGGAGAGAGATTGGGTGGTATGACCCAGGGAGAAGTGATTTTTTCCCCTCTTTAGGGAACAACACCACCAAAGCCTCTAAGGAAGATAAGAGTGTAGGACCACTCAAAATAAATGAATTAAATAAATTTGTCAATAGAGGTGTATTCTGGTCTACACAAATGTTATAAATTTCTATGGATAGCCCATCTGGGCTTGGAGCCTTGCCATTACTTTGAGATTGAATGGTTTCTCTAACTTCCCCTTCTGTTATAGAACAGTTAAGTCTGGCCTGTCATTCCTGATCAATTTCTGCAATTTCAATGTTGAGGAAATCTCCAAATTTAAGGAAAGCACCTCTGATTTATATAGTTCTTCATATAATTTTTTTTTAAAATGTTGATTTCTGAAGGGTCTGAAATTTGTATTTCCAGTAATCTATATCCTTTAATAGACCTACTGACTCTCTCTTTTTGTAGGAGATAGGCTAAGACTTTCCTCGATTTATCTGCTTGAGCGTAATATTTAGATCTGATTTTCATTATAACCCTTTCTGTTTTAACATTCAATAATTTATTATATTGCCACTTTAAGTTCTCCCAGTGTCTGAGATCCCTATCTCTCTTTGTATGTAAATAGCTAATTTCCACCCTTTTTATTTCTTTTTCTAATTGAGTCATTTGTGCCAACCTGGATTTATGTTTATTATAAAAGTAATACAAAATTATTTCCCTTAAGTATGCTTTCCATGCATCCCAGAGAATACCTGGTGAGCACCCAGAGGATAAATTATTCTCCATGTAAATTGTTCATTCTTTAATAATGAAATTCAAAAATTCAATGTCCTGCAATAACCATGGAGCCATAGTCCACCTGTTTTGCTTTTTGGATGTCCTACATTGGATTTTCAATGTAAGTGGGGAGTGGTCAGAAATTAAAATCCCTTCATAAGAACTTGCCAAGACTTTATTCACTAGTTCTTGAGACCCAAGTATAAAATTTATTCTAGAGTAAGACTTATGTGAATTTGAGAAAAAAGAGAAATCTCTTGATCACAGGTTCTCCACTCTCTATAAATCTAACAAATTTAATTCTTTCATTTTTTTGGGATAATGCATGTGAGGCCTTCGACAGGATGGAACTGGACCCCTCTCTATCCAAAAGGGGGTCCAAGGTCAAATTAAAGTCACCTCCTATTAAGTATGGATCCGGGAATTTAGATAAGTTAAAAAAAACTCTATAAAAAATCTGAGTCATCTTTGTTGGGACCATATAGACAAGTAACAGTTAGATCTTGATTGTTATAAACTAACCGATAAATCAAGTACCTATCCTCATTATCAGAGAATGATTCCTTAATATTAACATTCATATTCGGAGAAAAAAAAAGAATCGCAACTCTTTTGTATTTTTTCCCTTCTGGGGCAGAGTGCAATCCAGGGCCTTGTCATAGTTTTTTGAGTTTTTCAAATTCTTTTTGGTTAAGGTGGGTTTCCTGTAAAAGGAGACAATTAATATATTTCTTTTTAACAAAGTTCAAGATTTTCTTCTTTTTTATAGGATTGGAGATACCATTGACATTCCATGTCATAATATTTAAGAGATCCGCCATGACCCAAGCTGTTCAGTCACCTCTATGTCACAAAAGCTAATAAGTACCCTCCATACACCTGTGCATAAACTACTCTTTCTGAGGAGCCCATAGTTTTCCAGAGCCCTTAATTCCTGCCTGCCTACATGCACATCAGACCAATTACACTTAGACCTCAAAAAGGAAACTCTATAAGTTATCCCCTTTCTGTTTACCCAGTAATCCCCCCTATTAATTACCCCCTCCCCCTACAGAGGCTAACCTCTCGAAGACCCTGTATCCCCTCATATATACAGATGTCACTACGACTCGTAATCTGAGCTCCCATTCTTAATTTTATAAACTTCCATTATTAAATAGAAATAAGTTAGGAGTCTCTTTACAGAATATCAGATATAAATGTTAGAGTTAGCTTTATTCTGGTGGGCCACGTCCTGTTTCTTTATTATTTTTAGTATTTTTTAGCTTCAGTTCTCTGTTAGAATAATGCTCAGCATCTTCCACCGAGGCAAAAACTTTCCCCACTCCTAAGTATGCTATTTTAAGGGAAGTTGATGTCGGGTGAAAAAAAGGGAATTTGTTTTTCCCACAGGAAATTCTTAATATTTTTAAATGTTGCCCTTTTTTGTTGCACTTGTGGGCCCAAATCAGGGAAAATCAAAATGTTGTTATTGTTAAACGTTAGGACTTTTTCCTCTTAGAAATAGACAGGAGAGCCTCCCTTTCTTGATATTTCAAAAATGTTACATATATTGTTCTGGGATGTTTGAAATTAGGGTTTATAAAGGATGGAGATCTGTGCGCTCTCTGTAGCTCAATTTTCTCCTCGGGGTATCTCCTGTCCAACTTGTTAGCATTTTTTCACAGTAACCCAGTATATCATTTTGTTCAGAGTCCTCCAGAACTCCTAAGATTTTCAGGTTATCCCTTCTTAATCTAAGTTCCAGATTCAGTAATTTTTCTTTAAAACTGGTCATTTGTTCAGAGAGATTTCCAGCCTTCTGCTTAAGGGAGGAAAGCTCATCCTCAAGGCCTGAAAGCCTTTCTTCAAAATGAGACATTCTACCATTTAAATATGTAATTTCTTGTTTAAATTCTCTGATTTCCATATTTAAACCTTCCAGCTTCTCCTCCACTCTTTGAAAACCAGCTTTCATTTGTTGTAAAATGGTGTGGAGTAATGATTTATTGTCTTTCATATTGTCCCTTTCTGCTTGGGTGGGGCAGGCTGAGGCATTGTACTGTCTCCCTTCAAAGCTGTTTCCATCATCCACTCCTCCAGGCTCTGTGGAATTTTCTTGAACTGAGTGGTCCCTGATTTCTAAACCTGTACTTTTCCCATTTTGAGCATTCAAAGCAACTCCCCTCCATGTCCCCTGTTGATTCTTTGTTCTGTATTTTATCCAAGGATGGAATGGGATATGATGGGATATTTGAACTGTTGTGTTCAGCTTCTATTTTAGGTAAATAGGTTTGCTTTGGAAAATTATCAGGGTTATCTTGGTTGGTTACATTGCCCCTTGCCTCCATCTCTAAATGGGGAAGGCTTGATCTTTCTTGTGAGTGAGAAGAAGTAGGATGTACTACTTCTTCAGAATCCTCCCCAGAAATATTTACTCTATAAACCTGATCAAGATTGAGTGAAAATGGAAGTGGACTACTGTTTACTGTCAAAATATTTTACCTGGAGGGGGATCTATCCGGCCCCCCTCCCAGCAGGGGACAATTTATTGACTGTGTCCTGTTTCTCTTTCCTTTAGGTTTCAGATCTGCTTCCAGGAAAAAGGCTCTGATTTCACTTAGGTGTTTAGGCCTAGTAGCTATTCGAAACAGGAACAACAAATCTGTAATTTCCTTTCAAGGGACCAAAAATAGATATAGTTCTTCACAATAGAGCAAAACTGAAGAAAAAAAACAAAACATTTTTGATAGCTCAAAGAAGTATAATCTCAAGGATCCACCTTACATACAGCAATGTGTCACAACACCAGTGTCACGTTGATCAAAGGGAATCCTCCCAGTTCAAAACAGAGTGAGGTACAACCAGCACAACTGAACCTAAGAAAAAGAGGCTACCATGTGTTCAGTAGATTTAGTAAATTTGCCTAAGCCTGTAAACCCCCTTTTTATTTGCCCCCACGACAGTGAGACATCAAGTTAATAGCACAAGGGAAAGAGAAAATTACCAAACCGCAGTTGCAAGTATAGCTTCCACAGCTGAGCGAGCCCAAATCAAAACATCTTTGGCAAGAATGAAGCCAAAAAAGAAGAAAACTCTTCTACCTGAAATCCGCTGAATTCAGAGGATTGAAAGATTACCACCATCATTCTCTAAAGTGGCCAATTGTAGAAAGAAATAGGAATCCTTGCAATTAGTGCTGAGAGCTCTGAGACGCAGTCCTTCACAGTGCCATCTTGACTCCTTCTTCCGCCCTCAGTGGTTCCTCTCCCACTAAGTTGGTTTTCTTTTGAATATAGTTTCTATTTTAGATTGATTTTTTTGGGAGATCTTGGCATGATAATGTGCAGTTATCTAGTAAGTATCTGATTCAACATGCAGGGATTTCTCAAAGAACTGGTAGCCAAAATGCAAAAATGTGGTGATACCAGTGCTCTTCTATGATGTGTACCTCCAAAGTACAGTTCATGATACATATACAGCAGCTGCTATGGTTCATGGTCAGGACAAATTGATAAGTATGCCTCAGTGTGTCCAAGATTACAACAGGCACACATACTGTAGGATATGTGGACAAAACAGATCAGATGTTTGAGCCCTGTGATGCCACTCAAAAACCCATGGCTTGGTACAAGAAATTAGCTGTTCATCTGTTTTAACTGGCTATATACAATGATTTTATTCAGTGTCCCCCTCCCCAAAGCTGCTTAAAAGCCTGAAATTCATTCAGATCAATTCAATTTTCTTACTTAGTTTTCATGCCATCATTTTGACATTTAGAGGGGCTCTTGATCTCATCATTCAGCCAAATTGGGATCAGCCTGACCACTGATGGCAAGGTGACCGCCTCGTCAGTCAGGAATCTACACTTTAAATTTCAACATGCCAGTATGAGCTGAGGTCCCCTGCTTTCTGTCTTTCTTGTGGGGAAACCACTCTCTGGCCTCATGTTTTGTAGTGTGCTCTGGTCCATAAGCGGCTCTCAAGTGACCATTGGGGAGCTCACCAGTTAGGAGAAGACCACACTGCTTTTGTTTGTAATGTAAAGTTAAAGGTTTGGCAACAAATTTAAAGTGTAGTTTCCGGATCGATGAGTGGGTCACCTTGTTAGTGGTGTTCAGGTTGATTATGATTTGGTTAAATCATGAGACCAAGAACCATTCTAATTACTAAAATGATGGGACGAAAACCAAGTAAAAAAATGTAATTCATTTGAATGACTTACAGGCTTTAAGCAGCTTTTGTTGAGGGAGCACTGGCACCATAACTATTTGTTTTTAATTTTGGCCACACACCAGGTGCACCCTGTAAGCATTTAAAAAAAAAATAAGAAGGCTAGCTAAGAAATGTAATAAAATCTTTGTACATCAACCAGGGTTAAGCTTGCTTCAACATTGCATTTTCTGACATTCCCAAGTGCCACAGCATTTAGACTGTACACACAGATTATAGCAATGTATTTGTCTCTTAAAATGTTATGTTCTTAAGGTGATGCTGTGCACATTGGGACCTCACATGGACAAGGAGTCACATCTTTGACCTGGTACACCAGGGCATCATTGCACTGCACCTTTCTGTGAGTCATTAAATTCTACTTCAGAGGATACGGGTGACTTTCAGCTTGTTTATTATTTTGCTCTGAGAGTGTGGCTTTCTGTGTTGCTCCCTTCTATTGATAAGTTATCCTGCACTCATCCTATAGCCTTGGGCACATGGGTTTGTGTCTGTGTACCAGAGGAATCAATGTGCACCCCACATGGTAGGGTAGGCAGAGAATCCATGTGAATTAGTACTGGACATGTTAGCATGGAATACTCTCATCCTTACTTATAAAGCAGAGGGGAAAGACATGATGAATCTAGAGTCCCTTCTGAACTTGAATTACTATATCAGTATGCTATTATGTATGCATTAACTTGTTCTTTGCTTCACTGAAGTTCAAAGCCTGCATGCCAGGTTTCTATTTGACTAATGCTGCAAACATATTTGATGCTGCTGAAGGGTGCACTCTGAAGATTCAAAGAGAAAAGAGGAACTTTTGGTTAGAGAGCTATTCTGCCTGACACCAGAAGCACGGAGAGTGTCCAGCCATGTGTGCAGTCAAAGTTTAATCCAGAAGCCCCTACCATCCAGGGTATAGTAAAAGCCAAGTGCCGCTGTACCAAACATAAAATTCCCGGGGTACATGGTATGCCTGGAAAAGAGCCACCTCATGTGGAGGCACCGTATGCCTGCCAAACCGAACTATTGCAATCTTGGGCCTAGGGACATCCACCCAAAGGACAGACCCTCTAAGCCCCTAAATACAGTATAACTGTTGTGCCAGGGCTTAGCCAAGCCTCATGGGGGGAGGGTACATAAATGGATATTTTTCATATTGCCTATGAAAGGGAATGGAGCACGAGGACCCACAAACCATTTATTTCTTATTTACCACACAGGTTATCTGATGCTTCAGCTGCACTGCTGTCATTTGGATCGAGAGTGATGGCTCTCACAAGTGCATCTCCCATTCTGGCAACCCCCATTAGTGTTGCAGTGTTTTGGATGTCATCGCCCCTGATTGGGTGCTGCCCCTGTTGTTTCTCTATGCTCTCTGAGTAATCAAACATGTATACATTCACCAGGAGTCTTGCTCGAGTACAACGCCCTTGGCAGATTTGTGCAACACTCCATAGGAGGATGGAGTGGGACCACACTGGCACATTGATTGTAATTGGATGTGACTCTGGGGCAGCTGACTTGCTGCATACCATACCTGTGCCCATGTTTACTGTGCCTGGGAGCCTTGATGAAAACAGTAACCCAAAAGAGTGAGGAGAATCTTGACCCCTCAGGAGGTGGAGCCTCGTTAACTGAGGTTGGTGAGCCTTCAGCTCTTGAGTTTGCGGTACCCTCTCCACCCTCATGTTCCTCATGGAGTGGTTGCCAGTTGAGTATTTTGTCACTTTTCTTCCCTGGCTGGTTCATTTATGGGTGAGAAATGTCAGTTTTGTCCCTGCAACCCAAAATAGTGACAACTAAAAGGCACGCTCAACCACCTATGAATGTTCCGAGGTGGAAGTACCTTATTTAAAGGAGCCAATTAGGCAATGCATTTTGGGACAATTAAGGTAGCACTCCGTATTTATGAGTAGCCACTACAGGCACTTCGGAGCTAATAAGCTAGTGTAGGGACTATACCGAAAGGGTCCCACCGTGAAGAGGTGGTATAGCTTGCTCACTTTGGAATTCCAATCTGAAAACTGAGAGGATCCCCTTTTTTACATGGAGTTCAAAGTACGTAAAGCCAATAGGCCATTAAATTGTTTAAATACCAATATGTGCTATGTCTTTGGGGGGTGGGGGTTTGTGCACTGGTGTTCTGTTTTTAACCCCAAATAGTGAAAGAGTGGTTCATTGGAGAGAAGTTCAAGGAATGGGCAACATTTCCATTTCTGGTTGGAGTGGTAACCATATTTTTTATTGCTTCCTGTTTTCTTTTTGTTATTGTTTCCTGTTTCCTTTTGGTAAGGAGCCTGCAGCCTTTCTTGTTTTGTTTTTATTTTTGCTGGCTATGGACCCTGGTTAGTACATTTTTTGGTCCATCATCTTATTCTGAGGGGAAGGTGAATTGAGCTCAGGATGGACCTTGGCCTAGAACTAGATGGCTTTGGGACTGCCTTCATTCAGCTGGGTGGAAGCTGAAGGGGTAAGAGTGTGGAGCTCTGGACTGCTATGTGAGGAAGATGCTATAATGTGTCTGTTATAAAACTGACTTGGAGACAGAAAGTCTACAGGTGGGACTGTGAAACTCAAACTAACTGGATGGGAGAAAAGCAACTAAAATGTTTAGACCAGAGTTGTTATCGTGGTTATGTGTGTTTACGATTTGAATAGATACACATTGTATGATGAGTCCAAAAAGAATCACCTTAAATGAATATAGGTTTAGAGTATACGCTGCTTGTTACATAAAGATGGTGTTACCTTTTGGTGACAATAGGGTTATTAACTGTTTATACATATGTTTGGGTATTCTTAATGGTACTTGCACTTCAGAATGAAACTCTTTTGCCAGTTAGCTGCATTTAGTCAGGCATTCCCCTATTTAAGAAAAGTGGACCTCGGCTGCCTTGAAACTACAAACTCATGTAAGAGTGACAGAGGATCTGCAATTTATTGAAAGACTTGGCTTCCTTTAGGGAACATCAAGTGTACTGTAAAGAGAAGGTGTTTCACATTGTTAAAAGACTTTATTAAACTGTCAACTGTCTCTGCATATTACAGGGAATGCATCGAAGATCAATCTGCCGTCTGAGATATACCATAAGTACGGTAGTATGTTAGGTGGAGAAAAGATGAAAAAGCTTGTGCCAAGGTACTGTGCTTAGTGTAGCCACAGAATAGCTGAACTAATGTTGCTTTCTCCCCCATTTGTTCATGTTAGTCCAGATATGACTAGAAAATGGTATTGGTACTATACTAGTGAGCTGGGACATAGTGTCTTGGGCAGGTATGTAACATACTTTGTTGTGTCTCATTGCTATTTGTGCCCCTCCATGAGGGATACAAGGCTTTTTGAGGACATCAAGGGTTTTGGGCCAAAGAGTCTGAACCTCACCTGGGATGGTGTTGTTGATACAGTAGCATCCAGAAGACTTCATGTGCTTGGGGTTAGCCTTGACTTGGTGCATACCAGGGCATGTAAATCCCTTTGTGGTAAAGGCAAAGAGGAGAAGACAAGGAAGGGAGGTTGAGGTGTGAGTGGGATCTTTGGGAGCCCTACAGGGCTTGACCCTGCTCATGGCTCCAGCTGTGACTACCTGCTGGGGGCACTTGCCAGACTTAGGGGGTTGTAAAATAGGTCAGTTCACAGATGCATCTGTTGCAGTATCCAAGTATGCCTCTTGACCTGATAAGAACAAATTTCCTTCAATACAGATTCCAATATAATGTTAAAATAAAGAATTATTTATTTATTTATTTAGAAGAGATTCACCAGGAAAGCAACATGAACTGATAAAACAGCTAGTTTCCAGAAGCGTCCTGGGGGTGGGGTACCTAGGAGGAATACGACAGACTTCAAACAAGAGAGAACATGTTACAGAGTCAATCATTCAAGAAAAATAAAACCAGGTAGTGGCTAGTTAAGACAATAAGTGCAGAGTGAAGAGTTGGTATACCATTCAGTTACAGGCCGGTAATAAAATCCAGACATAAGTTAACTCACAGACTCATGTAGCAAAGCAGCAGTAGTTTTTGTACAGAGCAAATGAAA
Source organism: Neoceratodus forsteri (assembly GCA_016271365.2). Lineage (NCBI taxonomy): Eukaryota > Metazoa > Chordata > Ceratodontiformes > Ceratodontidae > Neoceratodus > Neoceratodus forsteri. Next base: position 1,098,098,539 of record CM057458.1, on the reverse strand, counting down.
CATTTTCAGGTGGAAAACCATTTATGGTGAAAGACTGGCAAAAGAGAACCAGGTTAGTACTTTTGATGGTGTGTGGTGGCCTGGGCTGTAAGAGCATTAGTTAGGAGGTATAGTTGCTAAGTGCTAGCTGCATTACCTATTATGTGTGATACTACTGGGGGAAGGGGCAGGTAGGAAGGTGGTTAGCCCAGTCCATCTCCCCCTCAGGGTGCTGAGAACCCTGCAAGGGGACACTGGTGCTGGCCAAAGAAGACGGAGGAGAAAAGGGGGGAGGCAGAAAAATAGAGAGGCAGTGAGGGGGAGGGGGGATTAGGCAGGATTACTTAGGAAAGTAAGGGATAGGTGTGGGGAAGATTAAACATAGAAACATAAAAAGATGACAGCAGAAGGGGACCTTTCGGACCATCTAGTCTACCCAATTTTAAAGTAGCACCCCCTCTCCCTTCCCCTCCCTTCCCCTAGTCACTGCTGTGTGGTATAATACCTTGTATTTAAGGTTAAGGAATAATTGAGGATAGAATGGGGGAGTGTGGGGCCAGTGCCTTCACACCTAACTGGATGCAGGGACTCAACAAGGGGGTGGGGAACTGGCAGAAGAAAGAAGAGTTGGACTATGAGGAGTGGGAGAGAAGGGGTGGGAAGGCTGGGAGGGGTGGCAAGATAAGGAAAAATAGAGGTAAGTGTTTTAGAGGGTGGGGAGCTGGATCACCAACCCTTCAGGATGTAGAGAACACTGCAGAAGGAGGGGCGGACTGGTAGAAGTTAGTGGAGCTGGGCTAGGGAAATGATAAGGTAAGATGGCAGAGTGCCAAGTCAGAACCTGCATACTAGGTTGGCTGTAAGAGATTAAAGGAGGAAAGGGGTAAGGGGTGGGAGAAGGGGATAAATTAATAGTGGTGGGGAGGTGGGAAGCAAGAGTGATGGGGTGAGAAAGATATACAGAAAGAGAAGGTGGGGGTCTTTTAGATTGTCAAATATGGTTCACATGGGGGAAGGTATTCAGGGGCTTAGTAGCAGTTGCAGCAGTGTGCTTCCTAAGGAGGAATGCAAGGGAGTGGCGAGATTGGGCCAACCATAGTATGAGGGGGAGAGAGTTCCAGGAACAATCTACTAATTCTGCTGTCTGTATGCACTGTTTGAAAGCTGTGGAGTCACAATAGACTGTTTTGCCACAGGCACATTATGCATTTATATCCAAAGTACAATTAAAATCCCCCCCCCCAAAAAAATAAATTTTTAACAGTAGCTAAAAAAGGTTGCATAGATGAAAATAATTGTACCCGCTCTGCCTTCTGTTGGGGAGCATAAACAGTAATAAACCTACTAGGGTTATTTTTCCAGATCCCGTCCACAGTAAGTATCCTCCCTGTTTTTAAATCTATCAGTTTCTGTAGTTTAAATCTTGATCCAGTGAACAACATAGCTATACAGTCCGCCGTCTCTGTACCAAAAGACCAGTAAGATGGCCCCCATACCCAGGATCTCTGGGCTTGTTGTACAGAGAATAACGAGTTCGGCCAAGTCTCTTGCAGGAAAACAATATCCAACTTCATATCATGCATTAATGACTGCACAGCTGTCCTCTTTTTCCCATTTAACAAACTACAGATATTTAGGGTAGCAAGAGAGGATTGTGCCATCTAGAGAGGGTAAGGATCCTCATTTTTTCTTTTCCACTTTTTTCCCCCTCTGTTCGCTGTTCCTCAGTTTCTTGGACCATGGAGTGGGAAGAAGCATCTAAGTCTGGATCCCTAGCTTCTGAGTCATCTCAGTTCTGTGTGACCAAAACTTTGAACTGGTTTTCGGTCTCTATGTTAGGCTTGCTTATTCCTGTTTTTGTCACCTGTAACTATGCCTCCTAGTGTTAGGTGTTTTCCATTCTGGGGGGCATCTGAGAGGGGCCACTCACTTCACCGCCCTTTGGGGTCTTCTCATTCCCAGGATGTACTGACATCTTGGGGGTTCCTCTTGTAGCTGTATTTTCTGGTGCTGACTGTTCTAGAGGGTTGTTCCCTTGTGCAAGAGTTCCTTCCTTTGTGGTGGCAGTATCTATTCTGTGCACATGTTCTGATGACCCATTGGGGTGGGGTGGGGGGTCTATATTCTCTTAATTAGGATAGTCTTCTCTTTGTTGAGTTTTTCTTATAAGGTCATCGGGGTTTATTTTGTTTGTTTTGTTGTGGGAAGCCCACGGACAGTCCTGGAAAATGTGTCCATGTTCATCACATAGATTACATTTTGAATGATTCACACATTGCATGCAAATGTGTCCAAATTCCCCACACAGGCCACATCTCAGTTTATCACACACATTGGACAAATTAGTCCTGGCTTCGCATTTGTAGCAGGCCTTCAGGTGACCAGAGTAAAAGAATACCACTCTGTCTCATCCTAGAAAGAATCTATTTGGCAGGTGAAGTATGCCATCCTCAATGGTCTGAGTTTAACCTTATACCTCCACCCTCAGTCCATATAAACTCTGAATCAATTATTGCCTCGGGGGCACTTAGGACTTCAAAGCGCTGTTGCAACCAATGTACAATGTCTCCAGCATGTACTCCTTCATTTCTAAACATTACTGTGAAATTTTTAATAGTGGATTTAGTGAGTTGAGCAGCGATGAATGAGATCCATAGTGGAGAGAACATAACTGATTGTACATTAGCCAGAATCTCTCTAAGGCTTGTGGGGACCTGAAGCTGATGTCAAAATTGTCTTCCCCCAAAATGTGTATCAGGCCAGAAACTTCATTGAGTCTTTAAGGAGTGACTGACCTACAAACAATTGATCTGGGCTAGGTTCCATCCCTCATTTATACCTCAGTCAGACAGCATTTCACCTGGGTACTGGCTTGGATCTATTAAAAAGATCAGTGTATCTTGATCCTGGTCTGGGGGGTGGGCAGGCAAGCTTTGCGTTGCAGTTGGTTTTCAGTTTCCTTTCCCTCTGATGGCATTGTTTTTCTGTAACCAAAATATTTGAATTTGCTGAGTTTTCATTTTTTGGGCCATGTTCTGTAGTTGCGCTTTGTGTTTCTGGGCTGTCTATAGCTTTTTGCTCACAGAACTGAGCTGGTAGGATATTGTCTTGAGCTGTTAGATTTAATGTTTATATTTCTTCATTTGAACATTCTCCTGGCAACAGGTTGCTTTCACCAGTAAGGGAGACTGAGTGGTCAGGCTGGGAACCTGGATTCTATGTCTCTTGTGTACCTGTAGCTTGGAATTGCTTTTTCTGGGCACACAAACAAACTTGTACACTTTACACCCCTAAAAGTTACCTGTTTAATGCTGTGTGAGCTCAGGTTTTCCTGTTGCTGCTTGAGATCCATAGATGAGGAGCCGTCCAATTGAGAAACCAAAAACGAGTTCTATTTGGGGACAGGAATTAATTTTCATTCATTATTTTTTTTCCACCCTGCCTCTTTCAATGCATTTTCTGGCATCCAGTCTGGGCTCTCGATAGGAATTCCTTGAATTCCAAAGTCCACCTGTATTCTTCCTCGCACTGACATAGACTTCCTTTGATGCTGACTGCCCAGTTGTCAGTGTTGGTGTCAAAACTCTCAGCTGATTCAGAAGGTAGAGCCTGAATATCCGCACTGGCTGGTGCTATCATTGTCAAGTTCTTTGATTCAGACAGTCGTACATGTTGTTTTAAGGCTTCCTTTCTTTTGAAATATCTTTCTTCATCCTCTGCCAACATATCAAAAAGAACTTTACATCTGTCCTCTAATTCTCTTTCCAGTTGTGCAGCTGCCACTCCAATATCTTTTTCAGTTGTGGCAGTTTTACTTCTTGTTTCTATTAACTTCTCAAGTAAGCCTGCTTCCATTTCTTCCTCCAACTCATCCGAAGAATCTATTCGTACCATATCCTCTTCGTCCTCCAAAAGTGCACCAGCTGGGTTGGAGGACTGCTACCCAGCCTGCTGCAGCGTTTTATCCTCTGCAGTCTCCAGATCCTCCATCTTGGAAATGGACCAACAGTGCCCTCCTCCAAGAGAAGGAGAATTTTTATTGAAAGGAAAACAAACTATACAGTTACATCAATGGGAATATTATCATTCAAAAGGGAAAATATATTCAGCTTCTTTTTAACAGAAACAAAAAGACATCTTTAAATAACAAAAGCAAAGAATTAAGAAATTACATAGTATGTCTAAGCATGTCGTTTTACATATAACAAGACAAGTCTATAGTAAGAGGTTCCCACAATTATCCCACAGTTGTCTCACTTTAGGGTCTGCTTATATATTACAGTCACAAGTATAAACTGTTGTTAGTGCCCTTTCCACATTTTTTAAGATTTCTTGATAGAAAACATATTTTTGCTGTATAATCCAAGAGCATCTTGCTTGCCAAATGTAATACAGCAATAATGATCCTAGTAGTTGTAAAATGTCTGAGTTATATTTATTTCATTTAGCTGAGAAAATGTCTAGAATCAGTTCCTGGCATGTTAAATGTTTAAAACAAGGTTCTTTGCATTGTATTGCTGCAGAAGCCCAACATTTGGTAATATATGGGCATTGGAAATACAAATGTTCCTCTGTTTCTAGTATGGTTTTGCATCCTTCTCTAGTGCAGTATCTTTTACTGATCTGTTTATGTTTGTGGGAGTTTCTAACTCCTAATTTCCATGGATACTGAGACACAGTATATCCCAAATATATACTGGGATCCTAACATTATTTAGATGTCTCAGTACCATATTCTGCTTAATAGCTGGGCACTGTGGAAAAATTATGTCACTGTCAAAAGTTGTAATCATGTTGTTTGTATATAATTGTTTTCTTGTAGTCATTAGCATAGTATTGTGCTGTATTTTCCTTTTTTTTTTAAGTGCTGATAATATAATCAGGTATAAAAAAAGGTTTCCTAATGTCCTTTAATTTCTGTGATTCCCAGTCTGTGATGTAATTTGTAACCCATTCCTCTATTACCTCCAACCACAAAGTTCTTTTTTCCCTAAGATGTTTGCTTATGTTTCTAATAAAGAAAAAAACAGTAATAAAAAACACTGGGCTAATCATTCCCAGCCCTCCCTGTTTTTTCAATTTGTAAGTTACGTTTCGCTTAACAGGGTTCAAGCGACTGCCCCAAAGGCCTTGGAAGAAAACATTATATAATAATCCAAGAATAGGGGACTTTCCCTGGTGTTCTGGGCAGATTTCCTCCATTCACTAAAAATACAACTAACAACTTAATCTGGTTCAATTTTAGTTGGTTACCATCTGTATCTCCCACTTGGGGACGAGGCTGAAAATAGGCAGAATTGTCTTAACCTACTTTCCTGGTCAACAAAAACTAAATAAGTAAATGCATTTTAACCTTTAGACTGTCAATAGAATTAGAATGAATTGGAGTTCTGGACTGATATATCAGTCCGTGGCCCTGCAAGGGTTAAATAACATGTAAAAATATATTAAAAATGTGTTAACTGTAAATAAAACAAGCATTTGCCTATGCCAAATGTTTGCTTGCTGGCATTGGCATTTGTAGTGCAGGAGTTAGAGAGATGCATAATAGGAATGGTAGTGAAGTATTGAACTAATGCCAAGCGCCGTCCTGCAGAGACTGACAAACGCTGGGAGTCTGCCTTTGTATCTATGGCCATAATGCTCATGCCATTCCACCTCACTCCACCCTGCAGACACTGACAGCTGTCGTGGTGTGCCTTGGGGTCTTCAGCCCTTACACTCACCCCCTTCCATAAGGAAATAGGCTGAGATGGGTGCACTATAGAAGAATGGAGTGAACGTTAGGGCCGAAGACCCCAAGGCACACCTCAGTGCCTGTCACTGGCTGCAGTGTGGGGGTGGAAAGGCGTGAGCATTACAGCCGATGACCCCAGGTCACCCCCCCACGCCTGTCAGTCTCTGCAGGGTGAGGCATTATGGTTGGAAACCCTAATGCCCCGGCCGTTGGTTGGTATTTTCACTCCAGATTTCAACATGGGCTTTTTGGAACCCCACCTCATGAACAGTGGCACTATCATTTCGTCACTCAACCGAAAGGTGATTTGGCCAGCGGTTGGTGCTACTTCCAGCGCCACAAGTGGGAAAACACATTTCAGGCTGGATGTGAAAATGACAGCTGTACTATTCATGAGGATGTGTAAAAAAACAGCAGTGTTGAAAATCTGGAGTGAAAATATGAAAAGTTGGTGGTTAACAGCGTGCGTAGAAACTGCGCAACGCACATCCGTAACGCAATCATTTTTGGAATTTTTTCACCACATTTTCAACATGGGCATTTTGGGACCTCACCTCATGAACAGTGGCACTGTGATTTTGTTACTCTGCCCTGAAAGTTGATTTCCCATAGTGACCACGCCATTCTGCGCCACAGGTGCGACAACAGATTTCAGGCAGGATTTGAAAAATGACAGCTATACTGTTCATAAAGAGGTGTGAAAAAATGGTAATGTTGAAAATCTGGAGTGAAATTAAAAAGAATTGGCGAAGTTACAAGTGTGTGTAGAAACTGCACAATGCACGCTCGTACTGCAGTCATTTCTTGGAATTTTTTCACCAAATTTACATGGCTTATTACTTGTTTCACCAGGAAAGGCACACAGAACAAACAAGTTGTTGGTGGAGAAAGGGCCAGGGACAAAGTGCTGGATGGCAAGAGCTGACAAGGTTGGGGGGGGGAGGTGCAGATGCACTGACGAAACTGTTCATGATTGCAGCGGCAGATTTGTTTCAACTCCTTGGCTCTCTTTGAAGCTGCTGTCATTGGCAGTTTCTCCCTTGATTGGTGGCTGAGGGACGTGCCCAGTAAAGTGTCCACTGCATTGGCCACAACACTGATACACCTCTGAAATGTGGTACTATCACAAGATGTTTCGTGTGCATGTGCTGCGTGCACGTGTGCAAGCAAACATGAAAAGGAATAAAAAGTACATTTATGTAAAACTTCCTCTACTGCTGCACCTGGCAGTAGAGAGCACTGCTGTATGGCATCATTTGTTTGCAATGTCCCTCTCCCATCTGCCAGCTGCCAGTAAGAATAGTCACAATTATGGAGAACAAATACACAGTTCGAATTAATCACTTCTTATTTTGTTGATAGATGCGTGAGCATGGTCTGGGGAGGGTGCTGGGCTGAATGGTAGACTAACCAGCATGAGAATGTTGTGCTGATGAGACTAGCAGTAATTTGCCTGGTTTCCTGTCTTGCAGATGGAGATGTGCTGCCAGCTTACTGCACAAGACAGAGTTGTTGGTTGGCCAGAGGATGAGGAAAGTACTTACTGAGCAGGTGGAGTTGCGGAACATTTACAGGATCGAAGTAGTAGGCAGTTGTTAAGTTAATTAAACATGATCAATAAAAAGTGAGTGAGTGGAGGAGTGGCAGCTGCCAGCTGGGTAGCACGTTCAGTAAGTGAGAAAAAAAAGTAGTGGCTGGTTAGGTTTTAAAAAAATGCTGCCTCATGAATTTGGGCCGTAATTAGGCAGTTGGCCCGGGGGCTTGTTTTAGGTGGGCATTGCTGCATCATAAATGCCCACTTTGGCAAGGCCCTTAGCCAATCAGCAGACTGGAAATGATCAACCCATCTTCTGTTTAACAATAGTCAAAATCCTCTTCCAGTCCAACAAAGTTTTAAGGGAAGGCAAACAGGATAATGTTGGGCTGCATAAAAAGGGGCCTAACTGGTTGCAGAAGAGAGGTAATACTGCCAAATGAGCAGACTGGGTGGGCCAAGCGGGCCTTATCTGCTGTCAAAGCCTATGTTACTTTACAGGCCATGGTTTGACTACATCTGGACTATTGTGTGAATTTCTGGAGCCCACACGTGAGGAAGGACAGAGATATGTTGGAAGCCATTCAGAGAAGGGCAACAGAAATGATCCAGGTGCAGCAGGGTAATTCTTATGAGGAGAGATTGGAAAGCCTCAGTATGTACTCTCTGGATGATAGAAAGGAGAGAGTGAATCATACAGAAACTTTCTAATGCAAACAGGAGTACAATAGGATGACTGTCACAGAGTTGTTCAAGTTAAGGAATTGTTCTTCCATGAGGGGGGGGGCAATCTTGTTTTGGAAGGAGGAACATTTCAAAAGGATGTTAGGGAGTATTTTTACGGTTGTGTGGGTGGAGCTACACAGACATTATGCCATCACTGTAGAAGAACAGGGGGTCGGCTCTGGAACGCGACCCTGTGTTCTCCTACAGTGATGCGGCAATGTCAGGACAGTGCTGTTGCCATAGGCACTGTCCCTCGCGATGGAGCTCCCCTCCACAGCACAGTCACCCCCCTCTGCATGGCACACTTTTCTGTGAGTAGACTTCTGGTACAACTGCGCATGTGTGAGTATCGTGCATGCGCAGTTTCACCCCACCGCCATCTTGTGAGTGGCAAACCACTGCTACTCTACTGCTGCTCCACTGGTGCTCCATTGCCGCCATCACTCCATGACCTGCCGCTTCTCTGAGAGCCGTGCTGCCACAGCTCTGCTACCTTGGCAGTTAAGAGCTCGCCACAGCTGTATTGGCTCTGACCAGAGTTTGTTCACAGAGCCACTTGTGGATGGGTAGAATAGTCCACCAAGCAATGTGGTCAATGTAGGATTGGCTGTGTTCAAAACACACTGGGACTCCTTTAAGTGGATTATTAGGAGAAAAGTATCCTGCAGAGCTCTAGTGCAGACTTGATGGATTTCTAATCTTTGTTGTCCTTGTTCACGTCTGTTTCTCAGTCAGAATGTGTTACCGTAGGGAATGGGAGACACCAAGCTTCAATGCAGAACTTAAACTACTAGAGCGGGACTGTCAACATTTAGATCTGGTCTCCCAAACTTTGAATTCTGGCTCAGAACCACAAATTTCTAAATATTTTCAAAATTGAATTGATGCACTCTCCTTCCTCTATCACTCTAATTCCATATACAGTATGTGGGAACTAGTTCAATCTAAACCCTCTGTTTGTTCCTATTTTTTTTTAGATGGATGTCTTGTTTTTAAGACTTTTTCATTAGTGTGAAACATTTGTCTAAATAAATTCCTGCAATGCAAAGATTATTGGGAAACCTTTCTAAGTGTCACTTCAATACTTCTTCGTGAAATAGAACCTGGTAGTGACCTTTTATTCCTGTTTGTTGTCTTGATGGGTGCAAGAAACCCCAGCTGTGTTGAAAGAATGTTCCTCAGTGCCTTTTCTATTCAGCAAGCTTGTTTACTCAATGTACTCTTCAACAGTATTACTACTTGAAGAAAGGTATACTGGTTCACTGATGAGCACTTCATGTTCCCTTGAATAATGGAATGGCAATCAGTTGTCTGACAAATTAGATGCAAAGCTAAATGGTGGAAAGTGAAATGTTTTAACTAAAAGCACATAATTCAGCATGGAGCTAACAAAAATATTAGCACTGAAAGACAAGTGCCTCCTTTATTTATATGCTTGACAACTGTTTCATTACTTTGCCCATATAATTGTACTTGCTTGTGCACTCAGAGCTAAATCAAGAAATAATTTACCGTCCTGTTAGCTAATGCATTCACTCAGACACTTTAACACTTGGCAAAGTACATACTTTCTCAACTAAGCCTAAACAACATTAACACTGCAAATGTTTTATCTAACTAGCTGCTAAGATGAAGATGACGGTAATGAAATCTCCTAGCCCAGATGCGGGAGAGAGATAAGTGTTGGGCTCGTTCCAAAGGTACCAGTGATCCCATGATTATTCAAAGGTACAGACACCTCAGGAACAAGTGCAAAAAGGCCATCAGGGCAGCAAAGATTGACTTTTGCAAGTCCGCCCTACTAAGCTCTGCCAGTAATCCCAGGAGGTTCTGGAGAGATATTAAATCCCTTGTCAGCGGATCCTCCCATCCGGGGGTTACGGACATGGTCATAAATGGAGTCTCCTGCAGTAATCCCCATACTATTGCCAACTCCCTAAATAATCACTTCTCTGACCTCTGCCTTCACAACCCTCTTCTCACCTGATGAGGTTCTGTCCCACCCCCTTCCCTCCACTCTGCTGGAGGGTCACCCTCCTCATCAAATGTTCCACCTCAGGGCTGTATCAGTTCAGGACTTGCAGAAATGCCTAGCTGGCCTCTCCCAGTACTCCAGTCCTGGCCTAGACAACCTGGAACCTAAACTCCTTAAGCTTGGTGCTGCACACATGGCCTCACCAGTAGCCTTTATCTTCAACCTATCCCTTGGTCTGGGGACCATCCCAGACATCTGGAAAGAGGTGAGGATTGTCCCTGTACTGAAGCAAGGAAATCCCAACTGCCTGACAATTGTCGACCGATTGCCATTCTCCCAACCTTAGCAATCTCCTTGAAAGGTAGTGGCTAAGCAGCTTTCGGAATATATCCACTCTCATGAACTTCTGTCCCCAGCCCAGCACGGCTTCTCATAAGGACACAGCACCACCACAGCCTTAATCTTGGTTACATCAAGTATGCGGACAGCCATGGACCAGGGCAAACTCTGGTGCAATATTTATCGACCTGTCAAAGCCTTTGACCTCGTTGACCACAAGCACAGCTGGGTGCACAGTTGTGAGTCACTTGGCTCTACCCCCATGCCATGAAATGGCTAATGGGTTATCTACATGGCGAAAGCAGCGTACCTCGTTTAACAAAGTCCTCCTCAAGCTCCTACCGTGACCTCCAGAGTGCCTCTGTCCCCTCTTTCTCCTCTTCTTCAATCAACTACCCATGATTACTACCAGCTGTAGCGCCACCATGTATGCAGATGATCTGGTAATCCTGGCTCACTCCCAGAATGCCACTACCCTAAACCAGAACCTGACCATTGACTTTAACAAGGTATTGTCATGGGTTGCTAGTCTAAACTGGTCCTGAACCTGAAAAAGACACAGGCTATGCTCTTTGGCTCAATGGCTAAAATCAAAGCCTCATCGGCCTGCTTCCGCGTCACCAGCGCAGATGGATCCTCACTACCCATAGTGAGCTCCATCAAATATCTGGGGTAACACTTGACCCCCAACTTGACATGGGTAATCATATCACACATTTGCAGGCGGCAACTGTAACTGGGCCTGGCCATAGGCCAAGTATAACCTACACCGGCAGCCAGGGCTTGCCTCAGCGGGGGTGTCCCTTCCTCCCTCAGCTATGGGCTGCACCTATTTGCTCACTCTCCAAAGACACATCTCACCCCGTGGTACAATGCTTACAATAACATTTGTCGTTTTGCCTTGGCTGCCCCCCGACTCACCCACCATTGTGAGCTATATGAGAAACTCTGCTGGCTCTCACCAGCTCAATACCTTGATTTTGGTTTGGGATGCCTCTCTGGGAAAGTGATCAGAACTAGCACCCCCCAGGGGCTGGCTCGGCTTCTACCTAAAGCTGAATCCCACCCCCTACCAACTTAGGTCTCTCACATCAGGGATGCTCAAAGTCCCTCCTACCCGGACCCTCATGGGGGATCAGGACTTTGCCATAAGTGCGCCCAGACTCTGGAATTCGCTGCCTGTGGATATCCGAGCTGCCCCCTCCTATCTGAGTTTTCAAAATTCCTGTGGGGTTTCCTAAAACTAGCATCAGAGTGTGACTGCCCCAAACCTCCCTAGAGTAAAGTGTCAAATTGTTTTGTCTGAACCTCCCAGGGTGTCTCCATTGAATTCCTGGAGATATTTTCCCCACTGTATCAATGACTTCTGACTACTCCTGCCTAAAAGCCTTGGGAATTTTACACCATTATTGCTCCACGGTCATAGGCTAACCATGACACATTGCACCTTGGTCACTTGGTAGAAACTTGTACTACCAAGTGTTTCTGTTTCTGTCTAATATGCATATTTAGAAAATGATGAGCTGTATATACCTGTCCGCGATCCAACTAGCCTAGGGGTGTATACGACAATGTTATAAGTTATATTATGACCAATCCAGTCCTTGAGCTATGCTCCACTCCTATGTATGATGACCTGTATATCTGTCAGTTGAACTAGCTAGTCTAGAGTGTATAATCTGAAATGTGCTTACTACTGTATGTTTCCCATAGCGTCAAATGATGTATTTCCCACGTTTGTTTACTGTGACAAAAAACTGTACTCTCTTTGCCATGTCTCCTTGACTGTTGCTCATCATGTTGTATTCTCCTGGGTCATTCCTGAAAATAGGCATAATACTTGTCTAGTGTACTTACCCGGTAAACAAAAGCTAAATAAATAAATGATAAAAACACATACAGCCTTCTGTATAAAAACATTTCAGTGTTCTTTGACAAAATTAAAAAACCCAATCACACAATAAAATTAGACAAAACCTGTTGAAAGGAAAAGGTTTTATTTATTTATTTATCTATCTATCTGGGTGGGCCTACTGAGACATGAGAGTTCCTCTTTCAGAGGCAACTCGGAATTAATAACAGTACAATACATTACAGAGTCAATATACAAAATCAGAGAAGAAATACATTCAGCAATGCTTGGAGTGCATAAACAGAATATTACTAACAAACATTACACAGGGGAGGGCTAACAGTCAGAACCGGAACACTACATATTCCAGGCTGTGCTAAGTAAAGCAGTCATAATAACAAAAAGTAAGAAGGCACCGATCACAGGAGCAAAAGGCTCCGCTCCAGCAGGACAGCTTTGAGCCCTTTCTTGAATCTACATAGTGAAGAACCCTGGCCAGGCTGGATCCCCTCTTCCACTCCTTTTGCCATTTTGCCTTGGCCTGTCTCCTCCCCAACACACACACCACTGCTCTCTATACATTGATCTCTCTGTCCCTTCCTTGAATGACTGCCATCTCATCCACTGTGCTTCCTTTATTTCTAAATTCTGGTTGCCGTTGCTCCCTCCTTACCTGAGCTCTCAGCTCTCCCTTATGCCCCCCTCCACGTACTCTCTCCATAACTCAGGTTATTGTTCTCTTTTGCTCCCCTCTCATAAATCCCTAACTGGAAAGTCTGGTTTCTCCTTCCGCCTTCCTAATCTTTGGAACTCCCTTCCACTAACAATTTGCTCTGCCACCTCCAAACACTCTCTTTCCTTTCTTCTCCAAGGTCATACTGCCCCCTCCTATAAATGTCCTTAGCCCCATTGCCCTAAACTTCTCCTTATCTACTCTGACCTCTATACTTCTAGCTTCCCCACCTCATTCCCCCTTCCTCTCACCCCTTTCCCCTCCACCACTTCCTCCCACTCCCTTACTTCTTTCTCACTCACTCCCACCTCCAGTAATCATCCTTTCTACCCCTTCCTAATCCTCAACACTCTATTCCCCCACCTTACCCACCATAACCTGTTCTCTTCTCCTCTCTCTACTCCCACCAGTACTTTACCTTTTCACCCCCGCAGCCTCTCTTTCTCACCCTCCTCTACTTACTCTGTCTCCTACTTATTCCTTTATTTGTGATGTTACTTTCTTGTGTGTGCTGGGTACTTCGCACTTCTGATGTTTAACCTGCATTATTATTTGCTCTGGTAATGTATATTATTGTATATGCTTTGTATTGTTATTATTGTGCTTCTACATGTTTGTACTTATCCTTTACCCCCTCCCCAGGACGTATCTGGAAATGAGCTTCATGGCTCTGTATTTCTTTCCTGGTAAATCTCTTTTAAATAAATAAATAAAAGGACAATCTTTCAGGGTTGATGGCAGGGAGTTCAAGAGGTAAGCTGCTGAAGTTGCAAAAGATCTCTTGTCTGCATAGCCTCTCACCCTGGGTACTTCTAATAGGGTATTGCTGGAGGCACACAGAGCTCTCCTTGAGGATTTAACTGTCAGGATGTCACATAGGCTAGGGGAAGGGGAGGGACTCTTGACTAGTGTAAAGGCCAAGCAGAGGAGAGGCTACTCTAAGCACCCCTCCAAACAGTGCCTGTTCAGAGAGTGAAATACATCATAACGGTGCTTCCTGGCATGGGGCTCCAGAAGCAAAGCATCCAGTTTTGCTGTAGAGAACTCTGAGCTTGTTGAGCTCAGAGCACCTTAGGGATTGTAATATAGGAGCACCATATTGCAGGAGGGGAAATAAGGTACTGTTAGCAGCAAGTAATCATTAGTCCTTAATAAGGAAATTGTCAAGGCAGTAGAGCAGACCAATTTTTTGGTGGAGAGTCTTGGTGAGATGATCAGCATGGATTCTAAAGGAGAGTTCCTGGTCCAAGTAAACCCTACAGGGCCCTTGAGAAGAATTCTGGGCCCCAGAGTAAGTTCAGACTCTGGGGCTCCTACTAGCTTGCAGCCCCTTTCCTGCATACAGTATGCTGGGTGGCCTGGGCCCCTCTGGGTGCTGGGCCCCGGGAAGTATCCCCTACTCCACCACCCTCTTAAGGGCCCTGAAACCCTGAGGTATTTGGTGGGCTCCACCAAGGGCTCCAGAGGTTGTGGAGAGAGAAAGTAGGTTTTGTCTGGATGAATCCAGATTTCTGAGGCCAAACATGATCACTTTGGTCTTTTTTCCATTGACAATCAATTTGTTGGCTGCAAATCAGGTTTTCCAGTTCTAGGAGATCACCAGCAACCTGTGCACTAATACAGTCGGAATCACCAGAACATCTGTAGAGGACAGCATCATCAGCATAGAGCAGCAAGTTAGCTCCCCTGCAGTTCCCCACATATCATTGACAAATAGGGACAATAGCAATGGGCTCAAAATAGAGCCCTGAGGGCCACCATCAGTAATAGGTCTTTTTGAGGAAAGTGGGCCCTTCCACCTTACCAGCTGGGACCTACCAGTCAAGTGTTGGGAGAACAACTGGAGGGAGAGTTCATCAAGACCAAACAGCTTTAGTTTAGAAGAAGACTATGGTTAGCCAAGTCAAAAGCGTTCATGAGGTCTGAGTAGACCACACCAGTTAGAAAACCTTTATCCATGGCACTCAGCTTTAGTAAACTTGTAAAAGCAGGTGAAGAATCACAGACTCATAATGTTTATGATGTTTCAAAACTTTAAACTTTAGTGTGAGAAAATTCTGATGTCAGCTGTGGAACAATGAATGTTTAAAATGCAACCTAAGATTAGAAACATAGACTTTGATGGCAGATAAGGACCGCTTGGCCCAACTAGTCTGCCCATTTCCCTACCTACAGGATAAGCTGCAGATCCTAGTTAACCAACAGCCTATTTCTTCCTACCCCCCACAAAAATTGCCTTATGTCTGTCCCATGCATTCTTGAATTCTTCCAGAATTTTAGACCCCACAACCTCCTCAGGAAGGCTGTTCCATGCATCCACCACCCTCTCTGTGAAAAAATACTTCCTCACATTGCCCCTGAGCCGTCCCCCCTCTATCTTCAAATTGTGTCCCCTTGT
This sequence comes from Neoceratodus forsteri, assembly GCA_016271365.2. Classification (NCBI taxonomy): domain Eukaryota; kingdom Metazoa; phylum Chordata; order Ceratodontiformes; family Ceratodontidae; genus Neoceratodus; species Neoceratodus forsteri. Next base: position 1,098,083,266 of record CM057458.1, on the reverse strand, counting down.
TCTTGCACATCTCTTTTTCTGAAAGATGCTACCCTCTTGGGCTTTGTTGATTCCACTGAGGTACTTAAAAGTTTCTATCATGTCCCCCCTCCCTCTTTTTCTCAAGGGTATACATATTAAGCTCCTTTAGTCTCCCCTCGTATGGCTTCTCTTGCAGGCCCTGTACCATTTTATTTGCCCTCCTCTGGACTGCCTCCATCCTGTCTATGTCCTTGCGGAGATGAGGTCTCCAGAACTGGATGCAGTACTCCATATGGGGTCTCACCAACTGTCTGTACAGAGGGATAACAACTTCCTGTTTTCTGCTGGTGACGCCTCTCCTTATACATCCCAGTATCCCACCAGCCCTCCCTACTGCCTTCTCACATTGCTTGCTAACCTTAAGATCATCTGATATGATTATCCCCAAGTCCCTTTCCATTTTTGTTGTTACTACCCCCCCATTGCATAATCTTCCCCTGTTTTTTGTTTCCCAGGTGTATTATTTTGTACTTGTTTGCATTGAATCCAAGCTGCCATACTTCTGACCATTCCTCCAACCTTGCCAAGTCCCTTCTCATCCTTTCCACGCCTCCTTGTTTATCAACTATATTGCAGATCTTTCTGTCATCTGCAAAGAGGCATACTTTTCCTTCCAGTCCCTCTGCAATGTCGCTTATAAAGACAGTAGAAAGGACTGGACCAAGTACTGAACCCTGTGGTACCCCACTAGTAATCCCTCTTTCTTTAGAGTGGACTCCATTTACAATTACCTTCTGTGTCCTTTTGTCCAACCAATGTTTTATCCAGGCTACCACCCTGGGACCCACTCCCAGGCTGGTTAATTTGGTTATTAATCTTTTGTGTGGGACTGTGTCAAATGCTTTACTAAAGTCTAGGTAGGCCATGTCCACAGCCCCTCCCTGGTCTACTACTTTGGTCACTCAGTCAAAGAAATCAATTAGATTTGTCTGACATGACCTTCCCGCTGTGAACTCATGCTGCCTTGGGTCCTGTGCCCCACTGGCCCCTAGGTACTTAACAATTCTTTCCTTCAGAAGTGATTCCATCACTTTTCCTACCACAGAGATCAACTGACAAGTCTATAGTTTCTTGCCTCTGTCTTGCTCCCACTTTTGTGAATGAGAATCACATCTGCCTTCCTCCATTCCTCAGGTACCACACCATCCTCCCAGGATTTGTTAAAAAGGGTAGTCAGTGGTGTCATTAATTCTCTCCTTAATTCTTTTAGAATTCTGGGGTGAATTCCATCAGGTCCCATTGCTTTGTCTACCTTCAGTTTTAGGAGTTCTTTCAGAACCCTTTCTTCTGTGAAAGGACTGGGATCGACCCCACTATCCAGAGTGCTTCTGTTAAATGGATTGGGCACCTCCCCCTTCTCCTGTTTTGTGAATACTGAGCAGAAGTATTCATTCAATATCCCTGGTTTTTCACTGTCCCTCTCTGCCACCACCTCCATTCTATTCAGCCTCACTACCCTCCTTTGTCTTTCTACTCTCTGATGTACCTATAAAGGGTTTATCCCACTTCTTAACCGAGTTGGCTATCTTTTCCTCAGTTTGGGCCTTTGTTATTCTGACTACCCTCCCTGCTTCCTTCTGCCTTAACTGGTACAGTTCTCTGTCCTGCTCCTTCTGTGTTTCCTTATACTTCCTAAATGCTATCTTTTTCTCCCTAACCTTCACCGCCACCTCTTTTGAGAACCATAGTGGCTTTTTCTTTCATTTTGATTTGTTTCTTTGCTTCACACAAAGGTTTGTTGCCTCTGTGATGGCAGTTTTGATATTTCCCCATTGTTGCTTCACCCCTCCTTCTAGCCTGTTTGCTAGTGCTTTTCTAAAGCACTCTCCCATCTTGCCAAAGTCAGTCCTCCTGAAGTCCAGAACCCTCACTTTTGTATGGCTTGACTCTGTAGCTGAGTTTATCGTGAACCACACTGTTTGGTAGTCACTTGTTCCCAGATGGCTACCCACGTCTAGATCTGAGATCCTCTCACTGTCCCTATTTGAGAGCATGAGGTCTAAGATTGCTCCCCCATGAGTGGGTTCCAAAACTTGCTGCCTGAGGCATGCCACCTGAAGGGCATCAGGAATAGACCTGCTTTTGGGTGTGATTGCAGCAAAGGTGCTTCAGTTAACATCTGGCATGTTCAGGTCCCCCAACAATAATATCTCCCCTTTCTCTGCCATCCTAAGGATGCCTTCTAAAATATCCTTGTCCATTCCCTCCTCCTGACATGGGGATCTGTATACAACCCCTGTGCAGATTGTGGTGCCATTTCCAGTCTCTAAGGTGACCCACAGTGCCTGCTCTCATCCCTGTTTACTCTTTTGTTCAGTTGCTTTTATCCCTTCCCTTACATAGAGAGCTACTCCTCCCCCTCTTCTCCCCTCCCTGTCTCTCCTGTAGGTTGTGTACCCTGGTATGTTAACATCCCAGTCATGATTCTCTGTGTACCATGTTTCTGTGACTGCTATGATATCCAGGCATCCCTCTTCCATCTGGGCTACCAGTTCAGGGAGCATGTTGCCCAGACTATGGGAATTGGTACTCATACCTTCCATTTCTTGATGGCCTTACCCCTTTTTGCCCCATCCCTGTCTTTATTGAGTTCATCATTTTCTCCATTTACCTCTGCCCTTCTCCCTATCAACATCTCTATCTTGGTGATTGGCAGCTGAACAGTCAGGAGGATGAGTTAGATGTAAATGGGAAGGCACTCAAAAAGATGATATGGAGCATTACCAGAAAAGCACTTAAATGCCATAAGCAAAACCATGAAACTGGATACAATATTTGATTGCTAATTGGGAAAACTATTTTAAGGATAAGACCATGGTGATGACATTTCTTTTTGTGGCACAGACCCTGAAGTTCTGCCTTTTGAACAAGCTTTAGATTTTGGATGACACCCTGTGAAAGGCCAATCAAAATCAAATAATAACAATCCTGTCTTGTTAGCATAATTGCATGAATCATAGTTGCATCTGTAGCATGCTGAAGGCATAGTTGAACAGATTTAGTATTGAAATGATGCAGCACAGCTGAACACGCACATTTTCTGACCTTAACTAATATTGACCGCAATTCACATAGTGGCGCAGTACCTCGGGAGCTGCACAACATGGCCACAGATGAGAATCCTTGGGATCTGCATTGTCAGGATATGAGAGCGGCACTTGCAGAGCCAGTGCATCGGCGGGAAGAAGGAGAAGGTGCATATGGCCACATGTACATTGCGGCACAGGTGCAGAGGGGTGTGTCCATACCTGGAGCAATACATGGCTTGCGGACACCTATGAAGGGAATTACAGACATCAGAAAGCCATGCTATTCCAGGGCCTGACCACACCGTGACCTGAGGGGAGACATAGCCCTAGGTGTGTGGTGTGCAAAGTGTACCATGGCTATGGGAGTAATGGAGTCAATACAGGGAACAGGGGCAGACACCACCGGCAACAGGGACAGATGGTCTAGACTGGGTGCAGCTCATGGAACAACCATATAACAGGACACAACAGGGGTGTAATGATGGCATGTCAGTGGATATAGATATGTGTGAGATGTGGTGCAGTGCAAAAGTGAGCAGCGAAGTGTGGGGCACAATACCCAGCTCTGTAACCCCCCAGAAATGTGCAGCAATGGTAGCATGCAGGCCACAATGGACAATGCAGACAAGCATACTGGGACAGAGGATGGGACCAGCTGGGTAACACATACATATAGCTTGCTGTGTTATCAACAGCTGTTGCAAAGTATGGCTGCCGAAGAGCAGAGCCAGATAGCATCCCTTCATGGGTATGGTCCCCTCACCATGGGGACTGGAGGTGGAGCACACAGGTGCATGGAAGAACACAACATCCACCTGTGTGCCCCCCATTCTGCCCCCGATGAGCAGGACCAATGCCGGACAACCACCAATAGCAGTGCACATGTCCTGCCCACAACAAGGAGGCATGTTACTGAAGGCCCCAGTACACACCACACTGTGGATTGTGGTGGATGTGCATGCTATGCTAGGGCCCTGCAGTAGTCCTGCTAGTCCCCATGGTGTAAAATGTGCCTGGGCTGCTCTGCAATGCTCTCCTGCTGGACAAGGCACTGGCACTGGAACACAGGCACAGGCACCATCCATGGCCACGCAACTTCAGGCCATGTCTACAGGCCCAGGTGCTCAGTGACACACACTGCATTACCAGGTTCAGGCTGGATCATGCAGCCATAGCCGACCTGTGTGCCATAGTAGTGCCCCATGTGGCGTCCAGGACACCACGGTCACAGGCACTGTCAGTCGAGTCAAGGGTCCAATGTGCATTGTCCTACTATGCCACCAGCTCCTGGCAGTTGTTGGGGATTTGACAGGTGTGAGCCAGGCCACAGTGTTGCATACACTACACCAGGTAACAGATGCTATACTCCTCAGTGTGCATGACCACATCATATTCCCCACCTCCCCAGGGGGCATACATGCCACAAAGGAAGTGTTCTATGGCATGCATGGTATGCCAAATGTACTGGTTGCCGTTGACTGTACCCATGTGCCCATCTTGCCACCCACTGTGGGGGAGAAGGCTTACCACAACAGGAAGGGCTTCCACAGTGTTAATTGCCAGATTGTGTGATGGTGATAGCCTCATGTGATGGTGATGGTGATGGCCTCATTACTAACATGTGTGCACATTACTTGGGCTCATGCCATGATTCATATATCCTGGACCACTCTGGACTTGGTGCCCACCTCAACATGCGTGGCAGACGTGATGGATGGCTGCTTGGTGGGTCCCATGATACTGTATATTACACACCATTTGCACCGTGCACACTGACCAACCCCGATATTCCTCCCACAGGTGACAGCGGATATCCCCTATGGCCCTACCTGATGACACCATACCTGGAGCCAACTGGGTAGGTGGAGGAGGCATTCAACGATGCACACAGGAAGACACGATCCATCGTGGTATGTACCTTTGGCTGCATGAAGATGCGGTTCTGGTGCTTTGACCACACAGGTAGCATGATGATGCTTGTCCCTGGAAAGGCATGCAGAGTGTTTACAGTGTGTGCCATGCTCCACAACATGTGTGTGTTCGACAGAGACTACCACAGCCAGGCGACGTATCATGTGATGGGGCAGCAATGTGACTGTGGGGGTGGGGACACTGTCTCGGGGTATGAGGTGCGTTATGCAGTCAAGCAGGGTACATTTGCATGGTAGCTGTATGGGAGGTGTGGTACAGTGATGATGTTTCATTTCTGAGTGCCCATTCGCCAGGGATAATGGCTGCCCCCGGGGCCCCTGTGCAGCATGTAGTGCATGTCGCCTGCATCCCCTGCCCTTATCTGGATGGTCTGTGTCCATGGTGGTGCATGGTGGCATGTTTGCATCATACTGCCCCCCCCGGGGGGGGCCTTTGTCATCATGGTGTGGGGCGGTGTTCACCCGGGTGCAATGCCCAACACATGTGCATTATATGTGTGTGTCCGATACCCTGCCATGGTAAGTGACATAAGGCCTACATGTGTGAATGGCTACCTGTCAAGGAAGGAGCTCAGGAGTATTGGTGCTTGTGCATATACGTGTTATAGCATTTATGTATTTATTTGTTTATTTATTTAAATGTTTCATCAGGGAAGCATACTGAGCAAAACAGCTCGTTCCCAGATGCATCCTGGGGGAGGGGACAGGGGAAGCAGAGATAACACAGTTTACACAATACGTACATCATTCGATAATACATTGTGACATTGGGCTGGATATTCAAACTGCACCATTCTGTGGTGCAAGCCCTTGCGCTGCTCAAAAAAGTTGTGCAGGGGTGTGGCCGGGGCGATATTCAACGGAGTTGCGCTACTGAGCAACTCCTTTGAATATCGTCCCCAACAGCACCACTGTGCGTAACTCAGTGGAACTTGTGCCACCCAAGTGGTCAGAGTGGAGCATTCAGATGCGGTGGTGCAAGTTCCATTGCGCCATGCGCAAATTTCCGATATTCAAAAGGTGACATGCAAATTGGGCCATAATTTATGCAAGGCGCACGGGGGGCCATTTGCATCTAATTACGGCCCCATTTGCATGCATTAGCATGCCAGTGCACCGATCCCCGACGACTTGCACCTGGCACCCTGCCAGGCAGCAGCTGTCGGGGACCAATGCCCCCTGCAGCCTGATTGCGGGCATGATGTAAATCCCCCCCGACTGGCCCGATCAAGGGCATAATGTAAAAGAACTCCACCCCACTGGCCTGATCCCAGGCATAACTAAATGACCCCTCACCAGCCCGATTATGGCAGAATGGAGTCAACCCCCAAAGACCAATATCCCTGTTGGTCCACTGACCACAAAAGCCCGATCGTGGGCATAAGAGTCAAATCCACCCCCAAAGTCCAGTTTCCTGGTGGTCCAGTGATTGCGGGTTCCCATCAAGGCATAAGAGTCAAACCCACCCCTCAAAGTCCAATTTCCCTGGTGGTCCAGTGGCCCCCACCCCACCCACCCATGGAGCCCCACCATCCCGCTCTTCTCGCCAGCCGGGCGAGCGCAGCACCCCACCCGCCCGCCGCCCGCCGATGACAGCTGGGGCTGCACGCCCATTGGTTCAGAGCAGAGCCAATGGCGGCAGCCCATACCGCATAAGGCAGTTCAGATATGTGAATGAATTCATTCAGTGGGGGCACTGGACCACCAGGAAATTGGACTTTGGGGGTGGGTTTGACTTTATGCCCGCGATCGGCTTCGAACCACTGGACCACCAGGATATTGGTCTTGGGGGTGAACTCCATTCTACCCGCGATCGGCCAGTCTGGGGGTTCATTTACGTTATGCCCACGATCGGGCTACGGGGGTTACTATTATGCCCACGATCAGGCTGCAGGGGTCACTGAGGAACAGTGGATGGCCACCCACAGGTGGCAGCTGCTGTTTGCACCCTGCAATGTGGCAGCTCACCTGTGGGTGGCCCTCGACTTGATCTTTTTGGGGGCTCAAAGTTGTGCAGGCACAGGTAGGGTTGCACCTGTACAACTCTGCACAGCTGGCTGAATATCAGGCTGTGCAGTTTATGCATGGTTCCTCCCCCTCCGGTTGAGCATGCCTTCATTACCATTGCGCTGTTGCTCAGCATGACTTGGGGGGCACAACTGCCTCCTGCTGAATATCGCAGAATGGCGCATTTCAGACTTGCGCAGGTGCAACCCTATTGCGCATGGCGCAACCCTTTTGAATATCCAGCCCATTGTGTTTGACAGTATTTACAGCATGGTAATATTTACAACATCAGTAATACAGAACCAAAAAGTTTTAACATGGGAAACAATGATAGTGAATAATAGACAGAGGTGCCCATTTATAACATCTCAGAAGGGACAGCAAGTAACCAACCAAAGCCTATAGTGGCTGACTGCTTTAGGCACACACAACTATATGATTAATACATTATCTTGTTGGGAAGTAGCATTAGTAGTTGAACTTTATGTTGAAAGATGTTGGAGATTGGATTGACTGGACAGTTTAGGACCATGGTTAGTAGAATATGAAGACAACAGAGCTTGGGAGTGACAGAAGGTAGGGAAGAAGGGGTAGTTGAGGGAGAGGTGGGCTGTGTGAAGGGTAGAGGCTGTGAGAGGACCACAGTACTCCAGGGCATATAGATGTGCTTGAGGCAGTATTGGGTCCAGTTGAAGATAGAAAGTTGGTTGAGTGATGAGTGTACATACTAGAGGAGTGGTGGAGCTAAGTATTAGTAAGGTTGAAAGGAGGAAGCCTGTAAATGGTGGAGGTGGAAGTTAGGGGTTGGAGCAAGTATGGGAGATGGGACCTAGAGGCAGGAGCAAATAGGGGAGGTGTGGTTATGTAGGAGGGAGGGAGGTGAGGGCTGAGGAAGAGGGGGCATTTTGGATGGAGGTTGGGAGGGCATTCCATAGCTTGGAGCAACGATAAGAGAAGGAGGCTTATCCAGCTGTGGTGGTTCTATGAGGGATAGCCAGGAGTCTGGGACTTTTGCTACAGAGGGGTTAAGAGGGTGAGGTGGGGCTAGATAGAGTGGAGGTGATATAGGGTGGTAGTGAACCAAGTCAAAATTTGGCTGTAAAGGAAGCAGAGTGAGTGAGGCACCTGGAATATAGTGAAGGAAGAGAGAGGGCTTTGTAAGAGCGCAGTGATGGGTTCGAGGGGGCCAGGATAGTACAAACCGACAGAATGAGTGATAGAGGGTGTCCAGCCTGGCCATGGTGTATTTGGGAGTGGCACTATATACCACATCTGCATAGTCAATTATGGGGAGGATCATTTTCTGTATGAGTGCCTTGTGAGCCGGTAGTGGAATGTAACTGCGATTTCTATATAGAGCACCAAGTTTTGGTTGCAGTTTCTCAAGGATTGCATTCACATGTACAGAGAAGTTCAGGTGCTGGTCTAACCAAACTCTGAGGTACCTAAATGAGGTGATGTTTTCAATTGGTGTACCATCCAGGGTATGGAAGGAGGCGGTGGGGAATGTAGAAAGTCTCTGCCTAGTGCCGAAGGTCATGGAGATAGTCTTTTCGCCATTTAGGAACAGTTTGTTGGATTGGAACCAAAGCTGTACCTTACTGAAATCCTGCTGCAGTGTGGCTACCACATCTGTATGGGAAGCACCAGAGGTGTAAAAATGTTGTTGCCTGCATACATGTGTATTTTGGTAGTGGAGCAGGGAGCAGCTAGATCATTTAGGAATATGGAAAACAGGATTAGGCCAAGTACTGAGCCCTCAGGAACTCCAATATTGATGGGGAATGGAGGGGGGGGAGGAGCCAATTTTCACTGATTGCAACCTGTCTTGAAGGTAGGAGTGGAACCAGGTGGTAGCTGAGCTGGAGAGACCGGCGAATGTTAGTTTGTGAAGGAGAAGGGAGTGTGATACTTTGTCAAAGGCTTTTGCAAGTTGACAAATATTGCAGAGGTTATCTGCTTCTGATCCATGCTGGTGAGTATGGAGTCAATAAGCCGAATGAGGGAGGTAGCAGTGGAGTGGGACTTCCTGAAGCCAGCCTGGTAAGGGGTGAAGAAGGAGGATGAATCAAGATAGGGTGAAAGTTGGGAGAGCATTATGTGCTCTTGTAGTTTAGCCAGGATAGGCAGTAAGGAGATAGGACAGTAGTTGCCTGGGTTGGTAGGGTCACTACCTTTAGGGAGAGGAATGACAGTAGAGAGTATCCACTGAGAAGGGACAGAGGATAGAGAGAAGGATATGTTTAGGAGTGCTGACAGGGGGTGCATATAGCAGGGGCAGAGAGGTGAAGGAGCTTGGATTCGAGACCATCAGGACTCTTACCCCTGCAAGGATTTAAGGTTAGGAGGGCCCTAAAGGCTTCATATGAGGTGATAGGTGAGAAGGAGAATGGGGGATGATTGTTGGGTTTTGCGGGTGAAGTGGTAACAGGAGAGGCAGAAGTGTTGGGTGGGAGAGAGGTGAGGAGTGACAAAGTGCATGAGGTGAAAAAGGTATTGTAGGCTGCTGCTATGGTGGGGGGGGGTCAGACATGGAGGTATTACCAACTCTGAGGAGAGGTATAGGGGGTGGAGCAGGGGATGAGAAAAGAGATTTGACAACTTTCCAAAATTTGGAGGGGTGATTTAGGTTGTGGTTAAAGGAGGCACTTAAGTATTCTGCTTTTGTATGTCTGGTGGCTCTTGTGCATGCATTTCTGTGATAGCTGTATTTTATTAGGTATTGGTTGGAGCTGAAAGCCTTATGGGCATTCCAAGCTTGGTCAAGGGTGCGCATGCAGGCTAGTAATTCTGAGTTAATCCAGGGGAGGTGATTTCCTCTGACCCTAGTGTGTTTGGGGGGGGAATGGTTCCAGATTTCCAGAAACTTGGTAGTAAAGTAGGTAAGTGCATCATCTGTAGAGGTAGCAAAGGAGATGGGTGACCAGTCTGTGTTGGTGAGGTCAGGTAGGAGTGGGGCTATATCTTTTATTTTATTTTTAGTTGTTTAACCAGGTATAGCACACTAAGCTGAAAGCTTTTTTACAGGAGTGACCTGGGAGCACAAGGAGGTTAAGTGACTTGCTCAGGATCACACAGTATGCAAGTGGAAGCTGTGGGATTCAAACCCAGGTCTGGTCTGCTGGATGTCACCAAATTTGCAGCTCGTAGCCTTAGACCACTGCGCTATACTGCCTCAAAATCTAAGAGTGGAAGGAGTGGAGTAGTATCTCTTTGGGTGGGGCTTTAGGACTATGGGTCTTGCAAGCACAGTAAATCATGTGGTGATCACTGCGAGAGTCTGGGAGAATGCCAGATTGAATAATGCAATGTGGGTGAGTGGTAAGGGCCCAGTCTAGTAGGGTATGGTTTTGGGATTTGTGGTTGAGCCAATTGGGTTCAGTGATGAGTTGGGTTAGATTTAGAGCTTTAATGTCAGTAAGGGGTTTTGTATGGTTTGATGACTGGCTGTCTAGATTGAAGTCCCCCAGGATGTAGAGCTCACCTGAGGTGGCATGTGTGATTATGGTGGATAAGAGTTCAGAGATGGCAGCTTTAGGGAGACTGGGGTGGCAGTATGTGCCAGCTATAAACATGGGTAAGGTGTGAGGTAAGGATAGTTTTATAAGGATAATTTCAGATGAGAAAGAGGAGGAGGCTGAGAGCACAGGGGAGAACTAGAGTTAGATGAGATATACATGGCTATGCCTCCACCCTTAGAGGGTCTGTCTTGGCGTATAAGGGAGTAGCCAGGAATGAGAAGGTTATTATCGGGTATGTTAGGGGAGAGCCAGGTTTCAGATATAATCATAATGTCTGGCTGAATACTTAGGACAAGGGGTTGGAGGAGGGTTAGTTTGGGAGTCAAACTTCTTATATTTAGATGGGAAATTTCGAGTCCTTTAGGGATATGTGGGTGGAGGGAGGGGTTGGTCCTGGGTTGGACTCAATGTCTCCTGCAGACAGGAGTAGCAATATTATGAGAAGTCTAATATGATGGTTTCTCTTGTTGGAGGGCTTTGTGGTTTCTATGAGGAGGTAGGATGGTATGGAGGGGTGGGGGGGAGAGGAATCTTAAGTATAGGAATGGAAGCAAGAATGCTGTTATGTGGGAGGACAGATTACCCTGTTAGCCAAGGGTAATGGGGCAGCTGTTTGGGAGAGAGGGAGGAGGTGAGAGTGGAGGAGGTATATGGATCTGTAGAGGGGGAGACTGGTATTGTGGGATTCAGGGAAGGGGGTAGGAAAACTAATGTGGTTAGGAGAGGGGAGAAGAAAATGGTAATTAGGAGCATTGTTGGTTGTGAAATGCTAGTTGTGTGCAGGCAGGAGTTTGGATTGAGTGTGCAATATGTGGTGTATGAAGACGTATGTTTATGATAGTGAGAATATAGAGTATGTGGATGTGGGTTGGTGTGGTAGTTTGATAGTGGACTGTGGTAAATGGTAGCATGTTACAGAGTGGTGTGTGTGCAGGATATATGCCTGCTGTGGTGGACGTGTGGTATGGCCATGCCAGTGCATACAGCCTGCAACTGTCACATGATTGTGGCATGCTGCTAAATTCATGAGGGTCTGATGGCAGCCCTGCAACCACACCGTCTCCCACCCCCTCACCCACGACCACCCTTTGTGGCCATAGATGCCCTGGTAGGGACCTGGACACTGCCTGGCCACATATGCCCTGCATACACACCCTGATCCAGGTCCCCTGGTGACATGCCACTCTCTACACCTGTCAGCCCATCATGTTGGTTGGATGGCGGATCATGAATGGACTGCATGGCCACTGTGTCCTTCTCCAGGATGTCCCCTATGCGGTCACTGCCACATCTCATGGCTTGCACCTCCCTCATCAGTTCCCTTATTGCCCCATATTCTTCTGCTGTGCCACTAGTTTGTCCCTCTCTAGCTGCCTCAGGTCATGGTAGTGGGTCTGTAGGACTCCAATGAGAGGTGGCGCCTGGTGCGGTGCTGCTGCCATGTGAAGGGGTCGTTATCCCCTCTATGGTTAGCCGGCATTGGGGATGTGTGTGGACCCCCTGTCCCAAGCACACACCCACTGCCATTGGGGTCCATTGTCTGTGTCCCCCATGTTGTTCCTGTTGCTGTGTGGCACATTTGGCACCAGCAGCCCTGGGTGGCATGTATCACCTTGTTGTGCTTCTGTTCCTACTGTGACCTGCATGCTGCCCACAGGGGCAGGTGCCACCGCTGGTTGGTCCTGGTGTTCGTCATGTTCCATCGTTCCATTACTGTCCTCTGGAAGAGCTCTTTCCACCTCCATGTCTTTAGCTGTGCCTTCATGTGTTTGACCTGTGGTGGAGAGGTACTATTGTCAAATAGCTGTGGGTTATCCTCCTCTGCCTGTGGCCATGTGGCGTTATACCTACCCCTGAGTGGCACATGCCCTTGCACACCAGCTGACGCTGTGGGTGTGCTGTCAGTGGCCGGTCTGGCTGATGCAGCAGCTGTGGGGATATAAGGGTACATACTTGTTTACTGTGCATCAGCCACCATCGCCACTGGCCCTTCCTCTTGTGTGCCCACATACCTGCCGTAGTGTTGATGCCACTCCCCTCACCATGGCGTGCGACCGCCATGATAGTCTCATCCACTATCTGCTCTATGGGCATCAGTATGTGTATTTTAGGGGGAGGTCCACCACCTGTGGTCACCTGGGATCTGTTGGCACTGGGCAGCATCTGTTTCACTGCTGTCTGGAGGTCACACCACTTACACTTGATGGCCTGCAGGTTGCGCGCCTCTGGACTGCTGCATTTATGAATGCCTGCACCTCAAGCCACAGCCACGTCTTGGTCTCTGCTGGGGCTTTAAAGGAGTCCTCCTCATATAGGATGGCATAATTAGCCCTGATGTCTATGACCAGGGCTGCCACCTGTAGACCCATGAAGTTGCTTGCCCTGGGCCGTGGTGCAGCCCCAGTGGCCACCTGTGGCTCCCTGTTCCCACCACTGACCCCCTCCTCGTTTGCTGGTCCTTGCCCATGTGCCCCCCCAGTGGTGACATGACTGGCTCAGGTATGTTCTTCCCTGTCTAGCAGCTGCTTTTGCATGTCTCATCTACGCCCCTGCACAGCTGCATTCATGAAGGAGTTGGGGGCATGTTTGCATATCCAGGTCCCTCCCCCTGCATATCTGCGCTGCTTGGCGGGGTCTATCCCTCACTCCACTTCCCCTTCTGCATGCCTTAGTGAATGTGGCATGCTTCCATGGGCCCTCATGCCGCAGGCAGCCACACTGCTTCTACGTTCTGATTCAGCACTAGTTGCGCTGCTTTATGAATTGCGGCCATTGATATCAAAATATAACACAGTTTCATTCAAAGATATCAAGGGACCAGATTTTTCTCAGAAATGCTTAATTGTCTATTTTTTAAATAAAGATTTTTATTTAAAGTTTACAGCTTAACATAGCACGCAATTGTAACAAAAAGATGCCTCTCCAAAATTAGGGGACGAACAAGGGCATATAGGAACATTTATATGCCTTTGTTTATTTGGTTACTGTACTGTATTTCCTGCTTGTTTATTGTATTGTATATATTCCTGCTTCCCCTCCCCCAGGACGCATCTGGAATCGAGTGGTCACCGCTCAGCATGCCTTCCTGGTAAAACTCTTAAATAAATAAATAAATATGAGTACAGGCTGAGCATAAACCTTAGAGTCTATTTATTAATTATTCATAGCATTTGTTCTCTGTATTCTTACAAACAGAGGTTTGACCTGAGTGGGGGTTGGGGGGCAGTGCTTGATACCTAAGATCAACAGTGTTTATATGCAGACACAAATTTTCTTTATTTTTAACTATTGTATATGTCTGTTGCTTACGTCTCCCCATGTGGGCTGAGAAGGCATGGTTGTAGTAACCCTTGACAGTCTCAGTACACTATCATAAGATAGAATCCACAGAATGAAGGATATATTCACCTACACAATGAAGCCCTTGCTGTACTAAAAGTTTACATCCCTACCTTCCTAGAAAAATAAAATAGTGTATCATTGTCAGTTTACATCTTCCATTATCCCAACTGGGGACTGATAATAGACATAAGTATGGAGGCTAGTCACTGTTCTGTTGACACGAGAGAGGGGTGTTGAGTGGTTGTGGGATAACAGATGGACCAGACACCGAACTTCAGGTTCAACACACAATCTCTGTGTGATGTTTATTCAAAATACAAGAAATAACCTTTTGCAATGGCATATTTCTTCTTCAATGCATCAGTTTGCAGCAACAAACTATTAATGTCCTTTCTCTGCACTTAGTCAGCACCTACTGACACTGATCTCTGATCCCATTCACCAGTTGAGATGTAGCTACCACCCCTATGCAAGCCCCATTTGCTTGGGTAGTGGGGGCCAAAAAAAAAAAAAAAAAAAAAAGCTATAGACAAAGAATCTCAATGCAGAATCACTGAAAGAAGATCTACCCCAAAGGGCATTGGCAACAAATCAAGTTTCAAAGAAATACAACATCATACATACTTCCATAATGCAATGCATCATGGAATATATGCAAATCATCATGACATTTCTGGCTTGTTAAGTTTACAACAATTTACATGCATTTTAAATAACACAACTAGCTTAGTTTCTATAATAGTCACCTAGTACTTTTTACCATTATCAAAAACACCTAGTGCCATGGTATTTTCAACATTACAGGTTTCATAAACATAAGGTATATTATGACATAGTGCTATTACATACTAAATTCAACAACGATTAACACAACCTGTTTTACATACATCTGGAGGTCACCACAATAACCTCCCTGTACGAGAACCTAAGAGGGAAAAATGAAAATTAAAGAGGACACTGTGGCATAGTCAAGGTAGGGAGAAGGGGGTGCCCACAGGTGGCCAACCTTATGGACTAGAAATAGTAAAGGATAGATTAGGCTTAGAAATAGAAGAACTGTTGCAACAGATTTTAGAAAAGGTTGGTCCTCAAGAGTGGCAGGAGCTCCTGCTCACAAGGGAAGGGGGTTGGGTGTCAAGGCATGCCTTAGAGATGAATAATGTATAGTCAATCTTCAGACCAAGTAGTCCTTTCCAAAAAGAGAAGTTGTCTAGTCCCTTTCCTGCTATTCAAAGGACAGAAAAGGGGGTACTCTGGTTGGGTCCCACCTAGTGAGATAAAGGCCCCCAACATCTGCATAAACTGTCCCCTTACCCACTGCTGTATATGCCACATTTTTAAATCTCTCTACCTTCCACAGGGGAGTACACCATTCCGCTTCTACTGGTGCCTGTTCAAATCGCCAGTGTTTGAGGATGAACTGAGCTGCCACATCCGATGCTGCAGCAGAACTGTTAAAAACAGAGGTATACTACAGACCTCCAGACAAAACTGAAGTGCTACCTAAGCAAGTGATAACAAGTGTGGAGATTTATAAGGACAAAGCTAAAATACTGCTACTGGGGAACTTCAATCACCCAGCCATAGACTGGCTATCCCAAGAAGGTAGTGCAAAGGGGAGAGGCAGTTCATAGATGAAACTGCTGGTTATGGATTTAAACAACATGTTACAGGGGATCCAGAGCTGGAAAAATATTGGATTTGGCATTCAGTAATTGTACAAGTATCATCACTGAAAGTGCGGTAGGTGTTCCAGTGGGTAACAGTGACCATAACACAGTACTCTGTGGAATAGAGACACTCAGAGGGAAATAAGAGGAACAGCCATAACCAGATGCTTTAGGAAAGCTAACTACTAATTTCAGGGAAGATTTGGCAAAGTGGGACTGGGAAAGTGTGTTCAAGAACAGGTGGACCCAAGAAATATGGGAGACTCTGGAAAAGAAAATGAAAAAGCTTTAACATAAATACATATTCACTATAAAGAAATATAATTCAAGAGAGAAAATTCCATCATGGCTTACCATCAAAACAGAAACATAGAATCTGCCAGTAGATAAGGACTGCTTGGCCCACCCTGTCTGCCCAGTTTGTCCCTGCCTATGTTGTCACCGCAGACCCGACCTGATCTATGGCTGCTCCTACCCGCCTTCCTTTGTGCATGTCCCAAGCATGCTTGAAGCCCACCACTGTTTTTATCCCCAGCACATCCACTAGTAGACTGTTACGGGCATCCATCACTCCTTCAGTGATAAAGTACTTCCTCACGTCCCTCCTAAATTTCCCCTTCCAGCTTCAGTGCACGCTGTCTTGTCCTCGTACACCGTCTCTTCTGAAAAATACTCCCCCTTGTATACCCTGTTCACTCCTGTAAGGTACTTATAGGTCTCTAACGTGTCCCCTCTCTCCCTCCTCTCTTTCTTGGTGTACTTGTTGAAATCCCTCACTCTCCTCATAGGGCTTATGGTGCAACCCCAGCACCATTTTAGTTGCCTTCCTCTGTACAGTCTCTACTTTATCTCCTTCCTGAGATGTGGTCTCCAGAACTGGACACAGTAGTCCAGGTGGGTTCTCACCACCGATGATAGCAGTAACACCACCTCTCCCCATTTGCTGGTTATTCCCTTCCCTTTGCACCCCAGCATCCTGCTGGACCTGTCTAATGCCTTGTTGCACTGCCCCACCACCTTGAGGTCATCAGATATGATAACCCAAGGTCTCTTTCGTGTTTTGTGACTGTTAACGCCCCTCTCCCCATTTTATACACTGCTCCTAGGTTTCTGTGCCCTTGGTGCATGATGTTGTCCTTTTTTTTACACTTTTAATGCACTGAAAACCAGCTGCCATACCCTCAACCACTCTTCGAGTTTTCTCAGGTCTCTACTCATTCTCTCTACCTCCTCCAGAGTGTGTACCCAATTGCAGATTTTGGTGTCATCTGCAAAGTCATACTTTCCTACCCAGCTCTTCTGCAATGTCACTTATGAAGGCATTGAAGAGGACTGGTGGTGGCAGCACTGAGCCCTGAGGTACCCCACTGATCACTCTCCCCTCCTTAGAGCAAGTGCCTTGTACTATATTTCATTGATTACTAGACATCCCCATTTAACAGCTGCCCTTAAATAGTAGCTGCATCAGCTTTAAACTTAATGCAATAAAAGTCACCCCCGACAACTAGCTATGACTCTGAATCAATGAATGTACTGTATAACCTTACTCCATGTGGCATTCAGTGTTTTAAACCACAAAAGTATACTCTAGGGTGATGGTGCTCATGTTGATAGACTCGGTATACAACTACTTTTGGAAACAAGCACATCAACATTCCTTCTCCATGGACGTCAGGCTTACATTTGTTTTAAGACTTTTTATTGCACAAAAATGATTAAAACCACAGCAAACATATGCATTCAGTGCTCTTCCATGCCATATACTGTTGGTATACCTAGTAAGTCAGTACACTTAAGCAGTAAGGTACTTTCATAGTATTTATTTTGCATTATTAAAATCAAAGCGAGTGAAGAAACAATTTTATTTTTTAAAAATTAAGAAGATTTAGTTTGCTGCATCATCGTGGCAGTACCGTTTTGCCTATTAAGCGTCTATTATTTTTTGTTCTTTAATCTTGGACCATTTGCAGCTTCTGTTTAGATACTTGCTTTTATGACCTGCATTTGAATTGTTATCCTGGTGGCTGCAGAAACTGTCTTAATCTATGTTTCTTTATAGGACTTTTCTATATAGGACTCTGACTCCTTCAGGCTCCAATTTTTGAATTTGTTTTATGTACCTATTTATTCATTTATCCTCTGTTTTATCTTATTTAATTTGCCTTACTTATACTATTTAAAGTTATTGTTGGAGTGCTTCAGGGGGTTTGGTTTGTATGTATGTGGTGTGAATGGTGTGTGATTGGTGGGGATTTAGTTTTGGTTAGTTTATAATTCTATCTATAATTGCTATTTTGGTTATTGTGCAAGGTTTTGGGGTGTGATTATATTTTGGTCACTGGGAGGGTATTTGTTTAATCTAATGTGTTTTCTGTGTGTGGTTTTGTTGTTAATATGTGCTTAGGACCAGTCGGACACTTTATAGTCTACTCGCCAAAGCAGCTACAAGATTGGCATCCTTTCGGGGCTCCCCTTGTATTCTGCTTGTGGCTATGATTAACCACTGCTGGGGACTGGGGATTTTCCAGAGATGCTGCTCAAAATGTAGACTGGTTCCACTATTAGATGGGGGGTATGATCAGAAGTGTGGGTTCAAAGAGGTGACTGGGAAGTAGACCTCTTCAGGAGAGGGGTTCTCCCTGCCTGATACCTGTTCCCCAAGTTTCAGAGTTTTATGGTCTACAGGTGGCTAATGGACCGGTCAACTCAGCTCCTTCTGTTAGGGCAGTTCTCTGTAACATCTAGTAGTAGTAAAGTAGTAAAAATATTTATTCATAATAAATGTTATAAATTAGGATAAAATTCTATTGAGTCACAGATTCATTTACAATGAGGTCCTCTCAAGATGTTACAAAAGTGCACCATACAAAAGTTCATACATATATACAAAGGTTAACAATTACAAAAGGTAAAATCAGATGTCCTTACATTTCACTTAGTGACTTCATACATACATACAAAGATCTAGCAATTACAGGGGATGAAGTTCAGATATCTGTATGTTTCACTTAACATCTTCATAAGGGCCCTTTCTCTACTTAGTTGAAAAAGTTAGCGCCTAGTATTCCATGTCTGGGCTATTATAGTGACTGCAGTGTCCTGGTTTATTACCAGAATTCCTTGACCAGGTTTTAATTTGTTTCCAGGTTTTTATCTCTGTTGAATCTCTTAGATCAAATGGGATTTTATTCCATAGTGGTGCACCTTGGTAGTACACCGTTTGATGGCCCACTTCCAGGTTACATACTGGTAGCACCAAATCCAGTGCTTTAGCAGATCATAGTGACGCAACTTTATCCCTTTTTATTAAATGAGAAACTATATATGGGGAAGGTTGCTGATCATCCCTTTATGGATGAAGGCAAGTAAATGCTCTTGCCTTCTCTCCTGAAGCATCTCCCAGTCTAATCTACCATACAACTGACACCTATGAGATAGTTGAGGGGCAGCTAAAATAAACCTGGCCAGTCTGCCATAATATATATCTAGTCTCTCTAAATCTCTTTTTAGACCATTTGAGTATAATATATCTCCATAATCAAGTATGGGTATAATCATAGAATTCACCAATTTCCTTTTTATATCTGCAGTCAAACAAGATCTAATTCTGTATAGAGCCCCTAATCTCTTTACTATGTTCTTTGACAGTCTGTCTATGTGGACATCCCATTTCAGAAAGCTGTCCAACCATAGCCCCAAGTATTTATAGGACTGTACCTGTCGAATTGGGGAGCCCCCCAGAGTAACCACTCCTAGGGGCCCATCCTCCTGGGTTTCACTAGTTCTAGAAAATAACATAGATTGCATTTTTGTTTGCATTAAGAATCAATTTACTATTCTTAAAGAAAATCTGTAATTTGTTAAATGCGTTTTGTAATTTATCCTGTATTCTATTTGTAGTATCACCAGGTGTATATATGATAGTATCATCTGCATAGAGATGAAATTCAACAGATGGATCTGAAAAAGATATACCATTTATATTGACATTGAAAAGGAGCAGACTCAGGATGGAACCCTGGGGAACCTCTGAGACAACAGACAATGGACCTGAGATCAAGTTCCCCATGGAAACCACCTGGACGCTACTGACCAAGTATGAAGTCAACCATATCAATGCCCCTCCAGTAATTCCCAGTGAGGCTTCCTTGGACAGGAGGACACCATGGTCCAGGGAATCAAATGCCTTAGACAAATCAACAAATATTGCACCCACCTGGGTCTTCTGTCCAGGGTAGCCTGCACGTCCCCCACCACTTTGACCAGGGCGCTAGAAAGTATGATATTTTCTTTTTTGTAATTTTCTTTATTAACATTTTAACTTATATACACATATAAGTCACCAATACTACATTTCCTAAATACATTCATAAGTCTCTTATTGCATGGCAATTTGCTGAGTTAATACAATACACATACAAGAATTAGATTCCAACATTCATTAGTACAGTCCTCACCAGTGCATGTATAATTTTCTAGGTCAATGTCCTTAGCCTACAGGCCCGGGAAACCAGCTTTTCCGAAATCCCCTTGGATTAAAGGGGCCAAGGGTTTCCAGGCCAGTTACCCTATTCATTTACATACTTAATATGCGAGACTTCATTCAAAGTCACGATAGGTTCAGTTGATGCATGTGTAATTAATTTCAGCAATACCCTATAGTCCCTGCTATTCTCTTCCTCTGCTTTTTTTTTTTTCTCCTCCCAGTAAGGTGGTGCTCGGGGCAACATCCATTTTTAAGCTCTATTTCTCCTCTCATTTCGAGGTACATTCTAGTGACCTTTACGATTTAGTCTGATTGACTTCTCTTTACCGAGCACTTATGCCCCATCCCAAGTCCTGGTCTGTCCCCCCCCCCATATTTACAGCACCTTGTAGGTGCATATTTATAGTACTACACTTCCCGTGGGAGACCAGGGAGGCCAGGCCAGGGGCAACAGTCTTATTCTTATCTTGGTGTCCATTAGCCCTCCAATTTTTAGGGTGTGCTATGGTATGAAGGTGCTATCCTTCGAGATGTAGTATAATTGCCAACGCGACCATCTATCCAAAAATTTTTCTCCTTTTTCATTCAGGTTATGTGTTATTTTCTCCATGCTGTAGATCTGCTTCATTATATCCCACCAATCTTGAATTGAAGGGGTTTTTGTAGTTAACCAGTGTCTAGTAATTGCCTTCTTTGCTGCGGACAGGAGTAAGGAAAGCAGGTACCTAGTGTTAGGCCGCCTGTATGCTCTGGGGAAGTTTAGAAACAGGAATAAGTCTAGTGTTAATTTAAAGTGTGGATCTATTAGCTCTCTCGCAGTTGAGTCTCCAGCTGCAAGAAGAACACCTGCAGGGCTGGACAAGCCCAAATAGTATGGGTCAGGTTGGCACGCTGTTCCCCGCATCCTCTCCAACAATCTGCTGTATTGTTTGGAGAGTAATGACTGGTGACCACCGGGGATCTAAAATAGCACACCAGAAATTTCCAGGCGAATTCTCGCCACTGATGCGAGCTAGTCACCCGTGCCGAGAGGCTACACGCCTGCCTCCATTCTTCAAGGGAAAGTTGATACCCCGTTTCCTGGGACCACTGTGTACGGAGATTATCCGTGAGTAAGTCCCTTTGTGTATTAAGAGCCCCATAATATAGCAAGATCAGGTGATCCTGCCTCCCTGAGGCATTTAAGTGTAGTTGACATTGAATCAATGCTGGGAGTTCCTGCGTATCCCAGAGCATTCTCGGGGAGTCTCTCGACATAATGCCACAGTTGGAGGTAGCGGAAGAAATATTTGTGTGAGAGGTGGAATTTCCTTTGTATTTCTGCGTAGGACCAAATATTACCATGCATAACCACCTGCTCAAGGTATCTTAGCCCGCATCCCTCCCATTTAAGGAAGCCATTATCAATATTATTAGGCGGAAAATCAGTAAGACTCGAAATCGGGCATAGGAGGGCCTGAAAAGGTGTCAGCCCCTGCATTTTTTTAATTAGATACCAATTTTTAAGTTGCGCCCTCAACCAAGGGTTAGTGGTCGGCAGTGTTTTCTCCCCTAGTTCTTGTCGATAAATTGCCCTCAGAAAGGCCCGATCACCCATCCATGTCCTTTCAACTTCAAGCCAGTGCGGAATGGATGAGTTGGTTTGTCTAGCCATTACCTGTGTGAGGGTAATCGCCTGCTGGTATAGCTTTAAATCAGGGAGTGCTATGCCCCCCCCGGCGTGCGAGGGAGAGTACCTTAAAGCGGACCCGAGGTTTCCGTCCTGCCCATATATATTTCCTTATCAGGCGGTTTATTCCATTAAAAATTTTTAACGGTATATATAAGGGGATGTTTTGGAACAAATACAAGGCTCTCGGTAATGTAATCATTCTGATTAAGTCAGCCCTTCTGGTGAGGTTTAACGGTCCAGCTTTGCAGATCTTGTTTTAGTTGCGTGATAAACGGCTCGTAATTATGCTCAAAATATTTTTTGGCATCTTGTGGTATGTAGATACCTAGATATTTCAACTTCTGTAAATCCCACCTACCCGCAAGATATCTCGGATCCTTTTGTAGTAGTGAAAAGTAAGAATTTCCGCCTTCAGAAATTCAACTTATAGCCTGATACTGAGCTATAGAGTCTAACACTACCGCACAGCGGAATAGTCTGATCGGGTTCCGGAGGTATAGGAGAATGTCATCTGCATATAAAGCAGTGCGATGTTCTGTATTTCCTATATTAACTCTGAATTTCCGAGTCCCGGTTGCTGTGCTAGTAGCTCTATGACGATAGCAAATAACAGAGGCGAAAGGGGGCATCCCTGCCTGGTGCCCCTATAAAGACGGAAATACCCGGAGTGGTGTCCGCTCACCTTGACGCAAGCTTGTGGGGCGGAATATATGTTTTGAATGACTCGAACTAGGGGAGTGGAACCGAGCTTGATTAAAGTATGGTACAAGAATGGCCAGGTGACCCTATCAAGGCCTTCTAAGGCCAAGACTCACCAGGGCTGTTGGATCCCCACCCTCCTGCATCTGGTGTACTACATATAGGGATCTTTTAATGCTGTCCTTGGTGGTTCGAGCTTTAACAACCTGCTTGATCCCTATGTATTATAGAGGGAGCATCTGGTCAATACGACACGCCAGTATGCTCATAAAAATGTTGTAGTCCTGGTTAAGTACCGATATTGGCCTATAGGAGGCACAATTTTGGGGGTGTTTACCCGGTTTGGGTATTACCGAGATGGCTGCATAGGACCAAGACTGAGGCGGCGCTTCTCCCTCCAGCACAGAATTAAACAACCTTATGAGAGAAGGAGTGATTTGGGTTTTTGTGGCCTTGTAAAATTCTACGCTATAGCCGTCTGGCCCCAGCGCTTTCATTGATTTAGATCTAGCTAACGTTTGCATTATTTCAAGCTCGGTGATGGGGCCAGTCAGGATTTCCCTATGCACCTCCGTGAGTGATGGAAGTTTGATTGCATCTAAATACTCCCTAATCCGGGCTTCAGATGGCTCATTCTCCGGGGTGTAAAGAGATTTGTAAAAAGTTGCAAAGGCATCCACAATATCATGTAATTTAAAGAGGGTTTGGCAACCCACTGGATGTCTGATAGATGTAATTGTGGCACTCTTCCTCTGCCTGCGTATTTGATAAGCTAGCAGCCGGGTCGCCCGTGGCCCAACTTCGTAAAATCTTTGCCTCAAGTACATCAAGGTGATTTCAGTTTGTTGTTGGACAAGTAGATCTAGCTCCCGCTTAATGTGCTGCAGTTGGGGTAGGACCGATTCATCCTCTGCTGATGAACCATCTGAAGGAAATGAAGGGTGTCCTCCAGTCTGGTCTTTTTGTTGACCGCCTCCTTAACCTCGGCTGTATGCTTGATTATGTGTCCCCTAAGGACTGTTTTGATTGTGTCCCAGTGTATTGATGGAGTAGAGTCATGTGGAGGGTTATCTATGAGAATTTCTGCATTTTATCTGAAATGAATTCTCTAAATTTTTCTGATCGGAGGTGGAATGGATTTAGCTGCCACTGGTATCTCCTAGGTCAAGGCCCAGATCCCAATAAGTCAACAAGGGGCATGGTCTGATATCAGATGTCTCCGCATTGGAGTCCTGAATGGAACCCAGGTTTTCAACTTGGGTGTAAGCATAATCAATTCGAGAGTATACATGATGTACTGGGGAGTAAATGAGTAATTTTAATATTTGATGTAAGCTCCTCCAGACGCTACACCACCCCATCTCCTTATAAACTTCCGAAAAAACCTTTGGGTAGCTGTTTGCTTCTGGGGTTTCCTGCTAGTAGAATCTACACGTGGGTCTACTGTTAAGTTGAAGTCTCCCGCCAACAGGAGGACACCCCTAGTTTTCTGGATAATCTTATCTAATAGTGGTTTTAGATTTAGAACTGAAATACCCGGTGGCAGATAGATATTTGCAAGGGTAACCTCCGAATCATTTATTTTCCCCTGTGCGATTATCAGTCGACCCTCTGGGTCAGACCAGGTTGTGTCTGCTTGGAATAGGGTGTGGGGAGGCACAATAATTGCAACCCCTCTCCTTCTACCCTCCTTGCACGAGGAGTGGAATACTTGCCCCCTACTCAATCTAGCCAGTTTAGCATGTTCAGCTGGGCTCATATGTGTTTCTTGAAGGTAGACTAAGTCCGCCTTTGACTTTTTAATATATGCTAAAGCTCTTGCCCTTTTAATAGGCGAGGCAAGGCCTTTAATGTTCAGTGACATTAATTTCAGCCCCGGGGTATGCATTATTCAAAGTTATTGTTGCGCTTAATGCCTGGCCTCCCTGCTCCCCCGCGCCAAAGTGCCCTAGACCCATATCCATCTTGTAGCCATACTTTGAAATTCTTGAGTTTGGTGACTTTATGACTTACAAACAAACATCTACATGATAACATGCACAAGACAACATATAACTGAGGTGAATTATACCACCAGGAGGCCAACGTGGCCCTTTCAACAAAATCTGGCACTTCCATCGATCCGGGACTGGCCCAGACCTAGTGGCAGGGAAATAACCCTACCTTTTCGGCCCTTCTGTATAGGGCCTTAGGTAACAACGTACCTACAGGAAAAGGTAAGCGGGATAGGCAACCATCATGACGGTGTCATGAGCTCCCTCAGCTTTAGATGTCTGAAAGGGGAGCATGGCTAGATGAAATAGGCAGTGATTACGCTGCCCTGCAGTGGGTGCACTCTACCACTGCTTCACTGCCCTTGTTTCACCCGCAACTCCCTCTGATTTTGACTGAAGGTTCGTCCCACCAGGGAGCATTCCCTCCCTCTCACCGTTTACCAGAACACCACTTTAAAGTAAGGTGCAACAGGTTCACCCCCGGCCTCTCGACAAAAGGTAGTCGAGACAGGCTCCTAGAGGTGATCCCCCTATTGCAGCACTTACAACTGGTCGAGGATGATGCTATACTGTCTCAGTGTGCAGCAATTTGCCCCACATCAGTGAGGGTGAAAAAACCTCCCGCGTCCCTAGTAAACTGAGGGACTTCTCCTCCAGAGATGTGGTGTCAGGCTTCCCTGCATCACCTCCCCTAAGACTCGAAAAATACAAAACAGCTTAGCTGATCCAACCTCTTGACTGTTTATGTCCTGCCCCCACCCACACTTCCCTCTTCGAACTCTTCAGATACCCTGATCATGCCAAATTTCGTGACGCACTCCCATAGAGCCGTCCCTTGAAGTTAGAGGACTATGATCTTGCATTGTGTCTTGTAATTTTACTACCTGTCATTTATTCTACCCCCAAATTCCCTTACTCTCCCTCCCGTGTCCATCCATGTCCCGTGTGAGCCCATTTCTTCGCCCTCCTCCCTCACCACACCCCCCCTCTACCTTATCCCCACCCATAATGTGATTCCACAGAAAGGCTCTCGGACTCTTCATCTTTCTTTGTACTCGTGTTTCCGCTGGCCTGTAAGGAGTGGTTCAGCACTTTGGGCAACGGGGTCTGCAGCAATTCTCCACCCCCACTCCTCTCTTCTTAATCACCGAGGAATCCAAGAAAAGTGCGACTACTCTCTCTCGTTCAAAATGTTCCCAACGGCCCTGCCCTGTCTGCCTAATTCAGTCTTCTTACTTTGTAATCATTATCCAAACTGCAGTGAGGCCCCCCCACTTCCCTACACAACAAAAAAAACACACATAGCCCATAGCTCCTTTGCATGCCCATACGACCCACCCAATCCCACCCCCACCCGCACCCTCCAACTGCCCGGGCT
Source organism: Neoceratodus forsteri (assembly GCA_016271365.2). Lineage (NCBI taxonomy): Eukaryota > Metazoa > Chordata > Ceratodontiformes > Ceratodontidae > Neoceratodus > Neoceratodus forsteri. Next base: position 1,098,057,516 of record CM057458.1, on the reverse strand, counting down.
TTCATCGCAACTCCTAACCAATCGAGTAGCTAATATCCTAAGCAAATCTCCCAGCTGCCACCACTTACCCGCTGACAACCTACCCCCACAACGCCTATCCCACGCTACCGCAGCTCAACACCTGCATGGATCCCCACCCTCCCGCTACAGCCCACCCTCTTGCCCACCAACCGACTCGCCCAGCATCACACTTCTTCCTCCCCACTAATCAGGACATTTCTTATGCCTGTAATGTTATCAATTCCTTTGGATATTTACTACTTCATTTTAATTTTATCGAGTCAGTAGGCAAAAGTCCAGCTCAATACTTGCACTCCCTTCAGGTCTCAAGGCTCGGTGTAGCAATCTCACTTCCGGACACATCTCTAGACCTGGACTTCAGTGTATTGATGATGGATTGAATGGCTTCAGCACCCTGACAATGACGGGAGTCATGCTGGCCAACACTCCACACTTTCTGAGCAAGTTTAGAGGCAACTGTCATCTCTGTGTCAGGGCGGTGCTGAGGTGCCTCCAACTTCCTAGATTTCAGCTCCGCGATTACTGCTGGTGCGCTCTCAAATGTACAGGGTCCTTCTTTAAAATGGATCAGCATTTTAGATGGGTATAAGATTCTGAATCGTATGCCTGCCCCTTTAAGAAACCTCATGATTGGTATGTAGGCCCTCCTACGAGCCATTACCTCTGGTGCAAAATCATTCTTCAAGTAGAGCCTATGAGATCCATACTGAACTGATCCCAGCTTCCAGGCCATATGTAACACTTTTTCTTTCTCCTGATGTCTGAGAAATTTTATTAGGAGTGTATGCGGGCGAGCCCCCGCCGCAGACCTAGGTCCAAGTGTGTGATGCGCTCTCTCCATCTCCAATGTAAGATCTTGCGGTAGTTTTAAAACGTCTCGTAATAATTTCTGAATAAATGGTATTATGTCCATGCCTTCTAATCCTTCTGGCAGACCTGAAAGTCGAATGTTATTTCGTCGGCTTCTGCTTTCTGTGTCTTCCGCACGTTCTTGCAGGGCCTTTAGCTGTGCATGCATTTGTACTACGGCCCGTTCGGCCTCCTCGATTCTTTCATCGTTTCACTCTGCCTTTTTTCCAGCTTGTTGAGGTCAGTGCAGAGGGCTGTAACAGTGGACCGCATCTCCTTTCGAAAGTCATGAATCTCTGCCAGCATTTGAGACATCTGTCTCTGCAATATTGAAACCGGGACTCTGTCTGATTGCCTGCTACTGTGGCGCGGTGCAGAGGAGTCCCTCGAGTCCCCACTCTCCAAATCCTCCTCCTGAAATCTCTCACCATCCTGGCGTTTCGGAGAACTATAGACATTGTCTCCCCTTTTCTTAGGCATAGTGCTACCTCCTGTTAGCAATATTTTAATTTTTGTGCTGTTGAAAGCTGCTATTTTGAGGTAAATTGGCACTTCTCAGAGGGAGCTCCGCGACCTTGCGTCTCTTCAGTGCATGACGTCACCGGAAGTCCTCACTATGATATTTTCTAAAGCCAGATTGCATATCATTAATTCTCCCCTAGGTCTCTAAATGATCCTTAAACTGTGTGGATACCAGTCTTTCAAATATTTTTGAAAGCTGGGGTAATAATGTGATTGGGCAATAGTTCTCTATATCAATTACATTTCTCCTTTTATGTATAGGGGCAATCTTGGATGATTTCCAGGCATCCAGGTATTCCCCAGTACTTAAAGATAGGTTGTAAATATATGCTAAAGGATGTGCAATTATTGGTGCAGCATATTTTAGGAGCCTTGAAGGAATGCCATCAAGTCCAATAGCTTTCGAGATGTCTGTCTTTAATAATTCTACCTGCACAAATTTTGCTGTCATTTGTGAAAAAACAAAATTCTGTGCCATATCGTTGCCCATCCTTTGTTTACCCTGTATCTGGGGTTAGTCACCAGCAGGTCCCATATCCCCCATTGTACTGTAATAATGGTTAAATTTGTCTACAACAATCTGGGACATGGGAACCATCTGATTGTCTATAGCAAATAGACTTGGGGTAGAATTACCTTGGCCTTTTAATAAGTTGTTTATTATTTTCCAAAATTCTCTGGGATGTTTTGTACTGTTTTTATCCAACAAGTGCATATAATGCTGTTTTTTGGAATAGATATAGACATCTCCGCAATCGTTATGTTAAGGACGTGAGAAAGTCCAATCACTTATGCAATTACTTTTTTTTTGCCTGGGCTCATGCTTTGCCCCTATTCTTTTTTATTTTCCTCAAATCACTTGAATACCATAATGCATTATTATGTTTTAAGAGTTTAACCTTAGGTGGGGTGTGCCTATCACATATCATCATGAATTCAGTATAGAAAAACTCCCAGGCCTCATTACTTGTTGGTATCAATTCCATACAATCCCAGTTAACATCACTAAGTTCCAGCATAAACTTAGCATACAGTAATCAAAGTTTGTAAAACTTCGCCATTTGATATATCTTTTATAAACCCATGCATCCAATCCACCGAGTTTACAAAAAGTGAACTCGTGGTCAGAGATTGCATCAGGGAGTACCCCACTCTCTATTATTTTACTGGGGGAATTAACAAATACTAAATCTAGAATTGTTGATGGCTTCAATTTACCCATACTAATTCTAGTTGTATCCCTAATCAGCTGTGTAAGGCCCGAATTTATCTGGAGATCAATCAAGTGGTGAGTATCTTTAATGCTATACTAATTAGTATTAAAATCCCCTGCCATGGCAATTTCATGTGAGTCTTTAAATTCCAAGAGAACATCCTGTAGATCCTCAAACATGCTAGGATTCATTTTTTGGGAACAATAAATTCCTATTAACATCATTTTCTTTGTGTACGGTAATCTCAACTCAAGAATCAAAACTTCCACACCTGTTAAATCCATGTCTATTTCTACCTGTGATATGGTTAAAGTATCCCTTCCGTAAATTAGGATGCCACCCCCTCTTGTTTCTGTCCTTCTGCCAAATATTGTATCCAGGGATGTTCAACCATCCAACTTCAATACTGCTATTCAGCCATGTCTCAGTGATCACAATCAGATCTGGTTTGTGATCCATCAGCTATGTGCTAAGCGAGGCCATCTTTTTTTATCATGTTTCTTGCATTGAAATGTACCAGGATGATTCCCTTCCCATTTTGTGCTGAATTAATAGCAGAGATATTTTCCACCTTAGGATTAACTATATTGTCTGACCTATACACATGTTCTATGTTATCTAAATTATGCTGTCTTTGATGCCAAGGACCTGGATTAGGGAGGACATCTCCACAAACAACTAGAGTTACCAAAAAAACACGCTGTTAAAAGGACCTAAGTTTATATCTCCTCCAAGAATTCCCTTGAACTTTCTTCAGCATCCAATTTACCAAAACATTCCCTAAGCGTGCTCAATATTTAACTATGTTATTAAATGTGGCCAACTTAAGAGCATCATTTAATAAACCTATGGAAAAAAGGCCTGGATTTGTTATAATTCCAAGGTGGCTACTCTTATTAACATGTGCACAAGTACCCCTGTATACTGTTCCCAGAACCTGCAAGGCTTCCTCCATTCTTACATCCCTCCTCACTTTTTCTGGTTCCTGGTGTTTCCAGGCTACTATCAAGAAACTCAGCACTAATATTCTAGGAAACATGTTTTGAATACTTTTCTATGCTATTTGGATTTTAGAGACAATTAGGGGGGGTGGGAACAATTTTAACCCTATCAGTTATCTCAATTACCTGTTTCAATTAAGTCAGAGCCACAGTAAGTGACAAACAACACTTTACTTAGAAGACCTTTCCTTATGCTGAATTGTACAATATTCATTCAGTGCTAAATCAAAACTAAGGAAAACATTATAAAATACATAATATATATTTAAAACATTTAGAACCTATACAGTATTACTTCAGTAATCAAACACCTTCTGGTACTTGTTAAATATAACTCTTATGACAGGCAGGAAGATGTTAACAACTAGCACAATAAACCTCCCACATAACCATACTATGTTCTTGCCTCACACTGTCCAGTGTAGCTCCTTCCTCAATATGTACTGGCTTAAATTCTCTAAGTAATTTTCCCTGCCGAATGGCGCTTGCACCACTCACACCATGGTGCTCACTCTGATGAGCAGCGCGGGGTTTTGAAGTAAATGCGGCCTGCCCCTGAGCCAGCTGCTGATTGTGTCTGGTTCACCGCCAAACCCCCTCAACCACTCAGCAGGCCAGATACCAGGTTCAGCAGTCACTTTGTAATGGAGCATAAAACAATACCAGTGGAAATAACTGTGCAGTTTAATGAATAAATGTCCACAATCAGTACTCTGTAGCCCCGTTGGTGATGTGCAGCTCTCACCTGCAGCCGTGATCTTCTTTGGGCATTTCAGGCATTCTAGTCTGGAGTGAGTGGCGTGGGGCTTTGAAGTAAATGCACCCTGCCCCTGAGCCAGCCACTGATTGTGTTTGGTTTGCTGCCGAACCCCCTCAACCACTCAGCAGGTCAGATACCAGTTTCAGCAGTCACTACAGAATCAGGCAGTCACTTTGTAATGGAGCATAAAACAATACCGGTGGAAATAACTGTGCAGTTCAATGAATGAATGTCCACAGCCAGTGCTCTGTAGCCCCATCGGCAATGTGCAGCTCTCACCTGCAGCCGTGATCTTCTTCAGGCATTTTGGGTCTCTTAGGAATAAAACTGATGTAATGGAAGCCTTCACTGCAGATTCCTCTGCTGACCCGGTATGTATCATAAAGACCTGACTAGAGGATGATGCAGACCCTGTGCTTGAGTCATCTATGCTACCGGGTTATCCCATAGTGCATTGCCCTAGTTGGGAGTGTGAGGCAGTGGGGTAGCCATCTGTTTTAGATCCACTGTGAGATTAATAGCATTCCCTCTGGGAGATACCAGGATGTTTGAAGGTGTGGTAGTTAAGGGTAGGCCAGGTACAGGGTGCAGGATCGTGCCTGTATACCATCCTGTTGTTGAGGCACAGGTCAAGAAGCATAGGAAAACCAGAAGCAGTTATCAGTCTTGCAAGTAGCAATTTATTATCAAAACCAGTAAAATAGCTGGCCCACCGGCGCAGCAGTTGGAACCGCTTATGACGCCGATGACCTGGGTTTGGGAATGGACCTGGGTTGTTGGAGGGCTGGCCGGGGAGAAGGATTGATCATCCTTAGACTGCTCTCCTTCTTTGGGGGGAGGGTGGGTGTGAGTGTTCGGTGTCGAGTGACACCCAGCGGAAGCTGGATTGCTGCATGTACACTGATGCTGGTATCCTTCAGGGGCGGGGTGGACATTGGTCATCATTGCACGTCCCTGCCCCTGCTCACAGGGACAAAAATACAGGGGCCTGGCTCATCTCCATGATGCCGTGCCCCGGGACTTCTCATAGCCTCCGATGCCTGCTCCCCCGACTTGATACTACATTTGCAGCATTAGGGCCAGTGCTGCAACCCCACCCTCTGGAGGGGTAAGCCAGGGGTGACTGGGGAAGCGCTGGCTATGATCGGTGGAGGAGGTCTGAGGGTCCATGAACAGGGCGGACAGTACCGACAGCGAATGGCGCTGCAAAAGTATAATAAATAAAAATAAAAAAACAGTAAAATAAAACATAAGAATTGTTCAGTATAACTATTTAAAAGGCAATACAGAGAAAACAAAGCCCTTCATCTGAGGGTATCTAATTCCAAACTTCAGTCTCTCCCCAGCAAAAGATTGCTGCTTTTTTTTTATATTAAGTCTTTGTCTGACAATTAACTTCTTCATCCTGAACTTGTTAAGGAGACATCCTGTTTCTCACAAAATGTATCAGAGTTCTTGTCAGTTTCTTTGCAGAGCCGGCTTGCAAATAGAACAGTCTCCCAAGCTGGCCTCCTGCTGACATCTCTGCAAACGAGTTTGCAAACAAGCCTGAGAGGAACTCAAACTGCATCTCAGGTTAACCCACTAAATTCCAAATAGCTTTTTGCAGTCATTTCAATAGTATAACTATATGCATTTCAAACCAAGGGATCCCAGTATCACTTACAGTTTCACACAAAGATTCACATTTTTATAACCACAGATAAGCAAGGGAGAAGAAAAGACAGAAACAGCAAGTGAAGGCAGAGAGATAGTGAGAGCCAGAGGATCGTGAGACTGTCAGAATGATCAGTTCCTAGGTCTTACGAGAACAGTTGGTTGCGCAACCAGACAGGAGACAGAAAAGGAGAGGATAGAATAGATCCTTACATTGAACTCTTTCTGCATAACAAATAGGACAGGACCTTATTCAACCCTTTCACACGTCCCCCCCCCCGATTGCAGGCAGGATTTCCTGCAGGAGCTAGAGACTTTCATAGCTGACCTGGTGATGCAGTCATGCAGCCTCCAGGTTTTGGGCAACTTTAATGCCTGTATCAATGAGGAAACCTCTCACTCCGGTAAGCAGTTTCTCCAGATGATGTCTTCTCTGGGCTTTGTACAGGCAGCTTCTACTGGTACCCACTAGCGAGGCCATACCTTGGATCTGGTTTTCTCACTGGGTCTTGACATTAGTGATGGCAGGGTTGATCCAGTTGTTTGGTCAGATCATCATGTCATGCAATTCCTTTGTTCGGCTCCCCATCCTACTGCCCCCATGGAGATGGTCAGTTACTGCTATTTTAAAAAATTGGATCCTCAGAATCTCCTGGCAGTACTGGACATCTTGGGTGTGGACATGGCATATGCGTTGGGAGCTGAGGATTATAACTCAGACCTTGAGACTGTGTTCAACTCCCTAGCACCTCTTTGTCTGCCCCATGATTTTCTGCCCAAGGTCACCACGGTATGATGTGGGCCTGAGGAGATTAAAGACTAGAGAGTGGAGGTTGGAGTGTCATTTGCAGAGGTCCCACTTGGAGGATGAGAGATTGGCACTGAGGGCTCATTACAATGAGTATCAGAGGGCAAGCACTCTGAAAAAATCACAGTTCCTGATACAAATGATTGCTGCTTATAGGAACCAGCTGACTCAGCTCTTCAACACTGTGACAGATTATTAAATCCAGTCTGTCTCCAGTCCTGTGGAGTTTTTTCTTTTGATAAATGCAAAGCATTTAACCAGTTCTTCCTAGACAAAGTTTTTTCTATTCGGGCTGGGATATCTGCAGTCGTTCTGTCAACGACCAACAGTACCCATACTTTGATGGACATAGGCATTACAGTCTTGTGGGATGAATTTGAGTCAGTAGGTATGGATGACATTTTTTGGGTGGTTTCTAACCTGCATCCCACTTTATGTGCACTGGACCTTGGGCCGACTCAGTTTCTTTTAAAGTGCTGGATTTGCTCAATCCAATTGTGGTGGAGATTGTCAGATGTTCCTTTGGGGAGGGTGTTTTTCCACTTGCACTAAAAAGGACTGTGGTGAGACCCCTCCTCAAAAAATCCTCTTTGGATCCTGATAATCTCTCAAATTACAGGGCTGTCTCGAACCTTTCCTTTTTGGGGAAGTTGACCGAGATGGTGCTGGCAATGCAACTAGAACAACACATTGAAAGACACGGCATCTATGAGCCATTCCAGTCCAGAGTTTGCCCTCGTTACAGCTTGCAGACTGTGCTAGTCAGGGTGCATTGTGATCTCCTCATAGTAAGGGACAGTGGATGTCATTCTGTTGTTATCCTGCTTGACCTCTCTTTGGACTCTGACAACGTGGATCAGGGTGTGCTGCTGGCCCATCTGAGGCACTACGTAGGACTTTCAGAAACAGGTGCTACGATGGTTTCAGTACTACCTACCTGACAGGTTGCAGCAGGTAAAGTTTGGCTCATTTACATTGAGCACTGCTGCACTCTGCCGTGGTGTACCTCAGGGGTCCATACTGGGCTCCATGTTATTCGCTGTGTATATGCTGCAGCTGGGGAGAGCATTAGATGCTACGGTATGGGTTTTCATTGTTATGCCGATGATACCCAGCTGTATGTGTCTTCTGCTGCTGCTGATGTTGCAGTAGTATCTGAAACGAAAGAGTGTCTTACGAAAATCCAGGACTAGATGGCAGCCAGTTGGCTTAGATTAAATCCTGTTAAGATGGAGGTGTTATCGGTGGAGCCAGGCTGTCTGGGTTTTGCTGTGGTGAGTAGTAGTGCCTTTCTACCTATGTTGTATTGTGTGAAATTGCAAAACCAGTTGACAGAGTGAGAAATCTGGGGGTCATTGTGGACTCTAGACTAGCCCTGGAATACCAGGTGTCTGCTGTTGTCTGTAGTGGCTTTTACCACCTGTGTAACATCGCCCAGATCAAACCCTATCTCGATCTAGCTGACCTGGCAACATTAGTATATGCTTTAGTTATGTCGAGGCTGGACTTCAGTAACGTGCTGTACCTTGGGTTATCTGCAAGGTTGTTGTGCTATCTGCAGCTGGTCCAGATTGTGTCAGCCCAACTGGTTGCGGGGACCCCCTAGTCTGACCATATCACACCAGTTCTCCACACTCTTCACTGACTGCCAGTCTGGTGGTGTATCAGCTTCAAGGTGTGCTTGATAACTTACAAGGCTTTGCACAGTTTGGGTCCAAGCTACCTGAGAGACCTCCTGGTACCTTATGCTCCTGGTTGTCCACTCTGATTGGTGGAGGCAGACCTCTTGTCAGTTCTGAGGTCCTGCTTGAAGTCTTCGGGTGATAGGGCATTTGGGGTTGCAACACTGATATTATGGAGCACCCTTCCTCTGGAGACAAGAGGTGCTTCTTTGCTGACCACTTTAAAAAAATCTTTAAAAACATACTTTTTCACCTTAAGTTTTGGGTCTGGCTTTTAAATTATGAATTCATTTTATTAATTGGTTTATTATTGTATTGTTTTATCATGTTTTTTCTCTGTACTCATTGTGAGGCACCCAGAGCCTTTGGGATAAATAAAAATTGCCTTGCCAATTACCTATTCATAAACCAGGATCTGTAAAAAGCATAAAAAAGAAACATATGGTGCTCGTAGTCTATAATATGACAGTACTGATAGTGTTGTACTTTGTGCTTTCTAGTCTTTGTAAAAGGCTCATACCTCTAATCCAGTTCATTATTAGAGTGAACATCTCTCCTCTCTCCGCTCCCTTCTCCCCCTCCCAGCTCACAGTGCAGCTGCTGCAACAAGTCGACATCATTTTAACTATCAGTACTAGTACTTCTGATTTCACCACTCTTTCTTAGTAGCCCTTCTCTTGTATCACATGCTATACCCCTGGCTTGGTGCAGTGTATAATGTTGGGGTCACAACTAGCAATGCCAGAACACTGACAGGATTTTACAATGTCTTTGTCCATGGAATATCAAGCTTCTTTAACCCACGGGACAATCTGTTTTTTGCTTGGGGCTTTGGGATTACCAGCACTCATCAGCTCCCGCTCCTCATTAGCTAGCTAGTGATTATAAAGTTCATGGTACTTGTGTTTGAAGGGGCCATACCAGGAAACTTCAGCTGGTTTTAACAGCTTGGTGCTGTCCCAGGGAATCACAGCAAAGTTCGTTCACTTTTGTTTCACTTGGAGTCTGGTGCAGGGACAGATATGGCACCAGAATGTATCCCACACTAAAAGCCAACAAGTGAAGTTCATCCCGCCCCACACCAAGTTCAGCCACATGTGGGTAAGCTTTTCATTCATCCAGCATTTTTTAGATGCTGCAATAACAAATACTCCTGGGCTACTGAATAGCTCTTTGGGGATCCATTTGCCCTTAATAACAAGAAAGAGGGGGTAGGTTACAACCATCAGCCATGGGTGACAAGCAAACCATGACCTACTGTTTTTCATTGCCCATGGTCATCAGTGGCACAGATGCAATATTCTGGTAGCAGGAAACAAAATCAATCACTCTGAGGATGTAATGTGAAAGGAGACAGTGGTCTTTTGCTTTATTGTGAACCCCTACCTCCACAAGAAGCAATCAGTCTACCTGTAGCTGACTGTAAAAGCAATGGGCCCAATTCTATATGGATGGCACAAATTGCCACCAATGGTGACTTGCGTCAAACCCCAATACGCCAAAAATCCTGTGCCCAATTCTGGAAGAGGGTCCCCACAGCTAAGTACTGCAATTTGTGACAATCTTATGTGTCGCCAAAACAAAAGTAGCACTTGAAGGACTGGTCAAGCCACATCCCCGGATCTGAAGAGCGCAAGTGGTCCCCATGCCCCGATCCAACACGTGGGAACATATGTTCCAGCAGGGCTAGCTGCTGTCCCTCCCATGCCCTGACCCCTGAAAATGTTAGTTAAAGCCCGAGAGCTATTACTGCCCCCATGCCCCAACCCTGCATATGCTAGTTATATCAAGCAGGGCTATTCATGCCCACATGCCCCAATCCCAAGTCAGCTGCCTCCCTCAGACTCATCACCCAAGTATTAGATACCCTTATCCCTGGTAGTCTGGAGGCCCTCACCCCCACCCAGGAGTGGCAGACTACCGCTTCCCTACCCAGCCGGGTGACTGGCACAGCCCACCTTCACTACCATGGTTAGTTGTCGGATTGAACTTACTGGGCATGTACTACCGTACACATATATGCTCACAAATATTCATGAATGCATATTATGTACAGTAGTACATGCTCCAGTGGAGTTCAGTCGGTGACTGGCCATGGTGGTGAGAGGTGAGCTGTGCCAGCCGCGGCTGAGGGGCAGGGTAGTCTGGCACTGCTGGGGGGGTGGAGGCCACCAGACAAGCAGGGATAAGGGATATCTAATACTCAAGAGATACAGTTTGCACCCCCAATCAAGCCTGCACCACTTCTTGTTGCTGGCAGTCTGCTGTGATTCTGACAGCTTAGCCTCAAGCTTCAGAAGCTTTCCCATGCCAGTCCTGAACCTGCTTCTCATCAGTGTTAAGATCTGTTGCCACTGGTTGATTCCCCTCTTTTTCAGCACAATGTGCTACATGGAGTTTTGACTCCAGATCATGCTGTTTTCTTTTGCTCATTTTGCTGTTTTTATACTCTCTCTCTCACAACGCTCAGCGCTAAACTCCTACAAACACCTCACTGTGGCTGTGTTACTGATGGGTTTTTATTGCACTATCAGTCACCAAGGGGGTGGTAGTCAGAAGCCACCCTCAGTTAGTAGCCACCCCTGAATACTAGCCGCAGCTGGAAAATGAAATGTTTAATACAAGCCATGACTACTAAACGATGAAATAGGTACCACCACACTTTGCCGCCTATCTGTTAACCAGTTCCATACTCAGTTTACCACATTGGGTCCCATTCCCAAACTGATAAGTTTCCTTATAAGTCTCATATGTGGTACAATGTCAAAGGCCTTGCTGATGTCTAAGTGGGCCATATCTACTGCCCCATCCTGATCTATTCCCCTGGCCACTCAGTCAAAGAAATCAATTAGATTCATCTGACAAGACTTCCTCAACGCGAGTCCATGCTGCCTTGGATCTTGTAACCTGCTGGAATGAAGATACACCACTAGCCTTTCTTCTAAAAGTGTTTCCATTAACTCCCCTGCCACTGATCTTAAACTGACCAGCCTATAGTTGCCAGACTCCTCTATGCTGTTGTTGTTATGCAGTGGAACTACATCTGCCCTCCTCCAGTTCTCTGGAACCTCTACTGTTTCCAGTGAGTTGTTGAATAGGGCCATCAGACATGCATACAATACCTCCCGGAGCTCCCTCAACACCCTTTGATGTACACCCTTATTCATTTTCAGATTCAAGTCCTTTTAGGACTCTTTTCTGTGTGAATGGACTTGTGTCCACCTTCCTTAGCCCTCAGTGTTCCTGCTGCTCCAATGTGGTCTGTCCCTCTCTCCATCCACCTCGAAGACTAAGCTGAAGTATCTGTTCAGGATATCTGCATTTTCCTGATCCTCACAGTTTTCCCCCTGCCCTTCTTATCCTCACAGTGCCTCCCCTTGTCCTCCTCTTTTTGCTTATGCATCTTGTCCCTTTAGTTACCCCTTAGGCTATCCTTTCTTTTGTTTGTGACTTTGAGCCCCTCACTGCCTTCCCTGCTTCCCTCTGCTTTTCCTTGTACACCTCCCTATCCTCTTCTCTTTGTCTCCTTGTACTTCCTGAATGCAGCCCCTTTAGCTTTTACCTTCACAGTCACTTCCCTGGAGAACCATAGTTGCCGCTCTTCCCTCCTCTTTTTGCTCACTTCCTTGACGTAGAGGTTTGTTACCTTCACTTTGCCATCCCTTAATTTGCCCCACTGTTCCTCTACCCCTCACTGACAGTTCCCCCTGCAAGGCCGTCTCTGAGGCATTCACTAATTTTTTTTAAATCTGACCTCCTGCAGTTCAGGATCCTCATTCTTGTGTGTTTTTTCTCTGCCGCTGTCCTTATATTAATCCACACTGTTTGGTGATCACTAGTCCCTGGATGCATCCCACCTTGATATCTACAATACAGCAACCATATTTTTATATATATATATATATATATATATATATATATATATATATAGCTATATGGTCCCCATCACCTCCTCCAACCAATTGGTGACGAGGACACATGGGTATATTTTTTTACAGGATTTTTCTCCCCTTGCGCCCACCACCAAGGCCCCGGCATACGGCCATGTGAGCATGTGGAGGCAGGCATGCACCCCGTGGCACCAGCTCGGCCCCTTCCACCTTCTGTAACTGTTTGCCACCCCCTCTCTGCCTATGCTACCCACTGGACCTCCACCCGATGGGAGCAGAACTATGGGGGGGGCACCAACCCCCCCTCAAGAGAGGACAGCTGCCCATCAGCATGCTTGATCCTGCTCCGACCCCCACCCCCACACTGGCACCCCAATGACTCAAGGTCATTCCCGAACCCAGGTCACCAGCATAGCGCGAGGTAAGGTGTTCAGTGCCTCAACCCAGTGTGCCACCGGACCGGCCTAGCAACCACATTTTTTATGGCTTGATATCATTTTTTATTCTGTACTTCCTTTCCCTTCTCCCCTGGGTCACATCTGGAAACAAGCTTTCCAGTCACCAGTTTTTAAATAAAAACTATCAGTGTTTGTGAGCACAAGGTCCAGTATTGCCCCATCTTAAGTGGACTATTTGACTTGTTGCCTGAGAAACACCCCCTGCAGGGAGACTAGGATGGCCTTGCTTCTAGCCAAGGCTGAGGCTGAGAAGCTCCAATCTACTTCCTGACTGAAGTCCCCCACCAGCGACATCGTCCCCTTTTTTGCCATCATGCTGATGGCTTCACCCAGTTCATCCCCTGTATTGGAGGGCTGTATATCACTCCAGTGTGAAAAGTGTCTCTGTTTCCTGTCTCCAGTGTGACCTACAGCACTTCCAACACATCCTTTACCCCTACATTCCCTTGCATTTCCATCGCTGTGACACCCTCCCTAACATACAGTACAACACCTTGTCCCTTTATTTCCTCCCTCCCTGTCCCTTCTGAACTGAGTCTAGCCTGGCATGGCCATGTCCAAGCATGGCTCCCTGTACACCATGACTCAGTTATGGCCACAAGATCCAGGTCTACCTCCGTCATGATGGCCTTCAGGTCCAGGGAATCTAATTTCCAAGACTCCTTGTGTTGGCACACATGGCTCTTCACACCTTGCTCCCAATCTGTCTGCAACCCTCCTTCCCACCCTTTCTGCCTTTACTGCCATTTCTAACTTCCTTCACTCCCCCCTCACTACTCTCTTCTTGTCCTGTCTCCTCAACACCTCTTCTCTTTTCCCACCTTTTGTTCTTATCTCCCTTGTACCCTACAGTGCTTCTGCCTTCTTTCACTTGCTCCTTGGGGGAGTTATCTCCCCTTGGGTCCTCTCTTCCTGTTGCTTCAATCTGTGGGGGTGGCACAGTTTATGCCTCTCTTTGTATTATGGTCTCCCCCCTTGGCTAGTTAAAATATTCATCAAAGTAACATTTAATTAAGTAATTTGAGCAGTAGACTCCAGCCAGTGGCACCAGAGTATCATTGGGGCTACTGGGTGAGCAAGTTGTTGTCCACAGACATGCCTCCAGTTTGCCAGGTGGCCAACTGGTTCACTGTATTCAAGGGTTCATCAACCTTTTTCAACCTTCAAAAGGACTAGGCCTCCAAGCAGCCCCCACGCAAAGGACCAACGCACAAAGGACGTTGGAGTCTGTTCACTGGAGTCAGCCCAACGAGGCAGCTTGCAGCCAGGCACTCTGCACATCAGCTGACCTGAGACGATCAGGTGGACCCTTACTATTTGGAGCCCAGGTATAGTTACAGTGTGAGGGGATGCATTGTGGTGGGAAGCTAATGCGTACTGTCGACTAAAGGTTGCATGATGGTGATCAGTTGATCCTAGGGGAGTCATATTGTGATGAAAAGTAACTACTAAGGTGTGGCAAGGTTGTACAGAGGTGGGGGTTACTACAAGTGTTCTGTTTAAGTTCAATGGGGACATTTTTGTAGCTAGGTGGTTTTTCAATGCTTGTACTGTGTGGGGGACAAAATCTTAGAGTTGTAGTATTATGCTGGAATTGTTTTCTTCTGCTGTTGGGAGGTTGATTCTTGGTGGGAAGGGATTCATCTAAATAAACTACTAAAGTTGTTGCAAGGTTGCACAGTGGTGGGGGGATACGTTCAGTGGGACATTTCTATGGTTCGGTGGTTTTAATGGTTTTACAGTATTGGGGGGCAAACTGTTAGAGTTGTGGTATTGTGGTACTTGAAATACTTCCCTCTGCTGTTTGGGAGGCTGATTCTTGTTGGGAAAGGATTCTGCAGGGTTGATGGCCTCATGTCTGTAGCTGTGGTTCAGCCTAAGCACCTAACAACTCCAGGCCATAATTGTACACTTGAATAATTACTGTCACCGTACAGCGGAAATATCCAGTTGTTTCTAGATTCTCCCACCTGGGTGGGAAGTACGTTCTAATCTTAGTTGGTACTACTTAAATTTCTCTTTCACCTTTGTAGGATGTGATTCAGGGGTGAGGCACTCAGTTGTAGGGACTGTGGGGTACTCTTCTCTAGGGATGTGCTCTGGAGCAGGGGATAAAGCCCCTTCTGCAGGACCATAGTGGAGCTCCGTGCTCAACTGGTAGCAGCCAGGATAAAAATTACCAAGTTGTGCACTCAGCTCAGCAGGAGCCTACACCCCTCACCACCCCACTCCCCCAGAGACCCACTGGTCCAGGAGGGTGGATGGTGGTGGGGCATGGGAAGGGGAAAACGGGCAGCCTTAAAGATGTTGTCCATTCCATTTATATCCAGACAGTGAATCACTTTGCACATCTGCAGGAGGCTCAAGCTCCTTACTCCACAAGGGTGGACTCCAAGTCAGTCTTGGGTGATGGGCAGGACAGCACATTGGCATCTGGGGAGGGTAAAACTGTAAGGAAGGTCCTAGTGATTGGGAAATGAATGGTTGGGGCATGGACAGGGTGCTGGGAGGGCAGATGTAGGATGGTTCATCTGATGCCTGCCTGGAACATCAGCCAACCAGGACTTAGACAGAATAGGGAGGATGGTGCAGAGGGAGGGGGGAGTTGGGTGTGTTGGTGCACCTGGGTACCAATGATCTGGTCAACCAGCTGGTGGAGACAGTGAAGCAGAGCTTCTGTAGACTGGGGCACAGGTTGGCGGTACACTCAGCTTCCCTGACCTTCTCCGAAGTCCTCCCTGTGTGGGGCTGGGGAGGAGGCAGGACAGGATTAGGGGTACTGAGATAGCAAAACTTTAATAGTTGGCTCAAGGGGAGGTGTCAGGACATGGGGTACCACTTTGTAGGGAATTGGGGGGATTTCTGGAGCAGACGACTCTTCAAAGGTGACAGGCTTCACCAACAAGAGAGGGGACCAGCGCACTGGGCAGACATTTGATGTATATATCAGGCATTTAAACTGACTGCGGGGGAGTCCAGGTCTAGATGATCCCCAATAGAGGGTAATCAGAAGGGGATCTAGGATAGTACTCCCTCACACCCAGGGGATGGTAGCAGAATACAGGGTACAGGGAACACTGTATGGTTTACAGGACTAAGGGGAGAGACAGTTCTGAGAGGAAAAACTACAGGCAAAGGCACTAAGGGAGGGGGTAGAAAGTGCATGGCAGGCAGACGGACAGTAGCAGAATCAGAGAAGGGGTCATGTGGAAGGGGGTATACCTAAATGCTAGGAGCCCCAGAGAACAAACTTAGTGGGCTCCAGGCAGTGATAGCACACCCTGAGATGGACCTTGTGGCCATCATAGAAATATGGGGCACAGAAAATAATGACTGGGAGATGGCAATCTCTGGATTTACATTATTCAGGAGGGACTGAAGGACAGGTGGGGTGGGGGAATCACTGTCTATGTAAGGGAGAGCATTGAAGTGACTGAAGATGGGGCATTAATCGGGAAACTGAGTCTATATGGGTGAAAATCTCAATGGCCTCAGGCAGGAAAATAAGATTAAGGGTAGCCTATAGGTTCCTGGGTCAAGGGGAGGAAAGGGACAGAAAACTTAGGGAGGAACTTAAAAGAGGGGTACCAAAGGGGAAGTTGGTAGTGGTGGGGGACCTAAACTTGTTAGACATCGATTGGGAGGTCCCGGTAGCCAAGAGCACCAGGAGTCAGTCACTGCTTGATGCCATTCATGACTGTCTGCTGATACAACTAGTTAAGGAGCCCACCAGGCAGTCCACAGTCCTTCATGCTGTACTCACTAACACAGAGTGAGTGGATGCTGTGAGAGTGGGGGAACCACTGGGGAATAGTGGCCACAACTGTGTGCGGTTTGACTGGCCCACGGGGCTGGTAAGCCGCACTCGAGAACCACATTCCTTAACTTTAGAAGGGCAGACTTCAATAAGATGAAGGAACTGTCAGGGAGAAATTAGTAGGGGAAAAGGGCATAGGCATGATAGAGGAGAAATGGAAGGCAATCAAGACAGCTATCCTTGAAGCATCAAAGACATGCATAAAATCAGTGACAAATGTAAGCCCCCTCTTCAGTGAGAGGGGCTTATGTTCCCATCAGGGACCCCTCCTATTTTCTTCCCCTGAACATAGCATTTTTAGTGCTCTGGGGGGTGATATTTCTAATGGTCACCACATGGGGGCAGCAGGGATTTAGGGTATAAATAGGGAGAGGAGAGACACATTTGGGAGGAAGATGGAAGGAAGGAGAAGAGACCAGCAGGCACTGCAGTGGCAGTGCAGATTGTGGAGGCCCCCCCCATCCGTTTTAGGCAGATCGGCCAGTTCAGCGGCGGAGTGCCGGATTCCTGGGTCTGGGCCTCTGAGGGTGGTGGTAGGTAGCCACAGCTGTGTCATTCTGGGTCCCCAGTCTCTGGGGGGCTGGGGTGGAGAGTAGTCTGGGGTAGACCAGCTTGCTGAGGAAGACCTGGATTAGAGTTGAAGCGCTGGGGCTATAGGGTGTTTACCAGGTACCTTGCCAAATAAACTGCTGCACTGCATTAAATTCTGATTCATGAGTACTGAGCTTTCTTTCTTTGTGTTTAATTTTGAGTTGGCAGCTCTCGCTCATAGCACCACCATTTACTGAGTGCACCTATCTTGTGGATTGTTAGTCTCGAGCGGTGTAAGGTAGGCCTTGGGGGACAGTAATGGGACTCTTGTTTGAGGTGTAGTTCCCTGAGTTGTCAGGGCTGCAGTGGTAGTGCAGAGCCACTGCAGAGGAAGGGGGCCAGTGGCAGCGGCCTCCTCCTTTCCCTGTGGCATGGCGGTCCAGTCGTAAGTGAAGGGGCTAGGGAAGCCTTTACAGGACTGTTTTAAAACCTGGATTGCACAACCTAAATGACATGTTTTCCTGTATAAAAATAAGGTTTTTACTACTTTTACTACTGTTGCAAGCTATGCCAGTGCCAGTCAGATGTACAGATATATGGTGTTATATTCTGTGTATGTTTAAAATGCCACAAGGAATAATGGATAAAAGGGTCACATGGAACAAGGGAATGGATTGTTTTTTTCCAAAGGTCTGTAAATTCCCTGTGATCTAAGAGAAACTGGTTTTCCCAGGGAAGCTGGAAATTGCATTTCAAAAGAGCCTTCCTGGCTAACTAACACAGAGGTCCTAAATCTGTCACCTGTAATAAAAATTGTCACTTGAAAAGCCAGGATGCTTCAGAAAACAGCATTGGGGGTAGCCATTAAAGAGGAAAAGGGTTATAAACTCAGGAGATGTTAATAGCTAGGCCTGTCATAAAAAAGAAAAATGTTACACTTCAAAGGACAGTGCTAGATTCCAGGAAACTGTCATGGTAGAATTACATTGCTTAGCTGGCAGGATATTGGAATTGTAAGAGAGTCTGATTAATAGAGGTATGAGTCCCTTAATAATAATTTTTTGGGAAAGTGCAAGAGTGACATCTACTGGCCTAAAAAGTTAGAACCAGACCAAGACTTACAGACTGCCTTGGACCACATGTATTTAAGACCCACCACAAAGCATTTTGAGGACACTTTGCTTTTGGACACTCTCCTGACCACATGAGAACAACTGCCAGCAGACTCACAAGAAGCAAGACTGCTGTAGAAAGGACTGAAACCTTTGAAAAATCCTTTATTTTTCTGGATTTCATTTCACTACGAATTTAAGGTAGAACTTTAGATAACTGTTATAATGCATTTTTTGTACAGATCCACTTTTATTTGTGTTATTCTGTGACCAAAATTTTGCAAACCTTTTTGTTGTAATGTATGATAATTATTTGATTATTTAGTAAAGACATTTGTGTTGTTTAAGAAACTTGCCTGAGCAAGATTTCTACACTGTATGTGTGATTGTGGGATGTTTCAGTAATAATCTGTGGCTAAATTGTTATTGCTAAGGGGTGCCATCATAAGCTACCAAATCGAACAAGGGTCTGAAAAAGGAAAGTCTGGGTAAAGATAGGGGGAAAACCAAAGTGTCAAGAAAGGGTCTGTGGAGATTTGAACCAGGTTATTGCACACCTTGTGGGAGAAATCAGAATCAGGGTTACAATGCTATCCTGCAGAGATTGTAATGCCTGGATCTTACCCCTTTGTGTAACAGCCAAGAAGGGTTCATATTTGGCTACAAGACTCACGACTAGTAGAGTACCCTGATCTAGAGTAAAGAGGGGACCCTGAGACTTTGAGGCGAGTGTTCAGTTGTGAACTCAGCTAGCACTATAGAAGGACACAAAGAGGGTATCCCCTGTTTCCCCCTCCCTGTCATGGGTTGCACTTAGGGGTGGGCACTGTGAGCTCAGTTGATCTTACCCTCAGGAGTGGGTTCATGACAGATCTGGTGCAGAGTGGTGGGATCCAAGAGATCTGGCAGTAGTGAGAGTTGAAAGACATTGATGGCTCAGGCATAACAGTTGGATTGAAAGCCAGTGTATCAGATTGATAAACTGAAAACAGTTCACACACAATCAGGGCAGAGATTTGGAAAAAAAAATAACTTGGTTACAGTATAAAGTTCGCTACCTATGTTCTTTTTTTTTCAGTGTAAGTTAGTGTAGTAGTAGTTAGGGAAGAAGATGTCTTCCTACTACAGTGAATACACAACAGACTACCTAAGCAGTTGTATCAGGAAAGAGGGATCCAGTACAAGGGGTGAACCAAAAAGCACCTCAGTGAGGCTCTTATGGCAGCCGATGAGCAAGCGGTTGCCCTGATACTCGAGTCACAACCAGTGACTGAAAAGGACCAGAGCCTGGGCGTGGGGGTGCCAAGGTCCATCACAGAGTCCAGTCCCCGGGAGGAGGGTAGCGAGACCAGAGAGAACCCAGAGCCACAGCAGCAGGGGAAGGCCACCACAGAGCTGGGGCTAGAAGGGATCAGGCTGCAACTGGAGTTGAGGAAATTGGAGCTGGAATTCAAACAGAGAAAGTTTAAAGCACAGCAGCAGAGGGAGTTTGAGCAGAAGAGGTTTGAACTGGAGATGCAGGAAAAAGAAAACCAGTGCCGGAGAGAGGAAAAGGAAAAATGGCTTCAGAGAAAGGTTGAGAGAGAGGAAAAAGAGCACAGGAGGGAATTCAAACTGGAGAAGTTAAGACTCCGACGACAAGCGCCAGAGGAGGTAAGTGGCAGGGGTAGACCTGAAACTTCAGGGCTGGGGTATAAATTAAGTTTCAAATTAATAGCGGAATTTAAAGAGGGGAAGGATATGGATGCATTTTTGAATTTGTTTGAAAAGGTCTGTATCCAGGCCAAGGTACCCAGGGTGTCCTGGAGCTTCCACCTAGCCCTGCTGCTTATGGGTAAAGGGTGTGAGGTGCTAGGCCAAATGGATAATGATGATAGCCAAGACTATGAGAAATTTAAAGCTGCTTTATTTAAAAAGTGTGTACTGACTCCTAAGACCTACAGGGTTAAATTCCGTAAACTCCAAAAAAGTCCTGACATGAGCTTTGAAGAACAAGCTACAAAGCAATGGCAGTTTTTAAAGTGTTGGTGGGAGGAGGTGGAAGCAAACTGTGTGGGGAAAATTGAGGAGGTTATACTTTTAGAGCAGTTCTTTTGGGCTTGCCCAGCAGAGTTGAAAACCTGGCTAGAGGACCGAGATCCAAAAACAGCATAGCAAGCTGCTGAGCTCTCGGATCGCTATGCCAGGAGCAGGCCTGTTCTGAAAGGAAGTGGAGCAGGTGTGGTAGGACCGAAAGGGAAACGTGTGCCTTCGGGGCAGCTAAAACCCTCACAGCCTCTGCAGAAAGGGGGAAGCCTCAAGTTGCCAAAAATAGATTTCTCAGATAAAAGAAATGATGACTGTTGGTTTTATAAACAGCCTGGGCATCTTGCTAGACAGTGTCCTAAAAAGGCACAGAGTGGACATAGTGGTGCTCAAACAGAGTTGGGTGCACTGTGTATCCCTGAAAGCATGCCTGTAAACATGAGGGAGCACATACACCTGGTTACTATAAATGGGGTGCAGACCCATCAGTTAAGGGACACATGGGTACTCTTACCTTAGTAAAAGGGGATTTGGTTGGGCCTGAACAGCTTATACCTAATCAGTTTGTAATGGTAAGGGGATTCACTGGGGAGGAGAAAACTCTGCCACTTACTAGTGTCCTCTTGGACTGGGGTGAGACAGCAGAGACGGTGCAAAAGCTGACAGTGGCAGACAACCTCCTCCTGGATGTGATTATAGGGAACAATCTCCAGAAGGGGGTGGTGTGTGTGGTTACCCACAGTCAGACGGCAAAGGCCAATGGTAGTTCCCTGAACCTCATAGAAGCCCCTCTGGAAAAAAATGGGAGGTTTGTTCCCCAGTCTGTGTCTCCTGAAATGGAGAGTAGTGAAAGGGAGGAAGGACTTCCCCAGGTAGCCATTCACAAGACAGCTACAGAAGGTTACTCTGAGGAGAAAGGGGTAATGAATGATCAGAAGGTTAGGGATGGTAGTGACCCTGAATGCCTTGATGCCAGAGCTATGGACCCCAGTTTAGGAAGGGGACATGTCCCATACCTCAGGAAAATGTGAAGATTTTGCAGCTGCTCAGAAAACTGACCCTAATTTGGAGAAACTGAGGGATTGTCCAGAATCTGACGGGACACAGGGAGGTGGCATGAGATATAGGGTATTCTGGGGCTATGGACTTCTGTATCCACAGAATGTGAGGACAGAGAGAGGGGTGATGGGCAGGCAGGCCGGGGCTGGCAGTATAGCCTAGAGTTTAGAGTAATGAGCTGTGAATAAGCTTGGTACATCCAACAGACCTGGGATTTATTCCCACAACTTCCACTTGCATACTGTGTGTCTCTGAGCAAGTCACTTAACCTCCCCAGTGCTCCCAGGTTGCCCCTGAAACCAGGCACTTGTGCCTAGTGGGCCTTACCCGGTTACCAAAGACTAAAATAAAAAAAAATAGTTTGTCATTCCCCAGGGGTACCATGAGTGGTTGATCAAGATCACTCATGATATTCCCATGTCCAGACATCTGGGCTTCATGCGCACCATGCAGCAATTGGCCCAGAATTTCGATTGGCCCAACTTCACCCAGCAGGTGAAGGAATATTGCAGGTCTTGTCACCGGTGCCAACAAATAGGGAAGGCAGGCACTAAAACCAAAGCTGCCCTAATTCCCTTGCCCATTGTGGAGAAGCCCTTCCAGAGGGTAGGAATAGATATTTTGGGACCTTTGAATACCCCAAGCTCCTCTGGGGAGACATTTATCCTGACTGTGGTTGATTATGGCACTCGGTACCCAGAGGCAGTCACCCTCTCCTCACTTAGGACAGACAAAGTGGCAGATGCCTTGCTAGGGATTTTCTCCCATGTCGAGTTTCAGTAGGAGGCTACCACTGATCAAGGAGGTACCTTCATGTCAGATCTGATGAAGTGTTTGTGGGAGAAGTGTGGGGTGGTGCAGAGATGCATGACACCTTATCACCCACAAGCTAATGGGCTTATGGAATGGTTTAATGGTACCCTAAAATCAATGCTCCATGTGTTTGCTGAACGGCATGGGAGAGACTGGGAGAAATACCTTCCTCACCTGTTGTTCTTATACAGGGAGGTGCCCCAAGAGTCGACAGGGTTCACGTGGGCCCCTAGACTTGATCTGGGAAGGCAAGCACGCCACCCAGGGAACTCCCGTAGTGCAGTATGTCCTTAAGTTTAGGGAGAAGCTGAAGGAGCTTATGGGGGCGGCCCAAAGCAACCTGTCAGCTGCCCAAAAGAAGCAAAAAGTCTGGTATGACCACATACCCAGAGCTCGTTCATACAGTGCAGGTCAGGAAGTCATGGTCCTAATCCCAATCTGGAAGGACAAGCTGCAGGCCAAGTGGGTGGGACCATATAAGGTAGTTTGACAGGTCAATGATGTGAACTACAGTATATTATAGAACTGCCTGACAGGAGACATACCCATAGGATGTTCCATGTCAATATGATGAAATCATATGCAAATAGGGCTGACACGGTATTTACAGTGTGTAGTCCTGGGGAGGGGACGGATGAAGAAGACCCCCTATTGGACTTGCTGGAGGAAAACAAGTGGGAGTCCTCTGTGGAGACAAACTGTCATCCCAGTTGACCCCGGAACAGTCCCAGGAAGTGAGGGAGGTTTTAGAGGACTTTGCCCCTTTGTTTATGTCCAAGCCTGGATGAACCCCCCCCTTAGAGACACATGATGTAGAGATTGGGACGCAAGTGCCCATATGATGGACAGCCTACCAGGTGTCTGAGGCTGTCCTAAAGGACATTAGGAGAGAAGTGGAGGAAATGCTGGATTTAGGGGTAATCCAGAAATCCCACAGTCCCTGGGCCTCACCTGTAGTTCTCATTCCCAGTCTGGATGGCTCTACTCACTTTTGTGTGGACTATTGTGGACTCAGCACAGTCACAAAATCTGACGCACACCCATTGCCATGGGCAGATGAACTACAAGACAAGTTGGGAGGGGCAACATACCTCACCACAATTGGCTTGAAGAAAGGGTATTGGCAGGTGGAGTTAACCACCAGAGCTAGGAAGCAGTCGGCCTTCATCACTCCAATAGGGTTATTCGAATTCCGGGTACTGCCTTTTGGAATGAAGAATGCCCCTGACACCTTCCAAACGTTGGTCAACCAGGTGTTACATGGTACTGAAGAGTACACAGTGGCATATGTGGATGATATTGCCATCTTCAGTACCAGTTGGAAGGAACTCCTGTCTCACCTGAAGTAAGTGTTGGGCAGGATACAGATGGCAGGACTCATTGTCAAGGCTGAAAAGTGCTAGGTGGCTATGGCGGAGGTGGTATACCTGGGCCATGTAGTGGAGCGGGGGCAGCTTCACCCTAATAAAGCAAAGACTGAGGCAATAGAGGCTTGGTCTATGTCTGAAACCCAGAAGCAGGTTAGGAGCTTCCTAGGGACTGCATGGTACTATCAAAAGTTTGTTCCAAATTGCAGTACCCTGGCAGCTCCCCTATCTGGCCTGTTAAAAAAAAGAAAGCCCAAAAAAGTAGACTGGGAGCTAGCCTGTGAATGAGCCTTTGTACAGCTAAAGGAGGCACTGTGCAGTGCCCTTATGTTAGCCAGTCCAGATTACAGTAGGCAGTTTGTTATACAGATAGATGCCTTGGATGTGGTGATTGGAGCAGTCCTCAATCAGTCCTCTAATCAGGGAAAAGATCACCCAATAGTGTACCTTAACAAAAGGTTACTTCCTCAGGAGTCAACATATTCCACAGTGGAAAAGGAATGCCTGGCACTGGTATGGGCCCTGAAGAAATTAGAGCTGTACCTCTACGGGAGATGCTCTGAGGTACAGACCGATCATAACCCCCTGGTGTGGCTAAATCAGATGGGTAAAACAAATAGTCATCTCTTAAGGTGGAGTATAGCCCTACAGGCCTACGACATGACAATTACCCACAGGGCCAGATTGGCCAATGCTAACGCAGATGGCCTATCTCACCAGTAAGAATAGTTGCAGATTTTGTGAAAACCTTACCATGCATTAGGGGATGTCTTCCCACAAATTCAGTCTAGGAGGGAGGGATGCTGTGAGCTATGCCACTGCCAGTCAGATGAACAGATATATGGTGTTATATTCCTTTATATTTTGTGCATGTTTAAAATGCCACAAAGAATAATGGATAAAAGGGTCACATGGAACAAGGGAATGGATTGTTTTTTTTTTCTAAGGTCTGCAAATTTCTTGTGACCTAAGAGAAAAGGGAAGCTGGAAATTGCATTTCGAAAGAGTTTGCCTGGCTAACACAGAGGTCCTAAATCTATCACCTGTAATAAAAATTGTCACTTGAAAAGCCAGGATGCTTTAGAAGACAGCAATGGGGTAGCTATTAAAGAGGAAAATGGTTATACACTCAGGAGATGTTTACAGCTAGTGCTGTCATAAAAAAAACAAAAAAAAACTTTACACTTCAAAGGACAGTGCCAGATTCCAGGAAACTGTCATGGTAGAATTACATTGGTTAGCTGGCAGGATATTGAAATTATATTAGAATCTGACTAAAAAAGGTATGAGTCCTTTAATAAGAATTTTTTTGGGAAAGCACACGAGTGACATCTACTGGCCTGTAAGTTAGAACCAGACCAAGATTTACAGATTGCCTTGGACCACATGTATTTAAGACCCTCCACAGAGCATTTTGAGGACACTTTGCTTTTGGACACTCTCCTGACCACAACAGAACAACTGCCAGCAGACACACAAGAAGCAAGACTGCTGCAGAAAGGACTGAAACCTTTGAAAAAACATTTATTTTTCTGGATTTCATTCCACTATGTATTTAAGGTAGAACTTTAGATAACTGTTACAGTGTGTTTTTTTTGGTACATATCTACTTTTATTTGTGTTATTCTGTGACCAAAATTTTCCAAACATTTTTGTTTTAATGTATGATAATTATTTAAGTATTTAGTAAAGACATTTGTTCTGTTTAAGAAACCTGCCTGAGTGAGATTTCTATATTGTATGTGTGATCGTAGCATGTTTCAGTAATAATTTGTGACTAGATTGTTATTGCTAAGGGGTGCCATCATAAGCTACCAAATCGAACAAGGGTCTGAAAAAGGAAAGTCTAGGTAAAGATAGGGGAATACCCAAGTCTCAAGGAAGGATCTGTGGGGATTTGAACCAGGTTATTGCACACCTTGTGGGAAAAGGCAGAATCAGGGTTACAACGCTACCCCAAAGAGATTGTAATGCCTGGATCTTCCCCCTTCCTGTAACAACCAAGAAGGGTTCATATTTAGCTACAAGACTTGAGACTAGTATTGTACCCTGATCCAGAGTAAAGAGGGGACTCTGGAACTTCATGACAAGAGTTCAGTTGTGGACTCAGCGAGCACTATAGAAGGACATTTATAGGATATCCCGTTTTCCCCTCCCTGTCACAGATTGCACTTAGGGGTGGGCACTGTAAGCTCAGTGGACCTGACCCTCAGGAGTGGGTTTGTGACAACTACTACCAATTTTGGGATCTGTTTGGAGGGACAGGCCTGGGGTGCTGGATAAATTTGCCCAGGCGTGCTCTCCAGGATATGAAGGCCCTTTTGGATCTCTGTGCCAGTTAGCTCTTAGCGAGCACAGGGGGGAGTATATGAGGTAGATTTGACTATGTGGCTGGGAGTGCTACTCACATAATGGGAGACCTAGTGGTGGTGGCCAAAAGAACCAAGTGGTGGCCGAAGGTCAGAGTGGGCCTGGGTAGTGGACATGCAGGACAAAAGACCGGGTTGTTAGAGTGCTTGTGGGGTTATGGTGGCAGCTAGGGTATTAGCAGACTGACCCATTCGTGTCCCTTGGGCTGGGAAAGAGAGCCAGGGAATGGGTTTAGAGAAAAGCTGTACACTTTCCCAGAAAAAGAGAAAAAGTGAGAGAGAGAGAGAGAGAGAGAGTGAGGGAGTGCCTCGCTGGCTAAAGTGAAGGGCCCCATAGAAATAAGTGAATTCTTGACAAGTACTTACCAGAGCCAGAGGAGTTTGGAGAGTTTTGGAGCTTCACGTTCCAGGTTTTTGAAAGTCTTTGAGTCCTGGTTATAAGAATGGCTGCTGATTTTGAGCTGTGTTAAATCTCACTGCTTACATACTGTTGGAAGAGTTCCCTCTCCTGCAAAAGGGATTATGTACAAAGTTTTAGCCCCATGGAGGTGAGAGCTTAATTTTCAAGTAAATGGACCCCTGTAGCCCCTCTAATCTGTTGGGGCTCAGGCAAATAAAGGTGATTGTTCGGGGAAGAAATTCAGAGTCCCAGTTTCATTTGTAAATAAGGATACTAATGAAATATTAATCCTTAGGTTTTAAAGAATTCCTATGAGTTTACTTGCAGGAGTTTCCATTGATTCTGCACCCTTGAGTCTCTGGGGCTGATGGGGGGAACCGAGTGGCTGAAGTATGAAGAGAATCAGAGCCGTGGTCCCTCCTTCAAAGTTTGGGGTGTCTGAGTTCCTGCAGCCCACAGATGCCTTGGGTTCAGGGGAACTGAAGACATCCCAAGGTAGGCTGTGTTTATTCCATACAATGCTGTGTTAGAGTGCTGGTGAGATTCCTGTGCTGTGGGCTCCCTTTTCCCCGGAACAACAATACCCCTAGATGATATGGGGAAGGGGGTGCTACACAAAGAAAAATAGGTTGAAGAACCCACTATGTGCTCATCTAGAGTCAGGGAAAAGGTCAGGGCCAAAAAGAGGGCCTTTATAAGAGTAAGCAGGGAGAGTCAAAATGTGAGGAATATCTTCAGAAAATCAGGGAGGCAAAAGCAGACACAGAGCTGTGCATTATGGAGGGGATGAAGAATCCAGAAAAACAGTTTTTTAGATATATTAGCGAAAAACATGAAAGGGGGATCACATGGCTGGTGGAGGTGGGGCAGGGTGATAGAAGAGGATGGGCAAAAGGCCGCCATTCTGAATGACTACTTTTGCTCAGTCTTCACTAAAGAGGAAGGTGGGCCCCTGCCTGAGAGCGGCATCCAAGTGGCCACAAAGGCAATCCCGGAAATTAGTTAGCCATTGTTTACTAGGGAAAGAGTCCTGAAAGGGCTGGCAGCCCTCAAAATGGATGAGGCCCTGGGTACAGATGGGTTGCGCCTGAGGATACTGAGGGAGTTAGCAGCAGGACTGGCTGAACCACTCCACTGACTTGGCTGTTCAACAGCTCACTCAGGACAGGAGATGTCCCAGGGGATTGAAAGTTAGCAGATGTTGTGCCACTACATGGGGGTGGGGAATAGGGAGCAAGCAGGGAATTATAGGCCTGTTAGTCTAACCTCCATTGTGGGGAAGCTGATGAAATCCCTGATTAAAGAAGACCTTGCGCCAGCCTGGTGGCACTGAGGGTTGAGACGCTGGACACCACACCTCGTGCTGCGCCAGCGACCTGGGTTTGGGAATGAGCCTAGGTCATCGGCGGGGAGGGTGAAGGATTGAGCGTCCGCTGGACTGCTCTCCTTCCCCGGGGAGGGGGGCTTGCTGCCATCGGTGCTCGGGTGGCCTCTAGTGGTGGCTGGGGGTGACGCAGTAGCACAGGCAGTCGAGGGGGGACACGCTGGGGCCAACACCGGGAAAGTGTGTGTGCGGAAGCGTGCACGCCCCTGTCCCTTGACGTCATTGCACACCTCACACGTCATGGGGAACCAGGAAGAAAATGGGGAAAATTTGGCACTGGTTGTGGTGGCATGATGGCCGTCTCCGATGGGAGCATACGGCGCCGAGGGTATGCAGCGGTACTAAATCCGGTCTCGGCGGAGGGGGTCCTGCTATTGCCCCACCGTGGGGGATAAGCTACGGGATACTAAGCTGCGGGACCCGAATGGGAGCCGGAGGTCCTTGGAGATGGCGGCCGGAAGACCCGAGGGAGATGCCAGGACATGGTAGAGGTAGGCAGACCAAGGCCGAAGGGGAGAAAAATTAATAACAAAAAAAAAAAAAAAAAAGAAGACCTTGTAGAACACCTGGAGAGCAATGGACTCTATGACAATAAACAACATGGTTTTGTTGCAAGGAAGGTCTTGTCAGACCAACCTGATAGTTTGCTTTGACTGGGTGACAAAGGAGATAGACAAGGGCCAGATGGACTTGTTTGACTTAGTAAGGCCTTTGATTCAGTATCACACAAGAGGTTGCTTAAGAAAATGGAAGACCTGGGTGCAGCTAAAACTCTTGTGAGCTGGGTGGGTAACTGGCAAGCAGGAATGCGACAGAGGGTGGTGGTCAATGGTGTTAAATCAGAAGAGAGGGAGGTAACAAGCGGGGTTCCACAGGGATCTATCCTGGGTCTAATCCTCTTTAACATGTTCATTAATGACATTGGTGAAGGAATCTAGGGCAAGTTGTTTCTTTTCGCAGATGACACAAAACTATGTGGTAGGGTAGATAGTGAAGAAGGAATAAGGAATATGTAGAAGGACCTGCAAAAGTCAGAGGGGTGGTTAAAGGTCTGGCAGTTATAATTCAATGCAAAAAAGTGCAAGGTGATGCACCTAGGGAAAAAAAAAACATGAAGGAGTACTGGACGGGAGAGGAGAGACTTGGCACTAAAAAAAAAGGAATGGGATCTGGGAGTTACCATCAGCAAATCCCTGGAACAAACAAATCAGTGTAACAAGGCCAACAGGATGCTGGGATGTGTCGGAAGGGGAATTGATAGGAGAAAAGAGGTAATACTACCCCTTTACAGATCCCTGGTGAGGTCTCATCTGGAGTACTGTGCTCAGTTTTGGAATCCTTACCTCAGAAAATACAAGGATAGGTTAGAGACCAAAATGATTCAGGGATAGCAGGGTAAATCCTATGAGGAGGGCCTCAGGGCACTAGATTTGTACTCACTGGAAACCAGAAGGGAGAGGGGAGATACGACTGAGACCTTCAAATTCCTCCAAGGAATTAATAAAGTGAACTGCAGGGAATTATTTGGACTGAATACCAACTCATGGTCATGAGTGGAAGTTGGCAGGTGGGAGGTTCAGGAGGGAAGTGAGGAAACACTTCTTTACAGAAAGGATGGTAAAACCCTGGAACAGTCTGCCAGCTGAGGTGGTAGAAGCTAACACAGTGAGGGGGTTCAAACAGGCCTGGGATAGAATGAAGGAAATAGTGGTTATGTAAGCCAACAGGACCAGAGGAAAAAATAGGGAAAGGTCTGGGAGGGTTAGTACTGTGAGGAAATATTAGGTTCCAAGGAAGGTTCAAGGGATTTAGGGAACTTGGGAAGAATGGATGGACCATTGGTCTTTTTCTGTCATCATTGTCTATATTTCTGTTTCTGTTTAGACTTCTGGCCTGTGGTCCCCTTCCCAGTAGGATGCAGGCCATCCCCTCCGTATAGACCCTTATCCTTTCAAGTTGGTCCCCAGTCCCCGGTGAAGCTGAACCTCTCCTCTCTGAACCATTTCCTCAACCAAGTGTTGAAGCTCCTGGTGTGGTGTACTCTATCCTCCCCTCGGCCATAGACAGGTAGCATCTTGGTGAATTTTACCATTCATGCTACTTGCCTTTGGCCTCTCCCCAGTTACCTGAACTCTCCCTGTACTACCCCAGCCCCATCCCTCGCTAGATATTTTTTCCCCATGTGAACAATGAAATCCAGCTCCCCCTGCCCTGCCACCCCACCTATTCTTAGGATTCACTGTCCATCCCTCCTAGCCAAGGCTCTAGGTAGGCAACTAACTTCCCTATCTCCACCCCTTCCAGTTCCCAAATCTACCCCTTTACAGATCCCTGGTGAGGCCTCACAGATAGCCAACTACCTGACTAACAGGTTACAATGCGTCAAATGGTTGGGTGCTACGTCATCCCTATCTCCCATCACAGATGGTGTCCACCAGGGATCCATATTGGGTCATCTTTTATTTTTCATCTTCATAAATGAACTTCCTTTTAATTGTGAATAGCGTCAGTGCAGCTTTATGTGGATGGCACAATACTCTACAGATCCTTTAAGGATATCTCTTCCCTCAACTCCAACCTGGAGATAGACTTCCAGTTGTTGGAGGCATGGTTCAAAGATAACTTACTGGTGCTCAGTATAAAAAAAAAAAACTGCTGTTCTGCCACACCTCATTTGACCTGTCTACCCACCCTCCACTAGTAGTTAAAGACTTCAACCGGTGAGGCACTCAAAGGGCTAAACACCTTTAAATATCTGGGCATAACCCTCAATGAGCACCTATCTTTCGATTCGCATGCAGATGAAGTTATAAAATCAACCCATCAGAAACTAGGACTACTATACCATATAGCCCCCTACCCTACGCTACATTCCAGATGAATCATAACCTTTGCAAATTTACTCCCGGGTATCCGTTACGTCGCTCCAATTATCAGCTCTGCAAAGCCCACAATCATAAACAGACTTAGACAAACTTTATCATAGGATAGCCCGATATGTCACACGCACCCAAGCTCAAACCCACCACTGCGATGTGCTTAACACCTTAGGCTGGCCTTCCTTTGAAGCCAAATTGGACTTCCCCTTACTATGTACCATGTATAAACTCATCCACCTCCCTTCTCCCCCCAGCCTCACCAATTTGCTCTCGTTGAAGCCTTTCACCAGGACCCTTCTATCCTCCCACTATCCAATGCTATGTATACCCAAGATTCGCTTAACTATCAGCAAAAGATCCCTCACATTTGCAGCCCCTCAGAAATGGAATAGTCTCCTGCAAAGCTTACTTTCCTGAACATCTTTTACTCAGTTTAAAAAACATTTCAAATAAATGTTCTTTCTCCCTCCCATCTGTAACTCTACTATAATCTCTGGTCCTCTCTACCGACCCACTTTCCTCTCCTATCTTCCTGACCTAACAGTTACCAATCCTCAATCATTTCTAATTTGCCTCACCATTTTGTAAATAAATACACTATACCTATTTAGGTACCTTGACAATCATTTGTATGTTTCTTTATATGATGTTATTTGGGCTTGTGATACTATGATCACCACTGCACCAACCAACCCCTGAACAATTAATCTGTGTATTGCTCCATTATCTTATCGATGCATTATTACTGCTATGCAAGAATACTCCTCTGTTTTGTAACTACGCATTAATACTGTTATTTATGA
The DNA here is from genome assembly GCA_016271365.2 of Neoceratodus forsteri. Taxonomy (NCBI): domain Eukaryota; kingdom Metazoa; phylum Chordata; order Ceratodontiformes; family Ceratodontidae; genus Neoceratodus; species Neoceratodus forsteri. Next base: position 1,098,026,096 of record CM057458.1, on the reverse strand, counting down.
ATATTCCTGTTTTGTACCTATGTTCTCAATTGAACTGATATTTATATTTTTTAACTATATTTCTTCTGTACATAGGAATTTTAACTGTCAACTACCTCTGTAGTGCAATGTATTTACTTATGGGATACTTTTGTTCACCGGGTCTCCCCTGAAAAAGGGACAACTTTCTCTCAGTGGGCCTACCCGGTCATCAAAATTCAAATAAATAAAATCTATTCCCCTCAGAACTGAGTCCCCCACCAGAAGCTACTTTCTCCTCTGCTGAGATTCTTTACCTCCCACCTTGGCGTCAGCATAGCTCAGTTGGTAGCACATCCGCCTCTGGACCAGAAGGTTGTGGGTTCTTGTACCACATTGGGATTGGACTTGCACCTAAAAATTGCTGGCATCTGAGTGCAGTATTGGGGGGTGCTGTACTGCTGGAGTGTGCCGTCCTTCGGATGAGACGTTAAACTGAAGTCCCTTCTGCCCATCCCGGTGTTGTCCTGGTGGGTGTCCAGGTGGAAGTAAAAGAACCCAGGGCACTCTTCGCAAAGAGCAGGGAACATTCCCAGTGTCCTGGCCAACATTCCCCTTCCCATAAACCGGTTCATGCAATTATCTAGGCTGTGTGTGGGTGAGGATGGCCACCACCACACATTCAGTCACTTCACTACCAGTCTAGCATTACTTGTAAAGCGCTTTGGGATACTGTGTATGAAAAGCGCTATATAAATGCTGATTCTTCTTCTTCTTCTTGGGTCTTTCTTTCAGATGATCCCCACATCCTCCCTTACCACCTCTTCAGGTGCCTCCTCTTGACAGTCTTGTCCCACCAGAACAGTGAAGAATTCTGTAGTGTCACAGACTGAGGAATGTACCCCTGACCTGCTACCTCACCCTTCCAGAGCCCACCAAGGTCCAGGTGGCACTCCTATGCTTAGGCAACTTCTGGGGCAATGGTGACAGAATCGGTGGACCCTAGATGGGACAAGAGATCCTGTGGATCCTAGCCAGTTCATCATGGAAACCAGAGACCTCTGTCCTCAACCCAGAGAGGTGCATGCAGATGGGGCAGCACCTCAGTCTCAAGAATGTCTCCTGGAATACTGCAGCTGTACAACCATTGCACTGCACCACTCCCATATCAGCTAATATGAATCACTCTTTTCTGCCTCTGAATGTAAGTTGCCCCTACTGTCCCTTCCCTTGACTTGCTCCTTTCCTACCTACTCCCTCTATCAGAACTTACTGTAACACCTTACCAAAGATAGGATGTTACCTGCTTTCCCTTTTAACAGTTGCTTTTATTAGGTGTAGTACTCCCTGTACCCCCTGCCTCTTTACTCCTCCTTTTTTATTCCCCCGATCCAGCCTGCCACCCTCCGACCCATCAGGGGAGACAATGCAGACATCCAACTGCCTGGCACCTACCTGAATGGATCCCGAGACCCCAAGAAGCCACAGCTTAACCCCTCAGGAGTGGACAAGGCGTTTCGTCGGCTCAGGTCCGCTGGGTGGGTGCAGGCACAACGTGGGCGTGTCCCCAGGCTCCCCATCTCCCCAGCGGTGGCATGCTCTTTTTCGGTTTTTCTCTCTTTCCCCTACAGCATGAATCCCCAGACATCATGGCACACAGCGCCGACGTCCACGCCGTACAAAGGCTGCCCATCCCCTGTAGTTGGGGCTTGCAGTACTCCAAGCTTCTGCTCGGAGTCAGGCAAGTGCATGGGCAAGGCCTCTACCCTCCCTGGAGAAGGCAAGCTGTCGTGGGACGCTCAAGCCTGTCTCCCTCCGGCCGACCCACCAGCAACCCGAGTCCACTTCCGAACCCGGGCCACCAGCGTGGAGCAAGGTGTGGCATCCAGCGCCTCAACCCTCAGTGCCACCGGGCTGGCCCTACTCCTCTCTTTTACTAACCTTCTCCTTTTGCTCTTCCTGATCTGCTACATCGTCCTACCCCAGATGGGCTGTGTCCTGTATTCCCACCTGTGACTGCTATCTGCTTGTGTCTGTCCCAGAAATTACTCTCTGCTCCACCACCTGTAGCTACATATACAGTGCAACAGTGAGTTAAGAATACCTTACCTTCTTCTGTCTGTCTGGCACAGCCCACTGCTTGCTCAGCTGTCTTCCGATGCCTAAGACACCAGTTATCTTTTCCACTCCTACTCTGTTTCGCTTACGCTCTGGGACACAAATGTGATGGGGCACACTTGGAGGGAATCCTTTTATCCTTCTTGGGGAACTTCCTGGTATGCCCCAATAGGGCCATGCACCTCATGTGACCCAGTCTCTTTCCCCATTCTGCCTTTGACCCACAACCTTCATGGCGTGCCCTTCCTGGAATTAAAAACAGCAAAGAAACTTGCTAGTACTTTGGGGTTTTGAAATTCATACCTTAAAACCAGATCCAGAGACTTTTATATGCTGATTCCTGCTTCCTGAAAAAAATAGATAAGTACATGGGAGACATGGGGATTACAGGTTACACCTGCTGTTAAACAGCAGGCAATTAAAATGGGCTTCTAGCCTGCTACTGCCCATTCCATCCTGAGATCCTATGAGTTGTAAGTACTGCCAAAAATATAACTTAGGGATGGAGAACTGTTAGTAATTCAGTTGTGTTGTTACTGAGTCAAAGGTGATTAGCCTTCATCCATGTCTGAACTTCTTTTGAACAGTCAACAATAGTCTATGTAGGAGTGTATGAGGGATCCATCGAGGGCATTGCAGCCTGAGTAAGAGCTCCTCATGAACAGCCAAATCTCATGACATTCTGACCTTAATGTATGCTGTTCTATTTGAAAAGTACGTTGGGTATTCAACAGAAGTCACATCTGAAGCGGAATCTACAGAAACCAATGGCAGGAGTAATGCAGCAACAAGTACAAAGACAACAACAAAATGTGGTCACATTGCCCTCTCCTTCACCCTCCAAGATAGTCATGGTTGCTGCTGCAAGTAATGGCGTGGACCTTGAGCCAGATGGCAAAGCCATCCAGCTGTTTATGCAAGATATCTTAAAGGATCTTGCATACATCAATGCAAATCTGGATAGCCTCCAACAAACAACATCCTTATTTATCTGCAGAGTAGTGGAGGCAGTGGAACAGATTGTTGTGATAAAGGCAACTGCCAAATATCACACAAAGCTCCTTGCTCAGCACAAAAAAGATATTCAGGCACTCAAACAAGAGGGTCAGGAGTGCAGACAGTGACAGAACAATATTAACATTGTGAGTCTACCTGAAGGCCATGAAGCTGATGACAGGATTGGCTAACTGAAGGGTCTCCTCCATGAACTCCTTAAAACTGATCCGGGTATACAGATGGAGTGAGTGCACCATGCACTGAAGGACCCGACCAAAGCTGGCGATTGTATGCTTTCTCCATTTCTCACAAAATGATCTACTCTATCTTTGGGCAAAGCAGCAAGGCAAAGTGATGTCAGATGGTGTTCACCTCATGTTTTTATTGGCTGTTCAAAGTCTCTTTTGGACAAATGACAGAAATATGACTTGGCCAAGGACAACCTCAGACAACATCAGATCAAATACTCACTCCATTTGCCAGCAACTCTACACATTCTAGTCAACAGAATAACATGTTCTGCTAACCATAACAGGGGCCTTACAATTTACTCAGAAGCGATGTGGTTTGATGACCGCTTTGAAATAGTGAGATACTGCAGCATTATGGGGGAGGAACACTACAGAACTGCTGGGCCAGATCTGAAGATCTGCATTAGAGGTTCATAAAGGCCTTAGATTTCCTTTTCTTTTTCACTTAGTTGCTGGATTGACCACTATAATTGATGGCAGGCCTTACATACTGTACTGTCACTATTGCTTAGTGTATTTAAACTACTAGGTCCCTTTAATTTAAATAACCTCGTCGAAACACATGGAGACTTGGTGAAACACTGGTGTGTTTTTGTTTCCCTCCTCCTTGGATACTGACTTGCTCTCTCTTGGCCCCCATCCCCTCGCCCTATCCCCCAGGACTTACCTCTCTCCACCAGTACTCACCCTGGATTGCCCCCTAGGGTGGCACAGATGGGAGAGTCCCCTCTTAACTCCCTGAATGGTGCCATGGAGTTAGACCAGTAGCGGAGTACCTCGGTAGCTTCATGGGGCTTTTGGAGGGAAGGGGGCATCATCCTGCCTCAGCTGGAGTCCCATTTGTTTTCCTTGTTCTGTTGGGAGGTGTGGCATGCAATGACATAAGGGCGCAAGCACCCACAACCAGCACACCTCCCAGAACCACTAAGCCTTGGCTGCGATGGCCTCCGGTCTCCACCAGGGGTCAGTCACGCACCGAGTGCTTCCCCTCCATTCCACCGGAGGAGGAGGAGAGCAGTCTATCGGATGCTCAATCCTCCTCCCCCCCGGCTGACCCCCTCCCCCAGATTCACCTAATCCTGGGTCACCTGTATGGTGACAGGTAAGGCATGTGCCACTGGGCCAGCTGAAACACTGCTGTTTGTTCCGTAGTCTTGCATGCTTTGCACTGTAGCCAACATTTAAAAAAAAAATGTCATTACATTGAGTCCTCTTATAACTTCTTCCTTGCCAATGAGATGTAGCGTCTACTTTTTTGTATAGAAGAGACCTTTAGTTGTCCGACCTGGTGGCGCTGAGGGCTGAGGTGCTGGAAGCCTTACCTTATGTCACGCCAGCGACCCATGTTCAGGAATGGACATGGGGCGCTGGGGGTTGGCAGGGAGGAGAAGGATTGAGCATCCCCAGGACTGCTCTCCTTCTCCGGCGAGGGGAGGATCGCAGTGCTCGGCAACCACCTGCCACCTAGTGGAGGCTGGGAGGAGGCATGCCAGCATTGAATCTGTGGGCGAGAGTCTACAGCAGGCGCTTGGCGAGGATGCACACGGGAGCATGTGTGCCGCTGCCGCTGGTGCCATTGCATGCTGAGACCTCAGGGAAGGAAAGAGGGAAAAATGGGAGTGCTCTGCGAGGATGATGATGGTCCCTTCCTCGATGGTCCAGGAAGGCACCTCCCTGAACACTAATTCCGGTCCGGTGGGTCGAGTCGCTCCCCACCCCCTGCCACGAAGGGTAAGTCATGGGGTCTAGGGGAGGAGCCTCATACCTGGTGCCGGGCGTGGGGGGGGATTTCAGAAAGGGTGCAGAGGATTCCAGTAGGAGAAAAAGATAACTGCAAAAAAAAAAAAGAAGAGACCTTTAGTTTATTACTCAGGCCAGGGAAGAATCGTTCTTTTAGTCACCAAAATAGTTTCTTTTACTTGTTTATTAGGTCCATTGTGGGGAACCTTATTTAGGATAATTCCACTGAAGACTACTTTGCTCATTGACTGCATTGCTGAGAAGCAATCTTCCTGACCCCTTCCCCTTCCGAACACCCATGTTTCAACAAACTCCAAACACCTATACTCTCTTCCCTGAAGCAAGCCTGTTAGAGGCATTTCTGCCGTTGCTCCCAGCCTATACCAACAGAATGATGTACTGGAACAAGTATCAGAGGGCTCTCAATCTTCTGAATTTATTCCCAAATGACCTTTTTCAGAGTGAATTTCATTCAGCATTGAACTTACGGTCAGTGCACAATGGACTGTATTCTGTCATGTTGCTTGCCTTTTGATCTGGTGCTGAATTTCAAACTTTGGCTTGTGTCACTGTTCCTCCAGTGAGATAGCTGCCTGGTTGATGGTTTGGCTGAACTACCTGCACAAACAGCTTAGTTGCCCGGGAACTAAACTGTGGGGCATGGTGTAGCTGAGGGGTAGGGGTTTGAAGGAGATCTCTCTGATTCCATGACTGACGAGTGGTGGGATGGGTTGAGGTTACCAGGGATGATATGCCTTCTCTCCTGACCCTTTTTAGCTTTTCTGTTCACCTATTATCTCTGTGTCAACACTACATTTTTGCCTCTCATCGTTGTTGCTTCAGGGGAAGGCAACTCATCTAATTTACAGACCCAGCTCATCCAGTAAGTTGTACTTCTCTATCTCACCTGCTTATAAAGCAGGAAGCGTTTTCTGTAATAGGTTACCGTACCAGTTTTTGCTGCTTGACTTTCCATGGATACTACTCGGTGTACTACGTATTTAAGGAGTCACTCCTTTACCTCTTATATTCCTACTGATGTGGCAGGTCTTTGTTTTGACTGCTCCAAAAGTGTTCTGATTCTATACAATTTCAATGCTGTTGCACTGGATTTCACGGCTAAAGGTTATACTTTATTTATATTCACTGGGCACCAAATTAAAGTACTATTGGGGAAGGGGCTCAAATGTACACAACCTTATACTACCCTTATGGTATGTATGCTGTGGCATACCTAATTTGTCTTCACTTTCATTTTTTAAACGTTTCTTGTTTTATTTGATTTTATATACCCTTACATTACAGCAAAAATGGCAGATACACTCCTCATGTAAGAACTTATACTTAATGCTTAACTAGGACATGTGACACACATACCTTTTGGTAAATGAGTATGTGGGAAGACCAATTACTTGTTGAAGATTTAATAATCAATAATTGACTTTTATACAGCCGATACTATTCTGTATAGGAAACCAATATAAAACCTTCAGCCTACAGTATTTAATTGGCCTATTTGGCCTGCACGACTATTTAGTTATTGAGTCAAGAATCCTAACATCTCTTGAGCCCTTTTAACCCAAATAAACTTTTCTGTGGTGCAGATGGCATCATACTGTAGATATGTTCAGTACACAGAACTACTACTAAGTCAAAAAGTGGTAGCAGCTCGCCTCTGGGGTGTGCTTTGCAGGCTACTGCAGGGTTAGTTACCACCACTCAGTGAACTACCCACCATTACACTCAGACCTGGAAGGCACATTTCAACAGGCGGAACACTTAGCAATGTTCCAGATTTAACCCTTAAACATGACATTACTAACGTTCTGGGTATATAATTAAAAGAGTACCCAACATTCTTCCCATTCCCCTTATCCAAGCAGTAAAAATGTCAAAACATTACAGAAACCTATGGAAATGACAGGGTTCTTGCACAGGCTCAAGGGTGCATCACACTGTTATTTAGCAACATACTCCCTGTCGTGTTCTGAAAGGCCCAAACACTACATGTGGTCTGCACCATCCTACTGCTGTTCAGCTTTGCACCATAAAATTAATTTCCTGCAGTGAAAAGGATTAAAATGTAAATTTATATACCCCTACTATGATCATCCGCCTCCCACCTGTTAGATAGTCAGTACTGATTACCATTCAAAACAATGTATTAAAGTTATTTAATTGTTCAGTGTATGTGGCATCATCCTCCAGCAATGAAATGTTATTGCAAACTGCAGCAACCCCTTGTGGGGCAGGAAAGAGATTGCATGATGGGTGAACTGGGAAATAAAAAAACAAGTCCCCTTATTGTCACAGTCAATAATGCTACAGTAGTCTCAGCAAATGATAATGTTTATTAAGTACCTCCATGTCAGAGGAGGAAGAAGATACCAACACTTACTCCTCCAGTCACGTAACCAAATTAGTAGGTCTGAATTCAGCATTGTTCTCGTCTGAATCCTCTTTCCTGTCAACACACTCTATCTCTGACTGCAGTTTTGCAAACAATTTACCAGCTTAATGAGGATCAGTATGAACATGTTTCATTTTCCCCACTGGAACTTGTAGCCAGCCCGGGTAAAGCACATTATGTGGCCTTCAAGTTTCCAAAGCTTCCTCTTGATAACATTGAAGCTTATGACAGGGCTGAATAAGGCCCTGCCCCATTTGTTACGCAGAAAGAATTTAAACGCAAGGGCCTCTTCTGTCTTCTCCTTTCTGTCTTTTCTCTGTCTGGTTGCGCAACCCAATTTTCTTGTGAGGCTTAGGAACTGATCACTCCAACGGTTTTCGCAATTCTCCGCCTCTTGTTATCTTTCTGCCTTCCCTTGCTGTTCTGTCTTTTCTTCCCCCTTGCATATCTGCGGGTATAAAAATATATGTGACTCTTTATGTGGAAATGCAAGTGATACTGGGATCCCTTTGTTTAAAACTGTATATAGGTATACTGTTGAAATGATTGCAAAGCTATTCGGAACTCATAGGGGTTAACTTGAGAATTCTGGATGCAAAATCTCTGCAGAGCTGGCTACAAGAGGTCAGTTCTGGGTCATGATGTCTTTCTGCTACACCTGCAAGAACATTGGAAACTGACAAGAACATTCTGCGAAAAAACAACCTGTCTCCTTAACGAGCTCCCTGCAAAGACTGGTTATAAAAAGAGCAGCAATGTTTTGCAAGAAAGGGAGACAGACTAAGATTTGAAACTGAGAAGAAACACTCAGAAGGAGGACTGTTTTCTCTGTTTGAACTGCATTTGTAAATAGTAATTCTGAACAACTTTTATTTTTTTATTTTACTGTTATTAATAGTAATAAAACGCTCTTTGCGAATTTGAAACTGCTCCTGGTTTTCCAATGCTTCCTGACCTGTGCCTTGACAACAAGGCTGTTGTGCTTACAGTGGGTAGAGTAAGCATCACATGGGATCCCTTGTACATTATGTTCTTAGCTCTGGCCACCTGAAGCACCCAATCTTGGAATGCACTCATTGACATGATGACTAAAAAAGTGTGAGGACCTTCCTCCACAATCACCACTCTCCTCAGATAATCCTATGGGCCTTCACTAGGTCCCCCTCTGTGGCTATTACCTAGCACAGTACCACAGCATCTCTGGCTCTTACAACCCCACCTCTTTTGAACCACTTGGCTTATCCCCTGAGGCAGGCTTCCCCTGACTGGAGCATGGTTGGGAAAGAAGCTGATCCATTATATAGGGACCTCAAAAGTAGCGGGGATGGCCAGTCATCAGGGCCCAGGCCCAAGTATGCCCCTTCATCATTAGAACCCATGCCCAAGTTTGCCCTTCACCCTACCGTTCTGGGGTCTTTTTCCCCCTTTTTTTGTTCTTGACGTTGTTTGGTTTGGTTGTTTGGTCTCTCCCACATAGCAGCCACCCCTTGTGGAACTTCAAGTGCATGTGCACTCAACACTTGGCCAGCCACTGCCCCTCCCTGTTAGCCCCCACTGCACTACCACCTGTAGTCAGCCAGGTGGCAGTGTAACACTGGGAACCACAACTTCTCTGCTTGAATAAGGACAGCATCCGACTGGGCATTCAATCCATCCTTCCCTACTGGCCATCTGATATCTCAGGCTCATTCCTGAGTTGTCATGAGTGGTAGCACTACCTCTGCACTACCAGACTGGCACCTGTAGGTTGCACTTTGACCCCATGGCTGCACACACAGTTACTGTTGGCCTCATGTTTATGCAGCAGGTCCTCTGATGGGAGAGCAAGCTCCCTGACCCACAGTCAGGGGTGGCTAGTGCAGTGAAGCCAATTGCCTCCTCCTTGGGTAAGGATGCACTGTCACAGGCCATGTCCTTGAAAGCCAGCTGCCTGACTGCCACTGCCCATCTCTAATCCCAGATCTGGGTCATCCACATAGCAGTGCGACATACATCAGCTGTGCCATGGGGCGGCCTGATTCGGATGCAAATTTTAATTGTTATGATTTGTGAGAGGAACATATTTGTTCACTATAAAAGTGTTCATAAAGCATGTGCTCCGTAACCTGTCTTGATTCCTGAAATAATTACTTCACGGGTCAAAGGTCAATAACTTACTTCACATATTTCTGCCCTCACCATAATTTCATAATTAAGATATGACTGCTGACTGCAACACAAATATTCTCAAGTGTTATGCCAAAATAATGCTATTACACCAAAAGATGTGACAGCATTATGCTTTTCTTTTTCATGGTTTTGAACTAGGTTGTTTCTATTTCTGAAATGGCAGAGAGAAAAAGAAGATAGTGAATGTTGGTTGAACTACATCATGTGACTGGGTGATAAAAGTTATCTTACCACATGGCTAATTGTCAGTCAACTTTACTGGTTATTATTTAAACTTATAAAACCATGTTCAGACTTTTTTCTTCCTGAAGGGAGCAATACGTTCACATTGGCCCCCATGCACTGCTGCAGGCTGGGTACACACGACAGGCACATACGTGGCCCATGCACATTCACTCTCGTGGACAGGTGCACTTGGTGCACCATTCCTGAATGCTGACCACCTCTCTGTGGCCCTGCTGATATGTTGGTGTGCAGAGGGCAGACCAGCAGACCCAGGTAGACATACATTTGGATGCCTGCCCTGTCGGCAGAAGGGATCCCTTGCTACCCATGAAGCAGGGGATTAAAGGACATGGCAGGTCCCAGTAAATGTAAATGTCTGATTGAGTGCCCCAATGGTTGCCACAAGTCCTCTTTGCATGCCTGGAGGATTGGGCAGCATGATGAGGGGGGTCAGTAACCCCACCATGGCTGGCAGGTTCGCAATGGTGGGGGCATGCAACAGCTACAGGAGGGTCCCTGACAGCATTAACTGCACTCCTCCAAGCACTGGCGTGGTGCATGGCATGGAGTGTAGGAATTCCCCCAGCCACTTCCCCAGTCTGGCCACATGTGTGCAGATCTGTGGACAGACAGGGGATTGGATGCAGAAGAGGCCCATGCCCCTTCTGTGAATACTTCGGGGGTCCACAGGACCCCTGAAGCATGGCAACCAGACTTAGGGAAGCCAACACCTCCCATATACCCAGCACATAGGCTTTGTTTATAGACCCTCTTGTAAATAAGTTTTGATCGACAGGTGTTTTTATTTTTAATTTAGTATGCTTTATTGCCCTGTGTCTCCCAACTAACCCATGAGCAGCCCTAGCCCTCTCACCCAGCCCCATCACTTGCCTTCTCCGGGACTTAACTCTCTCCATTTTCCCTCCCTGACTTGCCTCCCAGGGTAGGGCTACTGGAGGAAGGGGGACCCTGGCCCCCAACAAAGTCTTGGTCAATGGTACTTTAAAGAAAGAATGCCATGGTCAGCAGTGTGGGGTCTGTGGTGAGGGGCAGATGCCCTTCTGCACTGATCAGATGTTTTTCTGTGCACATGTGCATGCTGCTGTGTGCATTACGCATTGGAGCATGTCAGCATCCTTCCACCCTGATCCTCGGCTCCAACCGCACCACCTCCTGTGGTCACCCAGGTAATAGTAATTCAGAAGAGACTGAACTCCCTCCATCCCTGAGGTGGATAGCATCCTCTTGGATGCTTGTCGCACCTCCCCCCACTGGCCCTCTGATGACTTAGGCTCTTTCCTGAATGTGGGTCATCGACACTGAAATGATTGTGCTACTGCTGTGCCAGCACACTGGCCAAGATGAACAGGTGTTATAGTATTGTACTGTATGTTGTCCTTTGTTACTGGCTTATTGCTTTCCACCCTTGGCTGCCACATATGTAAATGAATACTTTTTGAACCCTGCATGCTTTCTTGGAAAAAATACTTCAAATAAACAAAATAAATACCATTTTATGTGCAGTTACGCACTCCAGGGTGTGTGAAGATGCATCTTGCCACACTTGTCATATGGTTGAAAGCACTTGCCTCAGACTCACACCTCTTTAAGATCTGTATTATCATTAACCTGGTGTGGATTATTTGTTGTAAAACTGTGCACAGGAAAAAACATGAATATCTTCTAGCATACGTTACAAAAGTCAAGCACAGCCAACTCATTCAGTTCAACAACAGCACTGACAATACCGTCTCTGTTCCCAGGATGACGCATGGATTTGCTAGAAAGGCCTTTGTATTTGCAGCACTAGAAGCCAGGAACAAACTCCCTCTCCAGCTGAGGAATACTTCTACAGTAGCTTGCAGTTGTTTCTAAGTCCAGTCTTTCCAGTCTCTTTAGACCTCCTTGGATTTGTTATGGTCCAGTATCCTCTTCTCCCTGTCCATAATCATGTTGAATAACAATGTGCGTTCTCGTTATCGGTTGCGACCCCACACTGTTAGCTTGCTTTGATTACTGGTTGGATGTACTTACCTTTACAGTTTGTTTTTTCCTGTGTATATTTTAATCTGAACGTGTCTGGCTCAGCCAACCTTGGTTTAAATATGTAAGAACTGAAAATTAAATTTGGGGGGAACCATATCAAATAAAGGCTTCTCTAATCATGCAATGACTTTGATCACCAGGTTCACCACAACCAATTCATAGCAATGAGGATATTTTATTTACTTAAGTGTTCGTTCAAGCATTGGCCTCCAGTCTTTTAATTAACCAGTGTTTCAGGGAACGTTCCTCTTCCTCAGGGAGAATGGTTTTATCTATAAACAGACATACAAATTTTTATGAGGTCTCCTTGAATCACAAGACTTTTATAAAATGTTCCTTAAAACTTAACATGCTGTCTTATATTAAATATTATGCAGCAATACCAGCAAATAGTTGTCTATGTCTTTAATTAATCATATCCTCTTTCTTTGTGTTTGATTTAAATCTTGTGTAAAGCAAATAGCAATTCTTTGTATAAAAAGTTTATATATTTCATATATACATATTATCATATAACAAAATGATAAAAATCAAACTAGCCATCTACTTATCTAGCCTTTACTAATCTCTCTTGATAATGGTCCTTTATATTTGTTAAATGTTTCTGAAAAGATATTTAATATAATAAACTATTTTTTTTTATTTTGTTCCACCTTGTGTACTTTCTGCCACCTTAATTCTGATCCACCTTGAAAATTCAAAACTATTGTTAATAGAAGTGAAAACAATTTTTAACTTTGTATTTCTGTTCATTTTGATTTTTATCTTCAGTACCATTATTATAAGTGGAATTTTGTTTGAGTGAACTTTTTTATTCACTCACATTTCGGCTTTTCAATCTGCCTTATTTATTTTGATTTGAGGAGCCTGTCAAGGAAACATTAAACCACTTAGTACTGGTATCAGTTATATCCAGCTAGCTCTGCTTTGCTATATAACGCTGCTGTTGTAACTTACCTGAGTGGTGTGGTCTCCCAGCGGTTCTGGACAATATTTCACTGTGCTTCTCTGAAACACTATTTATACTGAGCCAAGCTGCAGAATCGGGTGCAGATTCATGCACTGCCACAGGATGTATTCAGTGACATCACCACATAAGTGTGCATGGTCAAGCGCAGAGGTGCCCCTGGGTACGCTTGATCCATCAGAAGGTGGTACCATAATAGCATGAACTATACATGTCTGCTTAACTTGGTGAAGATAAAGTTTAGCTTGCTTCATGAAACCAAGCTTTTATAATTTACTACCTCTCCATGCTTGTCTTTTGTCTCCAAATATACAGTAGTTGGATCATACTTACTGGGATATTCAGCTATGGGATGATTTGCATATACTTTATAACTTTTCTTAATACAGTATATCCATCTTTTACAGTTTTATAATAGGTCGATCTTTCACAAACTGTACCTCATACTGTCCGAGCCTGATGTTTTGATGTTGTAATATGACTAAACTAACCATACAATGTTATTTTGTTGTGTGAAAATGTATTGGCATCCCCTGTTTAATCATCTTACCTTAAATGAACAGAAACTTTCTTGTGGGGGTGGGGGAAGTGTTCTTTGACTGTCTAACACAGCTCTTAAAATTATATCTTATTAAAAATAAAATTAGAACTAAAATACAACTAAAACCAGGGCTTCTACATTCCCTATCTGTAACTACTACATATCAGTTGCATCCTATCTACTTCCCTATAAAATAGGCAGCCAATCAATGCCTTCATTCAACCCATACTTATGGTCAATAGTGTTAAATCGATCTACTGCACATAGTAAGTTTCTCTTGTGAGGAGTTTGCTGTCATACTTACCCGCTTATCTAGACTTTGAAACTTTTTCTATACCAAAAATCTAAATGATGGTAATGAATGATGTTCACTTTTAAAATGTATAGCTACTGGTGACGTTTCATCTTGTCTTCTTACTCATTGTACCCTACAGGGCAGCTATTTTGCATCAGTTTAAACAGTAGATGGCTCAGACTTCACATGGAGCTATTGGGTACAATGATAATGTACCCCTTGTGTTCCCCTATTTTGATTTTTATTTATCATTTTGTTTCCCAACATATATTTTGTCACAAGGATATTCTAGCTGCACTCTTTAGCAGACTCCATAGACCGTGAGGCCTGTTTCTGCTGGCAAGTTTGTATGTTCGTAATTGCATATATTTCTCCTGCTGATTGACATGTGGTGAAGCCCTTGATTTTTATATCTTCCCCTCTACTAATATTTCTAAATGGCTTTATTTTATATGTGTTGTGGCAGTGTAAACAAATGAACACACAGATAATTACCTTTTAAATCCAAACTTGAGAAAAAGTTTCCTTGTGCTTCTTTTTTGGGTACATGGTCCGTGTGGACTAGTTTGTCCCGTATTGATTTATTTTTTTCTTGGTACTGTACAGAGTTCCCTTGCAAAGGTTGCTTGTCCTAATTCAATAGCTTGTACTACCTTCCACTGTTTCAGAAGTATTATTTTTATTGAGTAAAAACAATCAGTGAATCTAGTACTGAATAATATTTGCTCCTGTGTCTTGTCCTTCTGTTTGAGTCCAGTTTTTAGTGAGACTTATCTGTCTGTCTAAATGCAAATTACTGCTTTTTTGATAGTGTGTACACTATAGCCCATCTTTTTGAACCTATCCACCATATCATTTTTATTGTAACATAATCATCTTCTTCTGAACAGTTCCTTTTGACCTCAATATCTGACTATAAGGAACAGAATCAGTTAGGAACTTTGAGCCAGATATTCAAAGCTTTGCGTGGTGCGCAAACTGTTTGATGTGGATTAGCGCTGGTCTGCCATATTCAAAAGGCTAAATAGCGTGCACAAACTGCATTAACACTGGGCAAACCATAATTATATGCAAGGGGCAACGTGAACATGAATACAGGTGTTATGAGATATTCAGCAACTAGCGCCACGCTAAGGTGTTTAGCGCAACATAGCGCAACCCTTAGCGAGGTACAAATTACCACCCAGGAAAAGCTGGTCTTAACCCTGGGCAAACAGCTTTGCATGACATTGGTGCTTTGCGCGGCGTTAGCATGGGATTAGCATGGCTTGCATGACCCTAACATATGATCATGACACTTAGAAAATGCCAGACATGGCGGACACATGCTGGTCACTGATAGCACCACCATGATGCCAACAGCTGCCACCAGTCCCAGCCAAGCACAGATAGTAAGGGGTGCTCCATCCCACAGGGGACATCATGGTAGTGTGGCCATACAGTACACACCTGCAGACCATACGTCTGTGGTGACCAACAGATGCCAGCACACACATGCAGCACTGTGGGCATGGTGGCAATTGAAGGGAGGGTGTACGGGTGGCCAGACCTCACCACAGCCCAGGTGTGGTCACAAGACTGACACACATCATGCAGTGCACATGGTGCCAGCAGTGGGAATACCCAACTACCTGTGTACCTGTTGGATCTTACATGCCCCCCCAGCCACATACCGCACAACTGTACAGATGCCACAGCACACACAGCCGGCCATGTATATGTCACTGTGAGCATCCCGTGCCACAGGTGCAGCATCTGTGGAGCACACAACAGCGAAACAGTACTGTCCACTGTCAGTAATCACCTGCAGGCTGGGCCTGTTACTGTCCTACATACCATAGGCAATGCTGTGTCCCTCACACTACCGGCCCCCTTGCTACTGTAGTGTCTGCTGTGCACTGTAGCATGGCCTACAGTGTAACGGTTGCATGCAGCACCACCACTGCCTGTGCCTGTGCTGCGTTGTTCCCTGGGGCACACAATGCTATGCTGTACTGCATACATGTAGCCTGCAGCCACCATCATGCACTGTCAGACTGACCTACAGGTGGAGCTGCGGCCAGACCTGGCCAGCCCCTGTACTTCCAGATTGACCTACAGGTGGAGCTGTGGGACCCTCCAGTAACACTGGTCAAATGCATGCAAATCAGGGAATAATGAGATGCTAATTTGGCTGTTTGCCCAGAGACTACCTAAGTAGGCTCATTTGCATGTCACTTTTGAATATGGCAAATCTTAGCTCCTGGCAAATGTGTTTGCATCAGGCAAAACAACAGCTCAGCGTAAAGCCACGCTAACGTGTTAGCGGGCGCTAACCGCTCGGGGAATATTATACAGTTCTGATCGCTGTTCTTTCACATCTGCTGATGCCTGCAGCTGTACAGGGTCCACGCATTTGCTGGTACTCACATTGGCCACATAGTTCATCTCTACCTGCCCTCACATCGCTGTGCACTGTGTTGTTGTTGTGGTTTGCACTTCCTGGTTTGCTATATTCAATGCTGTCTTATCCCAGTGCTATGTTTGCCCTCATATCCCAGCCCAGTTTGCACGGCCTCATTCCCATGCTATATTCAGAAGTTGTTTGCTTCTGGGCTATTCCTTTGAAATATAGCTTGCTTTGTGCTCTGGCTAAGTTTGCTCTGGGTAGTGTTAACTTAGCCTAGGGCAAAGTTTTGAATATCTGGCCCTTTGGGTGGTAAATGTTTGCATCTAGTATAGCATCTTTATCTGTTGGCTTTCTGTGCAGTTTTGTCAACAACTTTCCTTCCTGTTGAAAAATAACTGAACCTAAAAATGCGATGCTATTTTCGCTCTGATTTTTTTACAAATACTAAATGGTCTATTTTGAGTTCAAATACCCATGGCAAGCCTCTCTTTCAGCAGGTGTGCCATCCCAGATGACTATAATGTCATCAATAAAATGCTTCCATAATACTATTTTTTTTAACTTTATTTATTTATTAACTTATATGAACTTGATGACAACAAGGCATACAGTTAATTTAAACATACAAGTCTTTTGCCACTTCACCATGCATTTCTAATTAACATTATTGCTGGATTAGTTTTACGATTCATTTAATCTTTCAAACTGATTTGATACAACATAGATTTGATACAGCAAAGATGGAGTGTATAGGGACCCAATCAGCCAGTGGTAGAGTACTCTTTGTCCTTTGGATGTGTCTTAGGTATAAAGTCAGGCCTTCCAGAAGAGATAAACAAAACCCATCTTCTCCACATCAATTCAAAGTGGGTTGTCTTTTATTCAGCGTAGCTGTAAGGCTTTCCATTCGATATAAAGTAATGATTTCATGCCATTGGTCTATATGCACTGCTTTGGGCGAGACAATTTTTGGTAATTGTTTTCTGGGCTGCCAGGATAGAAATCCAAGTAATTTACTGATTAGCAGGTCTCTACACTGCTCTGGAAAGTCAGAGAAAAATACAGTGCAGGGGTTAGGGTCAGGTCTGGATGGAAAATCCCGGAGGGCTGCTTGCAGACTTTGTAGAAAGGGTGCTAAAACTGGGCACTCCCACATTATGTGTGCTAAGGCAGCGAGGGAATGACCACATCCCCTCCAGCAATGTGGGGGTCTCCCTGGCTGAAACTTTGCCTGAATTGCTGGAGTTCTAAAGTGTAAGGTAACCATTTTCCAAGAGTACTCCTTCCAACTGATTGCCGAGGTCCCTCGGTGTATTGTGAATAAACATGTATTCCAAAGCTCATCTGGAATTGGGAAGCCCAAATCTCTTTCCCAAGCTGCTCTAATAGATTGAGTAGAATCTCCCCAACTCATAAGTAAGGCTTTGTCTAGGTAGGAAATCATATGTCCTAGGGGTGCTTGCCCTCAATCGCTAATCTGTATAGGGTAATTATCTGGGCAGGGGGGGATTATCCCACAGGGTTTTAGGGAGAGTTCTAATGTAGTTTCGGACCCGAAAGTATCAAAATCTATCTTGCCAAGGTATCCCATATTGATTTACTAACTCTGTTAAGGTAAGTATGGTGTTATTGTTAATGAAGTGCCATATTAGATGCAGGCCTTTCCTCCCATCTCCGAAAACCCACATCAGTCTGGGCTGGGACAAAAGTGCTTAAGTGAGGAACAGAGTGTAATGGGGCACCACACTATGAGTCTTCTGTCATTCAAAACCCCATACCAGCACTTTACTGTGTTCAATGAGAGTTAACCCTTCCAGTGACTGATAAGTCTCAGTCCCTGTCAGGAGTATTTCATTACTGTGAGTAAGGCCCTCCTCTCGTACCTCCAGAGATTTCCACTTTGCCATATAGCCCTCCTGAAGCCAATAGAATGCAGTTCTCAACTGTGCTGCTTTATGGTACAATTTTACATTAGAGCATGCTCTCCTCCTTTTTTTGGTATTTGAAGAATTGTCACTCTAATCCGTGATCTCAGCGGGCCCCACAGGAACTTTGTAATCCTCCTATTTATCCCAGAATAAAAGTCATCCTGGATATCAATGGGTAGGGTTTGGGACAGGTATAAGAATCTGGGCAACAAAACCATCCTGACTGCTTCTATTTTTTGTATGAGGGGGAGTGGAATTGCCACCCACCTATCTAATTCTGATTTCAACCTTGCCAACAATGGAGAATAGTTAAGTGTGTACAATTGTTTATGGTCCATTCCTTTAGATACCCTAGGTATCCCAAATGTTTTAAGTTCCATTTAAAAGGGTAGATCTTTCTTATTTGTTCTGAGGGCTCGAAATGGAGCTGTAAGATTTCGGTTTTAGCCATATTTGATTTCTATCCCACAAGGGTTCCAAATTCATCTAGTGTCTTCCACAGGGGTCCAATGACTGTTCCAGGTCTTCCAGATAGACTAAGAGGTCATCCGCATAAAGGGCGATCTTGTGAGTCTCACCTCCCACGCGGACCCCTTCACCCCACCCTCCTGGTGCAAGGCCTGGGCTAAAGGCTCCAGGTACAGGGCAAAGAGGAGCAGGGACGAAGGGCATCCCTATCTGGTACCCCATTGCAAGGTCAATGGTAAGGAGACCCTGCCATTTACCTTAACATATGCCTGCGGGTTGGAATAGATGTTATTTATTATTCTTATAAAGGGTTTTGAGAAACCAAATCTCTCCAGGGCGAGAGTAAGAAACTGCCATTCCACCCAGTCAAAGGCCTTTTCTGTGTCCAAGCCTAGCAGTATGAAGGGAGACCCTGACCGGGCAGTGTGGCAGCAGGTGCAATGTTCTCTTACTGTTGTCTTGTGTCTGTCTGCCTTGGACAAATCCTGCCTGGTCAAAATCAATTAATCTGGGTAATATACATTCTGGCCGTTTGGCCATTATTGTGGCAAAGAGTTTATAATCAATGTTGAGCACCAATATTGGGCGCTACGCAGAGCAGTGGGTAGTGTCATTATTCGGTTTGGATATACTGGAAATAATTGCGTAATTCCAAGTGTTAGATAGTGGCTCCCCCTCCTGAACTATTCTACACACACCCAGGACAGTGGAACTCACCTCCCCCGGAACAGCTTAAAAAAACTCTGCGGTGTATCCGTCTGGACCAGGACTTTTATTGTTTTTTGTGTTGCTTGCACGCATGTGCAAGAAACACATTGCTTTCAGCAGTTAGGGAAAATGCCTAAATGCGTCAGGAAATTCGGGCCACGTCACACATAATCAGCTGTTTTGGTGCATTACAAGCTACCAAAACAGCTGATTGCGTGGTGTCCCCATGGCGATGGCTTCTCCGTCGGCCTCTCACAGTCCCCAGGAAGCCGACAGAAAGCCACCGCCCACCATTCAGTGTGCCTTCCTGGTGAAACATTTCAATGAAAAAAAAAAAGCTGACAGTGTGCCCAATCCCCCTGTCGGCATGACCCCCTCCCCAGTTAACTAGAATCTGTAGCTTATCCAATAGGTAAAAAAATGGGCAGACTGGGTGGGCCAAGTGGTCCTTATCTGCCATCAAAGTCTATGTTTCTATTTGTCAATGGGGTAGCTCAATCCCTGTTGGCATAATGCACCTCCTCCATTTGTTATTTACCAATGGGTGCCCAATCCCCTTGGCTCTTGCATCCCCCAGCACACTGTATAGCCGATGGGGTGCCCAATCCCCAATCGGCTCCACTGCCCCCCAAACAAACTTTCCATCTGCCACACTGGGAGCCCACCCCCAGTGTGGCAAAGTCTTCTTTGGCCGACGGGGTATCCAATCCCATCTGCTCCACTGCCCCTAAACAACTGGTGCCATGCTGGGATCCAACCCCAGCGTGGCAAAAGTCCCCATCGCCTGTATAAAAAAAAATAAGAAATAGACCTAGAGAGAAAACGGTCTCTCATTGATTCTCTTGCCCCTCCCCCAATCTGCGCCCACCCTCTGCATATCTCACCTCCCCACATCACCACCACTTACCTACGGAGCCCAGTGACGCATCTTCGTGCACTGGGAACACATCTGCGCTCTTCAAAGCCAACTGCAATTGAAGAAATGCTGGTAAGCGTATAATGGCATATATGAGTTTTTATTTGGGAATATATTTTCACCAAATTTTCAACATGGGGTTCTTGGGACCCACCTCATGAACTCGGTCACTGTCATTTTGTTATTCCACCTTTGGGACTGATTAATGAAATGACAGTGTCACAGTTCATGAGGTAGGCCCCAAAAATCCTATGTTGAAAATTTGGTTAAAAATTCCCAAAACGATTGTTCGATGAGCATGCTTGTGCAGTTCCTACGCATACCGTGAATCTCCGAAAGCATTTTTATTTTTCTACTCCAGATTTTAAACATTGCCATTTTACCACACCTCCTTATGAACAGTACAGCTGTCATTTTCACATCTTTCCTGAAATGTGTTTTGCACATGTAGCGCACAGTGGCGCAGTTGGTGTGCGAAATCAATGTTTGGAATAGATTAAGAAAATCACAGTGATGCTGTTCATGAGCAGAGGTCTTAAACTGGCTATGTTGAAACTTTGTGACAAACGTCCATAAAATGACTGTTATGAGCATGCATTGTGCAATTTCCATGCACCCTCGTAAGTTCACGAATTCGTAATATTTTCAGTCCAGATTTTCAACACTGGCATTTTTCCACACTTCCTTATGAACAGTACAGCTGTCATTTTTCACACCCTGGCTGAAATTTGTTTCATACTTCCAGCGCAGACTAGCACGGTCGCTGTGGGAAATCAGTGTTTGGGACAGATTAAGAAAATCACAGTGACAGTGTTCGTGAGCGAAAGTCCCAAAATGCCTGTGTTGAAAATCTGCTGTAAAATATCCTCAAACTAATTACATTATGGGTGTGCGTTGTGCAGTTTCTACGCACACTGGTGACTTCACCAGTTTTTTTATATTTTCAATCCAGATTTTCAACATTGCCATTTTTTACACCCTTCATGAACAGTACAGGTGTCATTTTTCACATCCTGTTCAAAATGTGTTTTTGCACCTGTGGTGCCAAGTGGTGCAGTCGCTGTGCAAAATCACCTTTTGGCTAACAAACTGATAGTGTCATTGTTCATGGTGGGGGTCACAAAAGTCCATGTTGAAAACTTGGGGCCAGATATTCAGACTGGCCAGGCAGGGGCGCAAGCCTGGGTGCAGCACAACTGGTTTGAGCCAGGGCAAGGTCCAGGCGATATTCAACGGTGCTGTGCCATGGCTCAGCACCATTGAATATGGCACTGGGGGTGCCCGTACTGCACACAGCGCAGTGGCACTGAGCCTGTACAAGTGGCAGGTGGGGAGCAGGAGGATGCGCCAGCGCAAGTGCGGGTGTGCTAGGTGTATCAACCACGATATTTAGCGCTGGGCATGCAAATGAGGCCATTATGCATGCAAGGCACAAATGGGTCCATTTGCATGTCATTATGGCCCCATTTGCATGAGGTGCACCGATCACAGTGATTTACGCCTGGCACCCTGCCAGGCTGCAGCCATCGGGGGACCGATGCACCCCTGCCCCTCGGTGGACACCGCGCCCCATCGTCCGATCACAGGCATGCATTGAAAATAACCCTGGTGGTCCAGTGGACCCTACCCCATCGCCCAATCGTTGGCATAGTAAATAATATTCCTTGGTGGTCCAGTGATCATTTCCTGCCCGATCGCGGGAGCAGGTAACAAGACATATCTCCCAGGGTTGTGATCGCCCCTGCCCGATCGCTGGCATATGAATAGAGGTCTGATGGTGTCCAGCGTACCCTCCCCACCTGCCC